>JAUPFV010000005.1:284279244-284954985 GCA_036936605.1 Limnanthes douglasii subsp. nivea | reverse complement strand
GAGGGTGCCAAAGATATGGTCCTCAAAGGGGCCAGTTTCTTCTAAGATAATGAAGCTCAAAAGAGCCCATAAACCTGCTCCTGATTAATGACTATAACTTTGATCAATTGGAACGCAAGAGGTATTGCAAATAAGGAAACGTTGCAAAGATTAAAGTCTTTGGTCATTTCTGAAAATGCTAGTTTCGTTGCAGTTCAAGAGCCTTTGGTGAAGGCTGATAAAATGTATAGGGTTGCCATGAAGTTGAAGTTAAAAGGGTTTACTTGTAATATGAAAAATAAGATTTGGGTGCTTTGGCATCAGGATTACAAAGTGGAGGTGGTTCTTGATACTGACCAGCTTCTCTATCTTAAGGTGTGTCATTCATCTGTGAACAATTGGTTTTATGTTTCTGTTGTTTATGCTAAGTGTAGAAGAGACCAGAGGATTGTGCTTTGGGATTTAATAAGGAGTCTTGATGTTGGTTCTCATCAGTGGATTATGTTTGGTGACTTTAATATAATATCTAGTATTCATGAGCAGTTGTCTTGTACTACCATTAACCAAAGAGGGATGGATGAGTTTAACAGTCTGATCATGGATTGTGGTCTTATTGATGCTGGTTTCACGGGCTGTCCTTTTACTTGGTCTAATGGTCGCAATTGGAGAAGGTTGGATCGTGTGTTGTATAGTTCCTCTTGGCTAGAATACTTTGATTGCACTGCTGTTTCTCATCTTGCTAGAAGCTGTTGTGACCATTGTCCAATGGTTATTAAAGTCTCCTTAAGTAGTCAAAGAACTAAAGCTTCGTTTAAATTTTTCAATATGTGGGTTACTCACCCTGGTTTTATGAAAATGGTAAAAGAAAGCTGGTCTGTTAGTATTGGAGATGATGTGAGAAATCCTGTTATGATCTTCTGGCTCAAGCAGCAAAGACTGAAAGTTGCGTTGAAGGTTTGGAACATATGTTTTTTTGGGAATTTTTTTTATGCTATTAAGCAATCAGAGGGGATTATTAATGACAGGGAATCTAAGTTTCAAAATGATTCTACTGATGATAATAGAACTACTTTGGATGAGGCTAGGCTGAATCATTTGCTGCTTCTTGATAGAGAAGAAATGTTTTGGAGGCAGAAGGCTCATGCCTCTTGGTTGAGGGAATCTGATAGGAATACAGCTGCCTATCATAGCTTTGTGAAGAAGAGACTAAAGAGGAATAGAATTGATAGAGTTAAGGTTGATAATTGTTGGCTATCTTCAAAAGAAGACATTGGTAGTTCTGCTGTTGATTTTTTTAAGTCATTGCTTGCTCCTTCTGTTGGTATGGAAACTGATACTCTTTCAATGGAAGTGATCCCTTTGTTGGTTACTGAGGAAGCCAATTGTAGTATTTCGTGTATTCCTGATTCTGATGAGATTTTTGATGTCATTAAGTCTTTAAATTCAGAATCAGCTGCTGGTCCTGATGGATTTAACGGGGAATTCTATAAGAAGTGTTGGAAGGTTGTTGGTGATGATCTGTGTAATGCAATCAAGAGTTTCTTCAATGGTTTTGCTCTTCCTAAGGGGGTGAAGGACACAATGATTTGTTTAATTTCAAAGCTTGATAATCCTAATAAGTGGAGTGACTTTCGTCCTATTAGTTTAACTACTGTGTTCTCTAGAATTGTGGGGAAGATAATCAACAACAGGCTTGCAAGAATTCTGCCTAAGTTAATTTCTGAGGAGCAAGGTGGGTTTGTGAAGGGGAGATGCATTCAGGATTCTATTCTGCTAGCTCAGGAGTTGTGTTTTGATATCAATGGTAACAAGAAGATGGGTAATGTCATCATTAAGACCGATATGACTAAGGTTTTTGATAAGCTAAGTCATAGGTTTCTCCTTAACATTTCGAAGCTTTTTGGTTTTAACTCTAACGTTGCTGATCTTATTGATAAATGCATCAGCAATGTTTCTTCTTCAATTTTAGTGAATGGCGAGTTGACTGGTTACTTTGCTAATTCTCAAGGTTTAAGACAGGGGGATCCTCTTTCCCCGAGTCTTTTTATCCTGGCTGAAGAATACTTGTTAAGGAGTATTAAGCTTCTTTCTAACGGTAATCCCTTGTTCAGATATAAGACTAGAAGCTCTATGAATGTGGCTTGTCTAGATTTTGCTGATGATTTTATGGTTTTTGCTAATGAAAATGTTGATACAATGTGTGCTATCAAGGCTGTTATTGATCATTATCATAGGGTTTCTGGTCAAGAAATAAATATGGCCAAGTCCAAGATAATTGTGTCTAACAAAATGGTTCATCAAAAGATTGCTATTATTGAAGACATTTGGAACATTAAGCATACATATTTGCCTTTCAGATACTTAGGCTCCACTATTGCTATTAATTCTAGAATTTCATACTTTGAAGATTTAATTTACAAAGTTAGAAACAGAATTATGGATTGGGATAAGCTGTATCTGTCCTTTGCTGGCTGTTTGCTGTTGATTCAAGTTATTCTTCTTGCTTTCCCTATCTACTATCTGCAGCACTCTGTCTTGCCTATCAGCATTATCAATAGACTGGAGGTTCTCTTTAATAAGTTCCTGTGGGGAACAAAAGATGATAAAAGAGCAGTTAGTTGGGCCAGATGGGAAAGGCTTTGTAAATCTTTCAATAAAGGGGGTCTCAATCTAAAAAGGCTTAAAGATATGCAGCAAGTGTTCTCTATGAAGCTATGGTATAATTTCAGAATGCAAGACTCTCTATGGGCTAACTACATGTTATCCATTTATTGTCGTGATGGTATTCATCCTGTTTTGGCTATTTCACCTAGTAAGAAGTCTAAGACTTGGAATCGTATTGTAACTGCTAGGGAAAAGGCTGAGGATTTTATTTTTTGGCTTCCTGGTCAGGGGAATATAAGCTTTTGGTATGACAGGTGGTGTTCATATAGACCTTTCATCAAAGTCATAAATAATGATGATAGAAGAATGCTTTGGGACTCTGCCAACAATACTGTTAAAGACTTTTGGTTAAACGATACTTGGGATTTGGAAAGACTCAGTTCTAGTGTTACGACTACTGAGATTAACAGGATTATGGAGATTAGGCTTTCTGATTGTAAAGATGCTATCCTTTGGTCTCTATCTAGAGATGGGAAGTTCAGTACTAAAGAGACTTTGAATCACATTAGAGACAAAGGTAATATTACTGCAATTTATGCTAAGACTTGGAATGGTATAACACCAAAAAAATATTCTTTTTTTATTATGGAGAGCTCTACATAGTTGGATTCCTACTGATGATGTTATGCAAAAGAAGAACATACAGCTGGCTTCTAAGTGCGTTCATTGTAATAACACTGAAAGTACTAACCATGTTATGGTGCAGTGTCCTCAAGCTTGGGCTGTCTGGCTTCATTTTAGTGGTATCTTCAAAGTACAGGTCCAACCCTACATGACTCTTACACATATCATTATGAAGTGGTATTGGGTTGGTCAGAGAAGTTGTGACATTTTCTCCATTTTGCCTGCCATAATAGTGTGGTCTATCTGGTCAGGGAGAAACAAGAAGAAACATAACAATGAAGCTGCTAGTTCTAAGTCGATTATCAAGCATATCCTCTACATTCTAACTAGTTTAGATCATGCGAAAATTCTGACTAAGAAGCATTGGGGGAAATATGGTAGAGAAGCTGTTAATATAGGCTGTGTTAATCAAACAAAGACTTCGAGCAAGCCACTGTTTTTGAGGTGGAAAAATCCTAAGCAAGGTCGATATAAATTGAACGTTGATGGGGCTTG
Organism: Limnanthes douglasii subsp. nivea; assembly: GCA_036936605.1. Lineage (NCBI taxonomy): Eukaryota > Viridiplantae > Streptophyta > Magnoliopsida > Brassicales > Limnanthaceae > Limnanthes > Limnanthes douglasii. The sequence goes on along the minus strand of JAUPFV010000005.1, from coordinate 284,951,223 downwards.
TACCTTTAACCATGAGTCTGGTGGAGGTGTTGTTATCAGGAATAGCAATGGCAGCATTGTTGGCGGCATTGGCAGATTGTATGGCAAGGGCTCGCCTCTGATTGCAGAATGCCGGGCTTTGCTCGATGGTTTGGTTCTGTGCAATAGCATGGGGCTGAGTAATGTGGATGTTGAAATGGATTCGTCGATATTGGTAAATCTGTTGGTCTATAGAAGTTCAACATGGTATCTCGATCCTTTGTTGTGTTGTTGCAGAAGACTTATCAAGCCAGAGATGGTTATTAGACATATTTTTCGTGAGCAAAATCTTGGGGCCGATTGGGTTGCTAAAGAGGCCTTGAGGGTTCGTTTGAGTTTTGATTTTAATAGATTGGAAGCGCCTTCGAAGTTGAAGGCAATTGCTCTTTTGGAGAGCTTTGATTTGGGTTATTTGAGACTTGCCGATTAGGGTTTGATTTAGCCCTAATTCTTGGTGAAGAAGATGAAGAGGTCCTCTCGCTTTTGTTTTCAAATTGTTGTAATATTTCCTTTAAACCCTTGTAACTTTCGTTCTATTCAATAAAGTCCTTAATTAAAAAAATATATAATATCATATATTTTAAACTATATGTTAAAATTAAATACAATTCAAAATATTATTAATTTTATTTTTTAACGCAACTAGACTTATAGACTTATGAATGATATTTTTTCTGAATGCTCTTATAATAACAATTAACATTTGTTTCATATTTTTGTATTTTGCATTTAGGTAAAAAATCAAATTTAATTTTTTTCACATTTTCATGTAATCATCGTTTTTCATTTCATATTTATAAAAACAATTAAAATTTAATCCTAGTATCGCATTTCGCATTCACATTTACGTTTGACCTTTGTTTCTCATTTTGCACTTAGACAAAAAAATTCAAATTTAACCAAGATTTCACATTTCTCATATTGCATTTGTAAGTCGTCATTTTCGAATTTTTTATATTTAAAGTTTCGTATTTTCTATACTTCGAAAGTTTCGCATTTATTAAACACAAATATATTAACATGGTTAAAATTGTTAAGCATAAGTATTTTTAAAAAAATATTTTTATACTAAAAACCACTAGAAAATTAAACTATTAAATATATTACAATAAGTTTTAAAAAAAATACAAATTATTTTCCTTTTCATTGAAACCAAACTCTATTCAACATCCAATATATGTTTTATTCAACATATATACCTCAAACACTCACTTTTAAGATGTTTTACGAACAATCTCCCTATCTCCCCCTCTCTCTCATTTATATTAAATTTGATTTTTTTTAAATCAAATTTGGGTTTGTTTTTTCATAGATTTTAATGTAGATTAAAATTGTTAGGTATTATAAATGAGTGTTAGACCTATATATGAGCGATTTTTGCCATGAAATTGGTAGAAAATGACCAAAAAAATTTCATGCTATTCACCAAGAGACTGGTATAGATGATAAAATTCGTGATGTGTTAGTGATTTGTTTACCACAAATAACTACTACAAGCAATAAGAATTGATTGATTGGTTTACGAATATCGGGAACGATAACAAGTTGATTATTACATTAAGATGTTGTGAAGATTCGAAAACCAGAATAAATCATGAACTAGTCAATGAATGTGAAAGAATTGTATGGTATGTGAGGTTGATAGACCCAAAGTATCTTAAGAGTAAGTCGACCAGAACAAAGAAATATAGATGTCCTTTCAATCTTAAAGGAACAATGTTAACTCTTAGCGAATGGACCTTATAGGTCATATGCAGGGTTCATAACCATAAAACCGTGAAATATTTAGAAGTTCATTCTTACGTGGGACACTTTTCAAAAGAAGACCTGGAATTTGTACTTAATTATTCTAATATGGGAACTCGTCCTCGCAAAATTTTAAGCATAATGAACAATTTTAAGCCTAAGAATGTGTCATCCGTGCACAGTGTATACAACGATGTACAAAAACAACAAAATTATGGAAAGACGATCAGATACATTTACAATACTTGCTGGTGAACTCTAAATAAAACATTATTTAGAATAGCATAGATAAGAAATATTTTCTTTGCACATCCGGATAGTGTTAATTGTTATGCATGTTTTCAAACATACTAATAATGGATTAAACTTACAAGGTAATAAGGTATGTGATGTCTTTGTTTGATGTCATTGGAGAAACTTATACCGATATGACTTCTGATATCGTATTTGTGTTTATGTCTGATGAGAAAGTTGAAAAATTCAAGTGCATATTAGATTGTTTGCAATCGTTGATGGTAACTAGCTCCATCAAAGAACCATCCGTTGTTTTTTACGGATAAAGATTTAATGTTGATGAATACTCTCGAATAAATACTCCTAAATATAATAGTCATATCATGTAAATAACACATTAACAATCGTATATGGATTTGAATATAGAAACGGAACACCTATAAAATTTCCTTAAGTCAATTTAGACCAAAACCAACTTGTTTTTGGTCGAGATTTTGATAAACATAAATTGTTGGAATTTCCAACAATCAAGCATAATGGCCATACACATCCTCATAAATATTGGTCTCCTCGTATTCCATTATTATGACATCCACATACACGTCGTCCATACTGATAATCATCTCCCCCATATATAAGGGAATGTATTCGTTTGCTGGTGTCATTGCCCAAGGAAAACCTCGTGCAACTAGAGGTTTGAGTTAAACTTAGTTAGAATACCAATGAGATGCCCGAATAGAGTCTCAACCAATAAGTTAAAATTAGTTCAACTTCGGCCTCTCAGAGTAGGTGTTCGCCAACCGTTGGTCACTGCTTCGACTCAGTGGCTAAGATTCAGCCTAACGAGTCTTGTTAAGGTTGGGTCAGATTTTGTTTGGATATTGATGGTTTCCCTAACACTGAGTGATATGTATGTTTTTATAGAGGTAAGATCTAGGTGTAGACTGTTTGGTTGTGCCATGACTTAAAGTAAAACTCCGCTTATTACCTAGTTTTATAGAAGGAAACAGTGTAGTTAGTGACATCTTAGGTCTTGTAGGTACTTCATCTTTCTTCAAATCTATCGTGTTTTTCTCTTCCAACTTCTTAAAAAATATTTCCTCTTGGCTAGTGTTTTTCTTTTCCAACTTTTTAGAAAACTATTTCCTCTTGGCTACCATTTTATTACTTCTAAAATAAAAGGACATACTACGATAGAAGAAGATCCTGCTTTGCCTAAACTTGACACAATAGGTTTTACATGGATAATAATCCTCGAATCTAACTTGATAGAAGAAGATCCTGCTTTGCCTCCTCCTGAGATCATAGAATTTTTAAAATAAAAAATTACCGATATCATCCAATTTTGATATAACAAAAAATATTCCGGGTAAAAAAAAATATGTTTTATATATTTTAATATAGTCATCGAGTGTTCGCTATATTCATAATATATATCTTTTGAGTTTGTAGGAAGTGTAATGAGAAAAATATGTTATATATATTTATATAAAATTTTATTTGTTTAAAGAAAATTTTATAATTAAATAAACTAGTGAAATTTAATTTATATTTGTTCACTTAAATTTCTGAAACATTAATTATAATTTTGCAACAAAATTTTGTATGTGTTTTTACCTTTTATGGTTGAATTGGTTCAGTGATAAACGAGGCGTAGCGACAAGCACATGCGCAGTATCGTTTTCCTTTTTAACTTATTTTTTTACAAGCGGCATTAACTTTGGTAATATTTTATTCCAATGCAAACTCTCCTCGGCGGGTCTAATTGCATATAGTCATACGAGATAATCGAATTTAGTTAAATAATAAATGGTATAAAATATAAACTATACATTTTTTGTACTGTTATTATAGCTAGGATACGCTACCGATATAGGTGTATTGCAAGGGTAATATGAGGCATTGATATAAATGGTGCTGAAAAATATTTTAAAACATAAAAAACGACTATAAAATTAAATCAAATAAAAAGCTCTAGGGTACCGAAATTTATTTAAAAAACAAATAAAAACAAACATACAATGTTTTAGAAATAAAACATTTTAGACAACAAGTTAATCAACAAAACAAAGATACAATAAGAAATAAATCAACTATATACTTATTTAGATTTTTGTTTTGTTTTAGCCATTGTAATTTTGTTAAAAGATGAAAAATTGATGGTTAAAGAAAATTGTGGTTATTAATTTTAAGAAGAGTATAATAAAAAAAATTAATTTGAGGTTTGTATCCTAAAAATAATCCTGATTGAAATATTGAGAAAAAAACATATTGAATTATTAAAATATTCTGGTCTCAATTTGAATAACAATATCTTAATTGTTTGTCATTACTACCACGTTACTGATTGTTGAACACATTAACAATCGTATCCGGATTTGAATACAAAAATGAAACACTTATAAATTATTCTTAAGTCATTTTAGACCAAAATAACTTTTTTACTCTATAGATTTTGATAAACATAAATTGTTGGAATTTCCAACAATTAAGCATAATGGTCATACGCATCCTCATGAGTACGGGTCTCCTTGAATTTCATTATTATGCCCTCAACTAGGAGACATGTGATAACATACATGTCGTCTATAGTGATAATTATCTCCTCAAAATATAACAGGATGATATTCGTTTTCGGTGTCATTGTTCGAGAAAAACCTTGTTCGACTAGAGGTTTGAATTAAACTTAGTTAGATAACCGATGAGAGGCCCAAATAAAGTCTTCACCAATAAATTTTAAACGCGATCTTGTTATTTAGTTCATATTTTTGTAAGACCATATACAAAGCCTCAATGTTTATACCATTACGGGAATGTAAAAAAAAAGTATAATAATTCTTATAATTTATTAAATATAACTATAAACCAAGTAATAATATATATATATATATATATATATATATGTAAATAAGTGTCATTAAATTTATCCTCTCGATAAAAGTGTTGTATGCCTCATGTTCCTTTTAGTCCGAAAATAATCGGATGTTGTTTTAATAAAAGAATAAATGTTCTTTTTAGTTTATTGTTTTCTCCATCTGGTGTTGGTTTGCAGACTATTGCATCAGATTGAGGGTTTACCCTGTGCGCACTCATTGCACTCTGAGTAGCGGCTGCAAGTTCCCTTCAAAAAAAAAGTATGCCCGACTCTTCGAGTGAATCTTCGTTATCGGGGTCGGATGATTCACAATGACTAGATGGTGTACCTATTTCTTAAATCTTTTTGCTTAAGGTTGTTATAGAGATCTCATATTTGATTTGGCGCAAACACAACTTTGTATGCGTTTAAACCCTTTGGTATTGAATTTGCTCAGTGATAGACACATGTGCATTGGTAGGCACATACGCAATTGAATTAGTATTCAGAATCGTCTTCTTTTTTAGCTGATTTTTCATCACAAATGGCTTTAACTTTGGTAATAGTTTTTTCCAATACAAACTCTCCATATGTGGGTGGTACAAAATAGAAATCATAAAGATTTTATATTGTCATTATAGTTAGGTACATTACAAGTATAGTATATGTGTATCGCACAGGTCGTGTGAGGCGTTGATAGAGGCAGTCCTGAAGAACAATCTAAAACACCCAAAACAACGATTATAAAATTAAATCAACTAAAAATCATTGAACACCGAAATCGATTTAAAAAATAATTCAACAACAAACCTATAGTAAAAACAAGTATTTAAACAATATGTAAATCAACAGCAAGCATACAATATCTTAAAACTCAAATGTTTAAAAATCAAATAAATCAACAAAACAATATCCTAATTCAACAAATAAATCAACTAAATACCTATTCATATTTTTCTTTTTTTGTTTTAGGTCTTGTGATTTTGTTTGAAAACAGAAATCGGTGGCTAAAAAGAAACCGTTGCTTAATTTTTGAAAGGAACATAATAAAAAACAAAAAAAATTAATTCGAAGTTTGTATTCTAAAAGTATTGATTAAAAAATAGAACAAAAAATTTATTAAATTGTTTAATTTTTTTTATCAATAATGACATCTTAACTGTTTGTCATCAATATCAAATATTGTTGTCGTAATTTTTATTTTTACGGCAATACATTATACATTCTAATAAATTTTATTTTTTAACTGACCGAATAATCAGATAAGTCTTATTTTAATTACGTCTTTTGTGCAAATTTTATTATTTAACCGACCGGATAATCGGATAAGTCTTATTATTATTATTATTATATCATTTTTGTCCTCTACAGATGGAAAAATCAATGAAACTAAGAAAAACATTTATTCTTTGATCATAACACCATCCTTTATTTTCGGACTACAAGAAACGTGAGGTATACAATAACTTTACCGAGGGGTAACTTTAACATACTTATATATATATATACATATATATATATATATTACTTGGTTTATAGTTATATTAATAGATAATAAGTTTTTTTTTCATTTTTACATTCCCATAATGGTATAAACGTTGAGGTTTTGTATAAGGTTTTACAGAAACACGAAATAAGTAACAAGATTTAGGTTTAAAATTTATTGATCGAGACTCCATTCGGGTCTGGTCATGAAACTAAGTTTAACTCAAACCTCTAGTTGAACGAGGTTTTCCTTGAGCAATGACACCAATATACGAATACATTTCCGTTATATTTTGAGGAGATAATTATCACTATAGACGACGTGTATGTTATCACAGATCTCCCTGGGGAGGGCATAATAATGGAATACGAAGAGATGCAATACTCATGAGGATGCGTATGACCATTATGCTTGATTATTAGAAATTCCAACAATTTATGTTCATCAAAATCTAGAGAGATAAAAAAGTTTTGGTCTAAAATGGCATAGATATAATTTTATAGGTGTTGTGTTTCTCGATTCAAATCCAGATACAACTTAACTCTCCACGGGTGGACGGTACAAAATAGAAATTATAAAGCATTTGTATTGTCATTATAGGTAAGATGCACTACCAGTATAGACGAATCACACAGATAGTGTAAGGCGTTAATATGGATAGTGTTGAAAAACATCTTTAAAAAATTCGTAACAATTATAAAATTAAATCAACTAAAAAACTTTAGAATATCAAAATCGATTTAAAAAGTAGATCAACAACAAACATATAGTCCAAACAACAAATACACAATGCCCTAAAAATCAAATATCTAAACAACAAGCTAATCGACAAGACAATGCCCAAATACGCATTTTTTTTTGTTTTAGTTTTTGTTAGAATAAGTAAAAGCCGACGGTTAAAAACAAATTTGGGTAATTAAATTCTAAAAGGAATATAATAAGAAACAAAAAGTTTAACCGAAAATTTGTATTCCGGTTAAAAAAAATTAAAAAAATTTGTTTGAAGTTTGAATAAAAATATCTTAATGGTCTACTATTAACAACGATTATTATTGTAGTTTTTATTTTTACCGGAGTACAATCCAACAAAATTTAATATTTTAACCGACCGGATAATCGGATAAGTCTTATTTTTATTATAATACTAAAATAAAAGAATAGAATACATCTAACTATAAACCGTATCTCAACCATACATCAATCATTATCCACACATACACACATAATCACCAAAAACAGCAACTCGAGTTACTTAATCACTGATTGGCTTTCAACCCATCTTATGTTTTCCAGTTATGCTGAAGAAATGTGCAGTTTAAACAATACTAATTGGCTTCGAGATACCGAGAACTACCACGACGTGCACATAAGTGGACGCTAGCTAGTGTCAGCTACTAATAAATATAGAATTCAAATTCAAATCACCATGCACGTACAGTATCTTAAGATTCCTGATCCGAATATAAAAAACATCGATATTGAGTAATACAATAAGATAATTGTTGTCGCTATATCAGTAAATGCAAAGCAGAGGCAGAGTTAAGACTGGCATTGATAAATGAGATTGTTTGTGTATTTATTGAGAACTCATTAATGCAGTCACGTTTATTACGCCTTCACGTGTATTTCGCCTTCGGTCCAGCTGCATTTATGATTTTGGTTTTTGTTTAGTCGTTGGGTTTCAAAACTTCTTTGAATGGTTTATCGAAAACTTCCCGGTACGTATAGTTTGAGACCCGAAACATGAAGATTAGTACAATAGTTGGTCGTTTGTTAGGGTGGAGGTATAATAATTGTAAGATGCTTTGAAACCATAATAAATATGGATTCCGGACCGTAATACCACCACACGCACAGTACTACTTGTAATATGATTTTCAATTGTCCCTCAAAGCCTAGCCGAGTTGGTTGAGTGATGCATGTTTGTGATTAAAGGTCATGAGGACGAATCCCTTTGTATACATTTTATCGGCTGAATCTGTTACTTTGTATGGTTTACTTTCTGGTGTTGGTTTGCAAGCTATTGCGTCAGACTAAGAGTTTACCTTGTGCACATTCATTACATTTTACATTTTGAGTAGCGACTACAGATTCCCTAAAAAAAATAAAAAAAAATATGATTTTCGATTTCCAATACGTGATAGCGTAAAACCGTATTTTTCAGTCCGAAATTCGTAAAACCGTTTACTATGGTTGCATAAGTAATTTAAACACGTAATTAAATTGAATTTTATATTAAATAATTTTATTCTTACTTTTATTTTTCTGTGAAATTTAAAAGATATATAAAAAAAAAATTATCGATAATCATCAAATTCAAAATATTAGTACCTATAAAAAAAGTTAGAATTAACAATAATCCACCCTAATATAATTTGGATAATTAAACATGCAGTTAAATGCTAAATAATAACTTATATTTTTTATACACAATATTGGTTAAACCATGACAATTTTTATTTACTTTATATATATGTAAAAAATTAATATAAATATATTAAACACCTTTTCAAAACTAGGGTTTAATTTTATACATTAAGTATACAAATGTATACTTAAAACCACTATCATCTGATGCTCACGCTTCACCTCCTGATTATGGATCTACCTCAAAACCACTTGAATTATTGGACCTGCTAAGAACTGATTCTACTTCAAGATCCACATGTTTACTCACAACCGATCCTGATTCGACCATTTCTCTTACTTCATTCTAACTGTCTATCGAAACAAACTTATTAAAAGCAACGTCCTTACTTATGAGCAAACCTGGAGACTTTAGCGAGGTACACCATAACCTATATCCCTTCACTTCAGTAGTATATCCTAGAAATATGCACCTATTTGTCCTCGGCTCAAGCTTACAATCTCTCACATGAGCATACGCAGGACAACCTAACACCCTCAAATGTTCATAATCAGCCGACGATCCAGACCAAATCTCAAAATGAGCTTTACAATCAATAACCGTTGATAAAGACCGATTCACCAAGTAACACGCTGTATTGATAGCTTCAACCCAAAAATCATTTCCCATACCGGAACGCGAGAGCATACTTCGTGAATTGTCACAAAGCGCTCTGTTCATTTTTTCCGCGACTCTATTCTGTTGTGGTGTTTGAGAACAAGTGCGATGGCGCACTATTTCCTCAGCTTCGCAGAACTCGTTGAACTCATGATTGCAATATTCTAACCTATTATATGTCCTAAGACGTTTGATTTTTCTTCCTGTTTGCTTCTCAATCATCGTTTATTATTTGACAAAGGCTGAATATGCCTCATCTTTCGTTTTCAGAAAGTAAACCCATACCATCCTTGAATAATCATCAATCAAACTCATGTAGTATTTGGCTCCGCCCTTTGATAGAATTCTGTTTGGACCCCAAAGATCTGAGTGAATGTAGTCCAATGTCCATTTAGTATTTCTTATAGTTGATTTGCTGTATTTGTCTCTAGTTTGTTTACCAAACACAGTGCTTACAAAATCCCAATGATTCTGCTTTATACCCTTTCATCAAATCTCTTTTTCCCAAAACAGCTAATCATATGTCACTCATGTAACCAAGACGCCAATGCCACAACTTATTTTGATCCTGCTACTTTGGCTATTACTCACTGATGATGCTACTGTAGCATCACACATAACAACACTCCCATGGAGAATGTAAAGACCCTTCTGCAAACTGTCCTTCATGCTTACCATTGAGCCTTTTGTCACTTTGATTACACCGTCTTCTGCATGGTACTTGTAACCCCGAGAGTCTACAGTCCTAAGAGAAAGAAGGTTTCTTTTTAACACAAAAACATGCCTGCACGTCAAGATTCCAACAACCCCGTCAAAAATTCTGATTTCGACGTTACCGATACCACCAACAATCAACGAATGATTGTTCCCTAAATAGAGAGTTTCCTGCATTGGCTTGTAAGTATCGAACCACTGTTTGAACTGACACATGTGATATGTAGTACCAATATCGAGTACCCAAGAGTTTTTCCAAAAGTCTGAACTCACAAACAATACATCTCCTCTACCATTGTTTTCACTATCGTCGGAATCGTTCACACCTTCAACAATGTTTGCTGTATTTTCCTTTTGATTTCCCTTCTTACCATTCAGTTTTGGACAATCTCTCCTATAATGACCCTACTCACTGCATCCATAACAGTTTGAGTGTTTTACCTTTGTCTTGGACCTCCAGTTTTTCCTTCTTAAAGAACTCGCTTTGCTTCTAGATCTTCCCCTAGTCATAAGACTTTCCCCTTCAGCTTGATTGTCTGGCTGCAACTGTTTTATCTCATTTGATTTGAGTGCCCCTTTGGCATCTGCTAGCTATAAGTTATCTTTACCATACATAATGGCATCTACGAAGTTTTCATTGAGAGCTGGTAACGATCTCAATACAAACAAAGCTTGCTCTTTATCCTCTATATTGATATCTATATTCTCCAAGTCCATTATAATTGATTTAAAATTATCTAAGTTCTCAGTTATAGACATACTTTATTTCAATCTAAAATCGTATAAACGTTTCTTCAAGTATAATCGTTTTACTATTGATTTCTCTGAGTAAAGATCTCCTAGCTTCGTCCATGCGCAGGAAGCAGTTTTCTCACCACTAATCGCTCGAATCATATTGTCCTTCACACTCATTAAAATCCAACACAAAGCTCTTACTTGAAGATCTTGCTTCTCCTGTTCTTTCATCTCTTCTGGTAACTTATTCTCCACAGCCTTCCACAGCCCTTGCAGTACCAACGAAGATTTCAGTTTAATCATCCACGACACAAGGCTAGATCCCCCATCAATTTTTCAATCATGTATTTTGTTGCTGTAGACGCCATTGTGAAACCCTAATTGCAAAAGCCCTAATTTCACCACGTGGCTCTGATATCAATTTTGTTATTAAATCACTATGCAATTTATCACAAAATGACTCAAACACATAACACAAATGAAACAAATAACAGTAAAGATAGAACACATGATTTAACATGGTTCGACAATTGTCTACGTCCACGACCGCCGCCAGAGAAAAGTGTTTCACTATAATAAAAAAGGGTTACAAATTTCAGATTATGTTTTGTGTACTCATAGTAGTCTATTTATAGGGAATAAATAAACTTGCTAGACAACGGGCCTAACAGACTCATATACATATATCTAATAAGAAAACCATCCTTTACAACTTACTATTAATGATACAAAACTGTACCGTCGAGCACGATATACTGTCAAAGTACCATTCCACTCATTCGCAACAAACTAATTATATTTTGTGAGAAATCGATTGCTAACAATCAATTAATAATATATAAAGATAATCATCACAAATCCATTATTATCTGCCAATAATTTTTTATTTATAACTCTTTTTTACATTTTTCAATGCACTCTGAAAAAAAACTACTTTTTCAACCATAATTGATGATAGGCCAAAGCTATTTCCTCCATGAGAATTTTTATTTCCTCCATAATTTGAAAAAAACTTCATGTTGTTATTTCCTTCATAAAGGAAATTACATATTTGTCATTCTACCCATTTATTCTACCTCTTTGATTTTCAAAAACGCCATTATTCTACCCATTTATTCTATTATCCTATCCATTAACAAATTCAAAGAAAAAAAAACCATATTTATCTATTTTTTCAGTTAATACCTTTTGTTTTTCTTCATTTTTCGGTACTGTCTTTTGGCTATGGCTGTTCTTGTTAGGTTAGGGTTCTTATTTGGTAGATTTAGGGTTCGATTGAGGTTCTTACTTGGTAGATTTAGGGTTCTTATTTGGTAGATTTAGGGTTCGATTAGGGTTCTTACTTGGTAGATTTAGGATTCTTACTTGGTAGATTTAGGGTTCGATTAGGGTTCTTATTTGGTATATTTAGGGTTCGATTAAGGTTTATGATGTTTGTTTGGATCTATTTTCGAGTTTGGTTCGGTTTTGTGTCTATATGGTTGTTCTACTGTATTCTGTTTTTTTTTTAACGATAGCATATGATTCCGAGAGGCCATCTCGGAATCCTATACTTTTTTTTAACTGCAAAACACCTGATTCCGAGTGGCCATCTCGGAATCAGAAGTAATTTGTGAAATGTTTTTTGCACCTGATTCTGAGATGGCCACTCGGATGTCTCTGTCTCTTTATTAAGGTTGTAGTTTGTTCAAAACAATTGATTCAGAGATACTGGCTCGGAATCAGTTGCGTTTTGCCCAGAAATGCAGAAATCGGGAACACAGTATCAAAACCAACATTTTCGAAGTGATAATCTCAAATTATTGTATTGTAAAACGAAAAAACGAGATTAAATTACCTTATTCGTTGCTTGAGTGTTGTTCTCCTTATTGGTATGAGTTTCTTGATTTTCCATGGTCAATCTTCAATCAATCTTCAATAAAACTGATATTTTTTGGGTTTAGGGTTAATTTTAGTTGCAAAAATCAGATATGTAGGATTAAAAATAGGTTAATAATGTGTTTTTTCACAGTAGGCTATCTATTTCAATAATGGCACGTAATATTAAATTTGAAAACAAAATAAAGATAAACTACTAATATGATGTTTCAAATGTTTTAGATATTTCAAATTATGGAGGAAATAGCTTTAGCTTGATGATATAAAATAATTTCGAAACAACCTTACTTTGATTCTGTGATTGTAGGCCGTTGATGCAACATAATTTTGTTCTTCACCGTCCTATAAATAAAGTGACTAATGTCTTATGGTACTGTCCAAAAAACTTTAATAATTCTGGAAAAAAGCAGCCAGGAACATTATTTGGGACTGTGTTGTGTGTCTAATAATTGTAACCAAATTCGGAAATTAAGATTCCATCTTATAACAAGAATAAGAATATATACTTTCGATGTGAGTACATTCTCGTGAGGTCTAAAACGCACGATGTAATAATTTGTTTTGTATTTATATTTTAATTGTCCCTGTATTTATAAAATTGAAAATTGTTTCAAGAAAAATTATAGTTAAAAATAATAATAAATAGTTTTTAGATTGAGGAATACGAATGAACGCTTTGTTCAAACTTCAAACTATCCACTTTTATATGTACTTTTAATATTCAAATGTATTAATTTGGTGTAACATTTCTTTAAGTATTATAAGGTTTGGATTTGTATTGTAGTTCTTAGATTGTTATGTTGTTAATAATGTTCTCCTAAAAAATTAAGGTGAAAATAAAAAACAATATGTGCCATCGTGACAAAAAAACAATTTTTTTTTTATGTCGGTTCGAACATAAATCTTTAAATTATATGACGATAATAAAATTATTCATCATAATTTTTGAACATTAGAACATGACTGTTTATAAAAAAGAATTTTCTAGATATAGTTCGGCGCCCTGAACATGTGTTTATTTTGGTTTTTAATTTTTGAACTTTTTAAAACTAATTTAAATTTTTTGTAAAATTTTGTTAAACATATAAATAAGCTAGTAGACTATTACGTTGAGATACGTAGGCACAGAATCTAATGTTCTTTTAAAATGTTTTTTTAAAAATCATATAACTATTATAAATTTCTTATTTGTTTGTTGCTAAATAGTTTATGTCTATTTTTTTAATTAATTATTTTTTGTTTTTTAAATTTAATTTAAGACTTGTTTTATTTCGAATTATATTTTAGAAAAACTTTTAGTCTGAATGGAAATAATTATTTATAAAAAAATGTTAATACGTGTTCTAAGTCTCATATAATTCTTTATCTGTGATTAGATTTTTATAATGTTTAATGTCGTTTTTATTTTCTAACATTCGGAAAATTAATAATAGAATAACGTCAAAGGAGATAACAATGACCATCATCAAATCCATATACCAATACTTGGTCCAACTAGAGTGATTGAATGGAACATTTTTAATTAGATAACTAGACGAGTTGATGTTCTTGCCAACAACCCTAGAAATCTACTATATTCTTGATCTAAAGTTGGACAAACTTCTAAGGTGCACCGATGAAGACACCGTAAAAGCAAATAACAGTGGCGTAAATACGAAAAAATGATCTTATATGTTGAGGATATATTTTGACACCTTGTTAGACCACTATTTGATCTCTAGACTACCGAGAAAAACTCGAATGCATTTAAGAAAAAATAAAAAACCAATGAAGAATGTATTACAAAAATATAATATTTCAACGTTATGGAAAACCAATTTTTGTTAAGAATATATAAGTGTACCTCGCATACTAGCAAAGATATTGTCCATTTTAAGCCCGAAGGCTCGCACAACTTTGCTTTTAGTACACTCTCAAAAGGCACCTTGCTAATTGAGGTGGGTTCAAACTTATATACAATATATTCTTTTCAATATTAGCAATGTGGAATTCTGGATCAAGTATGAGATGGAATTTACTCTATAACATCTCCCTTAAACTTGATCCCATTAATTTGCGGAATAAACGTTGCACAATCAAAGTGAAAACACATCGATAGATGTGTTGATGGGCGTAATAACTTCGCTTAATCACAACGGAACAAACATCACTAGATATTCAACACATTCAAATCTCCCGCGTTGCTTAGTATGCAGCGGAGGGCATAGTCTCATTACGCTAGAGCACGGATCCTTTATTCCGGCTCTGTTATCATGCTAAGAATATATAAGTGTGTATTATATACTAGCAAGATATTGTCCGCTTTGAGCCCGAAAGCTCGCATGATTTTGCTTTTGGTACACTCCCAAAAGACCTATTGGGAGTGTACCAAAAGCAAATCTGTGCGGACTTTCAGGGCCAAAATGGACAATATATTGCTAGTATGTGAGGCACACTTATATATTCTTAACAATACGAGAGTTATAAGTGATCGTTGTCCACAAAAATAATACTTTCAGCAATATTTCAAGTAGGAACAATAAGCCCAAAATACATTTTTTATTGAAGAGCTATGAGAAGAAGATCTTCCATATATATTTACAGATCTATGAGTATTAATGATTTAAAATAAAGTATTCAAGTTGTGGAGGAATAGTCCAAAGCAAAAACTTCTATGAGTGTAAATACGAAAGAAAAGTTCAGTATTGTGGCAAAAATGGGTAATTTTGTACATGATTATAAAATTTGGAAAAAAACATGAGATTGTCAATATCACGGAGGAAGAAATTGTTGCTATGATGATAGAGATAAATATCCTAAAGGATAAAACTTTCGATGGTTGGTATGACACTTACACATCTGTACATGTTTCCCATGACAAATTATATTCAAAATTATTGAAGAACAAAAACTCAAAAGATACGTAAACGGGAAACACCAAAAATTTCAAAGTGAACGGAAGTGGAAATGTCAAATTGATGTACACTAGTAGAAATAAGATAAATCTTACCAGCATTTTGTATATTCTAAAAATGAATTAAATATTAATTTCGGTAATCTTTTGGCAAAAGATAGAATTCATTCGACGTACAAGTATGATATTCTAGTTTTGTCCAATGATGGTAACTTTGTTTGAAACTGATACTCTCGTGATAGAATACTCAAATGTTGTAACTCTTACTCATGTATTAATAAATTAAAAACATATTTACTCGTGCTTACATAATAATAATAATTGTTTATGGCCCGGTAGACTTGGAGATATAAATCATAGTACGATTATTTTTTTTATTAAAATTGGACATATAAATAATGATATAGGTTCATAAAAAAATATGAATTGTGTATTGGATATAAATTATTAAAAAGCCTTATAATATTGTATAAAGATGCACACAAATAATTATTAAACTTTATACACGTCGATATATATAAATTAAATATGTGTTTGACGCGTGAGAATAAATAATGCTTCATACCTTTCACAAGTGATTACCTTATATATATTTATGTCTAATTACTTAAAAAGGATGGCGAAATATTTAACATGTTAAGATATTCAAAGTTGAGGTTGCAAATCAATTAAAAACCAAGGTTAAAATACCTCATATTGATAGATGAGATTAATATTTCTCGAATGAGATTTTTTACAAATAGCATGATATAATCCATCAATGTTCGACGTCTTATATAACGCAACAGAATGGGTTGCTTAAACTCTAACATATGACTCCAATTGAGATAACCAATATCATACTAAAAAATTGTAGGTTGCGTGTTAATTTGAGAGGTGATGCTATTTTTACGACGTGTCATATTATAAATCGTGTTTATTTTAAGAAAACACAAATCTATTTATATAAATTATAGAACATAAAAAAACCAAATACTAAATATTTGTGATTTGGAGATTATTACCATTTGAGTCACATATCTAAACAGAATAAAGTTATGATCAAAATTCATAAGATGTGTATTTATTGGTTACGTGTGATTGAATCTTAAAACATTGTATTGTGAGTTCATGTTATATGATAACGGTATGACTTATACCATTATAGAATACGAGATAAATAATTCACAATAAATACATTCAGTTGTCGATAAACCTTGTGAGCCTTTTAAAAGTCAAAGAGAAACGCTAAAGGTAAAGATTTGATACGACATATTCTCAAAACATTGCTCTTTACTTGGTAGAAGGAAGTTATGAAGAAATTTTATTGTGCTTTATTTAAGATATGATCCTAAATATTTAAAAGAGGATATATCTTACAAAGATCGCAATATTCCATAAATGATAAAATGAATTCAATAATATTAACACCACACTTGGGAATTGATCAATATACCATCAAGTTCAATAATAATTTATTATAAATGTGTATTTTGAAAAGAAATATCACACGGGTGATTTTATTCAAGCACTCAATGCAAGATTAACATCTATAAAAAATCATATATATATATATATATATATATATATATATATATATATATATATTATTTTGATATATACTCTTATTTTCCAGTTGCGAGAATCATGAGCAAAATAGTATATATTACAACCGATTGGTGTACAATATTAAGATTCATCAAATAGATGTCAATACAATATTCTTAAATGATATCTCAACGAGAAAGTCTAGATGGAGCAACCCAATGATTTTTCTCTTTCGAGAAATGAATTAAGTGTGTATAGGCTTGTGAAGTTGCTATATAGTTTAAAACAACTACTAAAGAAATGGTATGAAAAGTTTGATTATGTCGTAATATCTTACGATTTTAGATATAATACGACGGAAAAATATTTGTACACTACATTCATGATGACATGGTGGTCATATTTTGCATACATAAATGATTTATTTATATTACGTAATGGCATGAGAAGGATTGTTGAGACAAATAAGTTTATATCTTTTATGGTCAAGATGAAAGATCTCAAGAAAGTAGATAATTTTTTTAGAATAAAGATATTTAAAATAATTGAGATTATATCCAAGACAATCTCACTATAATGAAAATTTACATAGTAAATATAATTAAGGCTCAAAGCAGTACATACACCATATAGTTTGAAACTTGGAAAAAAATGTGGGATGAAGGGTGACTTAGTTATAGTATGTTACCATTATAAGAATTTTTATGTATAGAGCTTTATGAACTAGGACGATTATTTATTTTCTAGTTAAAAAATTAAGTCAATTTAATCGTAATTAAAATATGAAACATTTAAACACCATTGAAATCCTTAATTAGTTGAAAATAAAATGGGTATCTAATATTTTTATTTTCTTGAGGTATTTGAAGGACACACAAGTTCTTGCCAAAATTAGCTACTTTAAAATACAATAAAATACTATGAATAATTTCCGAAATCAGTTACTTTAAAATATTGATGTGAATGAATTGTTTTACAAGGAATGACATCTAAATTCTATTGGACTAAAATGATAAAAATTGATATTGATACCAAACCAATATAATAATATTTTTGTCTGAGAATTTGGGTATCTTTGCTTGGACTACACAATACCTCACTGGCATTCTTGCCAAAATAAAATGTCAAACAGTAAGTTTCAGTTGGCCAACCAGAAGCAAATATATTTTTCATTAAGAAACAACTATAACTATTGTAGCCAAAGTAGATTGGGTAAGGAAAATAGGCTATATACAAGAAGCTTTCTATCCATTATGAATAGTCAATCCAGTATTATCCAGAAAGAAAAATAGCAAATAGAGAATGCGTGTGGAGTTCATTGACCTCAACAAACATGCTCGAATGAACATGTTTTATTTTTTCACATTGGCCAGCTATTGGATACCACCTCAGGAAATCAGATGTTTTACTTCATTGATGCACACTCTGGTTATAACCCAATCTACAAAATGAGAGATCCAATGCAAAGTCATGCTCTTCAAGCTCAAGAACTTATAAACAACTTACGGAAGTTTGATCAACATGACATTCTCAAAACAAATTAGATGTAATTTATAAGCGCATTGTGATGACATGATGGTAATAAGTAGCAAAGACATTGACCACTTGGTCAACCTTAAAAACCTTTGCAAATATCTATATGGTAAACTTAAAGTTGAACATTATAAGTACACATTCGATGTCATGTTAGAATTGTTTTAGGATACTTATCAAACAAAATAAAAATTAAGGAATACATCATACAATTATATAATATAATGGTCATGAACACTTCACGCGATCTAATTGAGGTTTAAATATTAGTGAAAACACTCAAAATCTTTAACATGTTCATTTCATGATCCAAACATAAAATTTATCATTTTTTTAAATCCTTAAAGAAGTCAGGTAATTCAATTAGACTCCGAAATGCAACACGATAATAATCAAAATCAAGGAGTTCATAGTTTTACCATAGCGTGTTGCAAAGACAAAACCAAAGTTAGATTAGTTGCAATATTTATATTTAGTTGTATTTGATTTTGCGGTTCTCATAGTCCAATTTATGAAAAATGGACTATCCTCATATTAATATACTATGTTAGAAAATCTGTTTTGGATGTTGTAACACGCTATCTACACTTAGATAAGTTTTTCATATCTTTAGTTGTAGCAGCAAAAAAGGTGAGATCTTATTATTCGGGCGCATACTACTATAGTTTGAAAATTATTTCTCATAAAAAAATGTAATGTAGAAGGTACATATGTATGGTAGACTAACTAAATGGTGAGTAGAACTATGAGAATTTATTATTAATTTTGAACTGTGCAATCCCATCAAGGCTCATGTGCTGAAACACTTTTAAAAAGATGCAATCAGAAATACCGATGCATTTGGCAAAATATTAAACCAACATGGTTGGTCTAGACGAACGCCAAGGGGGGGGGGGGGGGTCCAATAACTTGGGTTTGGTGTGGGCGTGTAATTGATTTTTCGCTTGGGACATCTTACAATAAACCATCAAGTTCAACTTCGTCGCTTCTAATAATGAAAGTGAATATAAAACAACCATGTAGGTCTTCGGCTCGCTTACAGATGTGGATCTCATGAAGTAAAGCTTATGAAATATACAAAAATCGTAATC
This sequence comes from Limnanthes douglasii subsp. nivea, assembly GCA_036936605.1. NCBI lineage: Eukaryota > Viridiplantae > Streptophyta > Magnoliopsida > Brassicales > Limnanthaceae > Limnanthes > Limnanthes douglasii. Next base: position 284,931,489 of record JAUPFV010000005.1, on the reverse strand, counting down.
AACCACACCTTAAATTGAGCAGAAACAAAGTATGATAACCTCATCTAGTATTTTGAGGAATATTTGTCGTCATACATCTTTGTTCAAGCAAGTCACGCGTGAACAAGTACTAACTGTTAAGAATAGAAATGTGGATATCTTTGTCTCTCCGGTTGTACAAATTCATCATCATGGGTGGTTCTCCAGAAGAAGCTAAAATTGCGCAACATGTTAGAACATCATATGGTGGCCAATCATCCAAAATAATGGCCATCTAAGAAGGAACATACTAATTATTTGACATTCATGCGTATATAGTAAACGAGGACAAACATGAAATCCTAAGTATCAAGATTTGTGTGGTAAAATATATGCGTCTGACTATGGATGATGATTTTTTCCAAACCTGCGGCTACTCGATTCAAGACTACCTGATGAATTAGGATATCATTATTTTTTGTGGGGTGGAACATAGATTTTAAAATATATTACCTACCATGTTTGGTATGGATTACGAGTTTTCAGAATTTCTCGGCATATACCCAACCTGACCCAGTTCACTGGATATCTATTATTTTAATATAACTAACTAATACATAATATTATTATTCTATAAACTATATTCTAATGTTATTGAATTAATTCTTGATTGTTTGATTTATATTTTATATTTATTTATTATAATTTTATCGTTATTCATATCTGATTAAGTTTATCATTACATTAAATTATTATTAATATATCTAAATATTTAATTTAATAAATTTTAAACTTTTATTTTTGCAGATTTGAATTTAAAATTTTGTTAATAAATTTGAACATTTGAAAAACAGATATAATTTATTGAAATTTTAAATTAATATGAAAATTTAAGTATTATATATTTAAATTTTATTATTAAATTTAAAATTTCGTATTTATATTTTTCGGAGGGAACCCGCAGCCGTTACTCAGAGTGCAATCAGTGCGCACAGGGTAAACCCTCAGTCTAACGCGATAGCCTGCAAACCAACGCCAGAAGGTAAACCACACAAGGTGACAGGCTCAGCCGAGAAAGCGTATGTAGAGGGACTCGAACTCATGACCTTTGGTCACAAGCACACCATACTCAACCAACTCGGCTACCCCATTGGGGGCTCGTATTTGGTATATTGTTATTATTAATATGGGAAAAATCATATGAGTGGAAAATGAGATTGAAAAACTAAAAGAGTAATTTGGTGTAAAGAAAACCCTATATGAGAAGTATGACAATAGTGTAGCAATAAGGAATCTCTTTGTAATTAATTATAATTTTGTTAAAAAATGACCACAATTATGCATTTGTTAGACTTGTGAGACCCGCTAAATGTATATAAAAAAAATACCTCCTATCATTGATCAAGATGATTCATTTTTTTACTAATAAATACATCTTGCCAATTTCTTTATCTAAGAGTTTATTCCTCCAAATTTTACTTTATTTGTTCTCTAAATAATATTTGGAACTATCAATTATTATTTTATAATTTTTTTTTCTAGTTAGATAATTTATTTGTTTACTTAAAAAAAGTAAATAAATCAACATGTAATATAATTAATATCCTATAACAAACATCAATAAAAATAAAATAACGGTGTTATAGAAAAACAACTAAACTTAGAAGTGGAAGCTCTTTATACATACTGCAAAATACTGAAATATATTTTATAAAAAAAAATTAATATGGGATAAGTTAAGAGTATAGTTATATCTGCATCCATCTCGATCTATTTTCATCTTTATGTTGAACATATATATTGTTCATGTAAGGTTTCACTGTACCAATTCTTCGATGCTTGGGTTCGAATGAATTGAGCTTCATTTTGGAAAAGTTTCATGTATGTGAAGGCAACACTCACAAGGAATACAATATGCTATATATACGAGTCCTCTTGCCATGATACTTTTGACCTATCATTCTAACATATGCAAAGTCTTGGTCAAATATTACGACATATGTAAGCGCGTTGATAACTTTATCCGTACCTCATCAGTCTCTTTTAAGTCAATATCTATGAGATTTTAATTATCAGATAAGGTTAAATATAGTAGGACATTTAACAAAGTCTTAGGTAGTCGACATTATCCTATGATAGTAGAAGACTATTTCTCTAAATGGGTGAAATCAAATTCTTTTTCCAAAATAAGGGCAAAAAGTCCGAACTTCTTCAGATAAATATATGTTGCATATATATGGTACCTCAGGTTATCATCACTGACAACAGTTTGGAGTTCTAGAATGTTCGCCTGTCGTTCTTCAACCAAACTAGTGGATGAATAGGTTCAACCACATTCTCATCCTCAAAAAATAAAGCATGCAAAGTTATATAATTTACAAATTTATAACATGACATCAACTCTAACTTGTAATTTCTAAATAATTTTATTTTTAAGTGCACTATTTAATACCCCATTGGCATGGGAAACTTTTGATGAGGTACATGTCTTTAATAAAATTATTTTGTCCTTTATATATCTGTTTGACAAATAATCTCTAAGAATAGTATGAATAATGCATTTTGCATATGAGCTCCCGTACCAGGATACTATTAGTTAAAAAAATTAGTAGAAATTCATATATTCAGATTTGGATATTATCCGAACCAAAATAATATTCGTCTGATACAGATTCATATTTTTTTTTTAAAAATCAGATTCTAATTTAGTTTCGAATAGTGATTTCGGATTCATATTCAGATATAAGCAAATCTGTATCCGAAATATCCGTTTGACAACCCTAGTTTACCCTGTGCGCACTCGTTGAGTAGCGGCTGTGAGTTTCCTCCGAATATATATATATATATATCATAATCAAATTTTATTATAAATAATATCATAATTATTTTTATATCGATAGTTCGTAATTTAATATAAACTATTTTTTTTATAAAATAACCATGTTTATTCACGCAACAGTATAAGTATACTAATTATTAAAAAAATATTTTTAAAAACAATTTATATCTGCTATGATAGCATCTAATTTCATTTGATACTTTATTATTGTAAGGTGAAAAGTACTGCCACTGATATTTCAAAATAAATATTGTACCGCACCATGACTTATTTGTTGTCAAAGAGTAAAACTATATTTATTGAGCCTTATCCTACAGTACGTGCGTGGAATCGCATTGCCGTAGTCACTGTACTATAGAGACGACGGTCCCATCGACGTACAGAGCTGTTATGATACATCAATGTATGTAATGTAAGTATGTAAGGTGTAAGTTGTAACAGTAAGACTAATAATAGCGGTGGTGTCCAGCAGAAAGGGACCAACGACTGACGATTTTCGTGGCGATGTGTAATTGAAACGACTCCTGCTTCCGTCGGTCCTATATCTCTCTTTTTTCATCAAAGTTGTCAGTTTTTACCATTATAAAGATACCACAGTCATTTTATTACTGATATTCTACGTTTCCAAAAACAGGTTAAAAGATAAAAAAATTAAGTAAAGAAATAAGATGTAAAGGTGCAAACTAATTTTGGAAATAAAATATTTGGAAAACATGGATAATGTAGTTTATTGTGGATTATATATGGGTACCTTTTCAAAATATCAAGATAAGTTTTTAGAGTAGAATTGTTTGCTTAGTGTGATGTATTTATGTGCCATTTTTAGAATAAAGTTGTTTTTATTTTTTATAAATAAAATAATTAAAAACGTTGTAGAACGGCTATTTAGTTATTTTGAACAAATGTAAGTGAAACTTATTGGTGATTTGGATATCGAATTTGGTGTAACACCTACTCAATCGATGGTTTTTACGAATCCATCTACGGACGGAGGCTGAAAATTCCGTCACGAAGTTTGGACTTCAAAACTCACTGTTTAAAGCATTAGGTTGTTGTTTTAGTGTCCTGAAATGGGGAGACAAGTTGGCGGAGTAAGGTGGGCTTGTAACAAACACTTTTGTTGGTTGAGCATGTCACTTTGTGTGATTTACCTTCTAACGTTGGTTTGGTTTGCAGGCTACCGTGTCAAATTGAGGGTTTACCGCTCATTGAGTAGCGGCTGCGAGTTTCTTCTAAAACGATTGTTGTTTTAGTGCTTTTATTGAATTTATTTAATATTTTATAAAAAAAGTTAAATAGCCCAGCAAATCTAATTTAGCATATATTTGACTTGTCTAGACTATGTTTTATTGGATTTTAAATATTACTATAATTTTGAATTAAGGCTTGGAGGGATTTCTATTTAAGCTCTCAAAACCCTATATCTAATATAGTATTTGTTACGGTGGCGACCAAAGTCCCACATCCCATATCGGTTAAACATGGTAAGGATCCGTGGTATATAAGTAAGAACATACCTCAACTAGTATGAGGCCTTTTGGTAGTGGAACAAAAGCAAATCCGTGCGGGTCTTCGAGCGCCAAAGCGGACAATATCATACTAGTGTTAAGATCGTATTGTTCTTACTTATATACGAAGATGGAATATGTGGACCGAGCCCTCATATTCCCAACATGTGGAATCAGAGCTCCAGGCCAAGACAGTACACGATGTGGTGGGTGATGTGGGTGAAATTCTCATTAGTCGAACATGATGAATTAGTAGTCATGCTTGATAAGAGAATAAAAGACTAGAGAATATTTCGGATCTTGAATCTGATGTGACTAGAGAGAGAAAGTGTAAAGAGAATAGAATAGAATAAATGTGGAATGTCCCACCTACCAAGAATAAAGAATCCCCTTTTATAGTGTTGGAAGGTGGACTCATTTATGTCATTGGTGGGCTTACTTTATTTTCTCTTTAGTCCTTCCTCATATACATTGTTTACAAATTACTCTTTAATTAATGACAAACATTCTAATAGGTATTTTAAGTTCCTTCTATTCACAATTGGCCCCTTGTTCTTATTATCGGCGAATTGCTCCCTTATCAATGCTCAAGGTGATCTGCTCTAGAGATCCTTGTTTGGAATGCCAGTGGCTCATCAAGCAGTGTGGCTTGATTGGAGTGTATCAAGACGGTGGTACTTGTTTGGAGTGACGCTAAGGAACAAGACAGGATGGTCGAGATCAGATAGATCTGTTGTAAAGGCTCTAGAGATCAGGCAGCCCCAACCTGATTAGAGTGAGCGGATTAATGTCAATTGAGAGGAGGCTAAAGTGGTACTTTGTTCGAGAGGATGATTTGTTAGGGTAGCGACCAAAGTTCCACATCCCACATCGGTTAATACATGGGAATGGTTAATGGTATATAAGTAAGAATATACCTCAACTAGTATGAGGCCTTTTGGTAGTGGACGAACCGATCTCAACACTAGTATGATATTGTCCGCTTTGGCAACCGAAGGATCTCACGGCTTTGCATTTGGTCCACTACCAAAAGGAAGGGCACGTATAAGTACGGACAAAACGATCTCAAACGGTAGTATGATATTATCTGCTTTGGCACATGAAGGCCCTCACGGCTTTGTATTTGGTCCACTTCCAAAAGGACTCATACTAGTTGAGATATGTTCTTACTTATATACCACTCATCCTTCTCATGTTTAACCGATGTGGGATGTGGGACTTTGGTCGCCACCCTAACAAATCCTCCTCTCGAACAAAGTACCACTTAGCCTCCTCTCAATTAACTTTCATCCGCTCATTCTAATCAGAAGTTGCTCCACCTGAGCAATAGGGCTTTTACACCGGATCTATCCACTCACTTGACCATTGTGCGCTTGTTCCTTAGCTCCACTATCCACTCCAATCAAGTACCATCGCTTGATGAGTCCTGAACGCTCCGAATTAGGATGTATACTAGGATGTATAGAGTAGATCATTCACCTTGAGCATGACTACTGGTTCATCATGTTCGACCTCCGAGAATATTACCACCATCGTGTTCCGTCTGGGCCTGACGCTCTGATACCATGTGTTGGGAATATGGGGGTCCGGTCCACATATTTTGCCTCCGTATATAATTAAGAACAACACGATCTCAACACTAGTAGGATATTGTCCGCTTTGGCACCCGAAGGCCCTCACGGCTTTGCATTTGGTCCACAACCAAAAGGTCTCATACTAGTTGAGGTATATTCTTACTTATATATCATTAATCCTTCCCATATATTACCGATGTGGGATGTAGAATTTTGAATTAAGGCTTGGAAGAATTTCTATTTAAGCTGTCAAAACCCTATATCTAATATAGTATTTTGATAAATTGAATTTGTTTTTTATGAAATTGTGAAATTCTGTCTACCCTAGAGTTAGGGTTTGTACGCTTTTCTTTTATTTGATACTATTTTTTTTCCAGTTATAAACATAAAAAATAAGATGTAAAAATGGAACTAATTTTGGAAATAAAATATTTAATATAGTTTATCGTGAATTATATATACATACCTTTTTAAATTATTAAGATAATTTTGTAGAATAAATTATGTATGTATGTGTTAGAGTTATAACAAGATTATTTTTAGTTTTTCTATAAATAAAATAATTAAACAATAAAAAACATTTGATATATTATAGTAAATGTATACATGATTGTTTTTTAGAATTATTTACTAAAATAATGACCTCATTTTCTGAAGCATACCCATATGTTTAAGAATAAGAATATGGTGCTAAGTGTGATTTAACATTCAATTCTAACATCATCATTATGGATAAATGTCACTAAGTGTGTTGTATAGATTCTCAATATAAATACCACAAAAGCAACAATTAAGATCCTACATGAACTTTGAACTGAGCGCAAACCTAACTTTAAACATATACATGTTGGAGGATGTACATCTAAAATATAGTCTTATAGGTTGAATCAAAATAAATTTGACATGAGAGAATTTATTGTTACCTAAGAAAATCAAAATGACTTTGAGTTTTATAATTCTCCAACTATAAGTATGTTTGATATGGGAACTTGAAAATTCTTTATGGATTTTCAATTTGGGGAAAGAATTTAAAAACAAATATTCATTTTGAGGAATAATCCATAGAGATTCATAATTTTTTAACAAAGATATGTATGCCACGATGCCAACATATCACCAAAATAATCATTGTTGGTTAATTGATATGCATGTATCAGATAATTTTATTTCAATGGCAGTCATTTCAGTCCCATTAGAACATGAAGATACTCAATATGATATTTGTCATCCACATAGGAACAAATTCAAACTGTTCAAGAAGATCAAACTCTACATCTTCAAAAAGTGCAAAGAGAAGAAATAAATATCTTAAGAAGGCACACTAAAGATATGGAGAACATTATATATTTGTATCATATAGTGTATCTTCAATAACATAAAACTTATGTGTGTATTGGTAAGTGGTTCGTCATATTTATGTGAAGCCATAAAGAGTTGTGATTCTAATTTATGGATCAATATTATGAAGGAATAATATATATATATATATATATATAACAATGCAAGATAATGCGCTTTGGGAACGTGTCAGATTACCTTAAAAAAGAAGCTGACTGGTCGCAAATAATTTACAAAACCAAATGGATTCCAAAAGTAATACAAAGATATATAAAGCGCGACTTGTGATAATAGTTTATACTCAATGTGAATGCATTAACTTTCAAAAGGCATTATTTCTAGTTTTGTGGAGGGCATTTTTAGAACAATCACAACACTAGTTACACACTTTGACTTTGAGCTTTATCGAATGGATAAAAATACCATTTTTATTAATGAAACTTTATATATGGTTCAATTTGAGAGCTTTGTAATTTATGATTCAAATTTAATGGTATGCAAACTTTAAAATTCTATTTATGGTCTCAAATAGGCTTTTTGACGATGATACCATAAATTATTTAAGGTGATAGTCTCCTTTGCTTTTAAAAATTGCACTCGGTTGAGGATTGTATGTATAAAAGGTTCAGCGGGAGTAGTTTTATGTTTTTAGTGCATCATTAAATTCTCTTGTTCCAAAGAAGACAAATTAGATGCAAAAATATTCATATGCTTCAACAGTCAAGAGTTGTATATATGCTTAAAGTTTTATAAGGTCGGCAATTACCCTTGTTGTCAGGTTGTTTAATAGCCATGTAAGTCATCCGAGGATTCACCATTGGAAAGTGGTCAAAATGATTATATGGTATAAATAACAAGCAAAAAGGTATATGTTAACATATAGAAGGTTAGATAATATAAAAGATCATCAGATATTCCGACTCAGATTTTAGTAGGTTGTATGAGAATAATCTATAGTACCTTGGGAAACATATTCATATGAGTTGAAGGTAAGACATTATGGAAAAGTTTAAAATAACACTAGTTAGATCATGCAATAAGGGAGTGTAATTTTTTACGTCCTGTAAGACGTTCAACCAAACAATATGATTACGAAATTTTATCATTTTAGATTGGATATAAAAAAAATTAAGGCAATAATGTGACATTAATCATAAATTTAAGTAACAAGAGATCTTATGACTCCAAACCTATAGATATTAATTTTCTATATGCTAAAGAGAGTGTGTAAATTCGTAACTTGGTGATTGTAGGAAGGTCATTGTTGAATGTTATGACTTGGTGCCGAATTTTGTAACTTGGTTTTGAAGATGCAACTTAGTAACAATAAAAATATACAATATATGGTTAAATACGACTACACTTTAAATATCTCGTATCATTTTTCATGGATTGGAAAAATAATATAGAGATTTACACATAAAGTTATATTCATTTTAATCTAATTAAATATTCAATTAAATCATTAAAGAGTTTTGATATATTACAAGTGACTACTCCAATAATAACTTCTTCAAATGTTGTTCGTAGTATTTGAGTCTTACCTCTAAGATTTCCATTATTACCGTCCAACTTTATTTATCGACGAAACCTTTTTTTATGGGGAAACATAGAGGAATATTAATTTATTTAATTTTAAAAGATGGTAATAATGATGAGTCTTATACTATAAGTTGATGCAACATAACTTTTAAAAGAACTACAATATAAGCATTATTTTTGAACTACAAAATACAACACTTTATTTTATTGTAAAACCTTCTTTATTTTCAATTTTTAATTACGAAATCTTCTTTATTTTGAATTGGTAATTGTGAAAACTTGCTTGAATAATAATTATAGAACATAATATCAACTATAATTTGGGAAACTTGCTTTATTTTTTTTAACTCCAAAACTCATATGTATTTTATTTGTGAAATAATATCTGTATGGTATTGTATTAATTTGTGAAACAACACTTACATTAAATTGCAAAACACATCGACATCTCTCACTTGTGAAACATACCTTATTTAGAATCGTGAAATAATTAGTTTTAATTAGTTATTAAACCAACATAATTGTACATGTAATTTTTCAGTTGCATTTGTTATTGTTGGGCCTGAGTAGGGTTATAATTGGCTATGCCTTCTTGAAATATTAAAACCTTACTTGTTGGATCATCAAATTATATTCATATCACATCGTCACAAAGGTATAGTTAATTATATATATATATATATATATATATATATATATATATATATATATATATATATATATATATATATATATTTGGCTTCCTCACTGCTACCATGCATATTATTTTATCATCTGATCGAGATTATGCATTGACTCACATAGCCAAACTATTAGGATAAATAAGGTCCAAAAGTTGAAATAATATGTTTATGCGCTAGCGAGAACATGTTAAATTTATGAACGAAAAAATTTATTGAAGAATGAGGTTCAAACGTTGTTAGTTTTATTAAAATATTGCCGCTTAATATTATGTATATGATTTTTTCAAAGGTATATGGTACAATTATATGGCCTATAGTATAGTGAATCGTTTAATCATCAAATCGAAGAGTTTTGTAGTATTCTTATATTAAAATTAATTGGAAATATTATAAATCTACTTATTAGTCAAATACCAAGACAATATGAGGAATGTATAGGTGGGACTAGTAAATTATATCCCAAATTTGATAGAAAACTTAAAGCCAATATCAAATTAGGTCGTTCATTGCTAATTTGTTTTTCTTCCGCTAGTAGTATACAATATTTTTGTTCAGAATTTATTGTAGTTGTTGGTATTATGAGTTTTATATATTCTTGTGGTATGCAGAAAATTGAATGGTATCCATGATCTCATGATTTGGCTATCATACTTAAGATTTAACAAAATCTGTTAACATATGTTGAGTCATACTACTACTCAAGTTTTTATAAGAAAAATATATTCAAAATGCATACATGTTTTAAGAGACTTTTGGTGAAATATAATTCTACTGAATCTCTGGCTATTCTTCAATAAAATCTGAAAAGGAGAACGAGAATACCTAAGAATAAACATATTCTATATATGGGAGAAATCATCATCCGAAAGATAAAGTATAGTCGTAATGGAAAATCAATCATAATAGACAATCATGTGAAGAAGCATTATAAAACCAATATTATTTGATACTTTTTATTATTAATTTTTATAATTTAAGTTTTTAAATATTAGTAAACGTCTTATATGATATTTTTAAAACATAAGTAAAATAACTTGTGAATTATATAACATTTCTTAAATATGTAATACAAATTTTGAAACGAGAGGATACATGACTTATTGTGATTTACAAAATACAAAAAATGTATAAAACTATTTATGAAATGAAAAATATATACACAACTATGTGTGCTTTTGTCATACCATTTTCAATAAAATATAACATACTTGCATGCCAATACCCCACAATTAGGGCTGTTATCGGTCCGGTTCGGTCCGGGTTTTGAAGGAATCGGACCGGACCGCTAAGCTTATCGGTTCGGACCGGACCGGACCGCTAAGCTTTCGATTCTAATTTTTAGAACCGGACCGAACCACTAAGCTTTCGGTTCGGTTCGGTCCGGTTCGGTCCGATTCGGTTCGGTTCGGTCCGATTCGGTTCGGTTCCGGTTCCGGTTCGGTCCAATCCCGTTTCGGTCCGGTTTGGTCCACTTAAAAAAATAAAACCAATTAAAATTTGATTTTTAATTTTGTTATTGAAATAAATGATATAAAAAATAAAGTTTATAAATTAATCTTTGATTTTCTTAAAAAATTTGTAATTAACTATTAATTTTGGTACTATAATTTATAAAAGAATATATATAATAATAAATAATCGGTTCTAACGGTTTTATTAGTCCGATTTCTTATCGGTTCTACCGGTCTTTATCGGTTCGGTCCTGGTCCGGTTTTCGGTTCCGGAGAACCGTTAACAGCTCTTCTTTATTGGTGTGTAATATCTCTTGGGCAAATCATCTTTATTAGTGGTTTTGGATTTATTATTCCTATTTCATTGAGGTAGTCTAGTTGTACATTTAAATAAGAGGTTTATAAAAAGTTTATTAAATACATGTGATATGATTTGCGAAATATTGATTAATATCAATTGCAAATTAGTGCTTATATATGTATTATGAAATACAAAACATGACTAAATGTCAATTGCAAAATATAGTTTATGAATCATCTGTTATATCTAGTTTGTAAGAAATACTATAAACTTCCCCATATTTTTTGTGATGTTTTTTTTTAATTTTATCTGTTGTGTGTTTTGAATTTTACCCTAATGTGTTAAAGATGTATTTTGTGTGTTTTGAATTTTACCCTAATGTGTTAAAGATGTATGATGTACCATTCTCGAGGTCCATTTGATTACTTCTATTTTTTCGGAGCTTTGATGCATATTGAAATAAGGATAAAAGGTGTACCCATATCCACTCTTAGGTACCGGAGAACCGTTAACAGCTCTTCTTTATTGGTGTGTAATATCTCTTGGGCAAATCATCTTTATCAGTGGTTTTGGATTTATTATTCCTATTTCATTGAGGTAGTCTAGTTGTACATTTAAATAAGAGGTTTATAAAAAGTTTATTAAATACATGTGATATGATTTGCGAAATATTGATTAATATCAATTGCAAATTAGTGCTTATATATGTATTATGAAATACAAAACATGACTAAATGTCAATTGCAAAATATAGTTTATGAATTTTACCCTAATGTGTTAAAGATGTAAGATGTGCCTCGAGATTACTTCTATTTTTTCGGAGCTTTGATGCATATTGAAATAAGGATAAAAGGTGTACCCATATCCACTTTTAGGTACACTTTGTCCACCATTTATTCAATGTCACATCCCTATTGGTGTTGGGAATATTTATGATATTGTCCGCTTTGATCCCGAAGGACCGCACGGGTTTGCTTTTGGTCCACTTCCAAAAGGTCTTATACTAGTTGAGGTATATTCTTACTTATATACCACTAATCCTTCCCATGTATTACCGATGTGGGATGTGAAAATTTGGTCGCTACCCTACTAATTGGTAGATGCTTATATTAACATAATTTTAGTAACAACTGTGTGTTTCTAATTCATAAATATTTGTATAATAGAGTATGTTTACAACTGCATACTATTTTTTCACTATGTTCTACTATTTTATTTTTATTGTTATGTTCTTTACCTAAAGAGTATGGACTATGTTAAAGACTCTTGTGTTGGTTTTTGTAGACATCTCATTATTTGTGTAGTAATTTGTTTTTGCATAGAATAATTTTAAAATCTATTTGGTGATTCTTATGTCTATGATGAACTAAAATTAGTAATATTTTATATCACGGTACCCTTAGAATCTGTTTATTCATCTTATATTCTTTTTTCAACTTTTTCCAATCCCATCACCTCCATTTTTTAGTTTGTTCACATAACATTCTCCTACGGCTTCTTCCACCTTATTCCCACTACTATTTTTTTCTTCTGCATCATTATCTTTATCTGAGGTATATTCTTCTTCAAAGTCCTCTATGTCAAACACCTCTATTTTGAATTCGTTAGAGTTAAAGCTCATTTCAAAACCTTAAATATTTTATAAAAGTGCTAAAATATTTATGTAATTCAAATGCAAAAGATGCCTGAACATAATTACAAAATGTGAAACATACCCCGATACTATTTAGAAATCGAAAAATAGTCTCTAGACAAATACGAAATATGAAAAATATATTAACAAAAATATGAGTTACAAAAAATATACCTAATCACCTTTGATATTCTCTAGAGATGAAATTAAATCCAACTCTTTATTTTCTTTCAATGTCAAGCCATTTAAAACAACATGACATCAAACCTTTCTGGATTGCTTTTATTCCAATAAATATGTGTTCTATAATAAATATTTATATGTTATTTAATAGTTTATATATATATATAACTATATTTATTTGTTGAATAAACTAGTAAGATACTACCCACCAACATAGTAATGCATCATACGATTATTTTCAAGATTACTGTTGTAATAGTTTGTTATGGAATTTATAAGCTTACTCATAGTTGTCTTTTTCCAGTTGTAGATGTTATTTTGTCCATGTATTTAGTATAGTAAACTATTATCGAAGCCATATAATCATCCGATGTTGAGAATAACAACTTTAGGCAGGCTAATATAATCACTAGTATATCCACATCCGTTATAAATTGTTCTCCTTCAAATATTAACAACTTTTATTATTAAACCTTAAGAGATAAAAACATGGAGTAAATAAGATATAAAATGAAAAATATGAAGTAAGTGGGTTGTAAGATGTAAAATTTGTAATACATGAGTTGTGAAATACAAGCATGTAATACATGAGCTACAATATACGAAACATGTCGTGTATGAGTTACGAAATGCAAAATCCATAGTTCAACTTATTCTTTATTTGTAGAGCTCGTTTTATCCTTTATATTCGTAGAAGAATTTCTGATAAATATATTTTGCATATTCTCGATTATTCTACGTTTTCTGATAAACTAGATTGGAATGTTTTCATGAAAAAAAAGTATTATCCTTTTACCTTTATTTTCCCTATCATTTTTTAATATAAATTTTGCAATTCCATGATTTTAGAAGTTCCTTTTGAAATAATTAGTTGAACATCATTAACTACCAAACACACATTTCTCAATCTTAATGTGGAAAAAACAAAAAGTTGTATTGTCGAAATTATTACAATAATTAACACACTTCATTAACATTGGGTCCCAATTTCTGTCCTTTTTTAAAAATATTATTTTTCATTGAATTTTCTTTTATGCCTTCATCAACAAAACTATAATTGTAGCAGCCTAGAGCCAACTAGCAGTATACAGGAAAAAAAAAACCAATAATTTAAATTTCACCAGTTCTATGTTCCCTTCTTCTATTTCTTCTCTGAACACCTTCTATTGTTGTAGTACCATCTAACTCTATATTTGCAGTACAAGTGATTTCATTAGGGTTTTTTTTACTTTAAATTTTGCTAAAATGGCTCATGTTCAAAACCAAGATGGTTCAAGTTCAGAGAGCTTGAGGAAGCAGCTTGCTGTAGCTGTAAGGAGTTCAAAATGGAGCTATGCAGTTTTCTGGTCACCTTCAACTACTCAACAAGGGTAATTTAATTCATGTTATTTGATGATCAAGTTGTGATATTTAAGAACATGAGTGTGTGGATGTGGTTTATGTTATGAATAAAGCCAAAATATTTCATCTTTTTTCATATCATGATATGACTTCTTGAGGAAATTTAGTCTTTTTTGTTGAAAAGTTTGAAACTTTATGCAATTTTGTGGTTTGATATTGAAGTTTGAGTGTTTTTTGTTTTAGGGTTCTTGAATGGGGAGATGGGTATTATAATGGAGATAGCAAGACAAAGAAGATAGTACAAGGAGTAGAGGTTAAATCTGATAGAGTTGGTTTACAAAGAAGCAAGCAATTAAGAGAGCTTTATCTTTCTTTGCTTGATGGAGAGATTGATGTCGGAAAAAAACCATCTCCGGAGAATTTATCACCGGAGGATCTGACTGATGCAGAGTGGTATTACTTGGTTTGCATGTCCTTTGTCTTCAATCTTGGCCAATGGTATAACAACTTACTATTCATATACACTTGATCTATGTTTTTAAATTTTGGGTTAGATCTTAGAAGATATATGGAGGAAATGAAATGAAATGAAATGATTTGGTTGTATAGAGAGTTAAATATAGAGATTTATTGTTTTTCCGGTGAAAGTTTCGGTTTTTAAAATCGAACAAGAGGGTTTTACGATGTTTTTGAAAAAAAAGTGATGTTCTAATGGTTGTTGTTTCGCGGTTAGTTTACCAGGAAGAGTTTTAGGTAATGGCGAAACTATATGGCTTTGCAATGCTCAATTTGCGGATAGTAAAGTTTTCTCGCGCTCTTTACTTGCTAAGGTTCGGGATTCTAATGTGTCTATCATAGTTTTCTTATGCTATGACGATAATGAACTGACATTTTGTTTCATTTGTTTGTGTAACTAAACAATTTTTGTCGGCCTTAGAGTGCGTCGATTCAGGTATAAGCACATTTTTTACGAATATATATAAGTATATAGCTTATATATACTTTAATCTTTACGCTTACAGAAACTTGTTTGGTTTCTGGTCTCGTAGACTGTTGTATGTTTTCCGCATCTCGGAGGTGTGATTGAGCTCGGGGTTATAGAACTGGTAATTCATTTTCTGGAGCTATTTATTGATCTTTTACCGCAATGCACTATAAGGGTTAAGCAAATGAAACTGGAACAATCTTTTGAATGTATCACAAACATATGATATTTTAAGAGTTTTTTTTGTCTAATTTTTCAAATTCACGACGGAAAAATGATTTATTTTTCCTTCAACCGTAACGAATCTACCTAGTTAGTGCAGAAAAGTAATGTAAAGTTTATAATTTTATCGTAAGAACTAAAAGTTCGATTTTTTCCTCCATATTTTATCTTAACATCTAAAAGTTTTAATCTTTATTGATCGAATAAAGGTGACGGAGGATCCTACTCTGCTCCAACACATGAAAGCTTGCCTTCTAGACTTCTCGAAGCCAGATTGCTTCGAAAATTCCTCCTCTCCTCTTCATAGTTTCGACGACGATGATGATGATCCTGTTCTCACAAAGATCGATCATGATTTATTCGACACATTGGTTTTAGAGAACACATATTCAGAAGAAATGAGGTGTGATCTACATGAAAATATGGACGAAATATTCAAACTCGATTCTCCAGACGAATGCTCAAAGGGGTGTGACCACAATCACCAGGCCGAAGACTCCTTTATGTTACAATCTCCGGTTCAAAGCTGGCCCTTGGATGACTTTGGAATGGATGTTCAAGATTCAATCAGCTCCGCTCATTGTTTATCCGAGGCCTTATGTAAAGGAAGTCCAGATAACCAAGATGCAGACCTGCATTATAGAAGAACTGTTTCTGCTATTTTAGAAAGTTCTAATCAGACGGGTGGCGAAAGAGAAATTCGTCGTAAATCCGAACAAAAAGATTCGAGCTTTTCAAGTTGGAAAAATGAAGTTTCACCAAATAATTTCGATAAGCCGCAGAATATATTAAAGAAGATGTTACACTCAGTCCCTTTGATGCATATCTCCCGAAAAGAAACACAAGACACTGTCTCTGCGGATAGAAAGCACGAAAACAACGAATTTCATGTCAGCAAGTCCAGAGCTCCTTCAATCAATGAGGTTATTTTCTTACAAAACCGAAACTATTATTTTCTCTCGTTTCATGTTAAAGCTGAGATATTTTTTCCGTTTCTGCAGAGTGAGAAAGCATCGATCCTCAATGAGACGATTAAGTACTTAAAAACACTTGAAGCCCGAGTGGAAGAATTAGAATCTTGCATTGAATCGGTTGATTTTGATGCAAAAGGTAGAAGGAATCACAATCACAATCACAATCACTTAGAAATGGTGGAACAGACATCGGATAATTACTACGATAACAAGAAGTTAGAGAGTAGCAAGAGAGTTTGGATTAACAAGAGAAAAGCGAGGGACATCGTTGATGAAACAGAAACAGAAACAGAAAGTGTTGTCCTCGAAGAGGGTATGATCACAATACCAGATGTGAAAGTTCGGGTTAAAGATCAAGAAGTTTTTATCGAAATGAAATGTTTCCATAGAGAGTATGTTTTCAATGATATAATGGATGCTTTAAACAAACTTCACTTGGATGCACTCTCGGTCTCGTCTACTCTCGATGGTGTTCTGTCTTTAAACCTTAAATCAAAGGTTAGTACTTTAAAACTCAATCTTGTTGTCTTTGTTCGGTCGTCAAAATTTTGATATATATTAATGTTTTAAATATGGTTTCAGTTTCGAGGTAGCGCGGTGGCACCAGCTGGAATGATCAAAGAAGCACTATGGAAAGTCGCAGGTAAGTGAACGACTGATGGTGGTTTTGAAGGATGTCTTGATTCTTACATGGAAAGTCTAAGTCACTGAAAGAACATATCCTTCGATGTAATCTTGGCTCTGTCTGTTCTTGTTTTGACTCTTGTTAATCTAGTTGAGTTCTTTAATTCTATGAATTATGATGTCTGTTCTGCCTGTTGCATAATATATGTTTTAAGAAAACCGAATCGGCTTAAACCAACTTTTAAGTTTAGATAACAAACGGTTTGACTTGGGCTCGACCTATGGAATAACGGGGCAAACCGAATAAGTTCGTGATCGAAATCTTTAAATGCAAACATGTCGCTTTTATAAAGTCGACAAAACTATATATCACCTGTATTCTTCTAAAAATGACTAAAAATGATGATCAGTCACCGAAACTATTGATACATGACATTGAACTGTAAATCGTCCATCGATTATCGCGTTTGGGGGCAGATAGTCTCTTGATTTTCAAAAGTTTGTTGACAGTCCCTGAACTATCGCGTTTGAATAAAGCTAATCCACCAGATCTTTTGATTCACGAGAGGCTGTCATCTGCCCATATAGTCCCCAGACCACTGAGAGGCTGTCATCTGAGTTTAGGTCAAACCCAAAATATAGAGTGGTTGGTGACTAACTATAGTTTTAGCCTATAAAAAACTATCTACTGTCATCTGAGTTTAGGTCAAACCCAAAATATAGAGTGGTTGGTGACTAGCTATAGTTTTAGTCTGTAAAAAACTATCTACTTGTAAGTAAGCTATAAGAATAATCAAAAGCACTTTCTTTCACAACATGAAGTAATAGTATAGAAAGAACAAATTTTGATTAGTTTATAATGTTTTTAACAATTACACAAATATACTAATAATGTTGTACATGTGAATTTTAGAGTAGAATCTCCAACTATACACCTACTACTCTATATCAACAACACAAAATATCAAAGTCTCCTAGACAAAAAAACTAAATATATCTATACCCAAACACTCCCTAGCATGCTTCTTGAATCCTCCCTTCAAAACATCAAAATCCAAACAAAAACACCAAAGAATAGGACATACATCTAATGATATCATAACAAAAGAACAAACATAGTGTTGTTCAGTTGCGGTCTTGTATTCCCGCGAAACCTTTGACATTAAACCCGACTTTGTCGAACCTTCCTCTCTCGTTACTTTCTCTAAACTTCAAATAATCCGAACAAACAAATGGTTCGTAGAGTTTCAAATTATTTTCTCCGGCTACTTCATCCGGAGCTAAAACCACTTTGTCGTTCTCGAAACACCAGAAAAAAGCTAGGGAAAGGCGTTTAACTTGACGTCTTAAAACAACTCGATGTTCGGATGACCTAAACAGTTCATTACTCCAAGCTTGTAATAAATCTCCTATGTTGACAACTAAGGTTCCTTCACATGGATTTATGTCCATCCATATGCCTTGTCTTGATTTCACTTGAAGCCCACCAATGTCATCTTGATAAACTATTGTAATGCAGCTCATGTCCGTATGCATTCCCAAGCCTTCGATTTCTTCGGTTATGTTTTCTGGAGGAGAGTAGTTAATGATCCGCAAGTATCCGTGACAGTTCTTGAATTCTTTTTTGAGGTATTTTTCGACGAAATCGTTACCTAAGCTCAGTAAGAGGATTTGAATAATTTTTTGTGATAGTTCTGTCATTTTCGCTCCATATTCCCGAAGAATCTCGCTGTCGCAGTGTAAAACATTAAAAGAACTTAAAAAATATTAAGGCTTTGGTTAGAGATCAAGCTAAATTATTATTCTCTCTTCATGAGCTCAATAGAACCTAACAAAACATTAAGGCTTTGCTTGGATCTCAAGCAACAAAAATAACAGAGATTTTCTCTTTTTCAATCTTCTCATGTCGAAAGCTCCCAATTTTTCTTCTAAAAATTAAAGACAGAAACTTTGAATAAGAGTTTTGTTTTTTCTTTCTTCCAATTTTATTGGAACCCCACGTTGGGAATATTGTTTCGAAATTTTTGGATAAACTCTGAAGTCTTGTTTTAACAATTTCAGATTGAACTTGGTTCTCAAAAAATTTCAACCGGATAAAATCAGAGCGTATTCTTTGAACAAAGAGAATGATTTTTTCTTTTTGTGATTGCCTTTTTTTCATAGAACTATACTAATTTATTCAACCAAAATACTCAAACGGTAAACCAAATGTCAAAAACCGTTAAAATTTCAAATAATAAAACCGATCAAAATTCAAATTCAAATTCGAATTAATTTTCCAAATTTAAATTTCTATAGATTTTTATAATAGCCTTATCATTCAAATAAATTTAACCATAGTCAGACTCCGCCGCTTGGAACTATTAGTCATAATCCAATTACACTAAAATATCCAACACACGCGAAGACATAAAAACAAAAGCACATAGATTATGAAATCTATAGAATCTCATTCCAGCAACATTAAGGCTTTGTTTGGAACCCAAGCAAAACATTATATACATGTTCTCATGTCAAAAGTTTCCAACTTTTTAATCTAAAAAATTAAAATATAGAACTTTTTAACTTTTTTTTAAAAGTTTTGTTTTTTCAATCTTTTCAATAAATAAGAGAACCAAACAAATCCTTACAGAAACAAAAACAAAACAAGAAAACATGAACAAAAAGCATCATACTAGTACCTGAACTCAGAACTACGATGGTCAAAGAGAACATCACCATAACTCTTTGCAGATTCAAAAAAATTCGGTCCGGAAACTCGTAAGCTTTCAAAAAAAGGAGAAGCAATAAAATGAGGAGTGTAACTTTCGATACAAGACAAAGGCTGGAGCTCGAGCTTATTCTCTAAAGGAAAACTAAAAACATTTCGCGAAACCGAGTAAATTTTCTCATAAAGAACCGGAGAAATCCCATGATTCTTTATACGAAAAAAGCCCCATTGTTCGCACGCTCGCGAAAGAGAAAAGAGAGATTGTTGATCTAGTGGCTGAGAAATGTCTAAAACTGGAAGTTCGACAGAACTCTCCATCTCGGACAAGGTAAGTAAACAAATAGATTGCTGGTTTGGTCTTGAAAATATAGAAAATGAATCCCAATGTATATAAGTCAGCTGAATTTTACGCAGCATAAGTTTGCTGCGAGCTGGTTCCACGATATTTTATCGCAAGTGTTCGATAAGTTTGTTTAAAATAATCCAAAGGCTGATATTGACCGAACATCCAAGTTTTTTGGCAGCTTGATCATTACTCTATGCCATACATGTTGTGTAGCTTATAATATTGAAGTGAAATGACAAGTTGTTGTTGATCAAGAACACATAGAGACTTGTATTCGGATTTGTGATGCAGCCGAAATACAATTTGAGCTATATTTTATGTAAAGTGAAGTCAAAAGAAGTTTGAGTAATATAATTTTGCACATTCTGAGGAGGTTTGACAGGTTGGTTGGGGAACATCCTTGACTAGTTTATTTTAAATTCTTTGTGGTTCAAGCTAAATTCTTGAAGTGAAAGTTCTTCTCCAGCTCATATACTTGTTTGCTAAGCAAGTCAAAAGCTAAGTTAGTTTTCTTCAGCGGAATCCGGAAGTAGATAGCTATTCTAACATTGTGACTATTGTCCGAATCCGATTTCTAACCCAGAAGCTTGTATTTGGTTATTCCGGTCGATTTTGGAACTAAAAAGTTACTGATAGATTGTTGATATTGTGAGGCTCAAACATAAAATAAAATAACGAATATAAAGATTTTTTTTTTAATTATCATAATAGAAAAAGGTTAGAGATGTTTCAGATCTCATGTGTTGTCAAAATTATATACATTGTCAACATGATTCGAATCATCCTCAAAAGATCTTTCTCTTTAGGCAAATATCATTTTTTCAATCAACAAAAAAACTTCTCTACTTCTAGCTCACCAAATACCTTGGGGATATTCACTTGATGGTGGGAACACTAATTTAGTTTAGCCACTCTCTAAACTTTCGAACCGACACTCCATTGGTCATCGTATCTGCTCGATTATCGTGTGCGAACAATTTCTTCATATCAACAATTCTTTTTGATATTATATCACGAATAAAATGATAGCTGAAATCTATATACTCTGTACGCTCGTGGTACATCTAATTCCCTGTAAGGTATGCTCTGAGTGTCAATTTTTTTGTAGTAGTCATATCCAAGCCTAAATCTGCCACCAAAGCTTGCAACCATATTGCCTCCTTAGTTGCTTTTATTACCGCTATATACTCTACATCTGTTGTACACAAACCTACAGTAGCTTGCAATTGTGCTTTCCAACTGACCGCACTCCCAACTAGACTAAAAACATATCATGTCAAAGATCTCATTTTATCCATATCGCCTACAAAATCAGAATCAACAAAACCAACCAGTGATCGTGTAATACAGCGGAATGACAAAAAAATGACTGATAAATGAAACCCGGTAATATGATAGAGAAAACCATATTTAGGGTTTCAAGATTGAAACCTTCTTTCCAACAAATAATGTTTAAAACTTAGAACATATGAGGCTTTATAGAGTAGCTGCTCAAAAATCTAATCAGAATACAAGAAAAGAAAGTAAATATTTTAAAATAGAATAAAATACTATTATACTTGATATGAATAATAAACAAGATTTTAAAAATATTAAAATAAAATAAAATAAAAAAGTTTTTGTGGGCTTCTTAGTTGCATCATCCTACTCTGGTGGCAAGAATCCGTCATTGAATTCACAACATCATTACCATCAACAACAAAAATTTATTTTATTTTAGGTTTTCAATTTTTACATTAGAAATTAAAACATGGAAATTTTTATTGTTGACCTTATCAGAATAAAAAGAAATTATTCGTAGTCACATTGAAGCCATCCGGTTGATGAAAAAATTGGTTCCAAAAACCTCTTCATAGCCTAAGACAACTTCTTGATAAGAAATTTTCTTCTTGATTCGACGATTGGTAGCTAATTTAAACTCCTCTCGTAATTGGCCAACACGATCGTCATAGAAACGGCTAGCGTGCTCCATTATACCCAAACGATATTCGAGATCTTCACAAACACATATATTGCTCTCTACTTTAGACCTTAAATCATAAAAATCAGGCTTCAGAAACATGCTTCATGTATCCACTAGCAACAGATGCAGCGGAAGGACGAAAAGTAACAACAAATAGACGAACCCTAATCCAAAGGTAACATGAAAGATAAAACCCTATATAAGGTTTCAAGACTGAAACTCTTTTCAGTGAAAAAAATATAATATTCAACAAAAAATGTTTAAAATTTATGGCATATGAGGATTTATATAGTAGCTGCTAAAACCCTAATCACAATACAAGGAAAGAAAATAAATGTCTTAAAATAGTATTAAATCAAATCTTGACAATTAAATTTGATTTTAATAATAAAATATGTTTTTTATAATATTAAAATAAAATAATATAAAGTTTTGTTTGGGATTCTCAGATGCATCATCGTGCCATATCGTTCAACGATCCATCAACTTTGGTCTTATTCAAAAATGATCCAATATTCGCAATATTTGTAAGATACCGAAGTATCCATTTCATTGTTTGCTAGTGTTCTTTCACATGGTATCCCATGTACCTACATACTACACTAACCGCATGTGAAATATTAGAACGTGTGCATACAATGACATACATGATACTACCAACTGCAGTTGAATATGGAACCTTCGACATTCGTTCCAACTCAATATCGTCCTTGGTCGATCCTGGTGCAGATAACTTGAAATGATTAGCAAACGGTATGCTAACTTCCTTAGCATCAAACATGTTGAATCATTGTAGCATTTTTTAAATGTAGCTTCATCGAGACAAGTGTAATGATTCAACACTTCAATTCTTGATAATCTCCATACCAATGCTTTTCTTTACTCTACCCATATCCTTCATCTCAAACTTGGCACGAAGCTGCTTATCTGTATTAATGTATGACATACTACAAGCAGCAATAAACATATCATCCACATACAACAAGAAGTAAACATAAAAATAATCTGATATATTTTGATGATACACACAACTGTCATTCCTCGTTAACCATTTTGACACCATAAATATATCAAAACATTTGTACAATTACCTAGGTGACTGTTTCAAACTATATAGTGAATTTTTTAGCAGACAAACCTTGTCCTCCATATTAGGTTTGATAAATTCCTCTGATTATCTCATGTAGTTTCGTTCTTCTAATTCACCATGTAGAAACAGAGTTTTCATATCCAACTGCTCATGTTCTAAATTTTACAAAACTACTATAGCTATCAAAACTTGAATCGAACTATGTTTCATCACTAGAGAAAATACTTCATTGAATTTGATTCCTTCATTTTGAGTAAAACCCTTAACGACTAGTCCTGCCTTGAATCGAGGTACCTTAACCCCCAGATTACCTTCATTTTTTTTTATTGAATACCAGTTTGTAGCATACTACCTTCCGTATTTTAGGCAAGCCAATAAGATTTCATGTATGATTTGTATGAAGAGATTCAATCTCTTCCCCCATAGAACCGATCCAACAATCTGATTCTAAACTCGTAATAGCTTCCCTATAGCTACTAGGTTCCTGCATTTCAACTTCTTCCGCAACTGATAGAGGATATGCAACTAGATTTGCATACCTTTTTTGTGGTATCCGTAATTCAAAAAGAACAAATTGGCTCATATGATAAGTAGTCTACAATAATTGATGAATTTAAAAATTGTTGTTACTAGTGTGAGCTTAGTGACATCTGTTCTATAGGTTTTCATTTTACCTGGATCAACAAACAGTCGGTTAATCTTATCTTTTCTAAAATCGACCATAGCTTTGTCAATAACGATTGGGACGAGTCTTTCCCTATGTCTTTCGTTCATTATGGGTTCCTCCAATATTCAGACCATACCACTATAACCCTTAATCTTGAAAACCCTTGTAAGTTTAGGAAAAAAACCATTCAATTTTTTTGACATGTCGCAGTCCCACAATATTTTCAAAAATGTTGTCTCTTATAATTAGAATCTCCCCACCAACTCTCACATTATGAGTTTGGTCTCCCAAAAACTCTCCCGCCTTCAATTGGAGATTAGCTGTTTCAACCGCAAAATATACAATGACATACGCTCGAGAGTTTTCGTATCCGAATAAAATATTTTCCAAGACCAATCATGTCTTTCTCAAGACCTTCAAACCCGATCTCATATCTAAATAAATAGATACCTCATATTCGTTCATCTTCTTGTGCAGAGCTGAAGAATAATTTCTTCAATAAAACACCAGAGAATGTTGGCTAAAATTTGGTGACATGATTACCATTTTTTTCACAATATCATTAAAACTTGGCTCTTTCGTACCAAGATTGTCTCAATTAACAATGGTCACATAGTGAATGTTTCCACCATTGCTAGTGTTGTTAATGTTCTTGTGAGCTATTTTAAGGATATGCTTGGAACCAAATACCCCCAGGCTACCCTAGTTTGGATAGGGGCTTGACTCTCCTTTCTACTAGGGTCAATGACGTGGATAAAGTTTGTATGACCCGCACGGTAACGTGTGATGAAATAAAAAAATGTATTATTCAGTATAAAAAATAACAAATCCTCCAGGCCTGATGGAATTCCACTTCCATTGCCCTTATCCATAAAAAAGATTCTCCCTTTTATGACTTTTGATTTTAGGCCTATTTTTTATTGCAATGTGGTATACAAGATTATATTTAAGATCTAACTAATAAAGTCAAAGACTCATTTCCTTATCTGACCGATTAAATCTCAATCAGTTTTCTTCTTCTATGAGGAACATTTCAGACAATATTATTCTCTCTCAATAACTTAATAGGGGTTATCACACAAACTATAAAGAAAATAGGCTTGCTCTTAAAATCGACTTGATGAAAGCATTTGATAATGTCTACTGGCATCTCATTATTGACATTCTTATTTTTATGAACTTTGATGAAAAAATGATTACTTAGATCATCCAATGTATTAACACTCGTTCGTATAACATTATCTTTAATGATAACCCTTATGGTAACGTCCAAGGTAGGAAAAGACTCAAGTAAAGTGACCATCTCTCCCCTTTTTATTTGTTATTATAATGCAATTCTTTTATATTATCCTCAAGTATAAAAGTAATGGTATGAATTTCTAATTCTACTTATATCATAAGCTCAAAATTGTTAATCTTTGGTTCGCAGATGATTTTATAATTTTCTGTCATGGTGATCTCAACTCTCTCTAACTTATAAAAAATGGTATGGATGACTTCTTTTCTCTTTTAGGGGTACAAGTAAGTCCCACTAAAGCCATTTTTTCCTCTCAGGAGTTAAATCTCACACTTTGTAATAATATAATCGTAATCTTAGGGTACAAGAAAGATACCCTTCCAGTTAAATATATAGGAGTTCCCTTCCTCACAAGACCTTTCACATATATAAATTATTGTCCTATTCTTCATGATATATTTCGCACATAGACTCGTGGGCTCCAACTTATCAAATATATATAGTTAGCAGGACAAGTATAATGATCAATTTTTTTTCTTTTCTCTAGGAGTACTCAAAGAGTCTTCCCATTACATTCATTGATTCCTATAGTTGGGCTATGAGATGAAAATCTCAGGGGCCAAGGTTTCATGCACTAATATTATCTCTCCCATGATAGAGGTGGCATTGGGATTGTGGAGCTAAAATTTGGAATGAGGTTGTTGCCCTTAAACATATGTGGTCTCTAATAAGTAATAAAAAAAGATTCAATCTGGTACGACTAGGTCAAAACATAAAAAAATAATATGGGAAATAATATAGAATCCTCCCCCTCTTGGACTTGGAGAAAAGTATTACGTCTTAGGCCTTAAATGAGTAATTTGTATAGGGTGTCGATTGGTAACAAGGCTAATAACTCCTTCTGGTATGGTCCATGGCTCATTCCCACCGTCTTGGTAAATCACTATGAAAAAAACATCATTAAAGATTCTAGGCTCGGGAAGAATTTTAAGGTCTCATACATCATACAAGATGGACTTGAAACTGGCCATCACACATCAGATTGGCACGAGCAATGAACCACAACCATTTTCAGGAGATTAATAATATCATTCTCTCTTTACCTTCTTCAAATAAAAACTTCAGTGACGTGCACTACTAGACCTCCAAGAGAGGACCGTGTTAGTATGGAATAAGTATAACGTTCCTCATCACTCTTTCATCATATGGCTTGCGATCTATAACAAGTTATCTACT
This sequence comes from Limnanthes douglasii subsp. nivea, assembly GCA_036936605.1. NCBI lineage: Eukaryota > Viridiplantae > Streptophyta > Magnoliopsida > Brassicales > Limnanthaceae > Limnanthes > Limnanthes douglasii. Next base: position 284,905,084 of record JAUPFV010000005.1, on the reverse strand, counting down.
CAATATAAGCCTATGAGTTAAGGTTTAAATACCCACCGAATTGTGTCTTATGCAATTCAGAGTCTGAAGCTATTAATCATATCCTTTATGGTTGTAGTTTCACTCAGAGTCTCTAGGGTAATGCTAGCTCAAAAATCAGGTTTTCGCTAAATGCTCTTAACTGACACTCTTAGATTTGTGGGGCGTCAAATTGGTATTCTTCTCAAAACCGTCATCATTGACGTGCTTGCTTTGGTGCGGTTATATATCCCGTATGACGAGAGAGGAATGCAAGAATATTTGGTTCTCCTGTTCTTGCCTTTACGGTTCCGTACTGTATTTTTTCGGACCTTCGGCTCAGATTTTTTGGCATCAAGATTGGTTGGTCCGGGTAATCCATTAAATCAACTTTAATTTATACGTAATGTTGTATTGTTGTCTTTGTAGCTATCACCTTGCCTAGATGATGGTTGTAACCGTTGCCCATTGTACTTACTGCTCTACTTGTAGACGACTAAACAATAAAATTCAATTAACAATAACAACCACCAAACTAAAAAAAAAGTAACCTATAACACTTGGCTCCGAAAAGGGTAGCCGAGTTGGTAGAGTAGATGAGCTCGTGACCAAAAGGTCATCCGTGCGACCATCTCTACAAACACTTTCTTGGTTTGAGCATGTTACCTAGTTTGATTTAATTTCTGTCATTGGTTTGCATGCTATTGCGTAAGACATAAAATTTATCATGTGCTGCGGCTGCGGGTTCTCTCCAAAAATAAATAAAGATATAAAAAATAAAAAAAATGACCTAATTTAAACTACGGAAGTATCCCCAAACCTGGTCTTATGCGGTGTGTGAATAAAATGAATTCTTTTGTAAATCATGTTTGGATGAATAAAATTCATAAATTATCAATATAAAGAAGAAAATACGTTCGACGTTGAAGTCCATTGTTTTGGTGGCCAAATAACGTATATGTAAATATGGTCAAGAGAATAGATCATGCTGGCACGAACATTTACAAATATAGTATTTAATTGTTCAACCAATCTTTATTGAATAATTTAATAGTTTCCATAGTTTTTAAATCCTGATTGTGTCCACATTTGGCACCAACTTTATAATATTTCGAAGTCATATAATATTTCGACCCAAAGGTTTGGGTTTATTAGTTTTGTAAACTGTTTGTATTATTATATCCAGCTACATGGATTTAGTTTTTGTTTTTTAATATCGACTTAATTTTTAATTAAAAAATAATTTAATAATTCTAAATACAAATATAAATTCCAAATTTTATAATCAGGAGATTTTAAACTAAAAAGAATAAAGAAAAACAAATATTTCTATTTTCAAAACATATTTCAGACCTATAATTTATTTCAAGTTACTCCTAACTATATTTACTTTGAAATATTTTGGCTAAAAGGCACTGTTAGTCCTCCATGTTTACAATTTGTATCAACATAGTTTCTTTCGTTCACTTCTACATAAAACTCATTCCCTTCATTTTAAAAATTTGCACGATTAGTCCCTCCGCATATTCTGGGAAGTGATACAAAACTTGAGATTTAAATGCCACGTGTCAGTTTTAAATGGTTTATATGTGCGGAACTATATTTACAAATTTTTAAAACAAAAGGTGTGAGTTTTATGCAGAAGTGAACGAAAATGACTATGTAAATACAAGTGGTAAACATGGAGGACTAGCAATGTTTTTTTACATCCATATTTTGCTTTTAGATTTAAGTAAATTGGTTGAGTTTGATGTCATTAATTTTTAATGAATTTTAAAATGTTTTTATTTTTTCTATTTGGATTAGAAAATAAGTTATATATCTAATTGGTGAGTATGATTTTGTTTAAGTAAATCATGATGATAATTCGGAATTTGGTGAAAAGCTGAAATTATTAAGTAAAGTTTGTTTCCATTTTCAGTGTTTATAAAATTGTTGCTAAATCAAAATTTTTAAAAATGAAACTTTTATTTATAGCAATTCCAACATCAATTATTATAATTAACGATTAAAAACTAAAATATTTATTTATTAAGTTCAATTTTAATTATAAAAATATATAATATATTTTATAATAAAAAAGTACACATTCTAATTTGAATTTGAGTAATATATTTTATAATCAAAGAAATACACATTCTAATTTGAATTTGAGTGAGATTTTATAACTAAAACTAAAGCTATAATAATATAGTAGTAGTTATTAGTACAATTGATATATTTTTAAAATTTATATGGTCGAATACGCAATGATCTTCTAATAAACTGACCGAATGGGTTTGTAATGGATCGGTTTAATGAGTTTTAGACTCTTGATTAGTCGAAGTTTATGGAATATCATATTTAAACCTTTATCAATAGCTTTCTAACCCTTGCAAGAGTATCGATGGTTGATCAACTCATGAATGATTTTATTCGAGATATTGTTGCTTCAACTTGTGAGGCATTACTAAATTTTTGTTTGTTGTAGCTGAATATCCTTTCTCAAGGTATACCAAATTGTATTTTACAACTTTCTCTTCGACTCCTAAAAGTTTTGGAATACACTCATGTTACATGTTGATGAGTTCATATTCCTCTAGATAAAGATTACAAGTAACAGTCAACACAATGCTAGAATTATCATGATGTTTTGAATCGGCTTTCATGGGAATATAGTATAGTAACCCTATAGTCCTTTCAAATTATATGAGTGAAACTCATAAATGCCGATGGGAAGATAGAAATAATCTTGACTACTAATCTCCAATTTTTTAAGAGCTTCATGCCTCCAAAATTGTTCCTTAATTGGCTTTGGAAATAATTGGGCATCCAGATTCAGTTTGAATTTATCTTTCTTATTTGAAAACATGTGAAAAAGGTGAATAACTGAATGCAAGTAATTATTGAAGTGTTTATTTTAGAGTTGACACATGGTTAAGACGTGTGTACGCTACCTCAAACTCAAGCGTGTTGTTATTAATTTTTTTCCATCGTAGTCGTTCATACATAAATAATCTCCTTCTTAAATATATAAAATCATATGTGCCGTTAGATTAAAATAAATTAAGGTCTATGATCACATTTATTTATTTTTATAGAAAAACTACTTCTTTGGAATTAATTTCTTTTTGGTCAATGATGCAAATATTTTTGTCAAACAACTAAAAGTTGCGGATACTGCAACTCTTCTTGCCAAACCTGATTGTTTTATTTATATGCAATGATGAACTTATGGAAATTGTGGATAAGAATTCTTCAAAAAAAATCTTATTTAGTGTGTAACATGGATCATTTATTGCTGATGTTGTCTCAGTTATCAGTTCAACAAGTATATTGTAATAAACTTATCCACAGTTTTGGAGTGGCATTGAAGAAAAAACAGTCCCGATAATAAACGACTTATTTCGGAAAAAGGAAAACAGGATTCCCATCCACATCTAGAAGGAGCCAAAATTACCAACAAGTTCATATGGCTCAACAATGAGCTTAGTCGAATCATTAGCATACCCCAATGATTCAACCAAAAATTCAAACATATTTTTAAGCCCTGATGGCTCAGTCAGGTTTCCATCCGAATAATCACCAGTATCAAATATCCCAAATGTAAAATAAATTTGTACATAATTATACATATGTACCATCCGTTCACCCAAATATACCTTATGAATATGCATAGGCTTCGACATGAATGAAAAGTAACCAATACATTCCACCTTACACATCCATGGGTCATCAAAAACCATTCGGGTCTATACTCTCTGGCTCAGCTGAATCCTTATGCTACAACAACCTAAAGGATCTACCCTAATGGATTTTCACCAATTTTTCAAAATAAGGGCAATGTAAGGCATTCGGCCAAACAATGGAAAAACATAAACATGAATGAAACAAATTATTTTCTTGACATTGATGATGATGATTTACATGATTAATCTTCTTTTGCACCAAATAGGGATGTCAATGCGGGTCTTATCCTGACCGATCCACCCCGAACCAGCTAAGTTTATCTGTCTCAAACATATAACAATCGGGTATAAATTTATAAATTATAACACGCAAGCAGACCGCAACCAGCTAAGTTTTGTCTGTCTCAGTCTTTAACTTCTCAGAGTTAATCTAATCACACTAGACTGAGTTATTGTTTTTACTAACTATTGACCACAAATGTTTGAGGCTAACTGCATAATTCCATGTTTTAGGTCTATCATCCCAAGGTCTCCCTTAGAAAATGGCACACTAACAATTGACCAAGCTATTTTCGTATCGTAACCTTCATCTCATGGTTAAACGAGAGGAAAATATAGAGACACTGAGAGAATTCTTCAAGAACTCTAGCAGAAAGAATGTAGATAAAAAACTAGTAAACTTGCTCGTGAGAAGCACATATTTAACAATATGAAGCCTACCCACATATGAGAGGTGATTGGAAGTCCACAAGGTAATACATGTAGTAATTTTATCTTGGAAGAGGGCGACAATTGTTGTGGGAAAGATGACCTGTGAGGAGAGGGACTCCAACTTATTTAACTATAAAGGAACCTACACTGAAACCAAAGATATTGATTAACTCAATTTTTAGAGGTGTTTAACCCAGAGAAGAAGAACTTTAAGGCATGTGAGATTAAATAAGTCTTTAAGATCATTTTAATGATATTTATGATGTTGATATCATTACGACAAAAAAATTATCAGATCATATGTGAAGTAGAGGTTGACAATCTTAAACTTTTGACACTTCTAGTAGAATTTGAAGTTTACATCATTATTTTTATCCTTGATAATACTGAAAAGAACTTGTATGATCATGACAAAAATAAGAAACGAGACAAAAGATCACATTGTCTTAGAACATTACTTTTTAAAATTTCTGTGAGGGTCACTGTTAACATTAACAATGTACGATGGGGTGGCGAGACATTGAATAATCTAGTTGATTATACAGATATGGAATTTATGACCACCAAGATGCCGAGAATAAAGTGCCATTGAAATTGTCAAAATATTTTATCAGGTCGATATTAAGAGCGATCCTCGGGTCCTTATAATTAGTTTGGTAACCCCTTAAGAACTCTTGAAAAAGAAATATATTATCCGTAATGTTACATCTAGCTATAAAAGTAGATTGATATTGATAATAATATAAATTATTAAGGAGCTAAAATAATTAGATTAAAGAGTTATTGTTAAAGCTTTGTAAAGTTAAATGATGAATTTAATATTGAATATAGATTGTAAGGGTCAAGTGCAATTCAACCAAATAGGTAACCGGATATGTTATTTATCCTTCCTATAAAAAGGAGACGGTATGATGGAATAAGAGGTGATTGACATTATGTTATTTAACTCTCGATTGTCAAATATTTCTCTTTTTAGAATTAAACAAATCATTATCTTTTTTAAGGATTACCCTTATTATTTAATTTTCACACTAAAAGTATATTACTTAACATTGACGACCATAGTGGGAGAAAATACGAGGTACCTAAATTAAAAATATAAAACCAAAAGCTACAATATTTGCGGTTAGTGTTACTAATTAAGATCGTAATGAAACCATAAATTAGAGCTGATCCTATAGTGCACGAGGAAATTGAAGCGCTTAGATTAGATTTGCATATAGAATAAAATCAAGGTAATGGTCAAAACTCAGAACAACGTGAGCAATCTGATATATAAAATTGGATGAATCAGTTATTAGAAAATATAACACTTTTGAATGATTAGTACATTCGAAAAGAGCATCAAATTCAATCAGGTAGGCTAAAATATGAGGTACGACAAGTTGAAGAAAATGAAGAATTGGAAAAATCAGTCTGGTGAATCTTACACGGCTCATCAAATTCGAAGTGATCGTAAAAAATACATTTCCAATCAGACAGATAGCATCGCTCTTCGCGAAAGGATAATAAGGATAAGCATCAGTATATATCATCTAGTGATAGTGAATTCTCCAGCTTGAATTCTGAGGGTGATTCATTTAAACAAAGAAGATACTGGTATTCTTCGAAATGAGAGGGAAGCTGGGTCGAAAATCACGTAAAGAACATAGATCAAAGGAGGATGGTGGGCCTCGAAATGTGAGGGGAAACTCATTGTATGAGGGTAATACATCTACCCAGTACATTGATACTGCGGATTAGAACTTATATGTTGTTATGGAAACAACTAGAGTTGATCAATATATATAAGAAGTGGATTAGATGAATTCTCCTCTATATGCTGAGATTAGGTCAATCCATATTTCTAGCCGTTTTGATATATCGAAGGTGGAAAATTTTGATGAAACACAACACCTCAATGATCATATTGAACAATTTAAGTTATATGATGAATTTCGAGGATGATAATAGAATTATCTAGTAGATCATTCTCGCAAACGTTTAAAGGTAGTCTCTTAAAGTGGTATAATATAATTTCGAGGGGATCTATAACCAACTTTATAATTTTTTATATTTCTTTTTCAAAGACAATTCGTAGGGAGCAAAGAAATGTGAGCCAATGGTGATACAATAATATAATACAAATAGGTAGTAGGTGAAAAGTTAAAAGATTATACTAGACGATTTATGTTAACAAAGACAAAATTGGAAGATTGTGAAGAATTTGTTGCTATAGAAGCTTTTCAGCAAGGATTTCTTCCAAGGGATCTAGGAAATGAGACTACTAAGAGAAGGGTATAGACATTTGGAGCTTTGATGGCTCAAGTTGAGGAACAAATTTAGGTGCAGGAATCAACAAGAGTTCGAGGTGGATCAAGTTCCACTCAAAGAAATTCGGGGCACGCACCTACTAGTCAAGGATATCACGGAAATACTTTGAATTCCCACGTACCATCTCGTCTGAGGACGAACATTAATCTTCTGCATCGAATAAGATAGTTCTTTCTCAATCGACTAGTTATCAACCATCTCGGGTGAGACCCAATCAGTAGATAAGACCAGAATATTTTACGGAGTTAACAGAGAATGTGGTAACCATCTTTGAAAAAGCTAAGGGCCACGTTAACTTTAGAAAACCAACTCCAATAAAGAGGCTAATAGAGGAACGTAATAATAAGTTTTGCAAATACCACAATGACATTGGACATGACACTACATTATTGCATAACGTTAAAGAATGAAATCCAGATTTTGATAGAAAACGAGGCTTTGAACAGTAGTTCCTCCATGGACTATCGAGTTTAGTGACAAATAGTCCCTAGACTTTCAAAAGTACAATGATAGTTCATTGACTATCCAGTTTGGATAAAGTTTGTCCACATCATCTGTTGATTAACATAAAACTTCAATGTGGCATCATACTTAACAGAAACTTGTATCACAAATGGTCCATCGTCTGTAGGTCGAACTTCAAATGTAGTCAAGGTGAAATTTGAGGGACCAATGGTGATACAAGTTTCTATTGAGTATGGTGCCACGTGACACATTTATATTAATCAACATATGCAGATGACTAACTTTATCTAAATTCGATAGTCTACGACCTACCAATGGAGTTTTGAAAATTCATGGACTATTTGTCACTAAAATCGATAGTGTATGGACGAATTATTGATCAAAGCCTAGAAAGAGACAAGTTATTGAGTTTCGTTAAGGGCCAAAGTAGTGGGCAAAAAAATCTGAGCACATCAACGCAACAGGTTGTTAACACAAATTCAAAATAGAAGAATATATTGATGATCATGGAGTCCAAATTTGAAAGTATGATGCGGCATCAAAAGATTTGGATTCTGACCCGTATCGTTGAATCTTGTTGGTTGTGGATGAACCAGTTGTTGAAGTAAGAGTTTGAAGTTTATAAATAAAAATTCTCTTTTTTGCTAATGTTCATTGTCTAAATTACACAGAGATTGATAATCTTTGGGATAATTTATAGCGATATTTTTTGAAGTGATAACATTCATCTAAAACATTGTTCGAAGTGCTAACGTTCATCTAAAGCATTGTTGGAAGTGCCAATTTAAGTAAATATATTTTTCAAAGTGCTAACGTTCATTTAAAACATTGTTCAAAGTGTTAATTTCAGTGGAGATATTTATCGAAGTGATAACGTTCATTTAAAGCATTGTTTAAAATGTCAATTTGAATGGCGATAGTTTTCGGAGTGCTAACATTCTTTTAAAGCATTATTCGACGTGCCAATTTCAGTGATGATATTTTTTGAAGTGCTAACGTCCTCGGGTAACTCGGATGGTTCTTCCTTCCATTTTCTTTGGAGCTGGTTTCTTTGAAACTTTATCCTTGGAATATGAGGGAGCAGCACTTTTTGTATAATAAATATTTGAGTTTGTCTCTATCCTTGAATCTGACTTAACATCTTCTTCGGAGGACTCATCTCGAAGTTGAGGAGGGGCAGTGTTGCTAGTAGCACCTTGTGAATTAATTAGTGCAGTCATTGTGGTTTGTTGGTTGATCTCCGAATGAGTTTTTTGTGAATTTTTGTTGGTTACAACCATCTCCTTTGAGAGAGGAGAAGATGCAAGGTTCTATGAAGTGTTGATGTCCTCATAATCTCCCATGGCTACGAATACGCTTCTTTGATGAAATTGGTTCTTGTGAGAATAAGATTCTGAATGCATTCGAGGTGTCTCTTTCCCATTGATTTGAGGAGGGGTTTTATTATTAGCAAAAGATGCATCTTGTGTTTTTTGAGAAGATCTCACCTGCGTTTCTTTGCAATTAACTCAAGGAGGAGTTGAAGCGTTGACAAAGTATACTTGTGTGAGATTTTGATTCAATTTAGTTTTTGATTATTGAGGGCATTGTTATGTGCAAGTTTCACGGAATAGGTTGAAAGGATTTTGGTAAATAAGTTTTTTGGTTAGGATTGAAGGCTCCGTATACAATGGTACAAGTTGAAAGCTTTGGTGAATCATTTATCATGTCTGCTGCTCGATATTCAACGATCCTCTCAATAATATTGAAGTAATTGTAGATGCCAAAATGGATTTTTTACTAGGGTTTAGTTCATAAACTAAAATAAAGAAAGATAATCAAATTAGGCAGTTTGTTTTGAATTAATTTCCGAGGACCTTGAGCTGATTCGTAAGATGAAAATTTTGACAACTGAACTCGATCCACGTCCCATATTAAACTCGATCCACGTCCCATATTCTTATACAATATTTCAACGTCCCATATTCTTATACAATATTTCCTTTTTCCATAAAAATGGAATTCCAGTACAAACCACTAGAAATTTTTTATCAAAATTTTACCAAGAGAAAAAGATTGAATGTTTAACGATTTTTGAAAGGTTTATGATTTGTCCAATTTACTATTTATAGGCATTGACTAGCAGAATCTATTTATTTATTTATTATTTATTATTATTATTTAGACACATGAACATTCTTCAATTTTAAGAATATATTTTTCAATTTTAAGAACATATTCTTTCTATCTAGAACATATTCTTTCTATCTAGAAAATTAGTGAGTGAGTGTATGATGAGTGTTAAAAGATTTTAAGAATAATCCGTCTGTCCGTAAAATAAGGTAGCATCTATATTCGATTTGTCCCACATGTATCAAGATTATATATAAATATTTAAAATATAATAATTATTTATATATTTATAATATAATATAATATAATATAAAATAAAAATATTGATACAACATAATAAATAATATTAAATTTTATATTAAATATAAAAAAAATTAAAATGTTAATATATATATTTTTAAAACAAATATGTATTGTCCAGTATCCACCATATGGTGCAGTATCTCGTATCAATCATATGGTGTTCACTTAGTGGCGGATCTAGGAATTGAAGTAGATATATTCATTCAAATGAAATTCTACACTATCATCATTAGGTCTTGATATAGAGGCAATTAGATTAGGATGAATCATATTATTATTACTCTTATTATTACTCGAGCTATTTGAAGAACCAACACTATTCTAATAAATCTTAATGTAGTATCTTAATATATTATTTTTAAAAGATATATAAAATAAAATAGAATATAATAAAACCAAATTTAATATTTTAAAAAGATGTTTTAAAATTTACATAAAAGTAAAGAAAATTTGTTATAAAAAAATATTTTTGAAAAATAGATGAAAATATTAATATATTATTTTTAAAAGATATTTAAAAAAATATAACAAAATCATTTAATATATAAAGATATTTCAAAAGATAAATGTATAAAATATATTTTTGAGAAATGAATGGAAATAAATTCAATTTGTTTTATATAAATTTTTTTTGGATACGTAAAAATTATATAAAATTAAAATCAAATTTGTATTAAACATAATTTATAATATAAATATATAATTTTATTTTTAAAAAACAAACAAATATTTCCATATATATTGAATCATACCAGAAAAAATATTGATTAACAAGTGTTTTAAGATCAAAATAATAATAAATTTTAAAAGAAAAAAAAATACTTTAAAAAATAAATTGGTGAAACTCTGTGTTCTTCCTTTTCCTCTTTTTTTAAATTTCTTTCATCGAAATAGTCTCGTTCATATGCAACAACTCATTATCTTTTTCTAAATCAAAGTAATAGATAAAATATAAGAGATAAAATATAATTAATTAGAAAGAATAAACGAATATTAAATCAAAACAAATTGAGAATACTTACAAAATCGAGTTCTAATATTCTAGAGATTCCATTTATAAATATCAACTTAAAATTTTATTTTAAAATATTCAAGATTTCTAACTTAAATTATTCCTTAAAAAATAGCCATAATCCAAGATTTTGTAAATTAAAATTTCCACTGTTATTTGAGACTTTTAATCTAAAAAGTTTCTTAAAAATAGTTAACATATTAGTTTTTAAATTAAAAATTTATACCATTATTTCATACATTAAATTTAAAACATTCCTAAAAAAATTATTATCTTAAATTTTTACTTTAATATTATTTAAATAATTATTATAAAAATATATATTTTAGTTAAAGGGTCGTAGAATTGTTACTTTAATATTATTTAAATAATTATTACCTTAAAAATTACAAAATATATATTTTAGTTAAGGAGGCGTAGAATTTTTTCTTTAAAAATATTACAAAATATATATTTTAGTTAAGGAGGCGTAGAATTTTTTCTTTAAAAAAATTATAAAACATATATTTTAGGTACCCCAACGTAGATCCGCGGCGATAATCAGTACCACATTTACCATGTGGTATATTATATTCATTGTATATCCTTTTTAATTAATATTAATCTCATAATTTTTACACGAAACATGTTATCAAAATCTTGTTTGTTCAGAGCAAGTCTATCGTCTACCATATCATTAAAATAATAAAAGCATATAAAGCTGAAGAATAAGTGTTCATATTATGGACAACGTTGGTACCATTTACAACCAAATATATGGAGATTATTTTTAGTTTGAATTATGAAAAACCACACATGCCATTAAACAACAATAAATTTGAACCAAGATATATATATATATATATATAATAAGAAGAAGAAAAAGAATCAAGAATAATAAACACTTACTTTTATGATGAAACGAAAAGAAAATTCAAAACAAAATGACCAAACCCAATTAAAAATAAAACAATAAAGGTATGTGATTTTATCTTTTGTTACATATCTTTACAATAGTCTCGCATGGAATACTTTAGCCTCGCATGGATCGTCTTTGTCTTGTCTTGTTAATTGTCTAGCCTCGCATGGATGATCTTTGAATGGCCTTGCATGCTAACATCGTCTTGCATCTATCATGTATTTATATTAACTAAAAGTTTCATATGTTTATATGATTTACTTTTGAAAGCAATTAGTTCACCAGAAGATCTAACTAAAAAAAATGTTGTAATACTTTTCATAATGTTAGCCTTATCCACATTGTTCTTCTCTACATCCCAGGATGTAGTAGCTTCTACAATGCTTTATTACATACAATACCTGGAAAAAAAAAATATGATTGGCTAGAGCAATCATTGATAAACTGATGAATTCAATAAACATTTGTCACCAAACAAAACCTGATAAAATAATTAGATGTGTTGCTTTATTATTGGTAAGTATTTTTAATTATTTTTAGTAAAAATCAGTAAAAATAATAAAAATATAATATCTAAAGCATCATTAAAATACACTCATTCATCATGGAACACACAATTATTTGTCAAAAAGACACAATTGAAGGCAAGATACCATGATACTACAAATTAATGGGTCTTAAAGGGAAAATAAAATTGAATTTAATTCAAACTATAAAGATGATCATAAATGGACATGTGTATTTCATCCAGTCTTATATTTGTTTTCTTTTGTTAATGGTCTATCATCACTCAAGGTTGTGCCACACGTATCGTTTACATAGTGTCCCGTATGTATCATCTATATGGTGTTCTCTATCTATCAATTATATATTGTTCCACATTTTTCATGCATTACATTGTTACATATATTTCATGTATTACTTGTCCAACAAATATCATGCATGAAAATATCTTACATCTACCGTATCATACATTGTTCAGAATTTATCATGTAATATATTGTCCTACATCTCCCGTGTATTACATTATCCCGCATCTATTATTTAATACAGTATACCACATCTATTATATATTACATTGTCATGCATTTGTCATTTATTTAATTATTTAATTATTTGAAAATTTTGTAAGTTTTAAAATGAGAGTTAGACCTAAAAATGAATAAGAAGTTACATTTGGTGAGGAAGTCCAAAACAAAGAAGAGGTTGATGGGGAGGAATAAATACAAGAGGATGTTCTCTTAGAGGAAAAATAAAAAGCAAAGGTTCATATTGTTGCAAATTAATTTTAACGATGATGATGGAGGTACAAACTGGAATATGCAACAAGACAAAAATGGAAATAATTTTTCTGATATAGAGTAAATATTAAATGCATTCACTATTCAAGAACGTCCACATAAAAATCTACACATATTAAAAGATTATGCACATTGAAAGAAAAAATCATCAAAAAATATGGCACAAGAAATAAAATATTTTGAATATGTAACAAAAGTTGTAACTGTACAAAACAGAAGTTGGTACCGAGAAAACGTGATGCTAGTTCACATAAGTAAAATTTAGTATCTCAGATTCTTAAAAATCTAAGAGACCTGAAAAGTTATTAAAAAAGAATCTTCAAAGAAAGTAGCTGACATAAACTATCTTTTGAAAGTTAAGAATAGAAGACTACTTCATTAAACATTGTTTTTCATCACATTTTTATCCCCAAGCCAACAAGCAAGTATAGGTTATTAATATAACCATCCTCAATGGCTTGAATAACAATTTAGAATGAGCAGCTGGAAAATTGCCAAGTTATGTACAAGAAGTATTGTGGGCTTATTGTACTATACCCGAACATCAACACAGGAATCTCAATTTTCCTTGGTTTATAGAATGGATTTTGTGACACTAGATGAGTCTACCCTCCCATCGTTTCAAGTTGAAGATTACTCTAAAGAGGATAACAAGGTAGATAAAATATTTAAGTTAGATCTGATTAAAGAAAAGAAAACAACGGTGTATATTAGAGTTCTTCACAATCAAACCATGATGAGAAGTATATTTGCGTCTTAGGTCCGAAAGAGAGAATTCAAAATGGAGGGTAGAGTTCTGAAAAACATATTCCCACACACCAATGATAAGCTAGGGAAGTTAGAACCTAATCAGGAAGAGTCTTATTCAGTTATTGAAATAATTAAGCCTGAGGCATATCGGCTGGCAAATGAAGAAAAAAATCTTCTTCAACACTCGTGAAATATTGAACACTTAAGGCCCTATCTCAAATAATTGTAAAAAAACTCTTATTCTTTTTTCTACTTTTCTTATGTAAATATTCGAGGACATACTCTTTCCTACCTTAGTGGATCAGAGAGGTTTTAATGAGGTATCTGAACCACTTGAAATTTATGAGTCGTTTTACCTTTTATAATTCATATTATTTTATTTTTGTGATTCATATATTTTTGGTATTATAATTAAAAGGTTCCAATATTAGTTGGTTATGTGTAAAGGTTCCAACATTAATTGGTCACGTGTAAAGGTTCCAATATTAGTTGATCACAATTAAAATGTTCCAACATTAATTGCTCACGTGTAAAGGTTCCAACATTAGTTGGCCAGGATAATCAGATTTGAAAGAATGTTGGTCAGAATTTAAATAACTATTTTAATTATCTTCAAATAGAAAACATCTGAATGGGTTGTTTGACAAGTGATAAATTGGTTTAAAGATATTATCTGGAATTAAAGGAGTGATGGTCCAAATTCAAATAATTATTTTGGTTACCTTCGAATAGAAAAAATCATAATGCGCTAGTTGACTAAAGGTAAAAGATAAAATAGAAGTGTTACCTTCATAAAATCCAAATAAAGACTATAAAATTCATTAGCCATACTAAGGACTTGCGAAAAAACGATGATACAAGAAATTGGTAGAATAAACATAAAATCAATTTCCTATGGGCTATTTCCCTTCAGCATCATCTTTTCGAGGCTCCCACGTTCGGAGCCTCACATTCACTTTAAAAAGTATTTTTGTCATGGTCATTTAAGGCTTTCGTCAGATACTATATAGCCTTCTTATCATTTGTTTCTTGATCCATATATTTATAGATCTCCTCTGCTTTGGATGATTGAAGCTTAGTAATTTCAAGCTTGTGAGTAATTTTAGGTTTGTGAATATTTTTTAGTTGTTCAAGATTTTCATTATCGTACATAATATGCTCTTTCTGCTCTTCATAGGCCTTTTTGTGACCCTCACATTCGTCCTTAAGTAGGATGATGGTTTTTATGTGTTCTATGACCTTATTTTCCAGAGCCTAACACTGAGTGAGCAAAGGTATATTCTTATTCCATATGAAAAAGCACATCGATGGGACTATTCGGACTAGAGAATTGTTCTTCAAAGCCCTCCAATTTTATTGTAAGAAATTGATGCTTAAATCCTTATATACCAATCATATCCATACTACCCTTTAGATTTTGATCACTAATAATTTGTTCACTCGGTGACCGAATGGGGGACGGAAGTGATTCAGTTACTAGTGTGAGTACAACGTGAGCTATCATGGGGATGATCAAGGAGCTAGTCTGCATCATTTTCTTTTTTTTCTTCTTTCTCTCGCTCTCACTATTGTGCTTTATTTCCTTGTGAATTTTTTAGGCACCCGATATTTTCTTCGTTTTGAAAGAAGGAGGCTCATCGCTGATTTGTTTCCACAACACTTGGGGTATTCTTCTTCGAACCTAACCCCCGGCATAATTTTTCTCTACCCTATGACAACCTCAATTCCATATACATGATATCAAGATGAACCTATCATTTAGACTCGCTCAAAATACCTAACAAGTTTTAGGTCTAATAAAAACCGAACTCTCTTTCTGCACAGTTCATCGGTGTTTTATCAGCTTTTGGTAATCTTATATTTATCTCCATTAGAAACCGCCACTTGGCTCAGAATGTGCTTAACTTATTATCTGAATAATAATTCTATGAAATCTGAGAAAGAGCAATCAAGTACTAGTTATTCACTTTTTAGAAGTTAGTACCCACGCGCCAGACCAATGACTAAGGTAACTCATTTTCCTCTACTTCTTTTTTATTTATCTTTTTCAGCTTTGGATTTTTGGGTTTTCCTTTCAATTTCCTTGGGGACTGCAACATTCCCACCATATTGATCCTCCTTCTCTTCATCGACTAATTCTCTCGGATTAAATCCCAAGGATAATGTCTTATTTTGGGGTTGACAATTTTACTTTTGGCCAAATGATCTAAGCGAGAGCTCAAGGATGATGAGTTATGTTTCGCATTCTTTTTTCTTTATTTTGATTCTAGAAGTTTGTTCGACCTTCATAGTTATTGGTTGATCATTTTTCTTCGAAGAAGACCTATCTCCAGAATCCATACACATAGTTATAAATACTGATTTACGTCTACTACTAGTCGCTCATTCGGACGTTTTAGATCTTGAAGAATAACTTCTTGAGGTAAATGATTGAGCGGTAAATTGAGGTTCGGCTGAGATACTATGTTTTTTGTATGGATAGGTGCCTCCGTAATCGAAGGTCTGACTGATAACAGTTAGCCCCTCAAATTCAAGTAACCCTACAACTCTTCTAACAGTTTTTTCTTCGTCAGCTTTATCTAAATTACATAGCCAATCAGACAAAACAGTTATGGCTGTGAATATATACCAGAAAATGACTTTGTGATGACTATTACGACATATAATGCTAATTATGGTGGTAAAATGACAAATCTTATATCTTTAGAAATTTAGTTTCCCTCTCTAGAAATAAATTATGAGAGAGGAATGAGAGAATAAATTATTTATAGGAACCGTTGGAAAACCTAAACATATTTTTTCTCACAAGCCCAATGGGTATAACCCTCGAGAAGTGGAACCGTCTCCAACGACTAGTATTTTTGGAGAAGTGGAACCATCTCCAACTCTCGTCACACTTCACCACTAAAATAAAGAAGCGTAGGATTAGCATGTCTATGTCACGTGTACAAGAGATAACCAAAAGACTATCTCTAAATAACTCATATGAGAATATCTGAACGACTCTATGAATCATTTCAAAACTACTTCTAGGATATTTCGGTTAAAGTATAACTAATATGAAGAGCTAAGTGTTGAAAAATACGAAGAGATTTATATATTAGTCCTCCCAAAGGACCTTCATAAAGACTGAGTGGGCTACTGATGATGACTAAATTATACGAAGGACAAATCAGATAAATGGGTAATTGAACTGATATATATTTCATGTAGGTAAATATAATAATTAGAAGTATTTAATATGATAATGGGCATTTGGTATAAATGTGCTTGGATTATGAAAATAATCAGATGGACCTTTTCCGCCCATTAGGTCCATTAGGCTTAAAGTCACTATAAATATGCCTTTAGAGCCATAAATGAGATCTAGAGAATTTTTCATACATTTCACCTAACATACTAGAGCTTCTCTCTCTAAAATATATCATAAGTAACTTGATTCTCTCTCTATTGTCTATCTAATAATTAATTGGTTCTTCAATTATTACATAAATATCATCCTAAAATATTCGACGCATTAAAATCTAAACTTTAATATGTTAGGAACAATTTCCTAAAAGTTCGTCTTGATTATGCTAAATTTGTCAATCTAATTGAGGGTCTCAAATTTCTAATACATAGAGATTTATTGGATTTCCAGATTTATTTATTTATGAATTTTATTTTTTGTTCATACGATTCTATCACTATTTGCATGCGTGTACATTTTTTTTTATCTTTAATCACTAAATATAAAATTTTAGAAACCATTATTTAGTTTTGATTTATCGCATGAACTTGTAAGGATGCACTATTTAATTATTCTTAATTAATGGTTCATAATTAATCTATTACGCATTCGTATGGGTTTTTAACATGAGAATGAGAAACTAATTAAATCCAGTAGTTGTATCCCAAAAATAATTTTAAAAATCTAAAATTATAAGACGAAAATATTATTTTATAAAATATATCTATCAAACAAACGTATTTCAAATCTTCTTTTTGACAAAAACATTTTTCGATTATTTTTAGGCAATCAAAACTAGTTTTTTTATGATATATTTATTTTCCAACATAATATTCATGTTTTTATCTTTGAAATTTTGATGAAACAAAGAATAATTTTCACTCCATTAGTTGAATATAGTTATATTTGTTTATAAATGTTTGTGAAATATTGTTTTAGAGATTTTTAGTTTTCATTTAGCATATAGGTTTTGAGATATGTTCTCTTTAAGTACATCGTTTATGGATAAAAAAAAATACCAAAATATATTTTCTATAAACTTTTAATTTAAAAACTCGATCATTTATAAAAATAAATTTATAAATGATAAGCACGATTCTTGGAAAAATGAATTGTACATTGATTATTATAATATATGATAGAGTTTTCTTGTGTGGAAATTAATTTTTTCAAGGTATCTTTCATCGATGTTAACTCTTTGGAAGCTTTGGTTACATACCTCAAAAATAGTTGAGAATTCATTTAACCGCAACTCAATGTGCTTTTCTTGGATTATGTGTATACCAACTTACAACTCTCATAATATATACTAAATCACGTCTTGTTTATACCATCTGATATATCAAACTACCAATAGCATATGTATATGGAACTGTACTTATCTCTACTTGATCATTTTGTTTGAAGGAAACTGTCTCGAGCTTAAACTAAAATGATGTGCAAACATAGAACTAGTTAGTTTTGGTTTGTCCACGTTGAGTATTTACAATATTTTCTCGATATATTTCTCTTCCAATTCTTTTACCGGTCTCAATAAATATTCATACCCAACATCTATTTATCTAGTTCTAAGTTTCATAGAGAGAGCTTAAGACATTCTTTAAAATAACTATCTGCATCTTGTCACAACCAATGATATCTCATCTTTATAAAGAAGTAGATGATAAAGTTGTTGTTATCATACCTCTTCACAAATACATAAAGGCTGGTTAAAGTCTTGTTGAACTCATAATTTATTATGAAAACCTCAAATTTCTTTTCCAACTATTAAATTGTTTGCTTCAGCCACAAAGCTCAAACTTTATTTTCTAAGATCATTCCAATGACCTTGAGCTGATTCGTAAGATCTTGAAATTTATTAAGTTTCTTTAGAATTTCCATACATTCGTGTATTATAGTTTCATAATTGTTTCATAAATGAGGCTTTGTTCTCGCTAGTTTATCGAGCAGAAACCCTAGTAAAAATAAACTTTATTTTCTAAGATCATTCCAAGGACCTTGAGCTGATTCGTAAGATCTTGAAATTTATTAAGTTTCTTTAGAATTTCCATACATTCGTATATTATAGTTTCATAATTGTTTTCATAAATGAGGCTTTGTTCTCGCTAGTTTGTTTCAAAGTATTCCATGCGAGACTATTGTAAAGATATGTAACAAAAGATAAAATCACATACCTTTATTGTTTTATTTTTAATTGGGTTTGGTCAGTTTGTTTTGAATTTTCTTTTTGTTTCATCATAAAAGTAAGTGTTTATTATTCTTGATTCTTTTTCTTCTTCTTATTCTATATATATATATATATATATATATATCTTGGTTCAAATTTATTGTTGTTTAATGGCATGTGTGATTTTTCATAATTCAAACTAAAAATAATCTCCATATATTTGGTTGTAAATGGTACCAACTTTGTCCATAATATGAACACTTATTCTTCAGCTTTATATGCTTTTATTATTTTAACGATATGGTAGATGATAGACTTGATCTGGACAAACAAGATTTTGATAACATGTTTCGTGTAAAAATTATGAGATTAATATTAATTAAAAAGGATATACAATGAATATAATATACCACATGGTAAATGTGGTACTAAACACCATATGATTGATACGAGATACTGCACCATATGGTGGATACTGGACAATACATATTTGTTTAAAAAAAATATATATTAACATTTTAAATTTTTTATATTTAATATAAAATTTAATATTATTTATTATGTTGTATCAATATTTTTATATTATATTATATTATAAATATATAAATAATTATTATATTTTAAATATTTATATATAATCTTGATACATGTGGGACAAATCGAATATAGATGCTACCTTATTTTACGGACAGACGGTTTATTCTTAAAATCTTTTAACACTCATCATACACTCACTAATTTTCTAGATAGAAAGAATATGTTCTAGATAGAAAGAATATGTTCTTAAAATTGAAGAATATATTCTTAAAATTGAAGAATGTTCACGTGTCTAAATAATAATAAATAAATAGATTCTGCTAGTTACTGCCTATAAATAGTAAATTGGACAAATCATAAACCTTTCAAAAATCGCTAAACATTCAATCTTTTTCTCTTGGTAAAATTTTGATCAAAAGTTTTTTAGTGGTTTGTACTGGAATTCCATTTTTATGGAAAAAGGAAATATTGTATAAGAATATGGGACGTGGATCGAGTTTAATATGGGACGTGGATCGAGTTCAGTTGTCAAACTTTTCATCTTCTGGAGTACTAGTATCACTTTAGAGTTCAGGCAAATTAAGTTATTTTTATCTTCGCGACCTTTTGGAGTACCAACCCATTAACGGATGAGATGAAAGATTCATGACTAGTTACAAAAATAGATGCAGGACAGTACAAAATTAATATGAAACGAGAATAGTTACAAATGAGTAATGCACGTCTCGTGTCTCGCAAAGTGAGACACAAGAAAGCTAAAGATTTGAAAACAAAATAACAAAAAAACAACATTAAATTATTTTAACAACTGCAAGAAAACTACTTATACATGGTGATAGATGAGAGAAAATGCTTATACATGATGATAGATGTGAGACAATAGTATTTAAGTACTACAAAACTAATAATCAACAATGTCACTGAAAAAACATATAGTGTGAATTCTTAGTGTATTTTACGGTCTTTAATACTAACTAGGAATCGAAAAAATTTAAAAGTTTAAGAATTTCTTACATTCAAACCTTGATTCTATCATAATAAAAAATCAAACTGAAAATGAAGATGATGATGATGATGAGCGAAAGTTTTGTAATTAACTGATCGAAACTTGATGTGGAATTGATTTTGTTACTTTAAGGATAGTAAAATCAATGATTTTGTGTGTTTTTGGAGCCGGAATCGAGGAGGTTTCGATTGTTAAGAGAGAAAGTAAAGGTAATAACTGAGAACTAGAAAGAAATAAAGTTTCTCGCTGAATGCAACATTATGTTTTTGGTTAGTTTTATGTTCCAAACTTCAATTTATATCAAGTATATTTTAGGTGATTAATAAATTAAAACTTGTAAGTTTTAGTTATTAAACTGTAATAACTTTTTTTGCATTAGGCATTAGATTGTAATCCATCACATTTTAATAATAATAATTATTTTTAAATATTTTCAAAATACATTTACATATAAACCAACCAAATGTTTCATGGGGTGGAGTTGAATTTTAAAGCTAATACTTATTTTTAACTTATTTTATTAATTTTTAAAGTATTTTCATATTTATACTCTCCATGAGTTTCTAGCCGTCACTAGATAAATGATTAAAAATTCCACGTGTATATCCGAAGCAAACACAGAAGGAGTACATAAAGTTTTGAGGCGAGTTCTTATAATAAACATGTAGAATATTCGAAGCAATCATCCGAAAGTTTTTGAAGAAGACGTGAAAAATTCAGGCTAATTTTTGAAGACGATTGACGGTTGTGATTCGAGGTGGCCCAAGTAGTTTTAGTTCTTATTCAACAGTCTTCGTAAGGACTAAGGGGTCTACTGATAATGATATAAAATATTAGGGAGCTAAAACAATTAAAGTAAAAAGTTATTGTTAAAGCTTTGTAAAGTTAAATGATGGATTTCATATTGAATATAGATTGTAAGGGCCAAAATGAAATTTAACCAATATGTAACTGAATATGTTATTTATCTTTCGGTCTTATAAATAGAAGAATGTACGATGGAATAAGAGGTTATTGTCATTCTATTCTTTAACTCTCAATTGTCAACTCTTTCTCTTTGTAGAATTAAACAAATCATTTTCTCTTTCTAGAATCACCCTTATTATTTGATTTTCACACTAAAAGTCTAATACTTATCAGATAAGGAAACTCATCATTGATCGTACCGTCTAAGATCTTCGAGATAATCTTTTAAGCCACATTTCAACTAGGGCGGTTGATGGTTCTAAAGAACCGGGAACCGGACCGGAACCGAACCGATAAGAACCGGACCGCGCCTTCGCGGTCCTATTTTTAAAACCGAAACCGATAAGGAACCGAACTGATAAAACCGGTTAGGAACCGAACTGATAAAACCGACAAACCGATAGAGCCGGTTAGGAACCGAACCGATAAACCAATGAACCGATAAAATTAAAAAATAAAATTATCAAAAATTATATAAAAATTAATTTTATAACATAATATAAATTATTTAAAAATTGATTAATATAATATATGCCATAAGATAAGTAAATACATTATAAAATATATAAAAATTATATTATTTATACAAGAGGAAACTGTTTTTTTATTTAATTGAAAATTTTGATATTCTTACACTTTAATACTAATAAATTAAATGGTGATGATATAATTTAGGTAAACATATTACATAAATTGTGGCCGAAAAGGAAGAGGAATATTTTTTGTTTTAATTGGAAAAATTAATTTTGTTGGATTTAAAAGCTAAAATTTAAATTAAATTATAATCAACTTCACTGAAACGGAAATCAAATTCCTTTCGTTTCAATATCAAAATTGATTCTATTAAGTTCAAAATTTTATAGTCAATACTACCTCACCATAAAAATTGAAAATGAGAACTTTTATGTTTTAATGACAAATTATGTATTTAATATATTTCTACACCGCCGGAATACACATGATGAGAATTAATTTTGCTAATTGATTTGGGAGGAAAACTTAACTTTTTCAGATATAAAATTAAACCTAGGGTTTGTTTTTCTCTACAGCAGCAGCTGCAACCACATCATACTTATATAGATTCTCACAAACACAACAACATTCAAATCCAAAAAATACCTTCTTATTCAGTTTAGGTATGATTTCGTTTTTCGTCTCCTCTTTAATTTCTATATCATCTAATTTTTTCACATTCATGATTCATCATTTTTATTGGATTCATTTTGAGTTTAATCTTTTAAAGATTCTTTTAGATTTACAACGTTAATAACCTATGTTGAGCTCTAGTTTTTCATTTGTCGAGTCTTGATAGAAATTGTTTACTTAAGTCTTTTGAATTTATAGTTACAATCTTAGGTTTTATTCTAAAATTTTGTATTCCTTCCAATAATTTTATAAATTTATATAACTGATACATATTTTTCATGTCGTTTAAAGATTCTTCAAGTCCAATGAATAATAATGAATCATTTGAATGTGATGATGATGGTGAGACTATAGGTGGGATCGAGATATGAGAACTTCAGGATATAGATTTCAATTTCGGTAGCCAAGTTGATGGGTCAACCCCAACCTCTGCTAATACTACTAGCAATGCTAATGTTGATGAAGATCCATCTGCACCTCCTAAGAAAAGTGCTAAAAAATCTATTATTTGGGAAGAATTTCAAATCCTTACCATGCCGTGTGGAGCACAAAAGAGGAAATGTAAGCGGTGTGGGGCATTGTACAATGTGAAAGATGGAGGTACCTCTAGCTGTTTGAAACACTTAAAGATTTGTGGGCAGAGAAAAAAAGATACTGCAGGTACACAAACATTGATAGACAGTAGTTCATTCCAAGGAGATGGGACAACAACTCTTAGTACGTGGAGATATGATCATTCTAGTGTTAGAAATATTATGGCCGAAATAGTATTGCCACATGATACACCCTTTAGCCATTTAGAAGGAACTGTTTGGAACAAGGTATATACCACAATATATCCTAGGTATAAGAAGATTTCTCGGCATCATGTCAAAGCTGATTGTATGGCATATTATCTCGAGGAGAAGGAGAAAATAAAAAATCTAATGGCGAAGGTGAGTAAGATAGGGCTTACTACTAATTGTTGGTGGAGTAGGGAGCATAAAACAGGTTACATAACTGTCACCACACATTTTATAGACAATAAGTGGCAACTACACAATAGAGTATTGGCTTTTATTCATGTACCACCCCCCATAGTGGCGAAGTTCTTGCTCGGGAGTTAATTAAGGTGATAGAAGACAGGAAGATTAAGGATAAAGTTGCTTCAATCTCTGTTGATAATGCTACAGCTAATGACGCATGTCTTACTAGACTGAAAATAGACTTTGCTAGAAGAAGAAATCTTCCTTTGGATGGTAAGTTATTCCACGTGAAGTGTTGTGCACATATACTGAATTTGTTGGTGCAAGATGGTATAAAATTCATTCAATCATCTGTAGAAAATGTTAGGGGGGTGCCGAATATATAATTGAATCTGAGGCAAGATGCGTTGAATTCGATAAGATAGTGAAAGACAAAGGGTTGAAAGGAAAACGAATGGTACTTGATGTGAAGACCAAGTGGAATTCCACGTGGTTGATGTTGTCCACTGTGTTATTTTATCGAGAGGTGTGGCACAAATATGCAGAAGTTAATTATGTCTTTATAGTGGAAGAGCGTGGAGGCCATTTGTCATTTTTTGGAGGTGTTTGAGCGTGTCACTAAAGTTATTAGCGGCAAAACTCACCCTACGGTGAACCTATTTCTTGCTGAACTTTATCAAGTTAAAGTTGTATTGGATAAGTTCGAGTATTGTGACGCAAATCAAGAACTAATGCTAGCAGTTAGTGAGATGAAGATCAAGTATCAAAAGTATTGGTCAGAGTCAAATTTGTTGATTTCCATTGGTGATATTCTTGACCCAAGGTAATATTTAAAATTTGTTATATAATTTTAACTTTACATAATGTTTCCATTTACAAGGTAAGACATGCCTTTTTTTATATCAGGTTTATGTTTATGGTTTCAAATTGAAATGTATCTGATTCTTTTTAGTTTTTCATTTTTATTTATCTAGCTAAGACAATAGTGTATTTTGTTAATAAGTTTTATTACTTTGTGTTATGACACAGATATAAGATGAAGTTCATTAAGTGGGTTTACCCATTCTTGTATCATCTTCCCGATGAGGGTAAAAATAGAGAGGAGTTGGTGTCAACCGACTTACAAAATTTATATTCAATCTATGAAGAAACACATCAGAAACATGTTGTTCCTTCTTCTCAAACAAAAAATAATCCTGGTGGATCTACTTTCTTTGCATATCTCAATGAGACTGAGGAGGACAGTGAGACTCGAACTGATCTTCAGTTCTATTTGGAGGAGAAGCCAGATAAATTTGATCGTGGAGCTGAGTTTGATATAATGACTTGGTGGAGGGCTAATGCTCCAAAATATCCTATTCTTAGCATCATAGCTAAATATATTTTATCCATCCCCATTACAACGGTTGCTTCAGAAGCAACTTTTAGCGCCGAGAAGCGTAAGATTCATCCAAAATGCACCTCATTGAAACTCAAGACTGTGGAGATACTTATGTGTGGAGGTGATTGGGAAAAAGAGTTCCACGACGTTAAAAAGGGACATGGGCGAAGCATTGTAAGAGTTTGTTTTCGTTTTTAGTTTAATTTTTCCTCTGCTTTTTTTTCTAATGCAATTTTTTTGTAGCGTGCCGACGAAGAGTCGGCTGAAATAGAAATGGAGAATATGTTTGGGGATATTGAGGAGTCATCCAACTCGACTACAGCTTCTTGACTCGTCCAATTCATGTATACATACATTATATGGTTTTGTAAGATTTTTCTTTACATTTTAAGTATGCAGTTTTTGTAAGGTTTGGCATTGTAGTTTGAGTTTGGTGTTACTTAGCTTTAGGTTGATCATATATTGTTGTTACGTTGTTTTGGTTTGATCACATGTTTTATTTTGCTGCAATTTTTGTAATATATGAAGTTTAGCGTTTGAAGTTCAAGTGTTGTTTGGTTTTAGTAAGGTTTTGTGGGAAATGATGTTTGATTTAATGCTGTTTGATTTTTGTTAGCGTTTGAAGTTTAAGTGTTATGGTTGAAATCTCTGAAATGGAACAACCCCTTAACTTTCTATCAAAGCCTCGTGTTCGTCTTTGTTTTTTTCTTCATCGCCCACCGTTGCTGAAATCTCTAATGGCATCAAGGTACTGTTTTTCTAAAACCCTAAATAATGCTTTCGATTATTATTTGAACTTCATATATGTGTTTTGGTTTTTTTCTATACTTCTTACCGATCACTTTAGTTTCCACTAAGCCCATCAAGGGCCAAAAAATTGGAACGAGTCGGCTTTGGAAGAAGGTGTTCTTTTCATTTTGATTCTATGTACATGTACATGTTCTGTTTTGTAAAGGTGCTGCTATACAACCATCTAGTTCAGTTCGTGTCACTGTTGGTATAGTCATAACGAATACGTCATTTGTTGGGACTGGGATCTACTGGCCAACTAGTAAAAACCAAGATATAGACATTGCGTTTACTTTTGTCTTGTTGCAAAGAGACCCAAACTCTTTCGATATTTGCTGGCAAGACAGATTCAATGGCAAACTGGGGTTTCGTCGTGTTGATGTTTTTTTGGATTTTTATACTTTTTGAGTTTAAAGATTAGTACATGTATCTCTGCCATGTAATGACCATCAATCAAAATATTCTTGATGATGTGCTTAATAAACAAGTAGGAAGACAATCACGGTAGTGAACATGTGATTGAATCTCTGAAAAGTTGTCCGCAACTTATGATGCTCAAGGAGGAGAAGATTTTTAGTTTGGAAGGAAAGTTGTCTGCAGCTTATGATGCTCAAGGTTTGGAAAAAGATGGTCCTACAAATCACGGTAGTGAACATGTGACTGAATATCTGAAACAGAAGGTTCAAGAACTTGAAAGAAACTGCACGAAGCTTACAAATGAAAATCTAGAACTTCTGCTTAATCTTAAAGAATCGAAGAATTGTTCGTGAACTGTTAGTGCCACTTGTGATTTCGTATCACAAGACTATTTTAAGGGTAGTTATCCCTTAATGTCTGAGTTAGAAATTAGTGAACTTATATCATAAATTTTAAGGCTTAAAGTAGAACTTAACAAGAAGAGAAGACTACTGGCGAAGGACTTCTTTCTGAACATGTAGAGGTTGCAGACCTTGAAAGCCTGTTGAGAACTTCCGAAAAGAAGGCTACCCGTCTTGACGGTCAACCATGTAAATGTCACGAAATAATAGAGCAGCAGAAAATTAAGGTTATCGCATTACAACAACAGTTAAAGTTGTATAGAAATTGGGGCTTATGTGACATTGGTTGATTCCGTTGACATTTCTTAGTTTCAGTTTTAGACTTAAAAAAGGAAAAAAATAGAGAAAAGAAATCACTTACAATTGGCTAAACAAAATTACAAAAAGAAGAAGAATTATATTAAGTATTTAGGTACCAATAAATAATATACAAAGTAATTTTAGTTAACTTAAAATAATATATGTACATATAGTGAGAAAAAAAACTCCAAAATCTGATCGAAAGCTGATTTTTTAATGAAATTAATTTTTTTTTACTTGACAATTGTAAATTATTTTGGTTAGATTTTTTTAGTTTTTTAGGATCAGACCGGACCGATATTGGACCGAACCGAAACCGAACCGATTGAATCATACCGAAAACAAACAAAAAAAACCTAAAAAGAACGGACCAAAACCAGACCGAACCAAAACCGGAACCGAACTAGACCGAACCGAACCGGACCGAACCGAGCCGATTCTTACCGGTTCCGGTCCGATTCCAAATATCAGAACCGAAAGCTTATCGGTTTGGTCCGGTCCGAACCCATAAGCTTAGCGGTACGGTCCGGTTCTGGCAAAACCCAGACCGAACCGAACCGATAACAACCCTAATTCCAACACATAACTGGTCTGAAATCTCCGGTGAAAGTCACAGACTCCTTCTTAGGGATTAGGTCACATTCTAAGATGGCTCAAGACTACTAATATTAAATATTGTTAATATATAAACACAATATATTTACTAACAATGTTCCATGAGTGTTTGAGAAAACTTGTGTTGAAGCCACGAGGCCTCGAATATTTATCATTATCAAGACTAATAAAGACACTTTTAATTTGTGCATCTGGACACAAAATGAAAATTACGAGTGTGAATGTGGCTTGGTCTAGCGTTACTTTTCCCTTGTATAAAGACAGTTTTGGGCTTCTAAACCTAAAACTGGAATTAAACGACCGTCCTCGTATACTTGTGGTCCATCATTAGTAAAAATAACAACTCAATCTATGTGACCGAATTCATTATTAGAAGATTAAAGATAATAACTTACGGTCTTTAAATATTGACTTTCCTCCTCCGGGACTTGGAGGGAAATTTTTAAGCGTTTGCCTTTCGCTAACAAATTATATAAGATTGCGATTGGTAATTGTAAGAATACATATTCTGGTTTTCCCGTGGTTTCACTCAACCTATTTGGTCAAACACTATGGGTAAAGTATTATTCGAGATTCTCGAATGTGAAACAATATCAAGGTTTCAATATCATTTGTGATAGTCTGTAGAATTTGGCCGACACAATTAAGGTATGTCAAATCATCGAAACTTTCAGGAGATCAACCATTTTATACTCACTTTTCTTCCTCAAAGTATCAACTATGTTGATGTGTATTTTTGGTTCACCAAGATTTAAATTCTAAATCCATAATTAAACATACTTACAATGCAATTCGTACTCCCAACCCCGTTGTTGGGTAGGCGAGGTTAATTTGGAATAAATATTATATCCACCCACCATTATTTTATCTTTTGGATTACCATCTTGGGTAAGTTATATACCTGGACAAGCTCATTAGTTAGGGTACAAACTCTCCTCATAATTGCATGTTGTGCAACTCTTGTGATAAATCAGTCACCAATTTTCTTTACGAGTGTACTTATACTCGGGATATTTGGGTTGTTTCCGACACCAAGCTTGTGATAATTTTCGATGATGTAGATTGACATTCATGGTATCAAATGGTTTCGAATCATCTTTCCTTACATACCGTCATATTTGGTGTGCAAAGTTTGGTATGCTCATTTATCACGTTTTTTAGGAGAATTCAATAAGTTTTTGCTCTCCTCCCGTCCTCTTCTTTAAAATGTCGCATCATGTGTTTTATGACCTTCACTTTAGATTCTTTAGATCCAAGGTGGTCTGCCCTGTTACTCACTTAAAATGTTTTAGTTGCAGGGCCTTCCCACTTTTATGGTTGGTGGAAGGATTTTTTCTTGTGTTTATGTGGCTTATAAATATGGTTAGTCCCTCGTGCTTGTGACTTGTCTCGCGTTAGTCCCCATCTTTCACTTGTGTAATAAACGAGTCCCTAACGTTTTAAAAAAAATGCAACAAACCAGTCATATTTTACCTTAACCATTTTCCCATCTATTTTTCCCCTTGCCCTTCCACGTCACCTTCCACATAGGATCCTGATGTGAACACGGTAAAATTTAATTTTTACTTTTTACTTTCCCCCTTTATTATTTACCCTTATACCTAAGCTAAACCAGACCCAACCAATTAATAAGGCTTAAATCGCTGCTTCGTCCCTCGACTATCACGTTTTGTGTCATTTAGTCCCCCGACAAAAAAATCACGGTTGAGGATCCCTCGTCTATCAAAAATCTATAAATTCAGTCCCTGCGCGTGGTTTTTGCTGTAATGCTGCCACGTGTCACTATAGTTAAATGGTTTGCATTCCATGTATAGTCCTCCGACTTTTAATTCCATTTTTACCCTTCGAATTTAATATTTTTTAAATATATATTTTTTTTATTTTTCTTAAAACCAGAGTATGGCAAAAATTACAATACTCTGTTTTTTCCTTTCGTTTTTACTCTGTTTCGGAA
This sequence comes from Limnanthes douglasii subsp. nivea, assembly GCA_036936605.1. NCBI lineage: Eukaryota > Viridiplantae > Streptophyta > Magnoliopsida > Brassicales > Limnanthaceae > Limnanthes > Limnanthes douglasii. Next base: position 284,875,681 of record JAUPFV010000005.1, on the reverse strand, counting down.
TTACAAAACGTGAATTACAAAGTCACAGTCGATATTAGTTCCTCAAATAACACAAACTACTTAAGACGGTGATGGTTCAACTAAAATAGCAGATATTATGTACTCAATCAATCTACAATTTACATTGGGAGCAAGAATCTGCAGTACAAGATCTTCCAAGGTTAAAAAATCTAAGCTTTACACAGTCAATCACTCTTCCGTTAAGCTAATACTAGTACATATATCCAACAATAATAATACAAATAAATTAACTAAAGTATAAAATCAAAAAATTAAAGTTAAAATTAAAATTAAATCCTATACCTTTCCCTGGAAGTGGTGTTTGTTTTGGAAAACAGAGTTGAAGTAAGCGTCCATGCGAATTCGATCAGAAAGCATGTCTTTTTGGTGGTAGAGAAAAGCGTAAGTGCAGAAATAGTTGGCGAAATCAACTTTCTTGTCCACCTCAACTCCTCCTCTTCCCCCTCCTCCAAGGTTGCTACCTCGACCGCCAAACATGCCGTTTCCAGAGCTTCCCATTCTACTATCCCTTCTACGATGGTTGCTACCTAGAGAGAGAAAGAGAAGGAGAAAGATAATGGGAGTAGGCTTATTAGGGCAACGTCGCTGTTTGCTGTTAAATTGTAGACTGCTTGAGTACACAATATCTGCTATTTTAGTTGAACCATCACCGTCTTAAGTAGTTTGTGTTCTTTGAGGAACTAGTATCGACTTGACTTTTTAATGTGTTTATGTGGGTCAGTGGTTCTGTCACTAAATTGGTGACTTTGGCTTTTTGTGTAGACTGTATTGGATGTAGTAACTGGGAGTGGTATACTTGCAATCTGGTCAGCACAAGCAGGTGCTAGAAAGGTTTACGCAGTTGAGGCAACTAAGATGGCAGAGCATGCTCGCGCCCTTGTTAGAGCTTTCAAGAGTGTTGATGTGGGTTGTTTTGGATTTTAGTCTGTTGGGTTCGCGAGCAGATGCAAATACAGTTTTGAATCCAGGAGACGGAGAGCTTTTACGTTTTGTAATTCAGAAACAGAGTAAAAAACGAAAAGAAAAAAACAGAGTATTGTAATTTTTGCCATACTCTGTTTTTTCAGAAAAATAATAATTTTTTTTTAAAAAAATATTAAATTCGAAGGGTAAAAATGGAATTAAAAGTCGAAGGACTATATGTGGAACGCAAACCATTTAACTATAGTGACACGTGGCATCATTATAGCAAAAACCACGCGTAGGGACTGAATTTATAGATTTTTGATAGACGAGGGACCCTCAACCGTGATTTTTTTGTCGAGGGACTAAATGACACAAAACGTGATAGTCGAGGGACGAAGCAGCGATTTAAGCCAATTAATAACCCGATCCATTTGATAACCAAACCCAATCTTATTAAACGTACTAAAGCCCAAAAACCAAACCCACATGTAAAAAGAGAAAAGGGAGAGGGATGTGGATATGGATAGAGTAGCTAATATGATTATGTTTGTCTAGTGATTTCACAAATGTAATATTTTTTCGTAGTGTGCTAGCTAAAAATAAAATAATTTTAAAAAATAATTTTTTTAATTTAATTTCTAAACATCAAAATTTATTATATTGGTTTTTAATTTTTTTTTGATTTGTTGCTAGAAGTTTGGGTGCTCTTTTGTGAAAATTAAAAGTTTCAGGGAGAAGAAACGGGGGTTGATGAAATATGAGTCAGTTTGGTTTGGATTTGGGTATTTTAGTTAGGTTGAGTTGGGTTATTAAGTGGTTTGGATTATTAATGGGTTGGATCAGATTTATGTTAGATATAAGGGTAAATAATTAAAGACGAATGTAAAAGGAAAATTTATTACCGTGTCCACAGCAGTGTAGGTGACGTTGAAGGTCAAGGGACAAAAAATTGAGACCTATTTTTCTTATAATGAGATCCCAAAAATCTGATTTTTTTCCCAAGTTTCTGCCCTTTACATATTGCTCATTGTGAGGGAAAAATGGTATTTTTCAAGTTTTTGGTTCAAATTGTGTGGCCTCATTATAAGAAAATAGGTCCAATGTAGTGAGATCTCGTTTAGAAAAAAAACGGATCTCAATTTAGCATAGTCCGATAAAAACAGACCGAAAAAATGGCTGGATAAAAAAGGACGATTTCATTGTATTTTTTTTAAAATATTGATGACCCGATTATTATACTGATGGAAAATAAAAATTATCGTGAGATAAACCACAAACATAGAGAACTAACGATATTTATTTTAGCATGCTTCGACTCTCCTTTAAGTGACTTATGATAGTTCTCTAATATTTATCTTCTTTTTCTTAAAAAAGATACTGAATTATTTGGATTCGATATTCTGAATTTCAAAACTTATTATGTATTTCTTTATCTACCACATACCTTCCAATTTTTGTCGATATTTATATTTTATGTTATTCTTTCTACGTTCTTCTAACTTTTATATATATATCTCGTAATATTTGGTTTTTCCACCTTGTCAGACATTTTTTTTTATATTATGATCTATTCATATTTATAAATAATAATTATTTTTATTTAATGTTTTATTTCCACGATAAAATTTTATAATTTTTTTACTTTTTTCGTCTATTGATGGCTAAATAGTTTTTTGTATTACTTATATGTTCCGACATTCAGTTTACCATAAATAATTTAGAGTAAATTATAAAATAATTTTGTAAATCCTCTTTACAAAAAGGCACTTGGAACGCTCTTCCTCTTAAATTAGGAGAGCGATTTATATGAAATCTCCATCTATTGCTTCATTTTTGTCTTGCGAATTTGATCAAGAAAAGAAAAAGAATCATTTCTCTTCGCTATTAATACTATCTTCTTCTCTTTGATCGAAATGTACACTCTTTTTCGTAATGCAGACAAACTGTTCGTGAAAAGTACTCAATGGCGCACCAAGATACGAAATTCACTCTTTAGCTTACACTATTCGACCACTTTGTACAGGGAGCCACAGATATCTGACTACCCACCTCGTTTTTACGCTGATAATGACGATGTGATTAAATGGACATCGAAGCTTTCTAGTTTAGCGAGGATAAACCAGCCACGGGAAGCTATTTGTCTGTATAAAAAGATGCTAGGAAGCAATCTAAGACCAAACTACGTGACCATGCTGAGTTTGATAAAAGCTCTGGGTGCAGTCAATTGTGAAAATTTGTTGAAGTTGGTTCATGGGTCTGTGATCAAGATGGGGTTCGAGACAGAGTTATATGTCTTAACAGCTATTCTTGGTTCTTATTCAACTTATGATATGGTGTCTGTGTGGAGATTGTTTGATCAGATATCTGCTTATGAAGATTGTTTCGTATGGACTGCGATGATCGCAGTTTGTGTAAGGAATAAGTATTATATAGACGCCATTGACTGTTTTAGGGAAATGCAGGTTCATTGTGTGAATGCTAATCATGTTAGCATTGTAAGTGTCTTGCCGGCTTGTGGGGGTGTACGTAGTTTAAGGTTGGGGCGAGAGATACATGGGTTCTCCGTCAAGAATATATTTTACAATCATACCAATGTTCAAAATTCGCTTATTGTCATGTATTCGAAATGTAACAATCTCGAATCTTCGCTACAAGTGTTCGATAGTATTCAGCATAAGGATATTGTTTCATGGAGAATTATCATCCGCAGTTGTGTAGAGAACAGGAATGCGAGTAATGCTTTGATTGTCTTTTCAAAAATGCGTCTATTATTAGTCGAACTGGATAACTTCATTCTTCAAGACATTATATCAGCATTAGTGCAGGCAGAGGAGTCGAAACTCGGACCTCCATTTCATTGTTTTGTGCTGAAAGGTGGGTTTTCGTCTTTAATATCTATCGAAACCGCACTTCTACAAATGTACCATAAGTTTGGTGATTCAAACTCAGCTCGAAACCTGTTCGATAATATGAATCAGAAAGATGTTGTTTCGTGGAGTTCGATGATATCAGTATACGCTCAGTGTGGAAAATCTTGTGATGCTTTCAACACATTCAAAGAGATGGTATTATTATCTAATGACAAGCCTAACGAGTTCACTTTTGTTAGTTTAGTAAAAGCTTGTTCTTTAACAGAAGATCAAACGTCAGGTGAAAGCCTACATGCTCAAGTGATTAAGTTAGGTTATTCATCAAATGCGCATATAGCATCTGCACTAATAGATTTATACTGTAGATTTGGAAAAACAAACCAAGGGACAGCTATTTTCGACGAAATACCGACCAAAGACCTTGTTTGTTGGAGTTCTATGATAAACGGTTATGGACTTAACGGTTATGGAACTGAGGCTCTTGAAACATTCTCGAAAATGCTTGACTTGGGGGTCAAGCCAAATGCTATAGTCTTTCTTTCTGTCTTGTCTGCTTGTAGTCAGCATGGACTAGAACACGAGGGTCGAAGTTGGTTTTATTCGATGACTGAGGATTACGGTTTAGTCCCTGAACTTGCACACTACGGTTGCATGGTGGATTTGCTTAGTCGATGTGGAAAACTCGAAGAAGCTTTTCAATTTGTCAAGAAAATGTGTGTGGCACCTGATAAAAGAATATGGGGAGCTCTTCTTGGTGGATGTAGATTGAACAGCGGTGGTGTTGGTTCACTTAAAATTGCCGAAATTGCTGTTGAACAGATGAGGAGTTTGGATCCTGCTGACATGCGGCATTGCTTGATTTTGCTAGACATGTATGCAGAGGAATGTAGATGGGATGATGTGGATAGGCTGCGAACATTAATAGATGATCAAGGCAGTCAAACTAAAGACAACGAGATAAAGCACGGTTAATGGAGAAGCTATCACTACCTACATTGGGCTGGCTGTACATGTCTGGTAATTCTTTTCTGGCTTTCGGATCGAGTTGTGACATATATAAATAATTTCGCAAACTTTGTTATATAATGATTTCTTATATATTTAGGGGTTGTTTGGTGGCCAATATACTAAAAATCGAACTTAAGTTAAGCAAAATGAGCTAACATAGTTTTTTTTTTCCTATTAAAAGTTGAAGTTTATAACATGAAAATAAGAACTAATAGAAGTTAAACTCTTTTGAATTTACTTTTCTCGCAGTTATTTCTTTCTCTTTCTCTTCACATTTATTATTTAAAACTTTTTTTCATGACTGTTTTTATTAATCACAGTTATTTCTTTTTCCCTACATATTTCATTTATAAATTTCTCTACTCTTTTTACTTTGCCCTCTCTAATCATTACTTATGAATTATTTTTTTAATTTTTGATTTATTGTTTCTATTTTCGAATCTCATCATTTACATATTGTATATATAAATTGTTTGATGAGAAGGTTGGTTTAGTAACAAGTTATATTTTGCGAGCTTCTGATGAAAAGAGGAAAACTCGAAGTAATTCTTGTTGGAGCTAGAGACCTTATACAAAAAAATCTGATTAGTACTTCTTCTTTCTCATATCTTTGATACCGAATGTATTTACACCGAATGAGATACATTATTTAACTGATCAACGTTTTATTACAGGAAAACCAACGTATTTTGTTAATATAAAATGTGGAACTCAAGAATATCGAAGCAAAGTATCATACGGTAATCCATCATTTGTTTATGTTTTTGAGGGCTGCATTTATGTTTTATGCATGGTACTAAGTACCTCGACTTTGTGTTGTAGGTGAAAAGGACAAAGCGGTATGGAATCAGAAGTTCGTGTTTGAGTTTCCACTCTCGCAGTGGAAAAAGTTGAAGTATATCAAGTTTCTAATAATGAACAAGGAGTATTTTACCGACGGTGGATTTGTTGGTGAATCAATGTACCGATTTACCTTATAAAATATATAATTACGTTTTCGTAACTTTGGATGAATTTTTTTACCCTATCATTTGTTTTGTAGGATTCATCTTGGTGGGATAATTAGCGAAGGAAGTGACATAGGACATATCCAAATCAAACCAGCTCCTTACAATGTTGTCCTTGAAGACAACACCTACAAAGGAGTGATTAAAATTGGGTTCAAGTTCACCACATTCAATGTAAGTATTGGTTTGTTTTCTTATCTTTCAAGACACGCTACTTTCGTCAATACATCATGATTGCAATGTTGTCCTTCAAGAAAACACCTCCTGTTTTGTCCTTCACCCCTCTTAACCAAAATTTACGTGTTTTACAGAAGGAAGTAAATGTGAAGCCAATAGAATCGTTGAGTCGAGAGGAGAAACAACAAAAACGATCAAGTTGTGGATCTTTTATGAATCTTTGGAAAGCGACATGGTTGAAGATTTTGTTCTACCAAAGACAAAAGGATTCTATGTGTAGTAAGAAGGACAAGTAGAAGAGTCATGGGCAATGGATCTTATCAATTAACTCGTTTGTGATATGTTTCACTTTGTTTCTGAAACTGTATGGGCAATTTAAGTTTGTATAAGCTCAATACTGTGTTTGTAACTTTCATGGTACGTCAAGAAAGAGTAACTGAGGACAAGAAAATATAGTCCCCTGGATTTTTAGTTATAGTTTTATTTTTCTTTAGATTTAAACCGAAAATTCTAGATTAAAAGTCTCCATGTACTTAAATATTGATACAATTTAACTAGTCTTTTTTATTTTCTAAACTTTGTTCTGAATCAATCTTATACATTTAGTTGTTGTTACTATTTATCACCTATTAAAAAATATATTTAATAAACAATATAATAATAATATGGAAGATGTTATATATTTTTTCTTAACCATCTCTCAAGATTTAGGTGGCATTTTTGGAATAACAATGGTATACACGACTATACAATATTCTCTTAGATATTGGTTTCCGTCTACGAAGGAATCTATCTATATTAGAACTATCTGTACTAGAACTATGCTACAATTTAAATTAAATTATATCTCCTAAAGCTATATTTGATAAAGGTTACTTTATTATATCTGGACTAGACAATGCGAACATCCTCAAAAAGAAAATATGAACTGGTGATCTAAAAATAGCTAATGAACTAGGTTGTTGTTTTTATCTCGATAATATTAGCAATGTTAATATACTAAAATGGATACATCATCATGAAAGTATATTTAATATCAATTCAAATTATTCATGTCTCGTAAACGGAGTATCCAACGGGGTTGGACTTATAAAAGACACCAATGGTGAAGTTTTTGCTCCTTATAGTAGGCTTTATAGTAAGCGAACCCCTATAGTTGAAGAATGTAAGGCACTTTTAGAAGACCTTATTATATGTAATCAAAATGGATACAAATATGTTGACGTCAAATCTGATTCTGCTATTTTAATTGGTACTCTAGCTAAGAGTTCTGCTCTTTGGTATTTAAACTCAATAATTAGTTGTTCTAGAACCCAAAATCAGGGTGCTGATTGGTTGGCTCGATGAACCCTTAATACAAAATGAAACAAGACTTCTTAAACAATCATATCCCTAACTCTCTTAGGACTATAAGTTTTTTATAAACCTTAAAGTAGCTTACTTAAGGGTTTATGATTAGAAAATGATCTACATGTCTTCATTTAAAACAGACAATTAAAGAATTTATCAAAATTCTAACTATTTTGTTTTAACTTATTTTGCAGGTACAACAAAAATTCAATCAATCTAATCAAGCAGGGAAAACCGTTGATATAAAAAAGATAGATTCTAGCTTTCATCTCAAAACTAGCTCATTGGAAAAGCAACATGAATGGAGGAACAAAATCAAAGTGAATCAATATTCATTCCTCAATATTTACCTTTTATGTAAATTTTATGTAAAGTGTGAAATTACAATACTCAAATGTATAAGAAACAAGTTTAGTCAATAATTTTTTTTGTTAATTAAAAATATATTAAAATTACATGATTTAATTTTTAAATTGAGGTTTTAAACAAAATATATTTTGATATTAATTTTAATTTATAAAAAATGTGATTAAAAATACGATACATATATCTTAAAACAAGTTAGATGGAAATAGAAATATCTAAAACCATCTCTCATAAATATTTATAAGAAAAACCTAAATTCAAGAGAGTAAACAAAATTTTATCTTTTGTTTCATCCAAATTTAAGAGCAATTACATTATTTGCAAATTTACTAAGAGTGTTTTCGTCAAGTGGAAGACCTAGGGTACGTTTGATAAAAGAATATTTTTATTCCATAGTTTTAATTTGATTATTTTTTTTAGAAAAATTTAAAATAACTATTGGATCAGATTGGTTTCTTTTGAAAAAAGTGTACTAGGTTAATTAAAAAGAATAAGAATGAATAAATGTTTTTAAAAGTTTATTATCTAAACAAAAGTGAACAATTTTTTGAGTGATCAAAGATAAAAAATATATAAATATGAGAAAACGAATTTCGTAGGGGAACAAATCTCGAATTCTAGTAAATCTCTCTAAAGTACAAATTTCTAAGTTTTTAGTTTTTTTTTTCTAGAGGGAACTCATATAATCCCTTTATATAACGTGGGATAATTAAATATTTTGACTATTGGTCCATCGTAATTTTTTACTTTCTACTTTGAAATTTTTATATGTAGATGATTGTGTTATTTACTTTATATATTCTTTGTGACTTATATTTTACAAAGAAATAAAAATAATATTTCATCATTTTTGCTACATATTTAATGATCTTTCTCAGTAGAGTATTATTAGATCTTAGGTTATTTGAGTATCTTGTGTGATATAACTGTTAAGAAAAGAACAAAAGGAACAAACCGCTAGACGACTAGGGTTTTTGTATTATTCAGAAGTATATAAATTAGTACAACATATGCTCTTATTTATAATAAAAGAAAGCTAACGGGCTTGGGTTTTATATGAGCTTTATATTCTTAACACCCTCCCTCAAACTTACAATGCAACAGTAATAAGCATTGAGAGTTTGTCACAAAGAAAACGAAACCGCGCTGTGGACTGAGCCTTTGTGAAAATATCAGCAATCTACAAAGCTGATGGAACATACGGAAGCGAGATGGTGCCGATCTGAAGATGATGTCGAGTGAAATGACAATCTATTTCAATGTGCTTTGTCCTCTCATGAAAAACTGAATTCTTTGCTATCTGCATGGCGCTTTTGTTATCACAATGTAGGGAAGTTGGTTTAGTAACATTAACCCCTATATCTGCAAGAAGCCATCGTAACCAAACAATCTCACATGTGGTGACAGCCATAGCACGATACTCAGCTTCAGTAGACGATCTAGAGACAACATTTTGTTTCTTGCTTTTCCATGATATTAATGAATCTCCAAGGAAAATACAAAAACCGGTAGTAGATTTTCGGTCATGAGGATCACTATCCCAATCAGCATCGCTATAGGCACGCAGTTCAAGTGAAGAGGTCGAGGGAAATAAAAGGCTCTGGAACTGAGTGCCATGAAGATATCTCAATATTCGAAGAACAGCTCCCCAATGAACAGATGTAGGAGCAGTAACAAACTGACTGACCACATGAACAACATAAGCTATATCTGGCCGAGTAACTGTAAGATAGACCAAGCTCCCTACAAGAGTTCGATATAGACTTGGATCTGACAAAGGAACGCCATCAGTCGGAGAATACCGAGCATTGGTTTCAAGAGGAGTATCTACCGTTCTGTTATCAGAAAGTCGTGCTCGTTCGAATAAATCAGATAAATATTTTGTCTGAGAGAGAATATAACCTTTTGGAGAGTGAGCCACCTCAATACCTAAAAAATATCGTAATCGTCCCAAGTCTTTCATCGCAAAACGCTGAGCCAAATCACGTTTTAGTGCTGCAATGCCATCAATATCATCACCTGTAATGATCATATCATCTACATATAGGGATAAAATAATTCGTCCTACACTAGTACATTTGATAAACAAGGCCGAATCGTGATTACTAGCAAGGAAACCAAGTGAAGTTATAACCGTAGAGAATTTTTGAAACTAGGCACGAGGAGCTTGTTTGAGTCCATATAAGGCTTTCCTAAGTCGACAAACTTCACCTAGTTGGTGAGCAACACCTGGAGGAGGAGTCATTTAAACCTCCTCATGAAGATCACCATTCAAAAATGCATTTACGACATCGAGTTGGAAGATTTTCCACTGGCGAACAGAAGCAACCGCAATAAGAGTACGAATAGTCGTCATTTTTGCCACTGGGGCAAATATTTCATCATAATCCATACCATACTTCTGTGAATACCCTTATCTACAAGACGAGCCTTATATCTTTCAACAGATGCATCAGATTTTGTTTTAATTTTAAAAACCCATCGAGAACCGATTATATGCTTACCGGATGGAGGCTTAACTATATCTCATGTATGAGTTTGGTAAAGAGCAGTGAGTTCTTCGACTATTACATTTTGCCAATGAGGATCAGAAACAGCTTCTTTAAACGACTGAGGTTCATATAAATCATGTATTTTTGCTATGAAAGAGGCAAAAGGAGCTGAGTAAGAAGAATACGCAAAATCTGGTAGTTTGGTAGACTTACTTGTACGAGTAGATCTTCTAAGGGGTGGAGCTGGTGGTTCACTAAAAGAAGAAGCTGAATCAGGACTTGATGGAGCAGAAGTAGTATCAGTTGTAGTTGATGTCTCAGGAGCTGGCACATCAATATCAATGGGTATGTCGCTATTATTTTCAAAGGGATCAATAGTCTGAAGTTTGGTACTTGTTATATCATGTGATTTCGTTGGAATCGAATAAAACTGGATATGATCAAGAAAAGTAACATGTCGAGAGACATAAAGTTTCTGACTAGTGGGATCAAAACAACGATAACCTTTCTGTCTAACACCATAACCCAAGAAAACACATATTACGAATTTAGGGCCCAATTTGCTGCGTTCTACATGAGGACGAAGGACAAAACATGTACATCCAAACACTCGTAAGGAAGAATAATTTGGAAGTTGTCCATATAACTTCTGAAAAGGAGACATCCCTACATTATGAGCAGTGGGAATTCGATTAATCACATATACAACAGTATGAATTGCTTCTCCCCAAAAAATAGTAGGAACCTCAGCAGATAAAAGTAAAGAACGAGCAATCTCAATAAGATGACGATGTTTTCTTTCTGCAACACCATTCTGCTGAGGGTGTCAGTGCAAGAAGACTGATGTATGGTACCATCAGATGCAAGTAGCTGAGTAAAATCATTGGATGTATATTCACCCCCCAAGTCACACCTGAAACATTTTATTACAGCAGAATGTTCAGTCTTAACAAGTGCCCGAAATTCTCTATAAATTCCAAGGAAATCTGATCTCCGTTTCATAAGGTAAACCCAAGTATATCGAGTATAATCATCGATGAAAGAAACATAGTAGGATGAACCACCCTTTGCGGAGACAGGAGATGGACCCCAGACATCAGAATGAATAATATCAAACAGAGCAATAGAGGAAGAAATACTTTCATTAAACGGTAACGCCGAAAATTTTGCAAGTTTACAACCACTGCAATCCGAGATATTACAAGTGTTTAGCTGACCTAAAGCACCTGTAGAGACTAAAAACTTTAAACGCGATGTAGATACATGTCCAAGACGAGAATGCCAAAGATAAAACTTAGACGATGAATGATTCAAACGAAACGAAGACAAATCAACACCAGAGGCAGCAATATCAGTCAAGTATGTTTTTTCACTATCAACACCATAGATATCCATATCTGTTACTTCGAGTTTCTCCAAAACATAGAGTTCTCTTATTTTACGACCTGTCCCAATCACTCTTTGGGTCTGTTGATTTGGTACAGCACAAACAAAATCGGAAAATAAGACACAATAACCAGATTTACACAATTAACTAACCGAGACAAGATTCAAAGCAAGGTTTGGAACGTAGTAAACATCAGATAACGATATATGAGGGGTACAAACAGAGCCAATACCCTCTACTGACATTGGTGTACCACTAGCAGACAAAACAGATATGGGTGAAACATGAGACAACGAAACAAAGTTCGACATGTGAGGTGACATATGATGAGCCGCACCCGAATCCAAAATCCACAATGATGAATCAATACCTGAAGTGGAATACGAGGACATACCCGAATGGTATGCAGATGTAACAAAGTTCTTCTTATCATCTTTTCCTATCATGTTCGCAATAAGATCCACAATCTCAACAAAACTGCTCAACTGTTCCAGTTGCAATTTCTCCCAAACTATAACACGGAATCAAAATCCGACCAATCATATTGAAGGGCCGGATGTCCCAAACATTCTCTCCAAAATTCAGCAAAAATGGACTTTGTTTTCCTTTCGATCGAGCCGTTTTATTGGAGCTGCACACAGCAGATCCGAAAACCGAAAACTATATCTATTTATTAGAAATTTTACTAATAATTCAATAATAACTCAGACGCTACTCTTCTTGCCGAACAATGTTTTTATGCAATTTTACCAATAATTTACACAGTGCAATTTTCCCAATCTTTCTTAATTCAATTATGATTGTTCCCCGAGACGCAACTTTACCAATAAGTTAACAATGCAATATTACCAAAAAAATATTCTTAACCAATACTTTTGCAATTTCGATTCCTTCTAAGCCCCAATTTCACCGATAAATTCCACTTACAATTTTATCAATCGGATCTAATACGAAATCAAATACCTGATAATTTTATCAATCAGATCTAATACGAAATCAAATACCTGATAAATCTGATTGTTACATTTACACGATCAGTTTACTTCTGGCTCTGATACCATGTTAAAAAAAGAACAAAAGAAACAAACCGCTAGACGGCTAGGGTTTTTGTATTATTCAGAAGTATATAAATTAGTACAACATATGCTCTTATTTATAATAAAAGAAAGCTAACGAGCTTGGGCTTTATATGGGCTTTATATTCTTAACAATAACTAATGAATCTTCTATCATGGTACAGATGATAAAACTGACATACTCAAATTACTCATAATAAAAAGTAAGATGAAGTACCTTGTATTTGAAAGATTTGTTCGAGCGTATCGTTAATGAAGACAAACAAGATATTCACAATGACAATTGTTACATCAAAAATTCATCAGGATGATTAGGAAATATATTGACAACATTTTCATTCATGATGTGATTGGCAAGAACAATGCATTTGAGTTATGGAAACATGCTCAACCCTACATTTGCGTGATAAACTAGCGGGAACAAAGTGTCATTCATGAAAACAATTATGAAACTATAATACACGAATGTATGGAAATTCTAAAGAAACTTAATGACTTTCAAGATCTTACTAATCAACTCGAGGTCCTTGGAATGATCTTAGAAAATAAAGTATTAGCTTTGTGGTTGAAGCAAAAAACCTAACATTGAACTGAACCAAACAATGCAATAGTGGGATAAGAAATTTGAGGTTTTCATAATAAATTATGAGTTCAAAAATACTTTAACCAACCTTTATGTATTGTGAAGAGGTATGATAACAACAATTTTATCATCTACTTCTTTATAAATATACGATATCATTCGTTGTGACAAGATGCATATAGTTATTTTCAAGAATGCCTTAAGCTCTCTCCATAAAACTTAGAACTAGATAGACAGACGTTGGGTATAAATATTTCTTGAGATCGGAAAAAAAACTTTGGTCATTAGAAGATAAATATATCGAGAAAATGTTGTATATACTCAATGTGGACAAACCAAAACTAACTAGTTTTATGTTTGCACATCATTTTAGTTTAAGCTCGAAACAATGTCCTTCAAACAAAAAGATCAAGTAGAGATAAGTACGGTTCCACATACATATGTCAAAGTAGTTTGATATATCAGATGGTCTATACGAGACTCAGTTTAACATATATTATGAGATTTGTAAGTTGGTATTCACATAATCCAAGAAAAGCACACTGAACTGCGATTAAATGAATTCTCAACTATTTTTTAGGTATGTTGAAGATGTGTATGTGTTTTAACTATGCTGAACTTATATTAGATGCTTATACATATGCTCATATGATTGAGAATGATCATTCTTATAAATCTACGCCGGGCTACATGATGGTTCTTATAGGTGAGAGCCATATTATGACAATCAAAGCTACTAGAATGTGTTGCTTTATCAACTACTACAGTCGCGTACATAGTTATAACCAAAGCTTCCAAAGAGTTAACATGAGTGAAAGATAACTTAAAAAAATTAAGTTCCACACAAGAAAACGGCATCCTTTATTATAATAATCAATGTACAATTCACTTTGCCAAGAATCATGCTTATCATTTATAATTTTTTTTTGTAAATGATCGAGTTTCTAAATCTAAATCGACAGAAAATATATTTTGATATTTTTTATCCATCAACGATGTAACTAAAGAGAAAATATCTTATAACCAATAAGCTAAATGAAAACTAAAAATCTCTAAAACAAATTTTCCCAAACATTTATAAAAAAAATAACTACATTCAACTAATGAAGTGAAAAATATTCTTTGTTTCATCAAAATTTCAAAGATAACAACATGATTATTATGTTGAAAAACAAATATATCATAAAGAAACTTATTTTTATTATCTAAAAATAATCGCAAAATGTTTTTGTCAAATAGATGATTTGAAATACGTTTGCTCGATAGATATATTTTATAAAAGAATATTTTTTGCCTTACAATTTTAGGTTTTTAAATTATTTTTGGGATACTGGATTCATTTTGTGTCTCATTGTTATGTTAAAAACCTATACGAACACGTAATAGATTAATTAAGAACCATTAATTAATTAAGAATAATTAAATAATGCATCTTTACAAGTTCATGTGTTAAATCAAAACTAAATAATGTTTTTTAAAATTTTATATTTAGTGATTAAAGATAACAACAATGTACACACATGAAAATAGTTGGAGAATCGTATGAAAAAAAATAAAATTCATAAAGAAATAAATCTGGAAATCCAATAAATATCTATGTTGTAGAAATTTGAGACCCTCAGTTAGATGGCCAAATTAAGCTTAACAAGGACGAACTTTTAGGACACTGTTCCTAACATATTAACATATTGAAATTTAGATGTGAATGCGTCGAATATTTCAGGATGATATTTATGTAATAATTAAATAATCAATTAATTCTTAGATGAGTTATAGAGAGAATCAAGTTACTTAGGATATATTTTAGAGAGAGAAGTAGTAATATGTTAGGTGAATAGTATGAAAAATTCTACAAATCTCATATATGGCTCTCAAGGCCTATTTATAGTGACTTTAAGCCTAATGGACCTAATGGACCGAAAATTTCCATGTAACTATTTTCATAATCCAAGCACATTTATACCCAATGAACATTATTATATTAAATACTTATAATTATTATATTTACCTACATAAAATAAATATCGGTTCAATTACCCATTAATCTGATTTTCCTTTCAGATAATTTAGTCATCATCAATAGCCCACTCAATGCTTATGAAGGTCCTTTAGGAGGACTAATGTATAAACATCTCTTCGTATTTCTCAACACTTATCTCTTCATATTAGTTATACTTACACCGAACATATCCTAGAAGCAGTTTTGAAAAGATTCATATAGTCGTTTGGAAATTCTCATATTAGCCATTTGGAGATGGTATTTTGGTTATACTCTTGTACACTTGTCATAGACATGCCAGTTCCACGTTTCTTTCTTTTAGTGGTGAAGTGTGATGAGGTTTGGAGATAGTTCTACTTCTCCAAAAATACTAGTCGTTGGAGACGGTTCCACTTCTCCAAAAATATTAGTCGTTGGAGACGGTTCCACTTCTCGAGGATTATACCCATTGGGCTTGTGAGAAAAAGATGTTGGTGTTTCCCAACAGTTCCCTATAAATGATTTTACCTCATGTTCCCCTCTCACAATTAATTTCTAAAGATATAAGATTTTTCATTTTACCATCGCAATTAGCATTGTATATCGTAATAGTCACCATAAAATAATTTTCCAGTATATGTTCACAACCAGAAACGCTTTGTCCGATTGGCTACGTATCTTAGATAAAGGTGAAGTTAGACCCTTCGGTTACAGAGGCACCTACCCATACAACAAAAACAATATATCAGCCGATCCTTAATCTACCGCCCAATCCTTTACCTAAAGAAGTTAGTCTTCAGGACCTAAAAAGTCCAAATGAGTGTTTAGTAGTATACGTAAATCACTATTTATAGCTATGGGTTTGGATTTTGGAAATAAGTTTACTTTGAAGAAAACTAATCAACCAATAGATATGAAGGTCGAGCAAACTTCTATAGGCAAAACAAATAAAAAAACCCTACAAAATACACCTCATCATCCTTCAGCTCTCGCTCAGAGCATTTGGCCAAAAACAAAACTGTCGCCCCCAAAATAAGACCTTATCCTTGAGAATTAATCTGAGAGAATTAGTCGATGAAGAGAAGAAGGATCAATTTAGTGGGAATATTGCAGTCCCCAAGAAACTTGAAAGGAAAACCCAAAACTCTAAGGGTGAAGTAGGTAAGGAAAAATAAGTGAAGGAAAATGAATTACCCCAGTCATTGGTCTGGCACATAGGGACTAACTTCCAAAAAGTGAATAACAAGTACTTGATTGCTTTTTCCCATATTTCATACGACTATTATTCAAATAATAAGTTAAGCACACTCTAAGCCAAGTGGTGATTTCAGATGAAGATAACTATAAGATTACCGAAAGCTGGAGAAACACCAATGAACTGTGCAGAATGGAAGTTGGTTATCTATCGAGATATACTGAATTTAGGGTTTCGGTTTCCATTATACCTAAACATTGTTAGGTAATTTGAGGTAGTCCAAATGCTTGGTTCACCTTAATATCATGTATTATGGAATCGAGGTTGCCATAAGGTAGAGAAAAGTGATGCTAGGGGTTAGGTTCGAAGAAGAATACCCCATGTATTTTGGAAACAGACCAGCCTGAAAATCTAGTGCATGTTAACGACGAAGCTGACGTTGAAGCTAGTGAAATGGTCGATGAGCCTCATTTTTTCAAAATAAATAAAATATTGAGTGCCTAGAAACTCCACAAGGAAAGAAAACAAAATAGCGAGATGAAGAAGAACAATAAGAAAATGACGTAGAGTAGCTCCTTGATCATCCCTATGGTAGCTTAAGTTATGCTCCCATTAATAAATAAATCACTTTCCTCCCCTATTCGGTCGCTGAGAGAACAAATTATTATTGATCAAAATCCAAAGGGTAGTCTGGAGAGGATTGGTATAGAAAGATGTAAGCATCAATTTCTTACAATCAAATTGAAGGGCTTTGAAGAATAATTCTCTAGTCCGAATAGTCTTGTCGATGTGCTTTCATTTGAAAGAAGAAGGTCATAGGACGAATGTGAGGATCACAAAACGGCCTTCGAAGAGAAAAAAAAAGAGAATGTTATGTACGATACCGAAAATCTTGAACAACTAAAAATTACTCACAGGCCTAAAATTGCTAAGCTTCAATCATCCGAAGAAGATGAGATCTAGAGATATATGGATCAAGAAACATATGATAAGAATTCTATATAGTATATGACGAAATCCTTAAACAACCATGACGAAAGTGCTCTTTAAAGCGAAATAACCCATATGCAATTGAATTTATGTTTATTTTACCAATATCTTGTATCATCTTTTTTTTAATATTTGGTATGACAAAGGAACTTTATAGTATTTATTTGGATTTTATGAATGTATCACTTTTATTTTATCTCTTACCTTTAGTCAACTAGTGCATTAGGATTTTTTCTATTCGAAGGTAACCAAAATAATTATTTGAATTCGAACCATCACTCCTTCAATTCCAGATAATAGCTTTAAACCAGTTTATCATTTGTCAAACAACCCATTCAGATGTTTTATATTCGAATATAATCAAAATAGTTATTTAAATTCGGACCAACATTCTTTCAAATATGATTATCCTGACCAACTAATGTTGGAACCTCTTAGTTGTGAACAACTAATGTTAGAACCTTTACACGTGACCAATTAATGTTGAAACTTTTTAATTGTGACCAACTAATGTTGGAACCTTTACACATGACCAAATAATGTTTGAGCCGTTTAATAATAATACCAAAAATATACAAATCACAAAAATAAAATAATATGAATTATAAAAGGTAAAATGAGTTATAGATTTCAAGTGGTTCGGATACCTCTTTAAAATCTACCCGAGCCACCAGGGTAGGAAATAATATATCCTTGAATATTTACATAATAAAAGTAGAAAAGATAATAAGGTTTTTTTTAAATATTATTTGAGATAAAGCCTTAGTTGTTCAATATTTCACGAGTGCTGAAGAATATTATTTTTTCGATCTGGCAGCCGATATGTCTCAGGCTTAATTCTTTCTGTAAGTGAGTAAGACTCTTCCCAATCAGGTTCTAAATTCCCTAACTTATCTTTGGTGTGTGAGAATATCTTTTTCGGAACTCTACCCCCAATTTTAAATTCTCTCTTTCGGACCAGAGACGCAAATCTACTTCTCATCAAGGTTTGATTGTCAAGAGATCTAAGATATGCCCTTGTTCTATAAACTTTAATCAGATCTAACTTAACTCTTTTGTCTATTTTGTTATCCTCTTTAGAGTAATTTTCAAATCACAATGATGGGAGGGTACATTCAACTAGGTTCACAACATCTATTCCATAATCCAAGACAAAGGGAGATTCTTATGTTGATGTTCGGAGTGTAGTAAAATAAGGTCACAATACTTCTTGTACATAACTTGGCCATTTTACAGATGCTTATTCTAAATTGATATTCAAGCCATTGAGGATGGTTATGTTAATAACCTCTACTTTCTCGTTGGCTTGGGGATAAAAAAAGTGATGAAAATATGTTTAATCCCTTGAGAAGTAGATGATAGATTAGAGATTCTTACCTTTTGTTTATACAATGATCTATTTAGTCTTCCATTCTCTACTTTCAAATGATAGTTTCTGTCAGCTACTTTCTTTGAAGAATCATTTTTAATAACTTTTCAGGTATCTTAGATTTTTAAGAATATGAGATACTAAATTTTGCTTATGTGAACTAGCATCACGTTTTCTCGGTACCAGCTTCTGTTTTTGTACAGTTACAACGTTTGTTACATATTTAAAAGATTTTATTTGTTGTACCATATTTTTTGATGATTTTCTCCTTCGATGTGCCGTTTTTAGTATGTGTGGAATTTTATGTAGATGTTCTTAAATAATGAATGCATTTAATATTTACTCTATATCAGTAAAATCATTTCTATTTTCGTCTTGTTGCATATCTTAGTTTGTACCTCCATTATCATCGTTAAAATTAACTTGCCACAACAGGAACCTTCTCTTTTTATTTTTCCTCTAAGAGAGCATCCTCTTATTTTTATTCCTCCCCTTCAACATCTTCTTCGTTTTAGACTTCCCCACCAAATGTATATCATGTTATATCATGTGATTTCATTGGAATCGAATAAAACTGGATATGCTCAAGAAAAGTAACATGTCGAGAGACATAAAGTTTCTGACTAGTGGGATCAAAACAACGATAACCTTTCTGTCTAACACCATAACCCAAGAAAACACATATTACGGATTTAGGGCCCAATTTGTTGCGTTCTACATGAGGACGAAGGACAAAACATGTACATCCAAACACTCGTAAGGAAGAATAATTTGGAAGTTGTCCATATAACTTCTGAAAAGGAGACATACCTGCATTATGAGCAGTGAGAATTCGATTAATCACATATAAAGCAGTATGAATTGCTTCTCCCCAAAAAATAGTAGGAACCTCAGCAGATAAAAGTAAAGAACGAGCAGTCTCAATAAGATAACGATGTTTTCTTTCTGCAACACCATTCTGCTGAGGGTGTCAGTGCAAGAAGACTGATGTATGGTACCATCAGATGCAAGTAACTGAGTAAAATCATTGGATGTATATCCCCCCCCCCCAAGTCACACATGAAACATTTTATTACAGCAGAATGTTGAGTCTTAACAAGTGCCTGAAATTCTCTATAAATTCCAAGGAAATCTGATCTCCGTTTCATAAGGTAAACCCAAGTATATCGAGTATAATCATCGATGAAAGAAACATAGTAGGATGAACCAACCTTTGTGGAGACATGAGATGGACCCCAGACATCAGAATGAATAATATCAAACGGAGCAATAGAGGAAGAAATACTTTCATTAAACGGTAACGCCGAAAATTTTGCAAGTTTACAACCACTGCAATCCGAGATATTACAAGTGTTTAGCTGACCTAAAGCACCTGTAGAGACTAAAAACTTTAAACGCGATGTAGATACATGTCCAAGACGAGAATGCCAAAGATAAAACTTAGACGATGAATGATTCAAACGAAACGAAGACAAATCAACACCAGAGGCAGCAATATCAGTCAAGTATGTTTTTTCACTATCAACACCATAGATATCCATATATGTTACTTCGAGTTTCTCCAAAACATAGAGTTCCCTTATTTTACGACCTGTCCCAATCACTCTTTGGGTCTGTTGATTTTGTACAGCATAAACAGAATCGGAAAATAAGACACAATAACCAGATTTACACAATTGACTAACCGAGACAAGATTCAAAGCAAGGTTTGGAACGTAGTAAACATCAGATAACGATATATGAGGGGTACAAACAGAGCCAATACCCTCTACTGACATTGGTGTAGCACTAGCAGACAAAACAGATATGGGTGAAACATGAGACAACGAAACAAAGTTCGACATGTGAGGTGACATATGATGAGCCGCACCTAAATCCAAAATCCACAATGATGAATCAATACCTGAAGTGGCATACGAGGACATACCCGAATGGTATGCAGATGTAACAAAGTTCTTCTTATCATCTTTTCCTATCATGTTCGCAATAAGATCCACAATCTCAACAAAACTGCTCCACTGTTCCAGTTGCAATTTCTCCCAAACTATAGCACCGAATCAAAATCCAACCAGTCATATTGAAGGGCCGGATGTCCCAAACATTCTCTCCAAAATTCAGCAAAAATGGACTTTGTTTTCCTTTCGATCGGACCGTTTTATTGGAGCTGCACACAGCAGATCCGAAAACCGAAAACTATATCTATTTATTAGAAATTTTACTAATAATTCAATAATAACTCAGACGCTACTCTTCTTGCTGAACAATGCTTTTATGCAATTTTACCAATAATTTACACAGTTCAATTTTTCCAATCTTTCTTAATTCAATTCTGATTGTTCCCCGAGACGCAACTATACCAATAAGTTAACAATGCAATTTTACCAAAAAAATATTCTTAACCAATACTTTTGCAATTTTGATTCCTTCTAAGCCCCAATTTCACCGATAAATTCCACTTACAATTTTATCAATCGGATCTAATACGAAATCAAATACCTGATAATTTTATCAATCGGATCCAATACGAAATCAAATACCTGATAATTTATCAATCGGATCTAATACGAAATCAAATACCTGATAAATCTGATTGTTACATTTACACGATCAGTTTACTTCTGGCTCTGATACCATGTTAAAAAAAGAACAAAAGGAACAAACCGCTAGACGGCTAGGGTTTTTGTATTATTCAGAAGTATATAAATTAGTACAACATATGCTCTTATTTATAATAAAAGAAAGCTAACGAGCTTGGGCTTTATATTCTTAACAATAACTAATGAATCTTCTATTATGGTACAGATGATAAAACTGACATACTCAAATTACTCATAATAAAAAGTAAGATGAGGTACCTTATATTTGAAAGATTTGTTCGAGCGTATTGTTAATGAAGACAAACAAGATATTCACAATGACAACTGTTACATCAAAAATTCATCAGGATGATTAGGAAATATATTGATAACATTTTCATTCATTCATGATTGGCAAGAAAAATGCATTTGAGTTATGGAAACATGCCCAACCCTACATTTGCTTGATAAACTAGCGGGAACATAGTGTCATTCATCAAAACAATTATGAAACTATAATACACGAATGTATGGAAATTCTAAAGAAACTTAATGAGTTTCAAGATCTTACAAATCAACTCGAGGTCCTTGGAATGATCTTAGAAAATAAAGTATTAGCTTTGTGGTTGAAGAAAAAAACCTAACATTGAACTGAACCAAACAATGCAATAGTGGGATAAGAAATTTGAGGTTTTCATAATAAATTATGAGTTCAAAAATACTTTAACCAACCTTTATGTATTGTGAAGAGGTATGATAACAACAATTTTATCATCTACTTTTTTATAAATATACGATATCATTCGTTGTGACAAGATGCATATAGTTATTTTCAAGAATGCCTTAAGCTCTCTCCATAAAACTTAGAACTAGATAGACAGACGTTGGGTATAAATATTTCTTGAGATCGGAAAAAAAACTTTGGTCATTAGAAGATAAATATATCGAGAAAATGTTGTAAATACTCAATGTGGATAAACCAAAACTAACTAGTTCTATGTTTGCACATCATTTTAGTTTAAGCTCGAAACAATGTCCTTCAAACAAAAAGATCAAGTAGAGATAAGTACGGTTCCATATACATATGTCATGGTAGTTTGATATATCAGATGGTCTATACGAGACTCTGTTTAACATATATTATGAGATTTGTAAGTTGGTATTCACATAATCCAAGAAAAGCACACTGAACTGCGATTAAATGAATTCTCAACTATTTTTTAGGTATGTTGAAGATGTGTATATGTTTTAGCTATGATGAACCTATATTAGATGGTTATACATATGCTCATATGATTGAGAATGATCATTCTCATAAATCTACGCCGGGCTACATGATGGTTCTTATAGGTGAGAGCCATATTATGACAATCAAAGCTACTAGAATGTGTTGCTTTATCAACTACTAAAGTCGCGTACATAGTTGTAACCAAAGCTTCCAAAGAGTTAACATTAGTGAAAGATAACTTAAAAAAAATAAGTTCCACACAAGAAAACGTCATCCTTTATTATAATAATCAATGTACAATTCACTTTGCCAAGAATCATGCTTATCATTTATATTTTTTTTTTGTAAATGATCGAGTTTCTAAATCTAAATCGACAGGAAATATATTTTGATACTTTTTATCCATCAACGATGTAACTAAAGAGAACATATCTTATAACCAATAAGCTAAATGAAAACTAAAAATCTCTAAAACAAATTTTCCCAAACATTTATAAAAAAATAACTACATTCAACTAATGAAGTGAAAAATATTATTTGTTTCATCAAAATTTCAAAGATAACAACATGATTATTATGTTGAAAAACAAATATATCATAAAGAAACTTATTTTTATTATCTAAATATAATCGATTTTTTTTTGTCAAATAGATGATTTGAAATACGTTTGTTCGATAGATATATTTTATAAAAGAATATTTTTTGCCTTACAATTTTAAGTTTTTAAATTATTTTTGGGATACTGGATTCATTTTGTTTCTCATTCTTATGTTAAAAACCTATACGAACGCGTAATAGATTAATTAAGAACCATTAATTAATTAAGAATAATTAAATAATGCATCTTTACAAGTTCATGTGATAAATCAAAACTAAATAATATTTTTAAATTTTTTATATTTAGTGATTAAAGATAACAACAATGTACACACATGAAAATAGTTGGAGAATCGTATGAAAAAAATAAAATTCATAAAGAAATAAATCTGGAAATCCAATAAATATCTATGTTGTAGAAATTTGAGACCCTCAGTTAGATGGCCAAATTAAGCTTAACAAGGACGAACTTTTAGGACACTGTTCCTAACATATTAACATATTGAAATTTAGATGTGAATGCGTCGAATATTTCAGGATGATATTTATGTAATAATTAAATAATCAATTAATTCTTAGATGAGTTATAGAGAGAATCAAGTTACTTAGGATATATTTTAGAGAGAGAAGTAGTAATATGTTAGGTGAATAGTATGAAAAATTCTACAAATCTCATATATGGCTCTCAAGGCCTATTTATAGTGACTTTAAGCCTAATGGACCTAATGGACCGAAAATTTCCATGTAACTATTTTCATAATCCAAGCACATTTATACCCAATGAACATTATTATATTAAATACTTATAATTATTATATTTACCTACATAAAATAAATATCGGTTCAATTACCCATTAATCTGATTTTCCTTTCAGATAATTTAGTCATCATCAATAGCCCACTCAATGCTTATGAAGGTCCTTTAAGAGGACTAATGTATAAACATCTCTTCGTATTTCTCAACACTTATCTCTTCATATTAGTTATACTTACACCGAACATATCCTAGAAGCAGTTTTGAAAAGATTCATATAGTCGTTTGGAAATTCTCATATTAGCCATTTGGAGATGGTATTTTGGTTATACTCTTGTACACTTGTCATAGACATGCCAGTTCCACGCTTCTTTCTTTTAGTGGTGAAGTGTGATGAGGTTTGGAGATAGTTCTACTTCTCCAAAAATACTAGTCGTTGGAGACGGTTCCACTTCTCCAAAAATATTAGTCGTTGGAGACGGTTCCACTTCTCGAGGATTATACCCATTGGGCTTGTGAGAAAAAGATGTTGGTGTTTCCCAACAGTTCCCTATAAATGATTTTACCTCATGTTCCCCTCTCACAATTAATTTCTAAAGATATAAGATTTTTCATTTTACCATCGCAATTAGCATTGTATATCGTAATAGCCACCATAAAATAATTTTCCAGTATATGTTCACAACCAGAAACGCTTTGTCCGATTGGCTACGTATCTTAGATAAAGGTGAAGTTAGACCCTTCGGTTACAGAGGCACCTACCCATACAACAAAAACAATATATCAGCCGATCCTTAATCTACCGCCCAATCCTTTACCTAAAGAAGTTAGTCTTCAGGACCTAAAAAGTCCAAATGAGTGTTTAGTAGTATACGTAAATCACTATTTATAGCTATGGGTTTGGATTTTGGAAATAAGTTTACTTTGAAGAAAACTAATCAACCAATAGATATGAAGGTCGAGCAAACTTCTATAGGCAAAACAAATAAAAAAACCCTACAAAATACACCTCATCATCCTTCAGCTCTCGCTCAGAGCATTTGGCCAAAAACAAAACTGTCGCCCCCAAAATAAGACCTTATCCTTGAGAATTAATCTGAGAGAATTAGTCGATGAAGAGAAGAAGGATCAATTTAGTGGGAATGTTGCAGTCCCCAAGAAACTTGAAAGGAAAACCCAAAACTCTAAGGGTGAAGTAGGTAAGGAAAAATAAGTGAAGGAAAATGAATTACCCCAGTCATTGGTCTGGCACATAGGGACTAACTTCCAAAAAGTGAATAACAAGTACTTGATTGCTTTTTCCCATATTTCATACGACTATTATTCAAATAATAAGTTAAGCACACTCTAAGCCAAGTGGTGATTTCAGATGAAGATAACTATAAGATTACCGAAAGCTGGAGAAACACCAATGAACTGTGCAGAATGGAAGTTGGTTATCTATCGAGATATACTGAATTTAGGGTTTCGGTTTCCATTATACCTAAACATTGTTAGGTAATTTGAGGTAGTCCAAATGCTTGGTTCACCTTAATATCATGTATTATGGAATCGAGGTTGCCATAAGGTAGAGAAAAGTGATGCTAGGGGTTAGGTTCGAAGAAGAATACCCCATGTATTTTGGAAACAGACCAGCCTGAAAATCTAGTGCATGTTAACGACGAAGCTGACGTTGAAGCTAGTGAAATGGTCGATGAGCCTCATTTTTTCAAAATAAATAAAATATTGAGTGCCTAGAAACTCCACAAGGAAAGAAAACAAAATAGCGAGATGAAGAAGAACAATAAGAAAATGACGTAGAGTAGCTCCTTGATCATCCCTATGGTAGCTTAAGTTATGCTCCCATTAATAAATAAATCACTTTCCTCCCCTATTCGGTCGCTGAGAGAACAAATTATTATTGATCAAAATCCAAAGGGTAGTCTGGAGAGGATTGGTATAGAAAGATGTAAGCATCAATTTCTTACAATCAAACTGAAGGGCTTTGAAGAATAATTCTCTAGTCCGAATAGTCTTGTCGATGTACTTTCATTTGAAAGAAGAAGGTCATAGGACGAATGTGAGGATCACAAAACGGCCTTTGAAGAGAAAAAAAGAGAATGTTATGTACGATACCGAAAATCTTGAACAACTAAAAATTACTCACAGGCCTAAAATTGCTAAGCTTCAATCATCCGAAGAAGATGAGATCTAGAGATATATGGATCAAGAAACATATGATAAGAATTCTATATAGTATATGACGAAATCCTTAAACAACCATGACGAAAGTGCTCTTTAAAGCGGAAATAACCCATATGCAATTGAATTTATGTTTATTTTACCAATATCTTGTATCATCTTTTTTTTAATCTTTGGTATGACAATGGAACTTTATAGTATTTATTTGGATTTTATGAATGTATCACTTTTATTTTATCTCTTACGTTTAGTCAACTAGTGCATTAGGATTTTTTCTATTCGAAGGTAACCAAAATAATTATTTGAATTCTAACCATCACTCCATAAATTCCAGATAATAGCTTTAAACCAGTTTATCATTTGTCAAACAACCCATTCAGATGTTTTATATTCGAATATAATCAAAATAGTTATTAAATTCGGACCAACATTCTTTCAAATCTGATTATCCTGACCAACTAATGTTGGAACCTCTTAATTGTGAACAACTAATGTTAGAACCTTTACACGTGACCAATTAATGTTGAAACTTTTTAATTGTGACCAACTAATGTTGGAACCTTTACACATGACCAAATAATGTTTGAGCCTTTTAATAATAATACCAAAAATATACAAATCACAAAAATAAAATAATATGAATTATAAAAGGTAAAATGAGTTATAGATTTCAAGTGGTTCGGATACCTCTTTAAAATCTACCCGAGCCACCAGGGTAGGAAATAATATATCCTTGAATATTTACATAATAAAAGTAGAAAAGATAATAAGGTTTTTTTTTAAATATTATTTGAGATAAAGCCTTAGTTGTTCAATATTTCACGAGTGCTGAAGAATATTATTTTTTCGATCTGGCAGCCGATATGTCTCAGGCTTAATTCTTTATGTAAGTGAGTAAGACTCTTCCCAATCAGGTTCTAACTTCCCTAACTTATCTTTGGTGTGTGAGAATATATTTTTCGGAACTCTACCCCCAATTTTAAATTCTCTCTTTCGGACCAGAGACGCAAATCTACTTCTCATCAAGGTTTGATTGTCAAGAGATCTAAGATATGCCCTTGTTCTATAAACTTTAATCAGATCTAACTTAACTCTTTTGTCTATTTTGTTATCCTATTTAGAGTAATTTTCAAATCACAATGATGGGAGGGTACATTCAACTAGGTTCACAACATCTATTCCATAATCCAAGACAAATGGAGATTCTTATGTTGATGTTCGGAGTGTAGTAAAATAAGGTCACAATACTTCTTGTACATAACTTGGCCATTTTACAGATTCTTATTCTAAATTGATATTCAAGCCATTGAGGATGGTTATGTTAATAACCTCTACTTTCTCGTGGGCTTGGGGATAAAAAAGTGATGAAAATATGTTTAATCCCTTGAGAAGTAGATGATAGATTAGAGATTCTTACCTTTTGTTTATACAATGATCTATTTAGTCTTCCATTCTCTACTTTCAAATGATAGTTTCTGTCAGCTACTTTCTTTGAAGAATCATTTTTACTAACTTTTCAGGTATCTTAGATTTTTAAGAATATGAGATACTAAATTTTGCTTATGTGAACTAGCATCACGTTTTCTCGGTACTAGCTTCTGTTTTTGTACAGTTACAACGTTTGTTACATATTCAAAATATTTTATTTGTTGTACCATATTTTTTGATGATTTTCTCCTTCGATGTGCCGTTTTTAGTATGTGTGGATTTTTATGTAGATGTTCTTAAATAATGAATGCATTTAATATTTACTCTATATCAGTAAAATCATTTCTATTTTCGTCTTGTTGCATATCTCAGTTTGTACCTCCATTATCATCGTTAAAATTAACTTGCCACAACAGGAACCTTCTCTTTTTATTTTTCCTCTAAGAGAACATCCTCTTATTTTTATTCCTCCCCTTCAACATCTTCTTCGTTTTAGACTTCCCCACCAAATGTATCTTCTTCTTCATTTGTTAGGTCTAGTCTCCTTTCAAAACCTATAAATGTTTCAAATTATTAAATAAATGACAGATGTGGGACAATGTAATATATCATATATGTGGGATAATGTATTAAATTATAAATGTGGGATAATGTAATACACTATAGACGTAGGATAATATATTATATGATAAGTTTAGAACAATGTATGATACAGTAGATGTAGGATATTATCATGCATGATATATGTTGGACAAGTAATACATGAAAGATATAGAACAATGTAATTCATGAAAAATATGGAACAATATATAAATGATAGATGAAGAACACCATATAGATGATACATACATGACATTATATAAACGATACGTGTGGGATAACCTTAAGTGATAGTAGACCATTAACAAAACAAAATAAATGTAAGACTTGATGAAAATATATATGTTCATTTATGATCATCTTTATAGTTTGAATTAAATTCAATTTTATTTTCCCTTTAAGACCCATTCATTTGTAGTATCGTGGTATCTTTTCTTCAATTGTGCCTCTTTGAAAAATAATTGTGTGTTCCATGATAAATGAGTGTATTTTAATGATTTTTTTATTACGAGTAATAAAGCAACACATATAATTATTTTATCAGGTTTTGTTTAGTGCCAAATGTTTATTGAATTTGGTGAGGATAAAAGTAGCCTGAGGGTAGGCTGGTAATTTCAAGTGGAGTTTTAAGGCGGTGTAAGGGTGTTTTAACGGTGGCGTGAGGGTGTTTAAGGGTGTTTCAAAGTGTTTTTAATGTGGAGAGAGAATTGAGCAGCTTGGCAGCAGTTAATTTTTCTTACCCATAGTTAATGCTGGTGGTTGGGTATTTATAGTATGAAATTTGGGCCCTTATGGGCTTTCGGGTCAAGTTTAATGGACCCGGGTCATGTTTAAAGACCCATGAGTTCTAAGCAGGTGGACAGGTAGCTTAGTCAAGAAGTGTTTAGGTTTTTTAGTACTTTTGTCATAGTTCGAACAGCCTTAGGCTCATACTGGTTCGAAGTGATCTGTCCGGTCCAAAAGTTCTGTCCGGATTTCGGAGAGAATTACACTGATTTGCCCTTCCGGGGAGTATTCAGAATTCGGACTCATCAGGAGCCCCTTTTTTAGATGTTTGAACAAGTGTCCTTGTCAAAGAACTGAAAAACAGTCCGAATATAGGAAGTGGTTTTTCGATCCGGAGAGAATTGTGGATAATCCCGGACAGACCGGACGTTATGAATTCTAAACGGTTCTTGCCAGAGTTAATGGGACACGTGTCATTCTCTGATTGGTCACTTTAGTCGTTTTTTCACCTTGAAATTCGCACCACTTTCTCGAACAAGTTACCTCTCTTAAATGCCATTAATGACATCAGCGCCGCCTTCTAATCATTGCCCAACTTTTCGGATTCTCCTAGGAATCAACTTCTTTTTTTACTTTTACTATAAATTCTAATTCACTTTTCACTATCTCATTATCTCTTTCAAATTTTACTCTGCCATTTTACTCAGAGCTTTATCTCTCTAGAATCTTCAAAATTTCCTTGGCTGTTTATGTTTACAGCAAGAACAGCACTGATCAAGGGTGGCTGGCTTAACCTCTCAGAATTGGAGAAAGCTCAAAGAGTTGAGAAGGAAAAAAGACTTGCAGCAGGGCTCCCAGCATCGCCTGTTGAGAAACCAGCCCCTTCAATCGAAGAATCTGACAGAGGTTCATCTTCTTCTAAAGGTACAAAACCTAAAAAACTCTTTCAATCAACGCTTTCCCCCATAGTATCCGGCTCCTCAGTTCAAGAGTCGATCCCTGTTGTTGAACCGGGAGTCACTGCCACAAGTGTTAGGAAAAAATCCTCTTTCATTGCTATGGGGTCTGATTCTGACCACTCCCCAGACAAATTAATCATGAAAAGGCCAAGTAGGTTGGTTAAAGGACTTTCTTCTAAGAATACACCCTCGAAATCGGGGGCAAAAAATAGTGAATCAGGGTCTGGGGCAACTATAAGGGCTCCCCGGGAGAGGCCATCAGGACTAGAAGCCAGCAGCCCCCTACCCCCCAAGGAATCTTCTACTTCAGAAACTCAAATTGAGGTGAGAAGTCGAGTAAATACGGACAGCCAACAGTCCGGAGGATCAGCTCTGCCAAGCCTCAATCCTCCCCGGACTATTTCTACTGAAGCTCCCCCAACGATTATGGAGGAGAGGATGGAGGACTCCACTGAGGAGGTTAGATTTGAGTCCGAGTCCTCCGGACAGGCTGAAACTGCTATCGTTGTTGCCAAGAAGGGCAAAGAGGACTTGTATCTAAGGCGTCCGGACCTGCCGGAGAGCCTTGAAGGGAGAGTGGGGCCATGCTTTCATAAGGTGGAGTTCAAGTATCTTTTGGCTTTGTTGAAACCCAAGTACGCGTTCATCCATACTTCAGATCTGGGTAGATTGCGCACAAAGTGGGGAGTCCCCGAGAACGTAAAGATAAAGATTCCTATCGATCCGGAGACCCCGATGGATTGCAAAAGGAATGAGATAGTCTTCTTTACGGAGCTATTCAACTGGGGACTCAGGTTCCCACTGGACCCGGAGATAGTGAGATATTTTCACTTGGTCAAACTCTGCCCATCGCAGTTAAGCCCCAACGGTTGGTTCACCTTGATGTCATGTATTATGGGGTCTAGATTATCTGGAATCCCTCTTCCTATGGAAGAATTTGCAGCTATGGCCAACTTGTGCAAACATCATCAGTTCCCCTTTTACCATTTCAACATGGGGAACGATCTTAAAGCTGTCGATGATCTCCTGGAGTCGGAGAGCAAATGGTGGAGCCAATTCTTATTCGTCAGTGGCTCATGGGAGAATGGCAAGAAAATTAAGACCGGAGAGAATCCAAGCCTCCTTAGGAGTAGATGGAGGAGTGACCGTAAGCTTCTCATCTTAAGTCTCTGTTCGTATTTCTCTTTTCTTTTAAGTTTATGCTAATTAGTTTCTCTTTTGCTTCATCAGAGCTGCCAAAGGAGTTTGGAGACTACCTGAAGGCCGGACAGGTCACCTGTGGCAAAATCAACGCTTGGGCCGCAGAGAACTGGGAGAACCGGTTCCATAAAGCCTTCACTGTTGGGAACTTAGCAAGGTCTCACCTGTGGAACACCACAGGTCGAAGAGACCTAACTTGGGAGGAGTTCTCCACCCAACCTGATGAAGACATCGTGCTGAGAAGGTCTCACGAACTGGATGGGACTCTCTTCCTTCCTGCCTGGGCCAAGGCCCCAAGTAAAATGAAGGGCAAGAAGAAGAAAGGCAAGAGGGCAGCAGGTGGCGATGAGAAGGAGGCCCCAACAGACACAGAAGGATTGGCACAGGCTCAGATTGATGCAGCCCTTCTACAGGTGGTGGAACAGGAGAGCGAGAAGCAGGAAGTGAATCTCCCTAAGCCTACAAGGGCCTCTAAGAGGACTCGCAAGCAAACAAGTGAGAGCGCTGACAGGGAGGCCAAGAAGAAGAAGTCTTCCCAAGGAGATGAAGTTGCTCTCCGGGACCCGGAGCCCTCTTTCCCTACTGACCCAACATTGGCTGAAGAGATCCCAAGGGACTTGCAAGGAGAGATTCAAAGGGAGTTTACTACAGATGAAGTTGAGAGAGAAGAACTCAACTTAGATGAAGTGGACATCACCGGTCTGGGTGGACTTGGTGAATATTTTCTTGGGCTGCCTAGAGACGAGTTTGCAGGGCCCTATGTCCCTCCAAGCAGCTCCAACACAGTTAACTTCAACGGTAAGACTTTTATGGTTTCCAGTGAGAGGGATGTTATAGCCCATTCTATCCTTAGCAACGTGCAGCCAATACTTACTTTGGAAAGGCAAGTCCGAAGTCAGGCAGACACCATCAAAGACCTCAAGTCGGAGAAGGAAAAACTGTCCGAAGAGCTCCGGACTGCTGCCAATAAGGTTGATTTGCTCAAGGAGTCAAATGATCAGCTAAAGAAGAATCAAGATGAAAGCAACACAAAAGCTGCTTCCTTAGAAGAGACCGTAAAAGATCTCCGGGCTAAACTGTCCGGACTGGAGAAGGACCTGACAGCCTCAAGAGGAGAAACTGCAGCAAAGGAGAAGCTTGTCACCAACCTGACCACTGACAAACTTGCTTTAGAGAATGCAGTGACTCAGGCTGTTGAAGAGAAAGCTGCTTTGGTGAGGGATCAAGAGGCCACAATCAAAGCCAAGATTAATGCTTATTCCAGGGAGATGATACGGAGTGAAGAATTAATGGTTGAAAAAGTGAAGTCTGATATGGTCCTCCTGTTTCACGAGAAATTCCCGAAGAGGAGACTAGGGGACTTATGGCGCTATGTGGATGACGATGATCTCCCATACTAGACCATGGTTGATGAGGGGTACTCCGGTGAGTCCTCGTCTGGCGATGAAGAGGAAACCGGAGAGAGCCCAGGTGAGGAAGAGATTGATCCCAAGGGTAAGAAGATAGTCAAGGAGAAGAGCGACATCAAGGGCAAGAAAACAGATGAGGGTGAGCCATCTTCAAAGGCTCAACCTTAATTTATAATTTGTTTTGTTTATCTTTTGTTTGAACTAAAGTCCTTGGAAGGCCAAGACACTTTTTTTGTGATGGTGTCCGTATTATTCGGACAGATTTTTGTATTGTGCCCAAACTTGCTTAAAAAGTCCTTGGAAGGCCAAGGCAGTTTTAAATTGTTGAATGAATATCTTATTTTGCTCAACCATCCTCTTTTTTCATCATTTGTTTAAATAGCTGGAGTTTAAGTAGTTTTATTGTATTGTGAGAGCATTAAGACTCTCCGGCTAGAATTTAAATAGCCCTTAGATCTTTTAACCCGGGTAGTATGATAAGAGACAAAATTTTGAAAAAACTTAGAGAATTTTGAAGAAGGCATCAAGTTTTATTGAAAGCTCTTCGTGCCACCGAAGAGGGGAAGGTATGCCCCCAAATATTTACATGGATGTTTAAACAAGTAAATATTTACAGAAGTTTTATTCCAAGTACATTCGTAGGTGTTCAATATTCCAAGGGTGAGTTAAAACCCTGCCATCTTTGTCTTCCAACCAGTATGTCCCAGGCTTGATTCTTTCAACCACAGTATATGGACCCTCCCAAGTTGGGGCCAGCTTTCCGAAGAGCTTTTCCTTAGTATGCAAGAAAACTTTTCTCAATACTTTATCTCCTGGCTGAAAATCCCTTCTTTTAACTTTAGAAGCAAACCTGCTTCTCATCAAGCCCTGATAGTGTGCCATTCTAAGATGAGCTTTTACCCGTCTTTCTTCGATCAAATCAAGCTGATTTCTAATTGTCATCTCATTAGCCTGTCCGGAGAAGTTATGAACACGAAAGGAGGGGAGTGTCTTCTCTATGGGAGCTACTGCATCCATTCCATAGACCAAGGCAAAAGGGGATTATTGTGTTGCAGCCCCAGGTGTTGTGCGGTAGGCCCATAAGACTTCTTGTAGATAACTAGGCCACTTCCCAGCAGCTCCTTCTAAATTCTTCTTTAAACCGGACAATATCGTTCTATTAGCCACTTCAACTTGCCCATTGGCTTGAGGGTGGAAAGGTGAAGAAAAGTAGTGCTGAATACCTCTTGAGGCACAAAAGCTCTCCATCTCTTTATTATCAAACTGTGGCCCATTGTCTGTTGTTATTTTCTGGGGGACACCAAATCTGCAACATATGTTGGACAGAATGAATTTTATGACAGCTTTCGAGGTTGTTCCTGCCAAGGGAGCTGCTTCTACCCACTTTGAGAAGTAGTCAATAGCCACAATTATAGTTTTACGCCCTCCGGACGCCACAGGGAGAGGCCCAACTAAGTCCAATCCCCATCGAGCAAAAGGGATGGGCTCAGAAATTGACTCCAAGGGAATGGCTGGTACATGAATTTCATTGTTGTACCTCTGGCATGGGTCACACCTTCGTACCAGTTCCTTAGCATCTTTCATAATTGATGGCCAATAGTATCCGGAGAGTAGCACCCTTCTTGTTAAAGCTCTAAATCCACAATGGGCCGATCCCTCACCATCATGCAATTCGGAGAGAACTATTTGTGACTCATGATCCCCTAAACAACGTACGAGAGGTTTGCTATAGGATTTTTTGTATAATAATTCTCTTAACATAAGGAAACCACGAGCCCTGTGCTTCAATATTCTGGCTTGCGATTTATTCAAGGGCACGATACCATCAGACAGATATTGCACAAGAGGAGACCTCCAATCTTGAGGCTGATTTACTTGTATTTCAAAGACTTCCTCTTTTTCACCTTTATCGAGTTGAATAGAAGGGCTTTCGAGCACATGGATCCATGGGTAGGACTCTGTATATGCTATCGTTGCCAGTGAGTCTGCTAGCTCATTCTCTGCCCGGGGGATGTGCTCATAGACAACAGCTTTAAATTTCAACGCTTCATTTTTGAGGAGGAGTAAATACTTGATCAACTGTTCCTTTTTAGCTTCTGATAGGCCCAAGGCATGGTGGACTAGCAACTGGGAGTCACTTAGTAGCTTGACTCTTTTAGCTCTACAAATGTAGGCCAATTTTAACCCAGCTATAGCTGCTTCGTATTCGGACTCATTATTGGACGCCCTGAAAGCAAAACAAATAGCTTGGAACATGTTGTCCCCGTATGGGGAAGTGAGATAGATTCCTGCCCCAGATCCCATGGTACTGGATCCTCCGTCTGTTCGGACAATCCACACTTTCTTGTCTTTTGAATCAGTAGGTTGCTCAGAATCCCTATCAGAATGGAATTCAACCAGAAAGTCAGCCACAGCTTGAGCTTTTACCGCTGTTCGGGGAGCAAAGTCTATGTCGAAGTCCCCTAATTCTACTGACCACTTTGTCATTCTGCTCGAAATGTCTGCTTTTTGAAGGACATTCTTTAAAGGGAAAGAAGTCCGGACAACGATAGGATGTGCCTGGAAGTAGGGCCTCATTTTTCTTGCAGCTATCACCAAGGCCAATGCCAGTTTTTCGAGTTTCAAGTAACGCCTTTCAGCATCAATCAAGCTTTTGCTGATGTAGTACACCGGGTGAGGATGCCCATCAACCTCCCTCACAAGCACAGCACTGATGGCACAACTTGAAACAGCCAGATAAACAAAGAGAGTCTCCCCATCAACTGGTTTGAACAAAGTCTTGGGAGAGGAAAGATGTTTCTTGATTTCATTAAATGCTTCATTACACTGTGGTGTCCATTCAAACCCCTTTGCACCCTTTAAGGTTTGAAAGAATGGAGCACATCTGTCCGAAGACCCGGAGATGAATCTGTTCAAGGCAGCCAATCTCCCCGTTAATCGCTGTACTTCTTTAATGTTTCGAGGAGGCTCCATTTGGAACAAAGCATTGAGTTGGTACGGGTCGGGCTGTATTCCATGCTCACTTATGATATATCCTAAGAACTTCCCGGACTGTACTCCGAACACACACTTTTCAGGGTTTAGTTTTAAATTTACTTTGGCCAAGTTGGCAAAAGTCTCTTGGAGGTCGGACAAGTGCAACTGCTCATCCACGCTTTTCACCATCATATCGTCAATGTAAACCTCCATATTTCTTCCAATTTGATCAGCAAATACCTTGTTGACTAACCTTTGATAAGTAGCCCCAGCATTTTTCAAGCCAAAGGGCATCACCTTGTAGCAATGTAGACCCCTATCTGTGACAAGCGTGGTATGCTCTTGATCTTTTGGATCTACTTGGATCTGATTGTACCCGGAGAAGGCATCCATGAAGGAGAGTAGTTTGTTCCCAGAAGTAGAGTCTACTAACTGATCTATCCGGGGGACCGGATACAAGTCTTTTGGACAAGCTCGATTAAGGTCTGTGAAGTCAATGCACATACGCCATTTGCCATTCTTCTTTTTCACCAAGACAGGATTGCCAGTCCACAAGGGGTATTGAGATTCTTTAATGTGCCCCATCGTTGTGAGCCTATCAACCTCTTGTACAATGACATCAGCCTTTTCTTTTGAGAAAGCTCTCCTCTTTTGTACCACCGGTGCCACATCTCTCCGGACTGATAGGTGATGGGAAATCACCTCTGATGGAACTCCAGTAACATCAGCGTTGCACCAAGCAAAAACATGCTGATGGTCTTTCAAAAATTTTAACATTCCTTCTTTCAGCATTGGTGGCATTTTGGACCCTATCTTGACGCTTTTTCCTTCTTCTAAGCAGTGTGTTTCAACCTCTTCAATCAGAATCAATACTCCGGGGGTCTCTCTGGGGTCATCAATTTCACCCTCACCTCCAGAAAGGCCCTCAAACTGCTATTGATTATTTATACGGACTGCCCCCAGCGTTCGTGGAGCCAAGGCAGTGGCATAGCATTCTCTTGCAACCTTTTGGTTGCTCCGAACAACCCCAACCTGCCCCTGAACAGCATACTTTAGACACTGATGGACTGTCGAAGCCACGACATGCATCCTAGAGAGCCAAGATCTCCCTAAAATAGCATTGTAGCAGGTGGGACAATCCACCACAATGAAGAGTATTCTGACCGTTTTCTTGAAAGGGCCCCTGCCCAACAACACTTCTTCTTCAAACTCCCCGATCACATCGGCTGAGCTGCCCGTGAAGCCCACGATTGACCTGTCTGACTTTTGAATCACAGCTGGATTTTTCATTTTCTTGTAAGTGTCTAGAAAAAGGATATTGGCAGAACTTCCAGTATCTACCAGAATTCTCCTTATCTCATTGCCCCCTACTGATGCTCCTATAACAACAGCATCCTCATGAGGGCCAGCAATGTCTCTTAAATCATCCCCATCAAAGACAATGAATGGGAATGAATTCGATGATTGATAAGAGGTCATGCCCCCTTCTAGCTGGGAAGCCAAATTATGAACATGCCTTTTTCTTGATGAAGTGGTAGGAGCCGTTACAGTGTCCCCTCCGAAAATTGTCAGTGACTCAAAGAATTTAATGAGCACGGAGACCGATCTGGAACGCTCCTCTATAGCACCCACTCTGTTTCTTGTTGGATCAGGGTCCAAGTATTCAGATTCCACATCAAACCTTTCAGCTATTACCATAGCCCCCTCCGGGGCAGCATTAACCGGACCAGCCCGGTGAGTGTTGTCAGGCCTGTTGCCTCGTTTTCTTTTAACGTATGCACCCAACTTCCCCCTTTCAATCAAATTTTGTACCTCTTGTTTCAACGCTATGCAATCATCAGTGGTATGGCCAATATCATTGTGGTATTGGAAAAAGGAGTTATTACGATGCTCTCTGGGAGACTGCAAGGTTGCCGGTCTCCGGTAGTGTACCTCATCTTTTGTTTTATCAAAAATGGTGGCCACGCTTTCTTTAAGTTCTGCGAACCACTCTGGTTGGACCCATGGCCCTCTCTTGTTTCTGGATTGCTGACTTTGAGCAGGAGCAGCTGGCTGGGACTGAGCTTTTCCCCTACCATGCCCCTGTCCGGTTTCTCTTGCTCTATTCCCGGACTGGTTTTGATTTGGAGTTGGTGCCACCGGGGTGGATCTCACCTGTCTGTGCACCCTGGTCTTTTTTGTTTCATCAACATTTATTTGCTTGCCAACTTGATTCAGCAATCCTCCCCAGGTCATGGCTTTCTTCATGGTCACCGAATCAGCCAGGTTGCCTGGGTTCAAACCTTGTCTTAGGGATGCTATTGCCACCTGTTCGAACCAATCAGCCAACCCATTCTTTGTGTTTACAAAACGACTTATGTACTCCTTTAACGACTCATTTGGCTCTTGGGCACAATGGATTATTGTGTCTCCATTGCCCTTCAGCTCCTTACTCCCCATTAACTGCCTTCGAAAGGCCACCCAAAAAGTATCAAAGTATTTAATACAACCCTGAGGCAGGCTGTTGTACCATTTCAGAGCACTCCCCGTAAAATATTGGGAGAATGCCCTACAGAGTAGTTTATCATCATCATCAAAGTTCATCATGAAGTTCTTGAATTGCTCCAGATGATTGTCCGGATCAGTACTGCCATCATACTTCTCCATCTTAGTACTGTCAAACCTCTTAGGGAGGTTTCCGGACAGGATTTTAGAAGACAGTGGAGACTGCCTCCAATTCCTCCCATGACTGAACACGGTATCCTCATTAGGAGACTGCCTCCAATTCATCATGAAGATACCTAGCTCATCGTGGAAAGCAAAAGGATCCATCAACATCTTGTCCGTATACCTCCGGTGGTGAGATGACCCTTTTCCAATATGCCTTTTCATTCTTCCATGGTGATCTCTTTTTCTGAAATACTTTTTAACTTGCTTTTGTTTCTTCTTGGTTCGTCCCTCATCACTGCTAGAGGACAAGGACCTTTCATTTCCCTCACTGTCCGAAGAGCTGTCCGAAGACTCTGAACTCGAGTCAGAACTCTCCACAGGCTTGGACCGGTGAGACTTTTTAGAGCTGGCATGCGTCTTCTTAGTGCTCACATGAGTTTTGGAAACCTCATGCTCCCTTGGGTTATCGGTGTGGTGAGCATCTGATGCTTTGGATTTCTCTTTCACGCCCATCTTGGCCTTTTCAGCCCTCAGAGCTTCTATCTCAAGTTTTAACCTATCGCGCTCTTGGACAGTATACTCATCGTTCTCTTCCACCACTTCGAGCAAAGCTAGTGGAAGCTTTGGATTATCCGGATTCATTCGGACAGAATTTCTTTACTTGGTTTCGAATACTTGATTCAGGCACCGTCGCCTCCCACTGTGGTCGCCAATTTGGTGAGGATAAAAGTAGCCTGAGGGTAGGCTGGTAATTTCAAGTGGAGTTTTAAGGCGGTGTAAGGGTGTTTTAACGGTGGCGTGAGGGTGTTTAAGGGTGTTTCAAAGTGTTTTTAATGTGGAGAGAGAATTGAGCAGCTTGGCAGCAGTTAATTTTTCTTACCCATAGTTAATGCTGGTGGTTGGGTATTTATAGTATGAAATTTGGGCCCTTATGGGCTTTCGGGTCAAGTTTAATGGATCCGGGTCATGTTTAAAGACCCATGAGTTCTAAGCAGGTGGACAGGTAGCTTAGTCAAGAAGTGTTTAGGTTTTTTAGTACTTTTGTCATAGTTCGAACAACCTTAGGCTCATACTGGTTCGAAGTGATCTGTCCGGTCCAAAAGTTCTGTCCGGATTTCGGAGAGAATTACACTGATTTGCCCTTCCGGGGAGTATTCTGAATTCGGACTCATCAGAATTCATCAGTGTCTCCTTGATTGCTCTAGCCCAATCATAGTTATTTATTTAATAAACCATTGTAGAAGCTAATACATCCCCAGATGTAGAGAAGAACAATGTGGATAAGGCTAACATTAGGAAAGTATTACAACATCTTTTATAGTTTGATCTTCTGGTGAACTAACTGCTTTCAATCTTGCATCATATAAACATCTGAAACCTTTAGTTAATATAAATACATTATAGATGCAAGACGATGTTAGCATGCAAAGCCAGTCAAAGATCCGTCATGTGACGCTAGACAATTAAAGAGACAAGACAAAGATGATCCATGCGAGGCTAAAGTATTCCATACGAGACTATTGTAAAGACAAGTAACAAAACATGGAACCACATGCCTTTATCGTTTTATTTTTTTAGTTTTGATCAGTCTGTTTTGAATTTTCTTGTCATTTCGTCATAAAAGTAAGTGTTTCTTATTTTTCTAATTATATATATATATATATATATATATATATATATATATATATATATATATTGGTTTATTTTTTTTTTGTTTAATGACATGCATTCATTTTCATAATTAAACTAAAGATAATCTAAATATATTTGGTTATAAGTGGTACCAACACTGTCCATAATATGAATGTGTATTCTTCAGCGTCATATGTTTTTATTATTTTAACGATATGGTAGATCACAGACTTGGTGTGAAAAACAAGCTTTTGGCGGCATATTTCATGTAAAAATTACTAAATTAATATTAATTAAAGAAGGCTGGACAATAAAGACAGTACACCACATGGTAAATACGCTATTGAACACTAAATGATAGATACGAGATAGTACACCATATGGTAGATACTGGACAATACATCATATAATAGATGTTGACCGTACACCATATGGTAGACGCGGGATCAGACACCACATGTGGGCCAATACACCAAATGGTAGATGCATGAATACTTACGAAAAAGGTGAAACATGCATGACTACTTACAAAAGTAAATGCAGGGCGGTACAAAATTAATAGGAAACATGAATAATTACAAATGAGTAATGTGCGTCTCGTGTCTCGCAAAGGGAAAAACGAGAAAGCTAAATATTTGAAAACAAAATAACAAAAAAAATACTAAATGCTTTTAACAACTACAAGAAAACTACTTATACATGATGATATATATGAGAAAAATGCTTATACATAATGATAGATGTGAGATAATAATATTTAAGTACTACAAAACTAATAACCAACAATGTCACTGGAAAAAACATATATTGTGTGATTTCTTAGTGTATTTTAAGATATGTTGTACTAATTAGGAACTAAAAAAATTGAAAATTTTAAGAATTTCATACATTCAAACCTTGATTCTATCAAAATTTAAAAATCAAACTAAAAATGATGATTGAGAAGTTTTTTTATCTATTTTAATGAAGACGATAAACAGAAACGGATCGAAACCTGATGTAGAATTGATTTTGTTATTTTAAGGAAAAAAATCCATGATTTTGTGTGTTTTTGAACCATAATCGAAGATATTTCAGTTGTTGAGAGAGAAAGTAGAGAACTAGAAGGAGAAAGTTTCTTGGTGAATACAAGTTGTATTTTTGGTTAGGTTTATGTTTCAAACTTAAATTTATATCAAATATACTTTAGGTGATTAATAAATTAAAACTGGTAAGGTGTAGGTATTACGTAATCCATCACTTCTTAATAATAATAATAATTATTATTTTTTCAATATTTTCAAAATAAATTTATATATAAACCAACCAAATGTTTCACGGTTGGAGTTGAATTCTAAAGCTAATACTTTTTTTTTGTAACTTTCATTTTTATTGATTTTTTAAATATTTTTATATTTCTATTTAAAATTTAGAGTTTATTATTAGATTTTAATTTTGAATAAGTTATTAAAAACTATTAAGATAGAAATTAAATTAGTGATAACCATTGCAATTTTGAATTTTACTGAAATTACATACAACAAAAAAAATTCAACAAAACCCTCAATAAGATAATTTGTTATTTTTAACATTTAAACTCTATACATTTCAAACTATAACTTAAAAAATTTAAAAATATTTATATTTCTACATTTTAAAAAATAAGAAAAGAAATTTCTCAGAGATATGTTTGGAGATTTTTTTTAAGCCTAAATTCGGAACAAAATTATTCTTAATTTCGCAACTAAACAACTCTTGTTTTTCCGCAACCAAGTTACACTTAATTCCACAACTAAATAATATTGTTTTCTCTACCCTTATTTTGCAACCAAATTACAGATAATTTCGTAACTCCGTTAAAAAAATCATCATGAAAATACGCATATTTTTGCAACTATAAAAAAGTTAGTTGTTTCACATCCAATTAACACTCAATGTCACAAAACAAGTTTGTATTTTTTTTACACAATCACACTTATTTAGCAACAAAAGTCATATTTCTGCAACTATTTTCTTCTTATTTTTGCAATTGCACATAATTTTGTAACTAAAAAAAGTTTTTTTTACAACCACATTACACGTAAATCCGCAACTAAACAACATTTGCTTTTCTACAACCAAATTACACGTAATTTCACAATTAAACAATAGATATTGTTTTGCAACCAATTGACACGTACCTTTGTAACTATAAAAATAAAAATAAAAATAAAATATCTTTCATGCATTTAGTTTTGTTCGTCTTAAAAAAACAAAACCAAATATATTTTTAGATATTGTTTTGAAACTATAGTTCGAAAGATAAGAATTTTTTATATAAAAAAACACAAATGATAAAATAAATTAAAATAATTGGAGTGTTTCCAACTGACATATGATATCAAACTATGTGTATTTATTGGTAAATAAATTTGATGTTGCATGATTATTATAAATTATTCTTAAACTCTACGTGGAGGTGAGATTCG
Source organism: Limnanthes douglasii subsp. nivea (assembly GCA_036936605.1). Lineage (NCBI taxonomy): Eukaryota > Viridiplantae > Streptophyta > Magnoliopsida > Brassicales > Limnanthaceae > Limnanthes > Limnanthes douglasii. Next base: position 284,833,543 of record JAUPFV010000005.1, on the reverse strand, counting down.
ATCCGTTTATTTTATAAATATTTAGACCAAAATACAATAATTTGATTTATAAATTATTATATCTCTTTATTGAAAAAAAATTGATTTTTTCGATTTTAGTGCAAAATTTTTGTTTAACCACTAATGCGGTTTGGTACAAAGGTTGTTCTTATATAATTTTTTGAATTTGATAGAAAAATAGAAAAATCAATGTAAAATAATTATTATAAGTATAACACAATAATGTTTTATTTATAATTGAAATAAATTAATAATAATTAAAACTAATAATAATGTATGTTATAATATTACGATAAAAATATTATCGGTACTTTCAACTATGTTAATGTATACAAATTTAATATTGATGCCAATATATATAAATAGTCATTAGTTTTAACTTCCACAAAATATAATATCGAAAATAAATAAAATAAATTATTTTTAATCGTGAGACTTACATATAAAGACCCGTTACACAATGTATACAAAATAATTCATAAATTTCTTCCCAAAATTATCCCCAATATAAATATCCGTTTTGAAACACCTCTAACATTTTTCTCGCTCTCCCTTCCCCTCTCTCCCTCCATCTCCCTCCTGACTCTTTAACTTCCTCTCGCTCCTTACGCTTTAACATTCCAACGACGAATTCAGAACAATTTATAACTCTGATTACAACTCCGATTACGACTCCGATCAGATTACGACTCCGATCAGAGTATCAACCCCTATTATGACTCCAATCAGAGTATCAGAGTATCAACAACTTCAACAACGGTAAATCAGTAAGTTTTATACTGCTTGTCTTCAAAAACACAGTTCGATTCAAGCAATTCTAGAAACCTAGGGTTTCACTGAAACAATTTGGCGATAATATTTATGTTCTATGTGAATTCATCTGTTTGCGATGTTAAATCTTCTTCACCTGTTTCCAGTCTGTTTTTCAGTGACAGTAATTCAGTAATTTCACCTGTTTCCAGTTTGTTTTTCAGTGAGAAACACTTATTCCTTGTGATTAAATCAAATTGAAAGTTTCTATACAGACAACCTTACTAATGTAACTGAAATTTATATCTGCTTTTGTGACATTTGTATAGGTTACACAATTATAATTTGGCTATAATTTCAGGTTTTTATATAGGTTCCACGTCTATCAGTGTTTTTGGTTATAGATCTCTTTAGGTTTCGCATCTATCAGTGTTTTAGTGCATTGACGTTAACATAGGTTTCGCATATATCATGTTCCCCATAATTGTAGGTTTTTATAGGGTTTCAGATCTATCAGTGTGTATTGCTTAATATTTAACATAGTTTTTGCATCTTGCGGTGTTTTTTTTGTTAAATATTTCCTTGGGTTTCGCATCTATCAGTGTTTCAGTGCATTGACATTAACATAGGTTTCACAACTATCATCTATTACTTCTACTTTACTTTAAAATTTGCATAAGGTTCCGCATCTATCTCTTTAATCTGCTCCACATTAAACTAGGTTTCGCATCTACAATGTTAGACATGTTTCACATTAAAATACATGTCGCATCTACTTATATTAATACATGTTTCACATCTATTATTTTACCATTTACATAGGTTCCGCATCTATCGTTTTAAGTCCTGTTTCACATTTTAATAGGTTTTGCAACTATCACTTAAATGTGTTTGACTTCAGCATATGTGTCACCTCTAACCCTTTTTAAAAATTCTTTTTCTTGTTGGTAGGATGCTATAAATAAAGCAACAAAAACACATGGACAAGAGGCAATTGAAGATGTTGTGATACTCTTTATAATCTTAGCATGTTCTACCTTGTTTTTCTCTACATCTGGAGATGTACTAGCTTCTACTGTGGTGTATTATGTAGAACACCTTCACAAAATATACAACTACAATTGGGCTGAAGCAATCCGGGAAAATTTGATGAATTCAATAATAGCTTTTCATGAAACTAAACCTAGAAGAGTAGTTGGTTGTGTTGCTCTTTTACTGGTTAGTATTTTTCTTTATTATATTTCATATATAATATTTAGTCAATAAATGGTATCTAAAGTATTGTTAATATATAACCATTCATCATTAAGCACATAATATTATGTCAAGATATTAAAATTGAAGACAAGATACCTAGATGTTTCAAATGGTTGGATATTGAGCGCAAAAAAGATTTAGATTTGGTTGAAGCCATAAAAATAACAAATGAACATGTATATTTACAATATGTTTTTTATTTTTGTTTCACATTTTATATATATATATATATATATATATATATATATATATATATATATATATATATATATATATATATATCTTTACTATAACATTTTAACAAGTGCAACATATTCTACTATCAAGTAAACCTCAACAAAAATGAAGATGGTTTGCATTGGGATACGTTCCAAGAACCAAGTGCAACATATTCTACTGATATCGAAAAAACACTAGACCAATACATAGTCCAACCATGTCAAAAAGTTCTAAGAACTAAAACGACTGCAGCACGACGAAGAAAACCAGTAAAGAACGTGAAAGAGAAAAATTTACCGGTAGAAACTCGTCCTCTGAACAAACAAAAGACAGTACATACAGCTCATGCGCCTATTGCAAGTAATGAGAATTCAACATCACAAATTCTTAGGAATCTCAAGAAACCTAAATAGACAATAGAAAAGATATCTAAAATCAACATTTCAGATAAATTATACCATCTCAAAATAAAAAATAAACGGTTGAAAAAAGTACTAGCAAAAGAAAAGGTAAAAATTCATATTCTATTATATTTACTATACATTCCGCATCTAGCATCAATAGTATCCTAATGTGTTTCGCATCTAACATCATGATTACTGAAGGTTTCGCATCTATCTTTTTAAATTAACGTTTCACATCTATCATTTCTGTTTAGGTTCTGCATCTATCATTTCTGTTTATGTTCCGCATCTATCCTTTCTGTGTAGGTTTTGTATCTACCATTTCTATTTAGGTTCTGCATCTATCATTTCTATTTACATTCCGCATCTATCATTTAGATTTGACTTAAAGGTTTCGAATCTATTTCTACGGATGTTAAGGTTGCGCATCTATCATTCATCTTCTTATACAAAAGGTTTCGCATCTATCTTTGACATTACTTATTACTTTGTAAAACATTAACACAATATATCCATCCACAGCCCCACACCCAGACCCAACCCTAACAACAACCCCAGTCCTAGATGCAGCCAAAGCACCAACATACCCAGTCTCTAGCCACAGCTTTGACTTTACAACATTTTAAAAAGTAGTAAAAGTTGAAATGGAACGTCAAAGATTTTAACAACAAATTAATGAACTAAAAAAGAAACTCAAGAAAAGGAGAAGATCATTACACAAATGAAAGCTGATGCAGAGATGGACATTGAGGTTGACCTACAAAACACACTTAATTTCATATATTGAAGCCAAACATAGAAACAACTGAACAACAACCAAAACCTTATTCAAGAAGAAAGAGATTGAATGATCAAGACCACCAATCAACGAATAAAATCAGAAAAACCTAATACTGTAGTCGAAAACCCTGTTGTATATGATAAAAACCAAGACAAAACACCTAATACTGTTGTGGAAGACAAGGTTCCACCTCCACAACAAGAAAAAAGTGAAGATGATGTGGAAAAACAGGATCCTAATGTTGTTGTTGCTGTTGAAGATGATAATGTTGGTGAAGTTGAGCTTCATGTTGTTGCTGCTACATCTGAGGTGTTTTTGATGTTGAAAACGAGAATGTTACTCCAATGTATGTTGAGATTGTTACTTATGAACTTATTGTTGTTGTAGAAAAGGAGAATTTTACCCCTATTGTAGTTGGGATGGAAAAGCAAGGTGATACCATGTTAATAGTGATGTTGGGTTTGTAAAGAAAGATAATCCCTCGGTTGTAACTCCTACTGAAGTTGGTTTTGAAAAGAAAGATGATCCCTCAGTTCATGTTAATGTTACAGAAGAAAAAAAATCCAAATATTGTTATAGAAGAACGGGATAAAAATACTAATGTTATTGTTCATATTGCTAAACAATCAGTTGCTGAAGTATCTGAAGGGACAAGTAGTGTAGCTGAAGCATTTATAGGAAACAAGAGTGTTGCCGAAGCATATGGTGTGACAATCCTGAAGAATCTAAAGTGACCAAGGAATATGTTGTGGACAAAGAGGTGATACAGATAACCTAAAATTAACAAAACATGTTTTAAAAATATTTTGTATTTAAAGATATACATTGTTGTGTATTATATCTTCTTTTTTTGCTTAAATACTCTCATATTATTTGTATCCATATGTTTATCTGTCTCTGATGTTTAACTGAATACTGGTTTTGTATAATAACATGTTTCGCATCTATCATTCATTATGCATTATATTTACACATATTTCACATCTAATGTCCATTTTTCTGTTTTGTTAAGGAAAAGGCTTCAGAAGTCCAAGAAATCCAAACGCCACAAGTCAGTAACTTAGGCCCAGCAATTGAGAAAGAAATTATAAGAATTGAAAAGGATATACAAAAGAAAAAAGTAAGTGATTGAACACCTTTCCTATGATCATATTTTTACCTGTTTCGCGTTTAGCATAGTTCCACTGGTTTCTAATTTACCATAATTACAAAAGGTTTCACATCTATTTTATATCCATAGGTTTTATCTATTTTATTTCCCAAGGTTTCGCATATAGTTTAGTTTCACTGGTTTTTTATACATGAAAGTTACATAGGTTTCGCATCTACCTGAATTACAAAGGTTTCTCATATATCAATATTACATATGTTTTGTATCTATCTTGGTTTGCCTTATTTCTCATTCATTATATTTCTGAAAATTTCGCATCTATCTCCTCTTACAGTTTCAATTGTTTCCCATTTGTGCATAAATATTTGGCTTAAGATCCTTCATTTGAACTAAATTTAGATCATACTCAACATCAAATCTCTAAAGGACTACCTAACTTGGGAATTAGCAAAAAATAATGACCATTTACAAACAAAGTAACAGCTGCAACTGACATAGAGGAATACTACAAATTAGAACTGATTGAAAAAAGAGAATACAATTCTGATCCAAGAGTATGGTCATGTCCAGATGTACCAGGATCTAATATTTTTGTTAGTACTTTGATCGAGATAGCAGATGAAGATGAAATCGACTCAGCGGTAAAATTTAAATTTAGATTTAGTTTGTTCCCTTTTCTTCCCAATACATATATTAACAAATTGTTGGTTTCAACTTTTGACAATACAAGTAATTGACGTTATATGTATATCAACCTTAAACAACACAATTTTCAAATACTAGTTGCTAGTAGTCTAGGAGAATTTATGCCGGTAACATACTTATCTGGAAGTTTAATGGTAAGAATAATATAATTTTACAACATGTGTTAATTTATAAACATAAATTTTTCTAAATATTACTCCTCCAATGTAGCATATGCTGAACCAAAATATGGATGTAACACTATATGTTGACGATAAGCTATGAGGCATCACATAAGGTTACATCTTCGTTCCACTTCTAACAGAAGCCTGAACGGAGAATGTTAACCATTGGACATTATTGGCAATAGATGTTGAGCATAAAAAACAATAAAGCTAAACTCAATACCTAAACATCCAGATCCAACAAGAAAAACTGGTGAAAGATTAGTAAGTGTCTCTCTTCTATAATAATTTCCTAGTATATATATATATATATGTATATATATATATATATATGATTTATTTGTATATATGTTAAATTACAGATTGCATACCTCCAACACAAAAACATTTTACAAGCAGAAAAAACCAATAAAGATATATTATCTACTAAAATTCCTAAACAAAGACCTGGAGCACTTGATTGCGGAGTAATAGTTTGCGATTACTTCAAATATTATGTTTTTCATGAGAAACTTGACTTACACAAAACTTCTGATATTGCACCATTAAGAAGAGCACAAATATTTTACATGTTTCTTAATGACATCAACACTAACAAATATTGGGACCATGTTTTGTAATATTTGTTTTAATTCTTTTTATGATGTTTGTGATAATTTTTTGTTGTATAGTTTATCTACTATAAATATATCTCAATGAAAAAACATTCTCACAGTGATAGTTTCGCATCTATCTTAATGTAATTACTAGGGTTTCACATCTATCTTTGGCTTTCACATCTATCATTTGGTTTCGCATCTATCATTTGGTTCCGCATCTATCAAGTGTTTTTTCTCCTTGAAACTCTTTCCCATTTTCTGGTCTAATTATTTTTCATCCAATTATCATTTACAGAATTAATATCTTATTGTAGTTAATGTTCTCTACCAATCTCCCACATATAAAATTCAATTCAAAATTCAAACTAGTAAATTTAATTTGATTTGATATTTACTTACATGATGACTTGACAAGTCTTAGATACTCATCATTACATTGCATTAATTACAAAAGCTCACGAATATCAACCAAGATATTATTTATGTCAAAACTTCTAATCTTTTTACCTTCTTAATATTTTTACCTATCAAATATTTAAATACAGCGTCCTGCATCTAGCATATCATGTCCCTTTATTTCACATATTATTTCGCATCTACTAGAGAAATGTAAATAACACGTTTTGCATCTATCATTTAGTTTTTATACAAGGTTTCACTTCTACCTTTTTTTTTCTCATGTGTGTTTCACATCTATCAAGTGATTATTTCTCTTGGAAACTTTTTCCCATCTTCTGGTCTAATTATTTTTCATCCACGTGTCATTTACGGAAGTAATATGTTCTGTAGTTAATATACTTCACCAATCTCACACATATAAATTTCAAATTCAAAATTCAAACTAGTAACTTAAATTCGATTTGATATTTGCTTACATGACTTGACATGTCTTACATACCCATTATTACATTGCATTATTTACAAATCTAAACAATATCAACCAGTATATTATTTCCGTTAAATCTTTAAATTTTTCACCTTCTTAAAATATATTAGCTACTCCTATAAAGATCACTTCATACTTTCAGTTCTCATACACAAAAGTTCACTTCATTCTCTGTGAAATTTTCTAAAATATTTGCTTTGAAAAATTCCAAATCTTAACTATTCTTTAGATGATGATCTTGTTTATAGTGACATAAGCTCTCCAACTCGTTCGCCTGAGGCTAGAGAAGAGTGGAAACATACCAGGGACGAATATTCTGACGACATATCTCATGATAGTTTAAGTACTTTTTTTGAGGATCCTATTTTTGTCCTCTTAAAAAGAAAGAGGACACGGGACCAGATGGAAGAAGATGAAGACACTGAAGACGAAGAAGACGAAGATAAAGATTCACAAGAAGAAGATTCGGAGGAAGATGACTCAAAAGAAAAGGACTCTAAAGACGACGAAGAAGACTCTGACTGATGCTTAGGTGAAGGGTCTGTTTTTTTTAACTAAGGGTAGGAACAAGTTTATCTTTTTGTTTTTTGATGAACAAAATCAACAAGGAGACTAAGGGTCTGCTCTAACAGAGTTTGAACATTGAGAATCTGTTTGTTAAATTTGTTTAAGCTTGTATTTGGTTTACTGAACTTACCATGTATTGCACTTGTTTCATAATAAACTTAATCCTTTTATTTATTTGTTTGTATTCATATTTTAACACATACATCAAAATATATATTTTATGAGCTGGTTTAGAAACTTCCAAAATAATGTACTTAAACCCAACATTTCGCATCTATCGCAATATAATATATTTGATTATCTAAGGTTTTGCATCTATAAAAAAATATTAAGTATTTCGTTATCCAAGGTTCCGTATCTATCAGATTAGTGTATTTGGTGTCAGTTGTTTCACATCTATCATAAATAAAATAACTTGTTATCAAACATCTCGCATCCAGTTCAGTAAATCTTCTAAAATTTATTTTGCATCTAGCAAGTCCATCTTTGTTGGTTATTACAGGTTTCACATCTATCAGGTGAATATATAACAAAAGGTTTCGCATCTATCATCTATTAAAATGTTCCAATCTATTGTCATTATGACAAAACATCTCAGAAAACCAAAAGTAACACAAATTACATTCATCTTATAAAATGTATACACATGTTTATCTATTATGACCAGATTTACGACAACAAGAACACGTTATAGAACAGATACTTAATTCTCCTCTAGATGGAATTCTTTACTTCTTAGGTCCTCCAACTCTCCACTCATGTCACCACAAACCACATGAAAAACTACGTACACTAAGATCAAAAACCATAACAGGATCACAAAACACTTCATGCAAAAGAGTAGTAGACAAATGAACTATCCATGGACGACCTTCTTCCACATTAGCTTTAAATTTTTTATCAAATTCAGGACACAAATTGTTAGTCCAACGTTCAGCATCACCAAAACGTCTCAAAATTTAACTCATTTCTAAAACTTTAATCCTATAAATTAGATCCACTATTGGCAAACCATAAATATTTTTGACTTGATTGCTAAAAGACTCAGCTGGAGTAGATGCCATAGAACCAAACCTCTTGTCTTTGAAAAAAGCACAAACATATTTTTCAGAAGATAAATTATGACAAAAACTTTCAACCTTCTCACCTCTCTGCTTAAGAAATTCATCCATATATTGATTAAACAACTTCTGATTAGCAACATATGCATATATTTTAAACATTTTAACCATATTATCCTTAAATATCGTTGATGTAGCCCTTAAACAATGCCTCAAATTATTCATAAGATGATAAAGACAATATCCATGATGGCAATCTGGAAATATAGCAGATACAGGAGTAACAATACCTAAACGATGATCACTAATAAATGTGATTTCCCGGTCCAAAAAAATACGGTTTCAACGTCTCAAAAACCATAACCAATTCTCAATATCTTCAGACGCAACAATACCAAATGCAATAGGGAAAATACCTGCAAAAAATATATAGAACAAAATATAGTATAAATAACTCATTATAAGAGGTTGCGTAACTATCACTTTACTCATATAGAAATGTTTCGCATCTATCGTATTTACTATAGGTGTTTCACATCTATCTCGTTAATCATACATTACACTTGTCCCATCTATCTCGTTAATCATACATTACACTTGTCCCATCTATCACATTTTTTTCAGAAGGTTTCACATATTTTGTATTCTACTCCAAGCCTGTTTTTCGCAGATTTATATATAACATATTAAAGATAACATATATTCCAATATAAAAAATAGATAAATAATACTTACCATTGTTACCATAGAGACAAGACCCAAATGCTACGAAACAAGGCTTGAACACATTGGTTTCCAAAGAATACTCCAGTATGTATTCACTTGTGCTATTAAGAACCTTCAATGTTTTAAAGTATTTCTTAAGGAGTTTATAAGAAGTAGAACTATCTCCATATACAATCTTCTTAGCTTTCTTTAAAGCAAGCCATAAACACGGTAAGAAATATCTAAATCGTAGTCATTTTAAAAAATGATTTCACGCTTGTAGCTGTAACATCAACTCTCCTCCTCACACAATCACGTATTTCATTTCCAATCAAATCAGTGACAAATGTTTTCTATTTTCTTTGCTAAAACCAGTCACACATGTAGGAGTTTGGACATACTTCTTAATAATAATAAAACGAGTAGACCTCTCTTGTTTAGCATAAAGTCTCCAAAGAAACCCTTTGAATCTTTTTTCATGCAATAAACACTTACTCTTTGTTTATTGTTATGCAAATATTTAAAAGAAAAACCTTTTTGTAAAGCCAACCGACTAACAACTAATCTTAAACCTACTGCTCCATCTTGAAACACCTGCCCAACACCACTAATTTCATTAACTCAACCAACAGTAGCAAGTGCTTTGTGCTTGCGACTAATAGCATTAACACCAGAAGTTTCACCAGTTTCACCACAAACAATATCCTCATTTGAAACTTCAAATATACTTTTGACAGTTTCTCTAATATTATCACCAACAACAACATCACCTTCAACTTTAATAGTAACATTTGAAACACCCAAGTAACACTTGAGAGAGAAATTAATTCAATTTTTTTCTACCAAGTTAGACATGTTTGCATGGTGTATAGAAGACGTGACATGTGTGCCCACAAAATTATTTGTCACAGTTTGGCAATCAAAAGCAATATGTGGCCGATTATTCAAAATATGAAATTATATGTCACACGTTGGCAATCAAAAGCAATATGCATCCGATCATTCAAAATAGGAGACCATTTTCTCAGGAAAAATTTGAGGCTATAATGACCGAGGTAGATCGTTTATCTAGAGTTTGGCACATATGAGTATCTCAGTACCCGCTATGGACAACTAATACGGTTTTGGTAAAGAAGAGAACCGGCAAGCGGCGAATGTGTGTGAATTTTACTGATTTAAATAAAGAAGGTTCAAAAGAGCCTTTCACGGCTCCTTAGATATATCATTAGTGGATTCCACATCAGAAAATCGGTTACTTTCTTGTATGGATGCTTATACGAGATATAATCAGATTAAGACGGGCCCGAAAAATAAGAAAAACACTTCATTCGTTAATGAAAGAATTAAATTGCTACAAAGTAACGTTTTTCACTAATATTTTCACATTAGTAATTTATATTTACATATGTAGATTCCAATTTGAGATAATAAAATAGATAGTTTGCTAAAAAAAAGTTAAAAAATTAATAAATAATAACATAAAAATCATTTAGTAAATAAAAATCTCACTTAGTGTGTGCTTTCCAATTGATCTCTGTATATTAAATATCAAAATGTATATCAAAATGTATAAACAAATTTACAGTATAATTTCCCAATTGTAAGATATTCAAGTCATATTTCATTTATTTTACAATTTTATAAGAAAAGTATAGGGGGCGATAATGTATCGTTTTCATATACTAAGGGTCGTGGATTATATATTACTATTGTCAATTATCTTTAGTTGACAATATTTAACTTTTAAATTGCTGGCATAATAATGATTCCTAATAATAATTATATCAATATTTTATCTCAATTCAAAATATGTGATATTATATAATCTTATATTAGACGGTTAACATGAAAAAAACTGTTAGGTCTTTACTTGTTCATTAACCGTAAAAATATAAATCAACTTACTTTTTATTTAAGCGTAGTATAATTTCATTATTTATAAATATATTTTTATTTATTGGAAGACTTATCAATAAAGACTCATTCAACAAACATATTACGGATAAAGATTTTAAAAAATTAAGGGTATGTATATCTTAAATACTTTTCTATGTAACCAACTTCTCTTTGATTGTTTTTTTTAATTTTTGAAGGTCCGTATTTTTTAAATCGTAACTCAGAAAAAGAGTCCGAAAATACCATTGATTTTGTTTTTTAAGACGAACAAAACTAGTATCATATATGATATGTTTTGAATTAAAAAACAGGTTTCGCATCTAGCACGACAAAACAGGTTTCGCATCTTCTTCGCGAAACCCTAAAAATTTAAATATTTAAAAGTCTGTATCTTTTAAACCGTAACTCGAAAAAAAAATCCGAAAATACCGTTGGTTTTGTTTTTTTAAGACGAACAAACTAGTACCATTCATGATATGCTATGAATTAAAAAAATAGAACAAATAACGTTTCACATCTATCATGTTTTTTGCATCTACCATTCCAGAAAGATTACACGTTTCGTAACTATCAGTAGGTACAGATCCAAACGTTTCGCATCTATCACAAAATATGTTTTGCATCTACCAGTGAAAAAACATACATGTTTCGCATCTCCTTCACTGAAAAACCAGAACCTATTACGCGTCTGAAAATCCCAAAAACACAAAATAAAACACTAAAATCAACGAAACACTAATACAATGCTACAAATAAACTACATTACCATAATTCGAATTCATAACTAACAAAAAATTCGACTCGAAACACTACGATAAAAGATTTTAAAAAACAGAGATTTTGAGCTCAAATTCGAGTTTCAAATAGGGATGACAATGGGCCGTCTGCGGGCCGGGTTCGGGCTGACCCGCCTAAGCCCGCTTTTTGACACTTGAACCCAAACCCGGCCCGACCCGTTCTCAGGCTCATATTTTCAAACCCGAGTTCGTCCGCTAATGTCCGCCAGTTAACCCAGCCCGACCCGCGGACATGAATTTTAATATTTTTTAAATATTTTTTTTTAATTTTTTTTTAAATATATTAATTTCTTTTTTAAATATATTATTTTTATTATATATAGAAATATTATTTTTATATATATTTTATGATTTTCGGGCTGGAACGGGCCGGACAAATTTGAAACCCGAACCCGGCCCGGCCCGCTTATGGGTTACAATTTCTGAACCCGAACCCGACCCGTTCTAAGTTCGGGCCGGACCGGGTTGGGGCGGGTCGGGCCGGACAACATCCGAATTTCCATCCATAGTTTTAAACACACAAAACATTGAGTATCTTCGCATAATCAAGTAAAAACACAAATCAAAATCATATGAAAACAAAAGAAAAACAAAAAATCGAGTAAAAAAAATGAAAGAATCGCCTTATACAGAGTTGTTTTATTCACGAAGAGAGAGATAGAGAGAGAAACAATTGGGGGGAAATGTGAGATATAGGTTTAAAAGCTTTTTATATTATAGAGTAGGGGTATTTAGGGTATTAGTTGGTCTTTAGTAGTAAATATTTCATAAAAACGGATCTTTCTTGGAGATATATGAAAATATAGGTCTTAATTGGATAATACTTTGGGTATTGGGTCTTAAATGATACTTAACCCTTATTTATTTGTCAACAAAAATAGTATTATTACATTATATAAGTATATTTTATTTTTTATGAACATATATTTTCATTTTTTATTTACCTTTTTTTGTTTTAAATTTGAACTCCACATTCCGCCGACTTTCACACTCTTTATTGTCCACCTCATTTTTTTAAGTAAGCTGTTGCGTTGATTTTTTGTTTTTAGTTTTTTCATATTGATTTTTTTTTAATTTTTGCTTCTTGATTTTATTTAGTTTTTAGTTTATTAATTCATAAATAGTGGTGAATATATACTCATAAATAGTTGTGAGTATATATTTTAGAACCGTTTGTGGATGTTAATTTGTGGTTAGATAGATAATTTATAGGTTAAATTAATGAAAATTAGATTATTCGGATGTCCACAACCTGTGCACCATTGATGTATCATCTTCATATCTATTAAATATTTTTTTCTATCCTATCTAATTTTGTTAGCCTAAATTATTTAAATATGTTTAATGTAAAATTTAGTTAGTAATACTTATTTCATGTTTATTTCAATTATTTTTCATTTAGCTTTTATTATTTGTGACTTAAGCCGTTTGATATATAAAAAGATCACTAATTTCTTGAGAGATCTAGACATCAGTGACCTGACAAGTGTATTATCCTTATTAAGTCCGTTGCGGACCAACAAAAAGATGTTCATGAAAAGCGTCATCGTCTGAACATTGACATGGGAGTTGAGGTGCAAGTAAAACACACTAAAAGATCGCATTAACAATGGTACGAGGCAAACTGGTACAAGAACTTTTTGGAAAAAAAGTGATGTGAGAAATTTCTGCATGCACCAATATCAGTTCATTGTGCACCAACATCAGCTCATCGTGCACCATCATTCGTTCATCGTGCAATGCAATCTGATGTTCTTACCGATAGTTGTGGCAGTTGTGATATAGATCAGGACTTAGCTGAGAATGAGAAAAGTCGACGAGAATATTTGTTTTCTTGGATGTAAATAAAATTCCATTGGTTCCCGATTTTAGAAAACATTACTTTCAATGAGAGAACAAGTTTATAATTATTAAATTAAATATTTTACTTATACGTATATTTTGTATTAAATATTTTCATATAGAACATCGTAGTTCTCTCTCCATTCAGACACATTACTTGGTGTTGCGCATGCGGGACATGATAATGCAACCTGAAGTAGAGAGGTTTTTTGCCCACACTCCGTTCGGACCTCTCATTAGCCATCTGGCTAGGTATTACACTAGTTAAGTGTTGGATGGGGTAATTGTTGAACATTGATACCAAGATACCAACACGTTTTTGTTCAATTTTCGAGAGATGACACTCACGCTAGATGACATCTATGTCATGATAAGCCTCCCGGTGATTGGTAGAAGTAGACATATCCACCATGAGAGAAGAAATATATGCCAAGTATGCCCGATTGTTGAGAATCTCAGTTCATGATAGAAGTGTGTGGTTGAAGTCTACACGAGGAGTAGGGTTTAGTTTGAGATGGCTCATGCATACATTTGCGAGAGATCATTATCTTCAGTTGACCAATATAGAGACAATCCACCAGGTATCACGTGCATAGCTTATGTTTCTTTTGGGTGCACGATATTCACAGATACCATTCAAAAAACGTGAAGGTTGACTTTCTCTACAGTCTGGAAGACGCGGAGTGTAGGATGTATCTTGGGGGAGCGAGTGTTTTGGCTTGCCTATACTAGTACTTTGGGGGATGATTCAAAATCATCAAAATAGAATATGTATGATTTCAGATCCATACTAGACTGCTGGATATATGACCATTTTTCTGATTTTAAAATCTCTGCACGATCCATCTTATATTGTTAAGAGCCCGTAGATTGTTAGTTGGTTGCCAAACAAATTAATGGGCTCTAGTGTGCGACCCAAAACTAGCGTATGTGCCATTCTTTGAGATCTGAAGGAGGATATTGTAAGTGTCTAAAATTATACTTATTATATGGTTAATGATATTTAAAATGTTCTACTTATCATTTTATAGTATATTCCATTGTTTTTATTTTACAGATCATCTTTGAAGTGTAAAAACACATGAGAGCTTAGTTTCTTGTACAAGATATGTGTCTAATAAACTATCTGATTAGAATAATAAAAATGTTAAAAGGTAATATGTTTGATAGAGCTATGTGTCAATTCAGATGAATCAATGATGATTCGAAACCTTTCATGCTACTTAAACTTACCTATAAGAATGGAGGTCAAGCCTGTTATTTTTAAAGTGGGATAGTTTGTGAAGATTGGAATAATTATTTACCTCTCAACGATCGTATAATATATCATATTGCTTTATATCATAGGTTGATGACGAGTAGTTACAATGACTACATTGCTAAGTATTGATGGTACGTCATCAACCCCCCATGTGGAGTTTAGTAATGGTAAAATGATTGAGGTTCTTTGTACGATCACGACACTCGTACAAAAGTTGATTTAGAAGGTTTGAGGATCTTCAAGAAATGAGTGATGCAGATCACTTCTCCTTGGCTTATTTTTCTTATCTTAAGACTTATATTTGTTATGTTTGCTTGATGTCTTTATTTTTATTTCAAAATATATTTTCCATTTTCATATAATTTTATTTTCAATTATACCATGATGCTTTTGCTTCAAACTATATTTTTTATTTTTGATGAGTCAGAAGTCTGCACGCTCCCCGGACAAGGACAGATCGGTCCAAGGCCTCCGGACCGGACATATCACACGGACCGGATAGATCACTTCGAACACTATGACCATAGGACCGTTCGAACTATGACAAAAGTACTAAAAAACCTAAACAATTCTTGACTAAGCTACTTGCTCTCCTACTTAGAGCTCATGGGTCTTTGAACATGACCCGAGTCCATTAAATATGACACGAAAGCCCATAAGGGCCCAAACATTAGGGTATAAATACCCAACCACCTACATTAAGTGTGAGTAAGGAGAATTAACTGCTACCAGGCTGCTTAATTATCTTTCTACTCTCTACTCTAAACACATATCACCCACACACTACTATAAAACACCAACCAAATTACTAGCCTACCCTCAGGCAATTATTATCCTCACCAAACTGGCGACCACAGTGGGAGGAGAGGGTGCTTGAATCAAGCATTCAAAACCAGCTAAGAAAATCTGTCCGAATGAATCCGGACAATCCAGAAGTACCACCAGCTTTGCTCGAAGTGGTGGGAGAGAACGACACTATCG
This sequence comes from Limnanthes douglasii subsp. nivea, assembly GCA_036936605.1. Lineage (NCBI taxonomy): Eukaryota > Viridiplantae > Streptophyta > Magnoliopsida > Brassicales > Limnanthaceae > Limnanthes > Limnanthes douglasii. The sequence goes on along the minus strand of JAUPFV010000005.1, from coordinate 284,817,557 downwards.
AAGAGCATGATAGGCTAAAGGATGAAATAGAAGCCCTGAGGGCAGAAAAGGCCAAGATGGGCGTGAAAGAAAAGTCCAAAGCATCGGCCGCTCATCACACCGATAACCCTAGAGAGCATGAGTCTTCGAAGACTCATGTGAGCACCAAAAAGACTCAAGCCAGTTCCAAAAAGTCTCATCGGTCTAAGCCAGTGAAGAGTTCTGACTCAAGCTCAGAATCTTCTGATAGCTCTTTGGACAGTGAGGGAGTTGAAAAATCCTTGTCCTCTAGCAGCGATGAGGGTCGAACTAGAAAGAAGCAAAAGCAGATTAAAAAATATTCAAGAAAAAGGCTTTCGAAGGCAGTTTGTTGGGAGTAAAGAGCTAAAGGGCAATGGAGACACAATAATCCATTGTGCCCAGGAGCCAAATGAGTCCTTGAAAGAATATATAAGCCGTTTTGTGAATACCAAGAATGGGTTGGCTGATTGCTTCGAACAGGTGGCAATAGCATCCCTAAGGCAGGGTTTGAACCCAGGCAATCTAGCTGATTCAGTGACCAGAAAGAAGGCCATGACGTGGGGAGGGTTGCTGAATCAGGTTGGAAAATAAATAAACGTCGATGAAACAAAGAAAACCAGGGTGCACAGTCAGGTGAGGTCTACCCTAGTGGCACCAAATCCCAATCAGAATCAGTCCGGAAATAAAACAAGAGAGACCGGACAGGGGCATGGCAGGGAAAAAGCTCAGTCTCAGCCAGCTGCTCCTGCTCAAAGTCAGCAATCCAGAAACAAGAGAGGGCCATGGGTGCAACCGGAGTGGTTCGCGGAGTTGAAAGAAAATGTGGCCACTATTTTTGAAAAAACAAAGGAAGAGGTGCATTACCGGAGACCAGCAACACTGCAGTCTCCCAGAGAGCATCGCAATAACTCGTTTTGCCAATATCACAATGATATTGGTCATACCACTGATGATTGCATAGCATTGAAACAAGAAGTTCAAAACTTGATTGAGAGGGGAAAGTTGGGGGCCTACGTGAAAAGAAGAGGGGGTAATAGGCCTGATAACACTCACTGGGTTGGTCCAAGTAATGTTGCTCCGGAGGGAGCCATGGTTATAGTTGAAAGGTTTGACGTGGAATCTGAGTACTTGGATCCTGATCCAACTCGAAACAGAGTGGGTACAATCGAGGAATGTTCTAGGTCGGTCTCCGGGCTCATTAAGTTTTTCGAGTCACTTACAATTTTCGGAGGGGACACTATGACAGCTCCTACTGCTTCTTCGAGGAAGAGGCATGTTCATACTTTAGCCTCCCAGCTAGAAGGAGGCATGACTTCCTATCAGTCACAAAACTCATTCCCCTTTATTGTTTTTGATGAAGATGATTTAAGAGACATAGCTGGCCCTAATGAGGATGATGTTGTCATATGAGCATTTATAGGGGGAAACGACATAATGCGAATTCTGGTGGATACTGGAAGCTCCGCCAATATCCTTTTCTTAACCACATACAAGAGAATGAAGAATCCAGCTGTAATTCAGAGTTCGGACAGATCAATTGTGGGCTTTACAGGCAGCTCAGCAGATGTGGTCGGAGAGTTCGAAGAAGATTTTTTATTGGGCAAGGGCCCTTTCAAGAAAATGGTTAGAATACTATTTATTGTGGTGGATTGTCCCACTTGCTATAATGTCATTTTAGGGAGGTCTTGGATCTCTAGGATGCATGCAGTGGCTTCAAGAGTCCACCAGTGCTTGAAATACGCTGTTCAGGGACGGGTTGGAGTCGTCCGGAGCAGCCAAAAGATTGCAAGAGAATGTTATGCCACTTTCCTGGCTCCCCGAACACTGGGGGCAGTCCGTATTAATGAACAATAGCAGTTTGAGGGCCTTTCTGTGGGGTGAGGGTGAAATTGATGACCCCAGAGAGACCCCTGGAGTATTGATACCGGTTGAAGAGGTAGAAACACACTGTTTGGAAGATGGGAAAAGTGTCAAGATAGGGTCTAAGATGCCACCTGTTTTGAAAGATGAAATGTTAAAGTTTTTGAAGAACCATCAGCACGTTTTTGCTTGGTGCAATGCTGATGTTACCGGGGTTCCATCTGAAGTGATATCACATCACCTATCCGTCCGGAGAGACGTAGCTCCAGTGGTTCAAAAAAGAAGAGCTTTTTCCAAAGAAAAGGCTGATGTCATTGTGCAAGAGGTTGACAGGCTCACAAAGATGGGGCACATCAAGGAGTCTCAATACCCTTTGTGGACTGCCAATCCTGTCTTGGTGAAAAAGAAGAATGGCAAGTGGCGCATGTGCATTGACTTCACAGATCTCAATAGAGCTTGCCCAAAAGATTTGTATCCAGTTCCCCGGATTGATCAGTTAGTAGACTCCACCTCTGGGAACAAGCTGCTTTCCTTTATGGATGCCTTCTCCGGATACAATCAGATTCAAGTAAATCCAAAGGATCAAGAGCATACCACATTTGTCACTGACAGAGGTCTTCATTGCTACAAGGTAATGCCATTTGGTTTGAAAAATGCTGGGGCTACTTATCAGAGGTTAGTCAACAAGGCATTTGCTGATCAAATTGGACGAAATATGGAAGTGTACATTGATGACATGATGGTGAAGAGTGTAGATGAGCAGTTGCACTTGTCCGATCTCCAAGAAACCTTTGCCAACTTGGTAAAAGTGAATTTGAAATTAAACCCAGAAAAGTGTGTGTTCGGAGTGCAGTCCGGGAAGTTTCTAGGCTATATCATAAGTGAGCATGGAATACAGCCGATCCGGACCAGGTAAATGCTCTTTTCCAAATGGAGCCTCCTCGAAACATTAAAGAAGTACAGCGGTTAACGGGGAGATTAGCTGCCTTAAACAGATTTATCTCAAGGTCTTCGGACAGGTGTGCACCGTTCTTTCAAACTTTGAAGGGTGCAAAGGGATTCGATTGGACCCCACAGTGTGATGAGGCTTTCAATGAGATCAAGAAGCACCTGTCCTCTCCCAAAACCTTGTTTAAACCAATTGATGGGGAGATCCTCTTCGTATATTTGGCAGTTTCAAGTTATGCCATCAGTGCTGTGTTGGTAAGAGCGGTTGATGGTCATCCCCATACAGTATACTACATCAACAAAAGTTTGATAGATGCAGAAATGCGTTACTTGAAACTTGAAAAGTTAGCATTAGCCCTGGTGATAGCAGCTAGGAAGATGAGGCCTTATTTCCAGGCTCATCCCATCATCGTCCGGACTTCTTTTCCCCTTAAGAATGTCCTCCAAAAGGCAGACATTTCAAGCAGGATGACTAAGTGGTCAGTAGAGTTGGGGGACTTCGACATAGATTTTGCTCCCCGAACAGCAGTCAAGGCCCAAGCTGTGGTAGACGTTTTGGTTGAATTCCACTTCGACAGGGATTCAGAGCAAACCACTGATATAAAAGATAAAAAGGTATGGGTCGTCCGAACAGATGGTGGGTCTAGCACTATGGGGTGTGGTGCAGGGGTGTGTTTGACTTCCCCGTATGGAGACAAAATGTACCATGCTATTTGTTTTGCTTTCAGGGCATCTAATAATGAGTCCGAATACGAAGCAGCTATAGCTGGTTTGAAGTTAGCCTACATTTGTGGGGCTAAGAGGGTCAAGCTGCGAAGTGACTCCCAACTACTTATCCACCATGCCCAAGGCCAATCTGAGGCTAAGAAGGAGCAGCTTGTGAAATATTTACTCCTCCTAAAAAATGAAGCACTTAAGTTTAAAGGTGTTGTCTATGAGCATATTCCCCAGGAAGAAAATGAGCTAGCAGACTCATTGGCAACCATAGCATATACGGAGTCATATCCATGGATCTATGTGCTTGAAAGCCCCTCCATACAACTTTGTAAGGGTAAAGAAGAGGAAATTTTTGAAATACAAGTAAAACAACCTCAAGACTGGAGATTTCCTCTCTTGCAATATCTCTCCGATGGTATTGTGCCTCCGGACAAGTCACTAGCCAGAACACTGAAACATAAGGCTCGTGGTTTCATCATATTGAGAGAAGTGATGTACAAAAAGTCCTACAGTAAACCTCTCCTACGCTGTTTGGGGGATGAAGAGTCACAAGTGGTCCTCTCTGAATTGCATGATGGTGAGGGATCAGCCCATTGTGGGTTCAGAGCTTTAACAAGAAGAGTTTTACTCTCCGGTTATTATTGGCCATCAATCATGAAAGATGCTAAGGAATTGGTAAGAAGGTGTGACTTGTGCCAGAGGTACAACAATGAAATTCATGTCCCAGCCGTTCCTTTAGAGTCAATTTCTGAGCCTATTCCTTTTGCTCGATGGGGATTGGATTTAGTAGGGCCTCTCCATGTGGCGTCCGGAGGGCGTGAAACTATAATTGTGGCCATATACTACTTCTCGAAGTGGATTGAAGCAGCCCCTCTAGCAGGGACAACATCAAAAGCTGTTATAAAGTTCATTTTATCCAACATCTGTTGCAGATTTGGTGTCCCACAAAAGATAACAACAGACAATGGACCACAGTTCAACAACAAGGAAATGGAGAGCTTCTGTGCCTCAAGGGGTATACAACATTGTTTTTCTTCACCTTTCCACCCACAAGCAAACGGGCAGTTTGAAGTGGCTAATAGAACTATACTGTCCGGTTTAAAGAAGAATTTGGAAGGGGCTGCTTGGAAGTGGCCTAGTTATCTACAAGAGGTCTTTTGGGCCTACCGGACAACACATGGGGCTGCAACACAAGAATCACCCTTTGCTTTGGTCTATGGGATGGATGCATTAGCTCCCATAGAAGCAACTCTCCCCTCCTTTCGTGTTCACAACTTCTCCGAACACGCGAACGAGGTGGCAATCAAAGGTCAACTTGATTTGATAGAAGAAAGACGAGTTAAAGCTCACCTTAGAGTTGCACACTATCAAGGCTTGATGAGAAGCAGTTTTGCTTCCAAAGTTAAAAGAAGAGATTTCCAACCAGGGGACAAGGTATTGAGGAAGGTCTTCTTACACACTAAAGAAAAGCTGTTCGGAAAGCTGGCCCCAACTTGGGAGGGTCCGTATATGGTTGTTGAAAGAATTAAACCTGGAGCATATTGGTTGGAAGACAAAGATGGCAGAGTTCTAATTCATCCTTGGAATATCGAGCATCTCCGGATGTACTTGGAGTAGCACTTCTGTAAATATTTACTTGTTTAAACATCCATGTAAATATTTGGGGGCATACTCTCTCCTCCCTGGTGGCACGGGGAGGTTTTAATGAGGTGTCCGGGCTGTTGAATAAAGTTTGATGCCTTCTTAAAAAATTTCTAAGTGTTTTTAAAGTTTTGTCCCTTATCATACTATCCGGATTGAAATAACTAAGGGCTATTTAAACTCTAGCCGGAGAACTTAAACACTCTCACTATGAAACAACTAAAGGCTACTTAAACTCTGGCTATCAAAATTAGAACAAACAATGAAAGAAGATGATAGTTGCACAGAACAGAAATATTCATTGAAATAAATAACTTAAAATTGCCTTGGCCTTCCAAGGACTTTTAAATTATCAAAGTAGAACACAAAAAACCTATCCGGTCAGATACCGGACACCATTACAAAAAGAGTGCCTTGGCCTTCCAAGGACTTTAGTCTGGATAGAAAATAAGCAAAGTGGATCATAAGTTAAGGTCGAGCCTTTGAAGATGGCTCACCTTCATCTACCTTCTTGCCCTTAGGATCGTCTTTCTCTTCATCTGGGCTCTCCCTAGTATGTTCTTCATCACCTGAGGAATCACTAGAGTAGCCATACCTATCGCCTTCGGCCATCGTGTGGTATGGGAGGTCTTCAGGCTCAACATAAAGCCATAAGTCCCCTAGGTTCTTCTTCGGAAACTTTTCATGGAAAAGTAGAACCATGTCAGACCTCACCTTCTCGAGCAGTTGCTCTTTGCTTTTGATCATCTGGTTGGCATAAGCATTGATCTTGGCTTGGATCTTAGCCTCTTGCTCCCTTAATAAAGTGGTTTTCTCCTCGGCAGCCTTGGATGATGCATTCTCAAGAGCAATATTTTTAGTAGTTAAGTTGGTGATGATTTTGTCCTTTGCCTTGGTTTCTTCCTTTGAGGCAGTAAGGTCTTTCTCCAGACCGGACAGTTTCTCCCGGAGGTCTTTAATAGTTTCCTCTAAAGTGGCAACTTTTGTGGTGTTTGTCTGTTGGTTTCTCTTCAACTCCTCGTTTTCTTCCTTTAACATGGCAGCATTAGAGGTGGCAGTGCGAAGGTCTTCGGACTGTTTCTCCTTGTCAGACTTAAGGTCTTTAATGATGTCTGCCTGACTCCGAACTTTCCTCTCCAACCTAAGTACAGGCTGCACGTTGCTTAACAAGGAGTGGGCTATAGCATCCCTTTCACTAGAGACAATAAAAGTCTTACCATTGAAATTGACTGTGTTGGAGGTGCTTGGAGGGAGGTAAGGCCCGACAAACTCATCTCTGGGGAGATTGAGGAAGTATTCACCAAGCTCACCAAGTTCGGTGATGTCTACTCCATCTATGTTGATATCTCCCCCCTAAACCTCATCGGTGTGGAAGTCACCAGAAATCTCCTCAGCATGCGTCGGGTCTGCAGGATCAGCTTGGAGAGAAGGCTCCGGAGCCGAGAGAGAAAGCTCATCTCCCTTAGATGTCTTTTTCTTCTTAGCCTCCCGGTCTGCGCCTTCGCTTCCCTGTTTCCGGTTCCTCTTGGAAGCCCTTGGAGGTTTTGGGAGGTCCGCTTCCTGCCTTTCAGTCTCTTGCTCCACCACTTGCAAGAGAGCATCATCAATTTGGCTCTGAACTGGCCCCTCTGGGTCTGTTGGAGCATCCTTCTCAGCATCAGCAGGGTTGGCATCACCCATCACCTTTTTGCCCTTCTTCTTCTTGCCTTTCATCTTGCTCGGGGCTTTGGCCCGGCCTGGCAGGAAGAGTGTCCCATCTGGTTCATGGGTCCTCTTGAGCACAACATCCAGAGAAGGCTGGGTGGTGAGCTCCTCCCAGGTCAAGTCTCTCCGACCTGTGGTGTTCCACAGGTGAGACCTTGCCAAATTTCCACTAGTGAAAGCATCATGGAATCGGTTCCCCCAATTCTCAGCAGCCCAGGCATTAATCTTGCCACAAGTTATCTGCCCGGCTTTCTGATAGTCACTGAACTCCTTGGGTAACACTGCCAAGGCAAAAGTGAGACCCATTAGTTCGAACTGCTTTAGATAAGAAAGGGAAAAAAAGTATGAGACTTACAATCACTCCTCCACCTACTTCTGAGGAGGCTTGGGTTCTCTCCGGATTTTATCTTCTTGCTATTCTCCCAGGCACCACTGACAAATAGAAATTGGGTCCTCCAATTCCTCTCTCCCTCCAGCAAATCATCCACCGCCTTGAAGTTGTCCCCCATGTTAAAGTGGTAGAAGGGGATGTGATGGATTCTACACAGGCTAGCCACTGCAGCAAACTCCTCCATGGGCAGAGGGATCCCGGACAACCTTGATGCCATGATGCATGACATAAGGGTATACCAAGCATTGGGGCTCAGCTGGCTCGGACAGAGTTTGATCAGATGGAAATATCTGACAATCTCTGGGTCTAGTGGGAACCTGAGCCCCCAGTTGAACAGCTCCGTGTACATGACCACTTCACTCAACTTGCAGTCCATGGGGGTCTCATGATGTATAGGAATCCTGATCTTCACATTTTCTGGAATGCCCCATTTTGAACGCATCCTGCCCAACTCAGCAGTGTGGATGAATGCGTAGTTGATTTTTTGTAAGGAGAGAAGGTAATTAACGCTGACCTTGTGAAAACAAGGCCCCACTCTTCCCTCGAGGCTCTCCGGCAGATCCGGATGCCTCAAAAATAGTTTTTCTTTGCCCTTGTCTTTATTGGCAACTATTTATTTGCTGGTCTGACCGGAGGGCTCAGACTCAAACGGGGCTTCTTCAACAGAGTCCTCCATCACTTCCTCCATGATTGTTGAAGGGATTTCAGCTGCTGTAGTGGGGAGGAGGGTTCAAACTTGACTCAGCCTTATCTCCGGACTGATGGGCCTCAGTGCCCCTTTGATTTCTGCTCTCCGGTAGAGTGTTTGGAACAGAAGTTTCTGGTTGAAGGTTTGGATTGGAGCCCTTCGGTCCGGATAGCCTGTCCTTAGGGGCTCTAATAGGCACCTCTGATCCGGTGCTGCTGCCTTTTGCCCCCGACCTTGAGGGAGTATTTTTGGTCCCCATGCCTTTAACCAACCGGCCTTTCCTCCTATCAACCAGCTTCTCAGGAGAGTGCTCCGTATCCGATCCCATTGCAATAAAGGGAGAAGGTTTTCTAAGGCTAGTGGCTGTAACTCCTGGCTCGACAGCAGGCACCGATTCCTGAACTGAGGAACCAGAGATTATGGGGGAGAGGTTGGTTTGAAATAGTTTTCTAGGCTTAGTACCTTTGGAAAAGGACGAGCCTCGATCTGACTCGGTAGCAGAGGTGTTTAGTCTCTCAACAGGCGAGGTGGGTAACCCTGCTGCGATCCGTCTTTCTCTTTCAACTTTTTGAGCCTTTTCTAACTCAGAAAGATTGAGCCACCCGCCTTTGACAAGAGCGTTCCTCGCTGTAAACATAAAATGTTGAACTAAACTTTTGCTTTAGAGAGAGAAAGCTTTGAGAGTTTTTGCAGAAGTAAATTTGAAGGAGATGGTAAAACAGTAGAAATGAGTTTGTATTTATAGTAAATCTGAAAAAGGAAGTTGATTCTTAGGAGAATTCGAAAAGTTTGGCAATGATTAAAAGACGGCGCTGATGTCACCACCTGTAATTAAAGAGGTTGCTTTTCGAAGAAGGTGGGTTCAAAATTCAAGGTGAAAAAACGGCTGAAGCAACCAATCAGAGAGTGACACGTGTCCCACGAACTCTGGCAAAAACCGTTTTGAATTCGTGAAGCTTTATCTACCCGGATAAACCCATAGCCCGAATTGATAGACCTGTTCGGATTAAAACTACCCCTGACGTCGGACTGTTTTTCAAGTCTTTGACAAGAATATTTGCACAAACACCTAAAAAAGAGGCTCCTGATGAGTCTGAAGTCTGCACGCTCCCCGGACAAGGACAGATCGGTCCAAGGCCTCCGGACCGGACAGATCACACGGACCAGACAGATCACTTCGAACACTACGACCATAGGACCGTTCGAACTATGACAAAAGTAGTAAAAAACCTAAACACTTCTTGACTAAGCTATTTGCTCTCATACTTAGAGCTCATGGGTCTTTGAACATGACCCGGGTCCATTAAATATGACCCGAAATCCCATAAGGGCCCAAACATTAGGGTATAAATACCCAACCGCCTGCATTAAGTGTGGGTAAGGAGAATTAACTGCTATCAGGCTGCTTAATTATCTTTCTACTCTCTACTCTAAACACATATCACCCACACACTACTATAAAACACCAACCAAATTACTAGCCTACCCTCAGGCAATTATTATCCTCACCAATTTTCGTATGATATTTGAATGGTTTTTTATCAACTTACAAATTATTTCATTATGTGATATTAAAAATTAGTTAATCACTTAGATTCTGAATTCATTCAAAAAAATTTAAAATTTATTTTATAAACTTACAAATTATTTTGCAACACAAAATTGTTAGTAAAAAACTTAGGTTGTAAACTCGCACAATAAAATATTAATATTTTTCTAAAAAAATATTATACAGATTCAACCTATAAAATATGCACCATCCGTGTATAAGTACTACATCGATGATGCATAGGTGCATCAATGGGGCATACTACTACGCATTGATGGTGCTTAGGTAATACTTCATCGGTGTATAAGTAATACATCGTATGTGCATAAGTATATGCATTGATGATGCTATTATGCACCATCGGTGTCAAGTACCATTACCAAAGGTGCATAGTAGCACCATCAATACATGTATACTGCACTGATGGTGCATTTCGGTAATAGTTAGCTCCAAACTCGTATAATTTTCCGCCTATTTTCTTTTTTCTTTTTTTATTTTCCTCAACAATAATTACCATCTAAACATTATTCACCAACTTCATCATTCACGTCTCTATACATAGGTCTCAAATAACATAAATATATAAACACAACTTCATCTACTAAAATATATCCTCTAATCAAACTCATAATTGTGTTTGATATGGGCTCTCAATGAATACAATAATTTGTTACAAGTCGTTAAGTATGTGAAGAGAACGAGGTCGGATAAGACTACCGATGGGCTTTTAATGAAGTATTATGTAAAATTTACCACATGTATGGGTACATGTAAGAGCGTAAAAGAGCAAATCCATATTTGTCTTCACGCAGTTGTGAAAAATTCTCTCCCAAGTATAATTATCTGAAATCAAAACTAATATTTTTGGTGTTCGACTTCCCATACGAAGATATAAATAAGATGTTTAACTCATTTAATTTTAAAGTAACTTATTTTATGAAGAAAAAATATGATACGTTATGTTGATAAACTAATCGTTGAAACAACGAATGCAGTCTGGAGTTTCACTTTTAACGATGAATATGACTTTAACTGATTTAATATGTGTTGTTGCAGTTCATGTTTAATTTTTTATGTTTATTTTATGTTCCTTTGAGTATTTTAAGTTATTGTATATGTTTTATGTTTGTTACAAGTTTTATGTTCGTTTCATATTTATTTTATATTTTTTAGTTCATGCTTAAATTATATGTTTTTTGTATAATGTATCTATTATGTTACAATATTAAGAATCAGTTATAGATATACTAGTTTGTGAGCTCATGTATGGTGTCAGGAAAGAGGTGTGTAAGCTGTTTAGTTTATTAAATATCATATAATTTACGAAATTGAGTTTGACCTTGTTGCAATGTAGTAGAATAAGTACGGGCAAATGCAAACCTCCTATAAATAGATATGTAAGGATATAATTCTTCCTAAAGCGTTGTGCTATATGTATCGCATACTTTTGTTTAATATAATTGGTTATGATATCTTTTCATTTTATATACAATGTATTTAATTCTGGTGTATTTTAAATTTATGTTGAATTATATCTAGTTAAGTTTGATATTTTCAAATTGTTAACATAATAATATTAAATAATTATATTAAACAAATAAGTCTTTATTACATTACTACACCAATGCATCTAAATCGGTCACTTCGGGTTTGATGCGGCCATACTTTGGAATTTGAATATCATGATATCATTTGCATCGAGTTATAATCAGCAATTTTCAAACTACTACTGCTTCTGGGCTACGCAATAGTAGACATGAAGGATGTACGTTTGTGCATGATGAGTCATTAGCAATATAAAGTTATATAAACTAATAAAAATATACGAGGATGAAGACGACTCGTTATTATAAAAAATAATTAAAATATATAATTGAATACTTACATAGACGAAATGGTTGTTATTAACAAAACCAAATTTGATTTCCTCCACTTGAGTCATCGGAGGGGGTGCACCTCATAATAGTAAAAAAATAAAATTATAATTCATCGACCCCGATTGTGCTACAAAATATATTATGTGGTTAAAATTTGATATGATCATTATCTCCAACTTTATTGTCATCCAGTTTGCTATAGTTGCAGTAAATTTATAGTAGATTATACTTTTATTGACTTTTAATACTCATTTTTACCATTAAATATTTTCATATAAACTTTAGCGTTATCCATTAGCTCATTATAAAGTACCTTTCTATTAATATGTCATCCCTTTTGTTGGTCGTACAAGCCACACCAAACTGATCGATACCTACAATATTCATCGGGTCTAACATCGTTAATCGCAGTTATAAAAATTCTATAGTGATTGAGAATTATCGTAAGTAAGTAATTGGATAATAAGAAAATTGTTTAAACCCACTATTTGAGCTCGTACGCTATAACTAGATAATGACATCATCAAAGAAATTCCAACTACCGCAGGTTTCTATAGCGAATAGGTATGACCACTTGCTCGTGTTGGTACTTCCAAATTAACGGGTTTACTTCATGGTGTAATTCTTTTCTCTTTACACACTTTAACCAACTAAAATTTAAAACTGTTATGTATCAAATGTTCACTTTATCTTTCCGAATCTTTCATATGTTTCCAATACGATTTAACTCGTTTAATGGATGATACATCAAAAGATACTTTACGTTTATCATGTGAACAACCACGGTGTTTCTGGTTTTCCAAATGCTAAAAAATGGTAAATAGTTCTGGATATACTACTCAAAACCATTTCTTCTAAACATATTATATCTGTCATTCATTGTTGGTTTGCATGACATTAATTACAAGTTTATCTTTTTTGTGGTTAAATTTGTTTGTATCATTATATCTAACATCTTCTAATGATCATCAAAATATTTTAAAGGTGCAGCTATGCCATTAGAGAGCCACTCGCAAATCTGGTACAAATACGAGATATTGTGCATAAATTGTAAAGCATAAGTGCAAATTTCATCTTCTATCTCAATTTTATATCTCATCTCAATATCTTTAGCACCGTTTAATTTAATAATTTTTTTTATAAAGAAGTGTTCGAGACGTTACCTTTGAGGTTGTCGAACACGTCTCTAAATTTATGTTATGCTATAAATTGATTATTTTCAAATGATGCTCTAATTCCCACCACGTTGTTGCATTTTGACCAAACAATGCACAATATGCCAAAATCACTCGAAGTTAAGCTTGCACGTACCTAAAAAGATTTTAGGTTAGAATTAACGCTCTTCACCCGATTAGTAACCGTGTGTCCCAAAAGCATGAACTTTCTACTTTTGTAAACCACAACCTTATCAATGTAAAGAAATAATCAAGACTTTTTTATATATGCAGTTTCTTGAGGAAAATATGTAAAGTCATGCTGCATCTCGATCCGACTATTCTTGAATTCATGTTTTGTCCGTGAGTACGTATTCTTTTTACACACACAAAAAAAGGCTTAATGATCTTGTTTTTCATTCATGTACTTTTTCGCATCCATATAAACGTTCATGTTATGTGCCAAGCATGTGCATTATTTTCAGGAACACTTGTTCAAGAGCCTTCATAAACGCTAAGTCTGTATCCGTCAAAATCACAAACGATTTTTCAATACCGTTAAATACAACCAATGATTTCAAAAAGTCTAATACCCACTTGAAATTGTTTACTTTTTCTCCAAATATAAATGCAAATGCGACGTAATAAGTCAAACTAGTAGATATTAATTCGACGATCTCAAACAACGATATCTCGTGTCTTATTCTCTTGGAAGTGTTATCCATTATTAGAAATTTTGGAAATATGTATAACAAATCTACACTAAGTGTGCAAAAAAATGTCAGTAATAGTATCACTTCCATCTTTGCTAGATCTATGTAATGCAAAACAATAACACCAAAAACATATACCCATAACTACAAAAAAAAACTGCTTGCGAACTGGTGGTACAAGCATGAGAACCTGTGGAACAAAAAGTTCGAACCAGTGGCACAATGGGCTCAATCCAGTGGTACAAAAAATTCGAATAAGTGGTACCATGGTTCAAACCGATGGTGCCACCAGTTAAACAATACGCACCGTCGGTTCACCTCGGCTGAACCGGTGGTGTGTAGTTATTTCAAAAAGAATTGAAAATATTTTTTAAAAAACTCTCAAATGGTGATTTACTTTCTTAACTGTACTTATTTCTCCTTTTCTATCTTTATATTTTCGGATAAATACATATCTTCTTTCATTTTATTAATGGGTGTAAAATCTTATTTTATTTTTAAATAAAAATTTAATTTAAAAATTAAGTTCAAGTTAATATTGAAAAAAATTGTATGAAATGGATGGAAGGATGTAAAAAAAATTGTAAATAAATTGATAAGTGATAATACATTAAATAAAACCTAAGTCAAACTTTTGGTCCAACTTCATTTTTTTTAGAGTTAGATGACATTTGGATTAAAAAAAATGGCTAATAATATAAAAGATATTCGAACCTATCTAATAACTTTTCACTACGTTCACATTCAAGTCAATTAAATATTTATGCGATCTTATTTGAATTTAAATTAAAGTAATCCAACTCTAATTAATTAATTAATTAATTTTCAATTCATCAAAAGGCCAAATAAAATGCATGAAATAACAAGAGTCGCTAGAAAGTGATGGGACGCACGTAGATCTCACGACCCATTTTATGAAATCTAAACTAACAACAAAATCAATGACTGAATTTCTTTATAGATTAACTTATAATTATAATTATGATTAGTTGATTTAATTAATTCAATAACCATGATACCTTACTCTTTCATTTCACATGGCTTTTAGGCTAACGTCCGACAATGCTATTCATGCCTACATCCATTTTTATAATATCACGATGCAATTTGGATGCTATTAAATTACTTTTTATTTTTATATAACTCGAACCATCAAAAAAATAAGTGGTCATTACAAAGCAATAACCAACTTCTAACATTTATTTTATTGGAAATACATTTTCCATCTCATATATATATATACATTTGCTTGAGTTTTAAATAGTAAAATGATAGATAGATTATTATTTAGATAATATGATCTAAAATATGTTCAATCATATCTAAATTGTAGATTTATTAAGATAAAATGATCTAAAATATTTTGAATCATATCTAAATTGTAGATTTATTATGAGTATCTAAAGAAGCTTGATGGTTGGGCTGGATCGACCCAACGACAACAACACTAGGCTGAATTTTTTTCAATTTCATTTAGTATATTTTGTATGATTTATTTTACATGATAAGTGTTTGGATATGCTATAATTTGTGTGTATTTATGAAATAAATGCTTTATATGCTTGAATAATTATATAGATTTGCGTGACTAAGGTTTCAAATTTTGGTATGTGAATCATAGAATCATTTAATTGACTATTCAGAAGGTTAATTGATCTCATAATGATCCTAGGATCTAAAATGGTTCAAGAGATTAATTTAATTTCAAATATTATTGGGCCTCTAAAAGATTATAACTTTGATTTAACTTAATCATGAACAAGAGAAACTCTAGTGAAAATTTATCCTTAAGATTTTTTTAAATTCAAGTAGATAAAATCAGCCATCGTGAGGGTTTCACCTATAGTTGGGATAGTTAAACTAATCATTGCGTTTATTTTAGCTAAGGTGGGTGAAATCAGCCATCCAGAGGGTTTCATCTATACTTAGGAAAATTAAGGTTATTTTAAATTTAAGTAGGTGAAATCCGCTCTTCGGAGGATTTCACTCGTACTTGTGATAGTTAAAATAATCATTAATGGTAATTTTCTCAAACTCATAAATACATGTTAGTATAATTTTCCCTCGAGTATCCTATTACCAAGGTTTGTTATGTTATACATGTATATGTCATGTTCAAGTATGTTAAGTTGTTATACGTCAATTTTACTTATGTCTTATGTATTAAATATATGTTCTAGTTAATGTTAAGGGTTACAATCCAATGGGGATCGAACCCCCAATGTTGGACGACTCGAATTTTAATTAGTTGAAAGAAGATGTTGCAAAGTTATTGAAGTATCGTGATTTATGACCTAGCACTAATAACACGTAAACCCTATGCTCTTACTCAAGAAATTTTACATGAAGAAATAAAGAAGTATGGAAACTAGGAACGATCTAATCAGTTGTGTTTGGCCTTCATGCTTTAAGGGATACTAGCTGTATTTCGTAGGGGTATCCCCAACGGATACTACCAATACCTTAAATTTTCTCATGGAAGTTGAGAAATCATTTCGTATCTCATGAATGTGAGGATTACTTCTTTGTCTATATGATTGATCATAAACAATGATTCATTCTTGTTCCAACCTACTCAATCTTTTTCAAGTTACTAAACATTTACCGTAGCTAACGTGTGCCCAATTCATGAAGTATTCTTCTTTCATCCATAATATCATCACATAGGGTCAATAAACATTTCTACGTGACTGAATTTATTATTATGATTAAAGTATATGTCCAAAAGATTAATTATATCTTTTACTACTTAATGGATACATATGATAGAATCTTTAATGACCTTCCAACTTATAACAAAGTATAGAAGAATAAGTACGTATTTATTTCTGGTAATTAGCATACTAGCCATGAAAGAGTAGTTCCTTCCATTAGGCAATATTGAAGGGTGAGTTGTTATTGATTTTATTTTATTTCTTGTTTGATTTCCTTTAATCTGCATTTGATTGTTGTTGTCTTTGTTGGATCATACCCGTAAGAAATATACCAGACTTGTGGAAGATGATTCCTCATTTTCTTATTCTTACTCTTCCATTTTGGTGCTCGAGGAATTTGTTAGTAGCTGGTTGTGGTCGAGTATTGTTGTTCACAAAAACAATCTGTTTGTGATTCATTTACGGATGAACATTCTCTAGAGGATAAGAATATGGAAACCCAATCTCTACCGAATAAGATTGTGCATAAACATTCTCGAATGAGAAATATAAATAATAAGCCAAAAGATATTAGGCCAAATAAATCATTAGTGGTACATTCTAATACCAAATAGACTGAAGCAAAACCTTATGCTACATGTAAATCTATTGTGATTGATGTTTTTTGCTTAAAAGATAAAAAAGAACCTTGTCCTAGTATTGCTGAAGATGAAGTTGAATATCAAGAAGATGATATGACAATTATTAAGAACTTTGTCTTAGTATTGCTAGTACAGATTTGTTGGTTGTGGGCATTGGTGGGATAATTTATAGTCTGAGGGTATTTTGGGTAGTTTTTAACTTAAGTATTAACTTTGAAGTAGTGAGTAGATAAATAAGGAAGGTGTATGCTTGTATTGACTTGATCTGACTGTTCACGATATGCTTGGTGTAAAATATACCCGAACTGCCCTTCCGGATAAAGTATCAGTGCCCTTCCAAAAATATCTGAACCTATCAGTAGCCCCTTTAGTTCTTTCAAAATTATTTTGGAAGAGCTAACTTATTCATGAAAATATATGGATCATATCTGATGTGTCTTTTTAAACAGTTGGTTATCAAGAAAAAAGGACCCTTATCGGATCCAAAGTGGTTCCTTTTTGTAAATAAAAAAACCAACGGTCAAAATTTTATAATCTAACACGTGTCACACTCTGATTCGACCTCTCAACTGTTTTTATTCCTTAGGACTTGCACCTATGCTTCAGAAAGTAATTAGAGTAGGCTTAATAGCCCGTAATTATTATCTGAATTGTTTCATCTCCCCTAGAATAAATACTCAAGTAGTTTTTATATCTATATAAACCTATTTTACTATTTGTTTTTTTATAATCATAATAATTTTCTAAAAAGAGAAAGTTTGAGCTTGCAAAGGGAGAAAGCTTGAGTTTATGATTTTGCTCTGTATCCATGAAGTTATATGTTCACGGCCAGAAACGCTTTGATCAAATGGGGTTGGCTAAACCTATCTGATTTGGAAAAAGCGAGAAAAAAGGCAAGACGGGAGGTGAGGATCGCAGCCAGACTTCCTGATTCTCCTCGTCGAGTAGTTAGCCAAGCGGTACCAAAACCGGATAAGAGCACATCATCGTCAAGAACATCGGTAACTCAAAAATTTCTTTTATCCCGACATTATCTTCGTTAGAATCTGAACCTTCAATTCTGGTATCCTTAGATTCTTCTAGTAGTAGGAAACCCTCAACGTTCCTAGCCATGAGCTCAAATACTGAAGATGTCACACCCTGGGGAGTCACTCGACTCTCCACGTCCAAAGGAACCCCTTTTTCTTCCAAGAACGTTAGTTTAGAAGCACTAAACCCTACTGCACAATCCCCTACAAATTCGGACATCATGCCTCTCTATAATGAAGCCACCCAAACTGAAAAAGAGGCCATAAGTATTTAAATGACCAAACAGTGGTTTACTATAATTGAACAAAATATGGAAGACAACAGGGAGGATACCTCACTGGAGACATCCGGAAATACTGAAAATACTATAGCGGATCGGTCCAATAGGGAAAAAGTGGGACTGCCAAACACCG
This sequence comes from Limnanthes douglasii subsp. nivea, assembly GCA_036936605.1. Lineage (NCBI taxonomy): Eukaryota > Viridiplantae > Streptophyta > Magnoliopsida > Brassicales > Limnanthaceae > Limnanthes > Limnanthes douglasii. The sequence goes on along the minus strand of JAUPFV010000005.1, from coordinate 284,799,578 downwards.
AATCACTCCCTGGGTGTTTAGAAAGGGAAAGTTGGGCCAAATTTTTGCAAGGTCAATGTTAAATATTTGTTGGCCCTTCAAAATATTGCCTATGTGTATACACACCGCCAAATTAGCACGGATAAGAACAAAGTGGGGCTTCCCAAAGTCTATTAAGGTTAGGATTCCAGTTACACTGGAGTCTCTTTTGGATTACAAGGCAAATGAACTGGTGGTATACACCAAAATTCTAAACTGGGGACTTCGTTTCCCCTTGGACCCAGAAACATTCGGTACTTACATCTAATCAAGTTTTTCCCAAGCCAGTTGAGTCTGAACGCCTGGTATACCCTATTAGCCAGCATCATTGTTTCTAGGCTATCAAAGATCTCAATGCCCATGGAGCAAATTGTTGTTGTGGCTGGTTTATGTAAGAATCATCTGATCATTTTTTATCACTACAACCTGGGAAACGATTACCAAGTAGTGAATGATTTATTAGAGGCTGAGAAACCTTGGAGGACTTAGTTTTTGTTCATAAGTGGAGCCTGTTAAAATGGTAAAAAGATAAACTACAAAACAAATATGAGTCAATTTACTAGGCATTGGATGAGCTTAGGTAATATTTGCTCGGATCTCCACTTATATTTAAATACTATGTTGTTTTGAGCGAATTGGTTATTGTGTTTTTTTGCAGTACTTTCAAAGATTTTTTTTGAGCATTTTGAGGCTGGAAAGGCTACATTTTCAAAATTAAATCAATGAGCATCGGAGAAGTGGGGGTTTGGCTTTCATAATTGTTTCACTTTGGGAAACATTTTGAGGGCTCACTTCTGGAACATTACTGGAAGCAGAGACCTCACTTGAGAACAGCTGACCACCCCCCTCCATTGGATGTTATACTTAGAAGGTCAGAGGCAAAGGATGGAAAATTTTACTTAGCATCCCGGAGTGAAGCTCCTAGCTATCTATATAAGATGAAGAAGAAGAAGAAGAAGAAAAAGAAGAAGAAAAAGAAGAAGAAGAAGAAGAAGAAAGCGGGAATCGACCCATCTCACCCGAATCCTAAATGAGCCAGTTTGAAGAATCCTGAAGGGATAAATACTGTTATGTTAGAAGCAGTGGCTGCAACAGTTAGGGAATCAGGGGAACCAGACTTGTCGCCTTAGGCTAAGAAAAAAGGTCACAAGAGGCCTAAGGAAGGTGACGACCGAAGAGTCAGAAAGATGAACAAGAGTAATATATTGTCAAAAGTAATTTTCTGTCGTCCGGTCGACAATCCTTCTCTTCCAACTGATGTTCCTCCACAAGTAGAGGCACCAGCTGACCCTCCTTCTCCGGTGTTTCCCATTTCTAACCAGCCATTGATTGAAGGAGAGGTCAACCTGGATGAGTTTCACAACATGTATTTTAGCGATCTTGACAATGATGACTTTGTTGGGTCCTTTCCTCAGGCCACAATTGCCAATGTTTCACTTACAATGGTGAATCTTTCGAGGTATCACGCGAGCAGGATACCCTAGGCCATGCAGTTTTGGGATTCATTAGGCCAATAGTGGATCTGAAAATGCAGGTTGGGGAACAGACTGGGAACATCGACTCTCTTACCACATAAAATCAAAACTTGAGAGACTCTCTTTCATCTGAACAGTTGAAAATGGAAACTTTGAGTAAATAGAAAGAAGAATTGAAATTTGAGTTGCAAAAGGTTAAAACTGCCCAAGAAAATCTTCAAACCGAATTCTTCGAGCTAGAAACTGCCACTTCTACCAAGATCAACTCTTTGCAGGAACACCAAACCACCAACTCAACACTTTATCCGGAGAGAAAGAGAATTTAGCAAAACTTCTTAAAGAGAAGGAATAATGAAATACCCTTTTAAAGAAGAATCAAGCTCAAGAGAGCGACAACGATATAGAAGTACGATGTCGGTGTTGTGGATTCCTTGGAAGAAAGAGACGAGGGCATTAAGTCGGATATGGTTCTGCTATTCCACGATACCTTTCCAAATAGGAGCCTTTGAGCTTTGTGGAAATATGTACCATACAAGGAGATACCTTTTTCACACCATGCTGGATGGTGATAAACATGGATATTCAAGTGAAAATGATTCTCACGAAGGAACCGATGAAATCTCACATGCTGATACTAAGAGTCCCAAGTACGGTGTAGGTAAGGAAAGAACCGAGGGACCGTATCCCTAAGGTTATAACTTTTAATTTTATGTTCAAAACTAAAGTCCTTGGAAGTCCAAGGCATTTTGTTATCTTTTTTAATTTTTATTTTGTGAACTAAAGTCCTTGGATGGCCAAAGCATTTTAGTGATAATGGATATACACTTATGCTTGGTGTAATATTAAGTTTTCCCTTCGTATGGACTTCTTTTTCTTTTCATAACTAATCGTTAAGTAATATTTAATTCCTCCGACTTATTTAATAAACATTTAATCCATCGAATCACTTCAATAATCCTCCGATTATGTGTTTAATAAACTCAATCATGTGTTTAATGAATCTGATCATATGTTTAATGAATCCAACCACGTGTTTATGAATCTGATCACCTCACAAATACTTCATTTGAGGACCTAGGTGTTTAATAAGTATTCAATTTATCTGATCTCCACATACTCACAACATTTTTTAAAAGGCATAAGATACCATTGATTGAAAACCGGAAACCTCATTAAAACCTCCCCGCGCCACCAAGGTAGGAAAGAGTACGCCCCCTAAGATTTACATTGAATTATAAAATGGTAAATATTTACAAGATAGTTTCATTCTAAATACAACCTGAGATGCTCAATTTTCCATGGATGCTTCAAGATTTTTCCCTCTTTGTCTTGAAGTCTATATGTCCCTGGTTTGCTTCTTTCACATACCGTATAAGGGTCTTCCCAATTCGAAGCCAACTTCCCGAATTGTTTTTATTTGGTGTGTAAAAATACTTTTCTTAATACTTTGTTTCCTAACTGAAAATCTAATCTCTTTATTTTGGATGCAAATCTAATTCTTATTAAATCTTGACAGTGTGTTGTTCTTAAATATGCCTTCACTCTTTTTTCTTCAATCAAATCCAACTAATTCCTAACTGTCATATCATTAACATATTCAGAATAGCTTTGAATCTTGAACGATGGCAAAGTAGATTCTATAGGTGTGATTGTATCCATCCCATAAACAAGGACAAAAGGAGACTCTTAGGTCGCCATCTGTGGAGTAGTTTGCTAGGCCCATAATACTTCTTGCAAGTAACTCGGCCACCTTCTAGATTATTCTTCAACCCTGTTAAAATTGTCTGATTGACAACTTCAACCTACCCATTAGCCTGAGGGTGAAAAGGGGAAGAGAAACAGTGTTGAATTCCTATAGAAGTGCAAAATGCCTCAATATCTTTATTATCAAATTGTGGCCCATTGTTCATGGTAATTCGTCGGGGAATTCCAAATCAACAACATATATTAGACATAATAAATTATATGACCGTCTTAGAAGTGGTTACAACTAATGGGGCAACTTTTATCCATTTGGAGAAATAACCAATTGTCACTATTATCATTCGATAACCTCTGGATGCCATATGGAGAGGTCCAACTAAGTCCAAACGCCATTTATCTACCAGTATGGGCTCGGATACTAACTTCATAGGTACTGCTGGTGCATGGATTTCATTCCTATATCTTTGGCAAGGATCACACCTCCAAACCATATCTTTGGCATATGCCATGATGGTAGGCCAATAGTATCCTGCTAGCAAAACTCTCATGGTTAAGGCTTTGTAGCCACAATGTGATGATCCTTCTTCATCATGCAACTCGGATAGGACACTTTGAGACTCTTCAAATCCTAAAAAACGGATGAGTGACCTGCTGAAATATTTTATGTAAAGAAATTCCCTTAATACTAAGAAACTAGGAGCCTTATACTTGATCTTTTTAGCTAAGTCTTTATCTGAAGGTAAAACTCCATAAGAAATTAACTGATGTATTTCAAACCTCAAATATTTGGATTGTGTGGCAGATACACTTAAACTCTCTTTAGATTCACTCTCTTTCCCTTGAATTGAACTTATGGAGGGGATTTCTTGAATAATAATCCATGGGTAGGATTCAGAATAAGCTATGATGGCTAAAGAATCTGGCATAGTATTCTCCAATCTAGGGATATAATCATATTAGACGTTTTTAAACCCAATGACAGCTTTCTTTAGTACTTGCAGATACTTTATCAATTGATCATTTTTTGTTTCAAATAGCCCTTGAGCTTGGTTAATAAGCAACTGGGAGTCACTTACTAACCGAACTCTATTTGCTTTACATATTCGAGTTAATCTTAGCCCAACAATGGTCGCTTAATATTCTGATTCGTTATTAGATGCCCAGAAGCAAAACATACAGCACGATGCATGGTACCGCCATAAGGGGAGGTTAAACAAATTCTAACCCCACATCCCATTGTACTATATCTACCATTTGTTCGGATTAACCACTATTTCTTAGACTTGTTCTCATGTTCTTTCTCGTGAGGCCTTTTAGTATGAAATTCTACCAATAAATCAGCTATATCTTGAGCCTTGATTGCAGTTCGAGGTGCAAAATCAATATCATAATCTCCAAGCTCAAATGACCACTTAGTCATTCTTCTTGATACGTCAACTTTCTAGAGAACATTCCTTAATGGAAAAGATGATCAAACCGTAATTGAATGTGCTTAAAAGTATGGCCTCATTTTCCTGAATGTTATTACTAATTCCAATGCTAATTATTCTAACTTTAAATACATTTTTTCTACTTCCAACAAAGTCTTGTTCACATAATAAACCGGGTGGGGGTAATCATCCACTTCCCTTACCATAATGATTACTTACGACATAGTCCGATACAGCCAAATATATGAAACGTTTCTCCGCTTGAATAGGTTTGAACAACATATTGAGTGAAGATAAATGTTTTTTTTTATTTTAAGAAAGGCTTGATCACACTGGGGAGACCAGTTAAAGTCTTTAGCATTCCTCAAAACTTGAAAAAATTGAGCACACTTGTCTGATGACCTTGAAATAAATTTGTTCAACGCAACCAGCCGCCCATTTAACCTCTAAACTTCTTTAATTCTACGAGGAGGATCCATAGCCAATAAAGTGTTTAACTGATCTGGATCAGTCTGAAGCTCTTTCTCACTTATGACATACCCCAGAAAATTTCCAGATTGGACCCTAAAAATACACTTTTCCAGGTTTAACTTTAGGTTGATGGTTTCCAAGTTAGAAAAGGTATCTTGAAGATCGGATATGTGTTCTTCCTCCTTGATGCTTTTTACCATCATATTATATATACATACTTTCATGTTTCCGCCAATCTGGTCAGGAAATGTTTTATTTATCAATCGCTGATAAGTAGCTTCAGCGTTCTTCAACCCAAAATGCATCACTTCATAACAATGAAGCCCTCATTCAGTAATAAAAGTAGCGTGATCTTGATCGTTCGAGTCTACTTGTATCTTATTGTATCCTGTAAAGGCATCCATGAACAACAACAACTTGTTCCATGATGTGGAGTCTACTAACTGATATATTCGAGGCACGGGAAAAGGATTAACACAGGGTTAACAATTATTTTTTTATATACCATTATTTTTCTTGACTAACACAGGGTTAACAATCCACAACGAGTATTGATATTTTTTTATGTGACCCATCTTGGTCAACCGATCCAATATTTGTACTATCACATCGACTTTTTCTTTGGAAAATGACCTTCTTCTTTTAACCCCCAGTCCAATATCAGATCAGACTAACAATTTGTGGCAAATTACTTCAGCATGTACCCCGGTCACATCATCATTGCACTAGGTAAACACATGTAAATTGTCTGATAATAAAGACAATTGCTTTTGTTTCAAACTTATTGGCAACTTAGTACCAATCTTAACACTTTTTCTTTTTTCTAGGCAATGGATTTCAACTTCTTCAATAGATATTATAACATTAAGAGACTTTCTTGGATCATGAATTTTATTCTCATCGGTGGAAGGCTCCAATAGCTGTTATTCTTTGTTAACTTTGACTGACTCTAAAGATTTTGAGGCAAAAGTTGTTACGCAGCATTCTCTAGCTACCTTCTGACTATTTCAAACAACACCAACCTGTGTACCCACATTATATTTCAAACATTGATGGACAATATAGGCCACAATATGCATCTTGGAAAGCCAAGATCTCCCAAAGATAGCATTATAAGACGTTGGGCATTCAACCACAACAAATAACACCTTCACTGTCTTCTTAAAAGGTCATTTGCCCAATATTACATCATCTTCAAACTCATCGATGACATCTGCCGAACTCCCAGTAAATCCCACTTTAGTTCTGTTTAACCGTTGAATAACTGAGGGATTCATCTGTTTGTAAGTATCCATAAACAATATGTTTGTCGAACTTCATGTGTCAATCAGGATTCGAACATCATTTTCTCTAATTGATGCCCATATTACCACGGTGTCTTCATGTGGCCCGGCAATATCTCTTAGGCCATCCTCATCAAAGACTATGAAATGAGCCAGGGCTTGGTATAGATGTATGAACATTCTTCCATCCAACTGAGTATTCAAGTTGTTGACATGTCTTTTTATTGAACAACTTAAAGGCGAAGTTACAGTGTCTCGCCTAAATATAGTTAAAGACTCAAAATATTTTACCATGTTGGAAACTCTAGCAGATTTATCCATTATTGCTCCTACCCGATTCTGATCCGAGTCTGGATCGAGGTATTCAGAATCCACGTCAAATATTTCAACAATTATCATGATATCTTCCTTCTTGGATATTCTATGGGCTAGAATGAGTCATTTGGGGAGTATTGGTACTAGATGGTGTATTATCTGATCTAGTGCCCCCTTGTTTCTTAACAAACTTGCCCACTTTACCTCTTCTAATGAGATTTTACACTTCTTGCTTCAACGCTATGCAATCATGGGTATCATGCCCCACATCTTTTTTATATTTTCATAAACGGATACTTCGGGTCTCTCTAGGAGACTGTAGTGGGGTTGGCCTTCTAAAGTGGACATCATTTTTAGTTTTATCGTATATTATTGCTACACTTTCCCCCAACTCAACAAACCATTCAGGTTGAACCCAAGGTCCCCTTTTACTTCTAACCTACTGGTTTTTGTAGGATTATTTATGCTTGGGCTGATGTGACCCATGCCCGGTTTCCTTTGATCTATAACCGCACTGAGTTTTTTTTTTGAGGAGTTGACACTATGGTAGTGAATCTGTTATGATGAGGCACTCTAGATTTCTTAGTTTCTCCAACATTAACATGTTTCCCAACTTGATTTAAGAGTCCCGTAAAAGTCATAGTTTTCTTCTGGGTTACTGAATCAACCAAATTACCCTGACACAAACCTTGTCTCAGAGAGGCTATTGCAACTTGTTCGAAACAGTCAACCTGCTCATTTTTCGTATTTACAAACCTAATAATATATTATTTCAAACACTCATTTGGTTCTTGGGCACAATGGATAAGTGTGTCATCATTACCTTTAAACTTCTTGCTTCCAACAAATTTCCTTTGGAACGCAACCCAAAATGTATCAGAATTCTTTATAGAACCTTGAGGAAGATTATTGTACCATTTGAGGGCATTTACCTTAAACGTTTGTGAGAAGGCCTTGCACAGTAGGTTGTCGTTGTCGTCAAATTTCATCATAAAATTCTTAAATTGTTCGAGATGATTTTTTGGATCTTTATTTCCATCATACTTTCCATCTTAGAACTATCAAACCTTTTAAGAAGATACCCGGAGAGTATTTTTTATGACAAAGGTGATTGCCTCCACTTTTGACTGCGACTAAACATGGTATCTTCATTAAGAGTAGAAAAAATACTCGGTTCGGATTGGAAGGCTAATGGATCGATCAACAAATGAGAAATATGTTAATCAGCTGAACTCTTTATTTTCACCTGATACTTTTTGAGTCTGCCATGCCTATCCCTTTTTCTTGAGTGATTCTTGGCCAGCCTTAATTTCTTCTTCAACCGACCTTCATCACTACTAGATGAGACTGATTCCTCAAGCTCTGAATTTAGATGAACTACTAGAAGACTCTGATGTGGAACTCTTCACTTGTTTGGACCGATGTTTTTCTTGAATATGAGATGAGTCTTTATGGATTGCTCATTCTCACCAGGATTATCAGTAGGATGGAGTGTTGATGCACTGGAATTTTCTTTAATTCTTTTTTTTTCTTGTTTTTTAGCCCTTAAAGCTTCAATTCCAGCCTTTAGTTGATCATATTTTTCTTGCATGGATTGTTTTTCATTACCATTGTTATTCACATGAGACACACTAGTATGCTCATTATTTTCTTGTACCTCTCCCATCTCTGGAGATGGAGCGTTTTGTACATTTGGATCTATCCGTATTGGTTTGTTCACTGGTTTTGAATCTGAAATTCAGGCACCGTTGCCTCCACTATGGTCGCCAATCTGGTGGGCTTAAGTATTAACTTTTAAATAGTGAGTAGAGAGATAAGGGAGGTGTATGCTTGTATATAATATCTTTAGAAAAAATCTAACCCATTAAATGAAGTTGGTTGGGGTATTTAAATTGATTTTGTGACCCATGGGCCTTCCGGGCCGGACCCTAGATTTGGATCAATCTTTAAAGCTCAAACCCTAAATAGTATTAGCACATAGCTGAGTCACGATTGATTTAATCGGATTGTTCACGATATCCTTTGTGTAAAATATACCTTAACTGCCCCTCCAGATAAAGTAGCAGTTCTCTTCCAAAAATATCTAAACCTATCAGGCGTCATTACTACTTACGGAAGGAGTTGTTATCTCTGAAGGTTGTATGCATAGAGAAATACATGACTTTAGTACTAGATGTTGTGGCAGATCACTTAAAAGAGTTGGTAATTACTTCAATTATTAAATAAATTAGCACTAGGTTGAAAGAAGATGTGGTCATTACCACCAAAGCTTGTGTCAACTTCTCAATGATTTTAGACCTTACTATCAATGTTGTTGATAATTCTATCAATGAAATATGGTCTTTGTGTTTGAAATTCAAAATGTTTTAATTGAATGGTATAACTATTTAAAGATGTTTCTGAAACTAATAAAGATCAATTTAAGTAAGATATGCAGTTAAATATTGCTTTGTGTGCAAAAGTTTGATTTGTTATGACATAGATGATATAAGAATATATATATATATATATATATATATATATCTAATTTATATAGCACGTCGTTCTCATCAAACGACGTAATATTGTTTTAGGAAAGGATAACCATAAGGAATAAAGGAAGACATAGTTGTAATATATGTGTTGTAAAATATTTTTAAGTTGTATTTTATGTGTTATAAAATATTTTTAAGTTGTATTTTATGTGTTATAAAATATTTTTTAGTTGTATTTTATATGTTTTATTAAATATTTTTCAATTGCATTTTTATTTATGTAATATAAATTCTTTATGTTTATAATTAAAATAAATTATTTTTAGTCTATTATTTTTAGTTTTAAAATTGTAATTAAAAAAATATCTTAGATGGGTTCATTGCTTGGTCTCAAAGTATATAAAATATTTATTTTCTCATATACTCAAGATTTTAAAATACACATCTATGAGGTATATATAGATAAAATAAAGGAATATTGTTTATAATTAGTGGAGTTGTTGTTAAAAAAGTAAAACCACATTACTCAAACAATTGTATGGATGCTAGTGATGAATTGAGAAGTTGGTATAAATTAGTAGATTGTGGAAATTTTTGTTTGAATATTGTACTTTATTTTAAAAGAAAAAAATGTCTGATGCAAACATAAATACAGTCGAGAAAGACTTCACAAATGTTAATATTAACGTTAAACAAATTATGGAAGAATATATTAACTAATTTATATAAATAAATAAATAATTTTAAAAAATGGATACTAAAAGCAAAGACATCCACACCTGAAACCCAAAATCTAATACGCCATGATCAACAGTTCTATTTTTTTGTTGAGGGGTATTTTTTGGGAGTTTTGCATTCGTTGTTGGTTTTACTTTCAAAATATTATTTTTCACAATGTATTCAACTTATAAGTTATAAATTTAATTAAGACATAAATCCATAAAGTAAATGCAAAATATGATAAAAATGCATATCACAAATGCGAGGAATGTAAAACTAAAAGATTAATAAATGTGAGATGCGAGATAATGTTTAACTACCTACATGTGATGCTAATTCTTAAGTAACTACAAGCGGGATGCTAGATACGATAAAAGACATATCAAAAATGCATAATACAAAACCAAAAAGATCACTAGATCCAAGATGCGATATAAATGCAAATTCATGCATACAACTAATTGATATATTAGACTAAATTAACCAAATACAAGAAAAATAAATATTTGGAGATATAATTTTCACCTTGTAGTCTAGTTGGTTTTTGGTTGTTATCTCAATCATATTACTAACAATAATCTAAAGTGATATTTTTGGAATCGATCATATAACTGAATCAACCTACTTTTCTCTCCTTTGAATTTTGCTTGATTTTTGTTACTCTTTGACATCAATTAATTACTTTGTTATGTTATTAACTCGCCAATCTATTTTTTTTTATGTCAAAATCATTAAATTTTCAAAAGTTAGTTGCTTAATAGTCTTCCCAGTCTTAAGTAGAATTTTGAGAATAAAACCAAAAATCTATAAATAACAATCGTGAAATCAGAGAGTTAACAAATACGAAGTGCAAACTAGACAATTAACAAATACATAGTGCAAACGAGACCATTAACAAATGTGAAGCGTGAAACCAGATAATATCAAATTAGAGACGTTGAACCAAGTATATAAAAACTAAATGTGAGACAATAACAGGTGTATGAAAATGTGACATGTGAGATATTGACTTGTTACACAATACAAAACGTGACATATTGGCATGTGTACGAAAATGCTAAATGCAAAACTAGACAGATAAAACAATACGAAACGTGAAATACATAATTTACATTAGATGCGATACAAAGTGCTTTAGAATATTTGACTAATACACAAGTTTTGCAAAAGTTTGATCAAGATTGTTAAAGATGCAAATGTATGACGAATACCCAAGTTTCTTATCCTACTTGATTTTCACTTACATTTTCTGATTTTTAATATTTTATAAATGGATCACCTCATCCTTCATGACATTCATCAATTCAACATTTTGCATTTGAACATCAGGATACACGTGTTCAATAGGAGAAAACTGCACATTAGGTAGATCTTGCATATAAGTTGTATCTTTAACAATACGAAGGAACTATACATCAAGAGGATCATGCACATAAGTTGAAAGTTTACATAAGTAGAGACGTGTACATCAAGAGGCTTCAACACATAATTTTTAAGTTTTACAGCAGGAGAGACATGTACATCAGAAGGATCCTACACGTAAGTTTTTATTTTTTACAGCATGAGAGACATATACATTTTCTTGAAGTTGTTCATTCATTTCTATCTCTCCCTCATATTATCTAGTTATATTCACTACATGTTTTTTTGTAAGGTGATTCTAATAAGTGATGACTTATTCAATCATTTTTGTTTCTTGAAATATGTTTTTTCCACATCTAAGTTTTTTGCAATATAGACAAGACAAGTGTTTTTTAACCTATATTGTTATAACTCTTAATCCATTTTTTATTTTAGTTTTTATTTGTCAATAATTGATTGTTTTAGCACCATAATCTATTTTTTACAGTCACTGTTATCAACTGGTAAACTCTGTATTTGGTCTAATGTCCTTAAGTCAATACTTTATGGTATAGGTTCGGATGAGGATGTATTTTTCAAGTGCTATACGAGACTATTTGTAACAAACTAAATGATAGAATTAATATTAAATGTGGGATGCAAGACCAGGCGTAACCAACTACATGTGAGATTGAATACCAAATGCAGGATGTAATATGCAAGACCAGACGTAACTAAGTACATAAAAGACTAGATGAAAGCGACTACATTTGAGACTAGGCATTGATGGGGTCAGAAATATTCAGAGGTGGATGCATTGAGAGGGTTGGATTTCTTCGAGGGGGAAATTTAGATTTTTGGCGAATGTTACACTTACACTACCCTTTTACCTTTTGACTCAATTGTGTGTCTACTAATTCTTAACTTATTATCTTTAAAAAAAAATTATAAGTAAATATTGGTTAATGGGATTCTTATGTTTGGGTTTTGGCCATGTCCATGACCCGACCCGTTTGGCCCATTAATCCAAAGTTAATCTATAAATGCTCTAAGGAATAGCATTTAAGAGGGTTGGACTTTATTTTTCTAAACATTAAATAGAGCGGCTCAATTATCTATCTACTTTCCATCTTACAATGATTACACCACCATCAAATTATCTTATATCAACTCGCGTTTGGGGTTAGTCCTTCAAAGGTGACTTTGAACAGAGTTGGCAAGAGTGAAACACTGATGGAAACCATTAGACCACTTATATTCTGCCTACTGATTTAGCTTCTTAAAAGTGACCTTCACATCGTCCAAGTGGTGCATATAGGGCTCCAAAATGGCTAATAAAATAAAGAAATTAGAGACAAGTGGTTAGTACGATAATGGTAGGAAAATCACCTCCAAAGGTAATATGAGCCATGTAGTGTATATAGGCTTCGAAATGCCTACCTTTAACTACTTTAGGGAACCCCAATTTGGCCCGGATAGCCTCTAATTCTATCTCGCAAAAATAAACATAAGAAATTTTATCAATAGCTAAAAGGTATTTTGTGCTTACCTTTGCGAAGTTAGGTCTGGCATGTCTGACCAAAGAGGGTGAAAGAACTTTGGATTCTGTTTCAAGAGCTTTACCTTTGCCATTACCACTTTTACTATCTTTGTTCTTCGAAACTTTCTTTTTTATAAGAATCAAATTCTGTCTGGTTTGACTAGATGTTTCAAGGGGAGAGGATTCCCTAACATCCTCCAAAATTTCTTACATTACCCTTGGAATAGATCCTTAAGGTTTAGTGGGTTGAGTGTTAATGTTCTCCTCTTTGTTTGATGGTTTATAAATAACTTGATTAGGCTAGGAGGACTCAGCTGGTTGAGATGCAGGTTGTTCTTCCCTATTCGGATTTATGGGAACTCAGTTGGTAGAGATGTAGGATTTTCTTCCATGTTTGTATTTTTTAGGACTCAGCTTGTTGTTTTTTCATATTCGGGTTTTGTGGGGATTTAGTTGGTTGAGATAAATGGTTTTCTATCTGGATCGGATTGTGTGGGGAGATATTGTTGGAAGTTTTATGTTACAATGATGGCCCCGTCCCCCCTGAAGAGTTTCAAAAGTGTTCAGGGTGATTTTGTGATACGAAGATCTTTTAGTGTCAAAATAATCTGTTATACTTGGTTTTGGAGTCCTCTTACAGAGAGAAAGTAAGAATTAGATTAAGTAAAGAGAGAAAGTAATATTCTATTCATCTCGGGCTTTGTGAAGCGTGTGTGGCCCCTTTTATAGTACAATTGCGGGTCTCACACGCTTTAATTCCTGTTTATTACATTTTTGGTCCCTATATCTCTTTATCTTCTCATAAAGGCTACTTCTTTAGTAGTCTATACAATTTTCCCCTAATACCATTTCTTCTTCGTAATTCTCTCCTAACATACTTCTTCTTTACAATTCTCTCCTAACATACTTCTTCTTTACAATTCTCTCCTAACATACTTCTTCTTTACAATTCTACCATGTCTTTTATCCTCCCTCATCGGTAGCCCCCCAGTCCTAGTAAAAATATTTTTGCTAGGATTGTAAAGGAGTCTCATTGCCTATTTCAACCCTCCTCGGCAATTTGCCTCCTTGAATATCTTCTCCGCGGATAATTCTTCTTTAACTGCACACTTTCTCCTCGAAAAAGCCTTTGGACAATGCTTCAAATATTACCTATTGCTTTAAAAAAATCTCTATCTCACAAGCGTACCCTTCGAACATAGAATATCATTTATGCCACACTTCCCAGTAGCCCCCCAATCCTTGCAATGTCTTAGTCACTTTTTAATAAAATCTTCTCGACATCTCTCATCGGACTTAACTGTATCAGCATAATCCGAGCCACCAATACAAGACTAATAGATTGCAAGGATTTAAACAAAAAATACATGACATCAGTAGTCGTATTTTTTCGTCAGCGAATGTCGTTTGGAAATCTTTCCCTATTCCCCAGATATTTACATCATTGGATGGCCTCTGCAGCTTCTCCCACATTTTTTTTATCAACAATTATGTACCTAGGTTACCGATAATTCCCTTAGGCAAACAATAGAAAATGTACCTAGGCCCTATCGACCCGAGAAGCCCATCTCTCATTATAAATACTGACCATTTCCTTTGACAATCTAAACTTGGATTCTAAAAATTTCTAGAGAGAGAAAGCTGGCTTATAAACCTCGTCGGATTCCGGAGTGGATTTTAATTAGTAAAAAATTTCAAGAGAGAGTTGATGCTGGTGAGTACGTGAGACCTCCACCCCAAACCTCTGTAACCAGTTATCGATAACTGGTCTTCCATCAACCCCGTCGATAACTGGTCACGGGACTCCTCAGTTTCTCTTTCGAGGACTGCTATTAATAAGGCAAATGTTCAAGAAATGCATGAAAAAATCGTAACTACCAAGGGCAAATCAATTGCTTCATATGCCCTCGAACCAAAAGCGTAATTAAACCTTTCTTTATACTCCTCAAATCAGATGGCTACGTCCTCATCAACTATGTCCGAAGAGCAGGCTCGTCGGATCGCCCCAAAACTAAAGGGAGACGTTACTCTTCCCCTAGATCTCGATGCTCTGGCTGGTCGCAATATCAGGGGCATCGAAAACAAACACCTGATCGCTTTGCACAACATATCCTATAAGTACTTTTCCACTTCTAAGGAGTCCATGTTGAGGACTCGCTGATGCATTCCTCCATACATCACCATTCGCTTCCCCTCGGAAGGTGAAACACCTCTATCAGTGAAGGACGATGAATTAGTCGTGCATACCGAGATTATGAATTTGGGACTAAGGTACCCCTTAGATCCATTTTTCATCGAATACTTCGCAAAGATAGACCTCTGCCCATCCCAAGCCGGCCCAAATATGTGGTTTACTCTGATGGCTTGCATTATGGCTTCGAGGCTTTTGGGCCACGAATTTTCGCTGGAGCAGCTCATTGGCTTAGCAGGGTAAGCCAGGAATCCATTTTTCCGTTTTATTCGCTGATATTCAGCCGAGGGCAGAAGAGTTTGAAAGATTTATTGGAAACTGACAAGAAATGGAGGCAACCGTTTGTATTTTTTTATGGGCATTGGGAGACGGGGTCGGAATCAACTCCTTCTAATCCTCACAAGCTCTCTCTTCTCTGGACCAATAAATGTAAGTGCTTTAGAATTTTCACTCTGTGTGGCTCCTCAGAGAATGATGTATCAATTTCATAAACTCGTCGAATTACTTAAACTTTTCGCTCTTCTCACAGCTATGACCGGGGTGACTAAACCTTATGCTGATTACGTGAAGAGCGCCACCACTGTCTTTACCAAACTCAGCTTATGGCCAACAACTTGATTAGGAGTCGATTGTGGAGGCTGAATCCCCTTGACCGGGTTAGCATGAGAGGGCTGATGACCCCTCCATCAGAACAAGAAGTTATGGAGCGCGCGACCAAAAAATACATCATCATTTATCTCCCCAAACGTTCTCACTCTAAAAGTCACCTAGCTAAGTTCGACGAGGAAGTATCCACCAAAGTTCTTCCATCGGACGCTGAGGGATTGAAAACCAATCAAGAGTCGTCTTTTTCGACAATGATCATGGCAGTTGAGGCAGCTTCCCCTTCAAAGAAACCTCTTCAACCGAAAAAGAAAAAAGATACTAAGAGAAAAGACAATCGAAGACAAGTCCTCTTGGATCCCATACAAGAATCGCCGGAGGAAACGAGGACCCAAACTGAGGCTCCCGAATTTTCTCAAGGTATTGATGGCCAGAACGAATCCAAAGAACCAGAAAAGGAAACGAGTGACAACTCAAGTCACACCCCCAAATCTCCCCTTACTCAAGGTTCACATCCTGCTCCAATAGAAGGCGTCCCTAATCTTGACCACTCCCACTCCCCCGGAGTGACCCACCACAGAGTGTGGATATCAACGTTTTAACCGGAGAGTCCTCGAATTTTGACCCCACAGCTCTTGGTTCACCGTCAAGCTCCTTCCAAATTCCCTCACATAACGAATTCTCCCTGAGCCTCTGCAGCCTGCTTCATAGCTTAGTCAACATGGGGAGAAGGATGCGTCATCTTGAGAGACGAAACAATTACTACAAATTTCAAGCTTCTCTTGCTGCCTCTCAACTCGAAGAGGCAAAGAAACAACATTCTATCACAGAGGGCTAGGCTGATACGCTCTATGAAAGGTTATCCGCCTCCAAATGTTACGTGGTAATGCTCGAAAGGTGCTGTCAGGAGGAGCGAGATCTCTACAAGAAGAAAATGCAGGCCCAATAAACGATGATAACTGAATATCGAAAGGCTCACCAGATTTCCTGCAAAGGATTTGATGATTGTGTTGCTGATTTTCGGAGGGTGAAAGAAGATCGAGATAGGTTGTCAAAGCAGGTTGAGAATTTTCCTAGGAGAATTGAAAAGGATCAGGAAAAAGTGGTGAATGCTTATGCAGCCAAGTGCGCGGCTAGCCTCAACGATTGAGATGCCACGGTTCAAGCTGGGCTTATTACTCAGATTCACACTGAGTACCCTGAGTATGACCTAGGAAGTTTCTGGAAACTCGTCTCTCCAGACCTTTGACCTCCTAACATTGTGGTGAGCGATAGTGAGCCATCGGATTCCGATGATAAGTAGACCTCTGAAATGTCTAAGTAGGTAAAAAATGGTAGCACAGTTTGGATTTTTTATGTATAAGACCTTCTAAGGCGATTTTTGTAGCCCCTCTTGCTTTATGCGGGGAGATGCACTCCTCGGATTTTTGTATATGTCAGCTTTTGAATGTTAATCGTTGTAATTTATTAATTGTCGTGCTGTCATAAGTGTTTACCGATTCGCAGCGTACTACTCATTGAAGAATTAAACTTATACTGACTTACGTCGTAGTATGCATTATGAACTATGCTAAGATTAGCTTAGGAAAAATAAATTAAAGTGTCGAAAATCGTGGGGCACAAAATATTGTGTCCCACATAATGAGAGTTTGAGGTACTAAGCAATTTGAGGCATAGAATATTGGTACCCAAATAATAGTTAAAGTTAAAAAACAATTTGAGGCACAAAATATTGTGACCCAAATAATAGTTTGAAGCAAATAATAATTCGAGGCTCAAAATATTGTGGCCCAAATAATAGTTTGAGGCAAAAAATAATTCGAGGCTTAAAATATTGTGGCACAAATAATAGTTTGAGGCAAAAAATAATTCGAGGCATAAAATATTGTGACCCCAATAATAGTGTAAGGCAAAGAATAATTCGGGGCACAAAAAATTGTGACCCAAATAATAGTTTAATGCAAAAAATAATTTGAGGCACAAAATATTGTGACCCAAATAATAGTGTAAGGCAAAGAATAATTCGGGGCACAAAATATTGTGACCCAAATAATAGTGTAAGGCAAAGAATAATTCGGGGCGCAAAATATTGTGACCCAAATAATATATTAAGGCAAAAAATAATTCGAGGCAAAAAGTACGTTGTATTAAGCAGCTCATAGGGACACCTCGTTAAAACCTTCCTGTGCCTATCAGGATAGGAAAGAGTATGCCCTCGCTATGTGTTGTAACTTGGAGATACAAAAAAGGAACAAATGTTACGCTCTAGCTAGTTCCTCATTCAAGATACAATTTTAAGTGTTCAATGTTCCATGGAAGCCGCAAGTATTGCCCTTCCTTGTCTTTTAATCGATACGTACCCTGTTTTACTTTTTCGGTTACTTCATAAGGGCCCTCCCAATTTGGTCCCAATTTACCAAGACTATTTTCTTTAGTGTGTAGAAATACTTTGCGTAGTACTTTGTCCCCCACCTTGAAATCTTTATGCTTTACTTTAGATGCATATCGACTCATCATAAGAGTTTGATAATGTAAGGACTTCAACTGTGCGCGTTGTCTTTTTTCTTCAACCAAATCCAACTCTAGGGCTCTGCTTTGATCATTCACGTCTGCTGTATAAGTTGCCACACGATATGAAGGGAAAACAATCTCTGAAGGGATAATGGCATCCATACCATATACCAAGGCAAATTGAGATGCAGCAGTGACAGTTCGAGGCGTTGTCCTATAAGCCCACAATACTTCTTGTAAATAGTCAGGCCATTTCGCTGCCTTTCCTTCCAAATTCTTTTTCAAACCATCGAGAATTGTTCGATTGGTCACTTCCACTTGTCCGTTAGCTTGGGGATGAAATGGGGCAGAAAAACATTGTCGTATGCCCCTGGAAAGGCAAAAACTTTTAAACTCCTTGTTATCGAACTGAGGCCCATTATCCGTTGTGATTTGGAATGGTACCCCAAAGTGACAGCAAATATTTGACACGGCAAATTTAATTTTGTCTTTGGCTTTTGTCCCTGCTAGGGGTTCCGCTTCTACCCACTTAGAGAAATAATCCACCGCTACTATTATAGTCTGTCTACCTCCAAATGCCATTGGTAGGGGCCCAACTAAATCAATGCCCCACCTGTCAAATGGGACCGCCTCTGAAATACTCTCCAATAAGACCCCAGGCTTGTGGATTATGTTTGCATAGCGCTGACGCGTATCACATCGTTTGACCAAATCTTTTGAGTCTGAAGCAATAGTCGGCCAATAGTAACCGGCTAAAAACACCCGTCGAATTAACGCTTTATACCCACAGTGGGCAGAACCTTCCCCGTCGTGTAGTTCGGATAGGACAAATTGTGATTCATCCCTGTTCAGACATCTTAGTAATGGTCGGCTCAAAGATTTCTTATACAGAACGCCTCCCAACATGATATACCCGTGAGACTTGAACCTGATTTTCCTAGCCTCGTACTTTCCAACAAGTAAAGTATCATTTTCCAAGAAGTCAATAATGGCTGACCTCCAATCATATTTGACCACATTGCTCACCTTGTTAACATTCATTGTATGCTCCGCGTCGATCATGACCGAAGGATGTTCCAGAATCAAGACCCATGGGTATCCCTCCGTTCGTGAGGCTGCGGCCAAAGAATCAGGGACAACATTGGCCTCTCTTCGAACATGTTCACATTTGACTTCCTCGAACTCAGAAACCAAATCTTTTAATGCCTTAAGATATTGTATCAGCTTATCTCTTCTGGCCTGAGACTCCCCCAAAGCTTGGTTTATCAACAACTGTGAGTCGCTGATCAGTTTAATCTTTTTAGCCTCACATATCTGAGCTAGACGCAAACCCGCCAATGCTGCCTCATACTCCGCTTCATTGTTAGTTGCCTTGAAACCAAATCGAATGGCCTGGAACATAGCTATCCCTTCTGGAGAAATCAACTGGACACCCGCACCACTTCCAGAGTTGTTCGACCCTCCATCTGTTCATACCAACCATTCCATTTCATCAAAATGATCAATGACCTCCTTGTCATCTCTGTCTGAGTGAAATTCAACCAAAAAATCAGCCAAAACTTGGGCTTTTATCGTCGTTCGAGGCTCAAATGCTATATCTAAATCTCCCAATTCTACTGACCATTTAGTCATCCTCCTAGAGATATCGGGCCTTTGTAACAAATCTTTTAGGGGGAAAGTCGTCGGAACAACTATGGGATGTGCCTGGAAATAAGGTCTCATTTTTCGGGCAGCTGTAACCAAAGCCAACGCTACCTTTTCCAACTTGAGATATTTTTTCTTCGCATCTAACAAACTCTTATTGACATAATAGATAGGTTTCAAAAGAGAGTTCTTTTCGCGGAGTAAAACAGCATTGACCGTACAATCTGACACTGCTACATTGATAATTAATATTTCCCCCAGCAATGGTTTAGATAGTATATCATGGGATGTCAAATATTCCTGAATTTGGCGAAAAGCTGCTGAACACTCATCAGTCCAATTAAATTGTTTGGCGTTTCGTAATACCTTAAAGAAAGGTGCACATTTGTCCGAGGATCGAGAAATGAATCTATTTAACGCTGCCAATCTCCCTGTCAAGATCTGGACTTCCTTGATATTTCAAGGTGCAGTTATGGTGATTAAAGCTTTTATTTGGTCCGGGTCAGCCTCGATGCCTTTCTCATTGATCATATATCCAAGGAACTTGCCCGATCGTACCCCAAAACACACTTTTCCGGGTTCAGTTTCAAGTTCACCTTACTCAAATTATTAAAAGTCTCCTCTAGGTCAGCAAAATGATCTTCGTCCTGCAAAATCTTGACTAACATATCATCGATATATGCTTCGACGTTCCAACCAATCTGTCCCTCAAAGGTTTTGTTGACCAAACGCTGATAAGTTGCCCCCGCATTTTTTAAGCCAAATGGCATAACCTTGTAGCAATATAACCCTCTCCCGGTAATAAATGAAGTGCTTTCTTCATCGTGAGCATCCAACCGAATTTGATTATAACCAGAATACGCATCCATGAAAGACAACAATCGATTGCCTGAGGTTGAATCCACTAACTGATCAATGCGAGGCACCAGAAATGGATCCTTGGGACAAGCTTTGTTCAAGTCTGTGAAGTCAACGCACATTCTCCACTTGCCATTCTTTTTCCTGACCAAGACTGGATTCGAGGCCCATACGGGATAATGCGACTCGCGAATGTGGCCTATGCTTAACAGTCTTTCCACTTCCAAAAGAATAGTTGTAGCCTTCTCCGGAGAAACTGACCTCCTCTTCTGGACAATGGGTCTAATATCGAGTCGTACCGCAAGTTTATGACATATTATCTCTGATGGTACTCACCAAGCAAACATATCGAGTTTGTTAGACAAAAACGCAATTAATCTTTCTCTAAACTCAAACGAAAGTTTTACTCCGATCTTCAGAGATTTTCCGTTTCCAAATTCATCTGCCTCGGAATCCTCTTCTGGGACCAGAAATCCTGGGGTCTCCCTCGGATCATCACATGGAATGATTTCCGAGGAAGGCCCCTTTAATTACTATGCTTTATCCGATGTTTCTCCCCGAACTCCCTTCGAGGATAAAGCTATCTGGTAATATTCGCGGGCTATTTTCTGGCTGCTTCTGATTATCCCGATGTTGTTCCCTACCACATATTTTAGACATTGATGCACCTTCAAGATCACACCATGCATTTGGGACAACCAAGAGCGACCCAAAATAGCGTTATACGAAGTTGGTGCATCGACAACAATAAACAATACTTCCACCTCCTTCTTGAACGGCCCACGACCTAACTCGACCACACATTGAAATTCTCCAACCACCATTGCTGTGGCGCCGGTAAAGCTCACTATGGTTCTGTCGGAACGTCGTATAACCGGTGGGTCAGAAATTCTCATGTAAGTGCTCATAAACAAGATATTCGTTGAACTTCCTGTATCAATAAGTATCTTCTGAACTTGATCTCCAGCAATACCCGCGGCAATCACCACCGCATCCTCGTGTGGGCCCGTGAAATTTTGCATATCATCATCCTCACAACATATGATTGGGGAAGGCAGTCGGTGCATTCTCACAACATATCTAAGTGGTCAGGTTGACCATGTGCCTCTATCGCGAGATATTGGAATTCCCTGTGATGGTATCCCCTCCAAAGATTGATAATGACTCAAAGAAAGCACAGAGGTTGTTCACTCTCCCCCTCGGAATAACCTCTTTCACCATATTCACACTGTTCCTGCCCTCATTGGGATCCAGATACTCTTGTTCAATATCGAAAACATCAACCTCCTCGGAAATCACCATGGCTGTATCAGTGTTCTTTGGAACAGTCTTTACCACAGCATTTTTCTGAGAGTGCTTTTTGACAAATTCTAACAACATTCCATTTTCGATCAAAGCTTGCACTTCTTTTTTCAAGGCTATGCAGTCTTTGGTGTCGTGCCCGATATTTTTGTGGTACTTACAATACTTGTTAACGCTTCTGCTTTCCCTCAGAGTCTGGATAGGAAAAGGTTTCCTAAATGGTACTGTGGATCTCGCCTTATCAAATATAGCAGCAACACTTTCCCTTAACTCTGCGAAGTAGTCCGGTTGAATCCACTTATTCGACATTAGTCTGGCCCCTTGATTGTAATTTTGTTGGTTGCCATAATATTGTGGGTTTGTTTTCTGCCTCGGCGGACACTGACCCGTACTTTTGGCATGAACATTGTCACGAGGCCCTTGGTTACTAGACTCAGATCTTTGAAACTGGTTCTGGTCCAATTGGTCGACGGATCCTTTCTCAGATGCATGAGTTTCCTCCACCAGGATTCTCTTCTTGACCTGATCCAAAAAAGCTCCGAAAGTCATAGCCTGACTCTCC
This sequence comes from Limnanthes douglasii subsp. nivea, assembly GCA_036936605.1. Classification (NCBI taxonomy): domain Eukaryota; kingdom Viridiplantae; phylum Streptophyta; class Magnoliopsida; order Brassicales; family Limnanthaceae; genus Limnanthes; species Limnanthes douglasii. The sequence goes on along the minus strand of JAUPFV010000005.1, from coordinate 284,777,136 downwards.
GCCATTGCGTCCTTTAATAAGTCGGGAGCAGGCCCATCCTGAAAGCTGCAAGTGTCACTGAGTCTTTACAATACTCCATATCAGTTTTTGTTTTGACGAATCGATTGGTATAGTTCTTCAAGCTTTCCCCAACCTTTTGTATGCAATAGATTATCGTATCTCCGTTAGCTCTGAACTTTTTGCTCCCCACAAAGTGATGTCTGAAGATATTCCAGAACATATCGAAATTCTTTATCGAGCCCTGTGGAAGCCGATTATACCACTTGGAAACTACCCCTTTGAAGGTCTGAGAAAACGCTCTACACAACAGTTTATCATCGTCATCGAAATTAATCATGAAGTTTTTGAATTGCTCGATGTGGTTATTAGGGTCTTGTGTCCCATCGAACTTTTCTAACTTCGAGATATCGAAATGCTTTGGGAGATTGCCCACCAATATTTCCAGGGCCAAAGGAGAAGCCCTCCAATTATGACTCGTTCGATAAACATCCCTCCTCGGATGGTAGGGTATATTGATACTGCCACTCTGAATTTTGCGGGCCAACGTTTTGGTTTCCAGAGGGGAACTTCGTCTGGCCATAGCCCCGCTCATTAACTTGAGCATGATAACTCTTCTCCCTCGAAGATTTCTTCTCCAAGCTTCTTCCCTTCCGATGATTTGCGTGTCCTCGGCCATGTCTTTTCTTTCTGTGATTTTTCCTCCGGTGACTCCGACAAGCTGTATCGAGAATAATCGCTCGAGTCAGAGGAATCCAAACGTCGTTTTTCTTTCATCATCGACGATTGTCGTTCGTATCCCATATATCTGTCGTCCTTGGCTTTAGGACGAAAATCGGTTTCACACTCCTCTTTTCCACTATCTGGCTCCCTTCTTATCTCGGAGCGAAGATTTGCCTGAACAGTTTCCTTTTCTGCCTTCAATCTTTCGATCTCTAGCAACAGTTCATTCCTTCGAGGCAACAGATCTAAGTCATCAAAAGTGTCTCCGACTCGCTGGCCCTCACGTGTCTCGTATTCCATGCCATTCCGATAATCGTCGCCCACCAGATTCTCCTCGCAATTATTAACAAAATCGTCCCCTTGCTCTTCCATAATCTCCCTCAGATAAGGAATTATTTCCAGGAAGCGATTGTCGTCAGGACAATCTTCGATTCCCACAGACGGCGCCACTGAAGAGTTTCAAAAGTGCTCAGGGGTGATTTTGTGATATGAAGATCTTTTAGTGTCAAAATAATCTGTTATACTTGGTTTTGGAGTCCTCTTGGAGAGAGAAAGTAAGAACTAGATTAAGTAGAGAGAGAAAGTAATATTATATTCATCGCGGGTTTTGTGAAGCATGTGTGGCCCCTTTTATAGTACAATTGGGGGTCCCACACGCTTTAATTCCTGTTTATTACATTTTTGGTTCATGTATCTCTTTATCTTCTCATAAAGGCTACTTCTTTAGTAGTCTATACAATTTTCCCCTAATATCATTTCTTCTTCGTAATTCTCTCCTAACATACTTCTTATTTACAATTCTCTTATAACATACTTCTTCTTTACAATTCTCTCCTAACATACTTCTTCTTTACAATTCTCTCCTAACATACTTCTTCTTTACAATTCTACCATGTCTTTTATCCTCCCTCATCACCCCCATATGATTTAGCTTTTTATTTCGATTGTCTTGTTAGTCTGCCTGAAGTGTTCTATTCAGAATCCACCCATGGCTTTAAAGGTTGATGTCATCCGACAACTAATGGCCTATTGAAAATGAGATGGATTTGGTGAGAAGTTATGTAAGGTGAATGAATGAGTGGTCAAATAAGGCTCAGAGGAGATATTACGTCTATTATAAGGGTAAGCACCTCTGTAGTCGGTTGACTGAGTTACTAAAACTGTGCCTCTGAAGATAGGTAACCCAATGGCAGCTCTTATCTTTTTCTTCTCTTATTCTAACTTTGATAAGTTCAACCAATCATCTTCGATTAATGTATTTTTTGAAGTGAGCATTCAAATGTCGGAACCAGAGGAAAGATTCACGGTGATTAAAATGGTGGAGGAAAAGAAAAGTCATCGGCGGTAAACTAAGTATCAATAATGAAGAACGCTTTTCCTCTCTAGATTACAGATTTTCTATCTCTAAAAAGTTTCAAAATGGGAAAATGATAAAAAGGTTTATAAAAGAAGCTCTAAAATACTCTTGATTACCCTACTAGGAAAGTGGAAATGCTACTAACAACTATAACCCCTAGAGAAGTGGAAATGTCTTGAGTTGATTAGCTCGCCTCACCTAAGGAAAAAGATTTTGAGGCTCCAATCAAGAAATGACACGTGTTACGAGCTATAACTGGTTAATGGGCTCTCTTGGTCTTTGGGATTGGCATATGTCCATGACCCGACCCGTTTGGCCCATTAACCCAAAGTTAGCCTATAAATATTCTGAGAAACAACTTTTAAGAGGGTTGGAATTTATCTTTCTAAATATTAAATAAAGCAACTAGATTATATATCTACTTCCCATCTTACACTTATTACACCACCATTAAACTATCTAATAACCCATCGAACTAATTTAAACCACATCAGGCGTAACCAACTACGTACGAGACTATGTGTAGCCATCTATATGTGAGACCAAATCATGATTGGTTGGATTTTCTATTACATCCGAGTTTACATCTCCATCATCTCCCAAATCATGGGTATTATTTTCCTCATAATTAAATTTTTATTCTTCTCCCCCCCCCCCCCCACCAAATGCCTCTGTTTTGGGATTGGTTAGAGCAAATTCTCCATCTAAAACCTTAAAGTTTGCAAATACGACAGTAAATGCGAGATGGAACACCAGTCTTGAAGATAAAATCAAATTACGAGATCTGATAATAGCTTTTAAACACATATGGGTCGCAAGATACGATATATTTGATGAATACATTATGAACTTTGATACATGTTTCAAAATAAATATGAGACTACTTGTTACACATACATGTTCATTTGTGATCTACTTTAGAGATTGAATCAAATTTAATTTTGTTTTTGATTCAGTTCCTAGACATTTGTAACATCTTGGTATCATATCCTTCTCTGGCTTCTCATTCAACAATGGTTGTGCGTTTCATGATGAATGACTATATTTATTTTGTATAAAAATTATAATAATTTATCATTTTAATTATCGATTTAACAATACATTAAAATACTAACCACTAAATAAGAAACAATCATTTTAGAAAAGATACAATCATTTTATTCTCTTTGTGGTTTCTATGCCAGCCATTTTTATTCTATTTTCTTTCATCCATTTAATAATGGTAAATAAACGTGATGTAAAAAAATAAACTTGAGCATTTTTTCCATAATCGACACGAAATGCGAGACAAGTGTTAATTGTCAGGATGTTACATGTGAGACGTGTTAATTGTGAAGATGCAAAATACGGTATGTGACACAAGGGAAACAACCAAACTTGCAAATGTGATACCTTACATACCTAACTATCTGTGAGACATTTGTTAATTATGAAGACACCAAATGCAAGACAAACTTAAACCTAAATGTTGTATACGACAAAAAGGAAACGACCAACCCTGCAAAATATGATAGGTGTCATACCCAACTAGATGTGAGTCTCATGTTAATTGTGAATACGCGAAAGACGAGACAAAGTTAAACCTAATTGCGGACAGATAGAAAACAACTAAACATACAAATGCAATACATGTCAAACCCAATTAAATGTGAGACACATGTTAATTGTGAATAAAAAATACGAGACAAACTTAAATCTAAATGTGATGTGTGACAAAAAAAAACAAACCTGCAAATATAATACTAAGAAACGTGCAAATACGAAATACATGTATTTCTGATCTTTTTTAACTACTAAAAGAAAAAATCTAAAAACAAACATAAAAACACATTAAATAGGATTTTGTAGTCTATTTTTCGACCCTAATATTATATAAGAAATAACAATTGAAAAAGTCTAGTTTTTTAGAGTTAAAATCGTGTATATATATATTTGATTGAATTGATGATTTTAGTGAAGATTGAATACTCGAAGTTTGACAAAAAAAAATTAACAAAAAAAATAGTAAAGAAAAAAAAGTGAATCACTGCCCTCAAACCATTGTTTAAAAAAAACTTTTTATATCAAAGAGTATTTTTATAAAAATTATTACACAAATCCCTATTAATGATTTGTATTTACTAACCATTAAATTTTATATCACATATTAAATAATAAAGGGTCTTATCTATTACATAATAAGTATACTCATTTATTTATTTATTAACCATTTACTATTCATTGTTAATTCAATATTATAATAAATTAAACCTTTTAAATATCATTAATATTATTGTCATGATTATTATAAATTTAAGTATATCTTCCATCCAAGGTTACAATTGTACTACTATTTGTGGTGTACTAATTTTGTAAGTCCACCCACCATGCATGTACACCTTCAAGTTTAGAATTACATTAAGATTATTCAAATCAAGACTCAAAATTTATTAATTTGTTGACTTTGTGACATCTATATGAAGATTTTATCTATATATATCATTTCCAATAAAGTTGAGCTTACCATTTCCTTGTTAATATAGTTCTTCTAACAAATCCCACCATTTTTTTAACACTAAGAAGCTTTTCTCCATCTTATGATGATCAAAGATCAATCAAATGGTCCAAAGTTCACAACTTTAAGGAGGGAAACTACTATTTAAACAGCAGTCAAAAGCTTCAACGGTTCAATTTCAAAAATTGTAACTTTCAAAGGTAAATAAATATATAAAAACGTTACCTTTTTGTATTCAAATTTCAGTTTTTACTCATTTCTATTACATAAAGTCTCATGTTTCTCTCTCTGTAATAATATTCTGTAAGTAAAAAAAAAACCAAACACTAAAACACTTTGTTTTTTGCTTTTTTTTTTCTTGTAAGAAAGAAAAAGTCATCTCTTTTTTTCTTTTTTTTGTAAGAATTTAAACGATATCCCGGGTTTAAGTTTAGGATTCTTATTCTTGGTTTCTCTTTAAAGATTCAAAATTTGTAAGACTTTTTTGTATTGTTATACGCAGAGAGGTGAATTGTAATCCGAAAAATAAAAATGGAGATTACTAGATCTAATTCGAACGAAAACTATGATTCTTCTTCAGTAGATCAAAACGATATATCGGCAGAGACTCCGGTTTACTCGACGATGAGTATTGATTCTTCTGCTTATAACCGGACTTGTTCTGATACTTCTGGTTTATCAGAGACCGGTGATGATCATAGTTTCTGTAGTGAACCTTCACCTTCATCGTCTAATTGGCCGGAAGCTAATAGATCTGAACTCCACCGTATCACATCGAAAATTGTAGATTCGAAGCGGTTCAATAATGTTGGTGCTAGTGATCAAGAATCTACCGGAGGTAAAATGTTTTATTTAGTGAACCTTCACCTTCATCGTCAAATTTCGCATTTTTATCATTTTTTCAGCCAAAAAATCATATTTTGAATTATGAATGCTATCCTTAGATTTATTAGACATAGGAATGATCCATGATATATAACACATGACTACGCGAGGTAAAAAGTTTATTTTTTTTATAATTTTGTAGAGATGACTTTAGAGTTCATATTTTTATCTTGTAGCTAAAAAATCATATTTTGAATTAGGATCGTTATTAAGTTACAAAAAAATTGATTGTTAGATGTGGGTTAGAAATAGGAATCAACCTCGTTAGATAGTGAAAATGATCAATGTTGTACAAATAAAGTATACTGAAATGATCAATGGTAATCTTTTAGAAATCGACGAACATATATCAACTAATAGAGGACATTCGGCTAAGTACATGACCTTTTAGAAATTGACCACACCTATTATATCACCTTTTAGAAATTGACCAAAAATAAACTGAAGCAAAATGGAAAATATCATACTGTACATCATCTTTTAGAAATAGGTTGTTTCCAATCCTAGCATCTTTTAGAAATGGACCAAAAACAGAATTAAAATGAACAATATCATACTAGCGTAGAAATAGGTTGTTTCCAATTGATCCGATAATATCATCAAGCAATATATATGAACATGAAAATTTTAAATTTTGTATTTTTATACAAAAAAATTGTGAATTTCAACATAAATTGAAGATCTTTAACAAAGTTTGAAGAGTACTTGTAATAACAAGAATTTGGGTGAACAGAATTGGAGGTCATGAAGGAAAGATTTGCGAAACTTCTATTAGGCGAAGATATGTCAGGAAGTGGTAAAGGTGTCTGCACTGCTGTTTCAATCTCAAACGCTATTACAAATCTTTATGGTATGTTATAGCTTTCATTTCGATATATCAGAACGCTACGAATACGCTAAACTTTGTACTGAACTCCGATTTTTGTTCTCGTGTTCGCAGCTACTGTTTTCGGACAAAATCTAAAGCTAGAACCTTTAAAACTAGAAAAGAAAACAATGTGGAAAAGAGAAATGACTTGTTTGCTATCTGTATGCGAGTACATCGTCGAGTTCATCCCCTCGATGTCGCAAAATATAAACAATGGAGCCAGTGTTGAGGTAAAACTAATACCTTAATACAATTTTGTTTTCAGACGTTCGATTTTTCGAGAACTTTGTATTAAGATAGAGTTAGTTTTTTTTTTTCAGGTCATGGAGAGTAGACCGAGATTAGATATTTACATCAATCTTCCTGCGTTAGAGAAGCTCGACGCAATGCTCGTCGTAAGAACTCACACCAACTGTATATATGTCAGTAGTTTTCAGGTTATGAGGCATATATTAAAAGTTGGCTGATTTTAAATTTTGACAGGAAATATTAGATAGTTTTGACAGTACCGAATTTTGGTACGCTGAACAAGGAAGCGGGTCGACGAGTTCTACTCGAACTGGCTCGTTCCGGAGGGTTATCGTTCAGCGAAAAGAAGAGAAATGGTGGCTGCCGGTACCTTGTGTTCCTGCAAAAGGTTTATCGGAAACATCGAGAAAACATTTGAAGAACAAGAGGGAATGTGCTAATCAGATACATAAAGCTGCTATGGCTATTAATAGTAGTATTCTTAGTGATATGGATATTCCTGAATCATACATGGCTACACTTCCTAAGGTGAGATATGCTCCAAAACTATTTAGGCTTGATCATATAGTAGTATGTCAGATTGGTTGTTATTGGGCTACCGGACCGTCTGAGGACCGGTTTGGTAAAGCCTACTTGAGACTGAACCGATATTTTCAATGAAACTATGTCTTCAAAAGTCCAATTATGAATTTCCAAGCTGAATTCTTTTGTCTCGGCAGTGCGGGAGAACAAGCGTTGGTGACACAATATACAAGTACATGTCTGCATCAGAAACATTTTCACCAGACCATTTTCTCGATCGTCTTAAAATCGCATCAGAGCATGAAGCACTCGAGTTAGCCGATAAAGTCGAAGCTTCAATGTACACATGGAGACGCAAAGCATGCTTAAGCCATTCAAAATCATCATGGAACACGGTCAAAGATCTCATATCCGATACGGATCGCACCGATAAAAACCACACATTGGCGCAAAGAGCAGAGACATTACTGTTTTTCTTGAAACAAAGGTATCCAGAACTGTCACAGACATCTTTGGACATATGCAAGATTCAGTACAATCAGGTAAATAAATATATACAAACCTGTAAAAATGTTGGTTTGCGTTTTGTCTGAAAAATATAAACTAACTCAAGACCGAATGTATCTACGATCGCAGGATGTAGGAAAGTCGATCCTGGAAAGCTACTCGAGAGTGTTAGAAGGATTAGCATTCAACATTGTAGCTTGGATCGATGATGTTCTTTACGTAGACAAAACTGTCCGAAACCAACAAGAATAAACAAACAACTTGATAAAGCTAGATAGAAGCTCGAAACATCAATCGTAGCAAGATCATAAGACTCTTTTGAGTTGTAATGTTAGATGCGAAACAGAACAGCTAAAACTGCTTAGCTTGTACAATCTTTGTAGTTTAAAGTACAGCAAGTTTTTGTACATCAGTCAGAATAGATTCTTTTTAGATGAATCAATCAGAAAACATACTTAGACTACTCAACTCAATCAAGCTAAAATAACAAGTACTGAAATTTTAATTCTCCTGCAATTCAAAGATTGATCTTTTTCCAAAGTAATGTATTCGAATCTTAAAAAAAATGAAAATTTCTATCATAAAACATTGAAATTCAATATCCATGTCAAATTTTGATTTAAACATCACAACAACTTAGATTTTTTTCATGTGAAATAGTTCAACCAAATACAGAATTACAAACATATAACAAACCCATATAGATAGAACCAGTTGTTCAGACATCAGTCGGAGACGAAGACGAAGACTTAAAAGCTTGAAACTTGGATTTGCATTTCGAGTAATCCTCTTCAGTTTTTGCTACTTTCTTGCACATCCTTAAGGCTTCTCTTTGTTCTTTTTCTTCTAGGGAAAGAAATTTTGCTGTAACCTTGTTTTTTTCATCAGCGACCTCCATAACCCTAAATCTACAAGAATCTTTAAAATTAGAATCACTAATTTGTACAATTGTTCTTAAATTTCTCATTTTTCGAATTAATGGTTGGATGTGTTACAGATATGAAAGACACGAAGGAGAAGAGATAAAGGTGATAAACATACCTGAATTTGAAGGTTGGGTCCTAGAGGTGCTATTGAAGTTGGAAGTAGCATAGAACATATAAAATAGATGATCAGTCAATTTCAGATGGATAAAAAGTGAACAACAACAAAAAAAAAAATATTATGCTTATATTTAATTTAATAATAAATAATATAGATCCCCATCGAAACAGCCGAGTTGGTTGAGTAAGGCATGTGATAAGTTTTTTTACATGCGCTTTTTTGATTGATGCTGTTATCTTTTGGTTTATCTCCGCGAGCAGGAACCCACCCAATTCCTAAACTAGATCTTTAAGTACCGAAAGAAAATCAAATATACCTTTGTCTTAGTCCTAAAATTAAATTAGAAACCCACCTCCTGAGTGAAAGTGGTTGGTCCTGAGTGGAAGTGGTGGGTCCTTTACATAAGTAGAGAACCACTTTTTATGTTTTTTTTTATTTTATATCTTTTCTTTTTATATCCTATTTTCTTTTATTCTTATCTATATATTATATTTTCTTTTTAAACCTATCCTATATTTTTTCTCTTTTTTTTTTATTCTTATCATATTTTCTCATTTTTATACCCGTTTATTCTTATCATATATATTTTCATTTTATACTCACACTTATTCTTCCTATATTTTTTCATTTTTATACCCGTTTATTCTTATCCTATATAATATTTTCTCATTTTTATACATGTTTATTCTTATCCTATATATTTTCTTTTTATACTCACACTTATTCTTCCTATATTTTTTCATTTTTATACCCGTTTATTCTTATCCTATATATTATTAATTTTTTTAAAGATCTTATCCTATACCTATATTTTATCTTTTTTATACCCACGTATCCTTATTATACCCACCTATTTTTTCATTTTTATACCCGTTTTTTCTTATCCTATATATTATTTTCTCATTTTTATACCCGTTTATTCTTATCCTATATATTATTTTCTCATTTTTATACCCGTTTATTCTTATCATATATATTTTCTTTTTATACCCACACTTATTCTTCCTATATTTTTTCATTTTTATACACGTTTATTCTTATCATATATATTATTAATTTTTTTAAAGATATTATCCTATACCTATATTTTATCTTTTTTATACCCACGTATCCTTATTATACCCACTTATTCCTCTTATATATTAGGTGTTCGTATTTATAAATATATATTATTAATATTTTCTTACGTATTTAATATAGATAATATTTTTTAAATATATATAATATCAATTTATACTTATATATAGGCTTTGAACAGTAACTCGTCCCTGGACTATCGCATTTGGTGACAGATAGTCCCTAGACTTTCAAAAGTCCGTTCGTAGTCCCTAGACTATTCAGTTTGGATAAAGTTTATCCCCTTGCATGGGTTGACTATCAATTTTTGTGACAGATAGTCCTTCCACTATTCATTTTTTATCAATTTTAGTCCTTTGACGTTCTATTTTTGATAAAGTTAGTCCCTTTAATAAACATGAGCATGGGACTGACTTTATCCAAACTGGATAGTCCAGAGACTACCAACTGACATTTGAAATTCTAGGGACTATATGTCACCAAAATGGATAGTCCCGGGACTACCAACGGACTTTTGAAAGTACAGGGACTATCTGTCACCAAAGTCGATAGTGCAAGGACGAGCTACTGTTCAAAGCCTATATATATATATATATATATATATATATATATTAAACTCTAACTACAAAATATAGTATTTTCTTTCTAGTTTCTACTATCATTTTAAAAAACTCTAACTACAGGCTGCAAATTGCTTCCTTGCTTTATTTTAGTTTTTCCTAATCACATTTTAGTTATTTATGTAACATATATTATGTCATGACACCGATAATTCAATATTTGAAATTTGAATATAAACCATATGTTATTATAATTTATATATATATATATATATATATATATATATATATATATATATATATATATATATACTTCTTCAATAATAAAATCCAGGACACCACGGTGTTCTGATCCTGGCTACGCCACTGTCCGCGAGGCTGTCATCTTTTGGTTTATTTTCTAGCTTTGGTTTGCAGGCTATTGCGTCAGACGAAAGGGTTTACCCAGACTATTGGGTCAGACGAAAGGATTTATCATGTTCGCACTCTTTGAATAACGGTTGTGCCTTCCCCCGTGTATAAGCACCTAGTTTTTATTAACTGTTTAATATGACTAAATTTTAGTTAGAGTCTCGTTATAAAACACTATCCATATAACATATTTTATATATATATTAAATTTAAAGATAAATTATCATTTGAGATCCAAAACCCTAACTATTATTCACTTAAGATCTATATTTTCATGTTTATCTGAAAAGACTCGTTATAGTTATATATTTACCATTTAAAACACACTTATTTCTTTAAATACCCCTATATATATATATATATATATATAAATGTTTGTAAACCCATAATTGATCTTTTTTTAGTTATTTCTCTCTCTTAGAGATCATGTATGTTTTTTTAACCAATTAACTACTTATACTATATACCCATCTATTGCGGAACGAGTAGAAAAAAACTTATTAATTATAATTATCGTTCCACATGAAAAAAAAATTATTAGATATTATAAAAGAAAACACAAATAATAATACAAATAAAAAAGAAAACATAAAAATACTGCCATCTCTGTATTGAAAATTTTTCAAAGCAAAAATTGAAGTAGGCTCCCGTTTTTGTTTCAATTTTAAAGTAGGTTATTCTTCCTCCTCTGGAGAAAGTTTTGTCAGATGAAGAGAGCAGTTACCTGTTATTTATTTCTTAGTTTTGAACCTAACTGTTTTGGTTTGTTACGGTTTATAAAAATATTTTTAAAAAAGAAATTCAAAACATATCATGAGTGGTACTAGTTTTGTTCGTCTTAAAAAAAACGAAACCAACGGTATTTTCGGATTTTTTTTCCGAGTTAAGGTTTAAAAGATACAAACGTTTAAAAAAATTAAATTTAAAAGGTAAAAGAAGAATATGCGAAACCTTCTTTTTTTTATAGATGTTAAACCTTCTTTATTTTGATAGATGTGAAACCTTCGTTATTTTGATAGATGTTAAACCTTCTTTATTCTGATAGATGTGAAACCTTCTTTATTTTGATGGATGTGAAACCGTCTTTATTTTGATAAATGTTAAACCTTCTTTATTTTGCTAGATGAGAAACCTTTTTTTTCTGATAGATGCGAAACCTTTTTGTTTTGATAGATGTGAAACCTTCTTTATTTTGGTAAATGCGAAACCAGTCACTAGATGCGAAACCATATAACTGAGAAAAGTGTGTAAAATATATATTTTTCTTAAAACAATTCAAAACACATCATGAGTAGTACTAGCTTTGTTCGTCTTAAAAAAAAACCAATGGTATTTTCGGATTTTTTTCCGAGTTACGCTTTAAAAGATAAGAACCTTTAAAAATTAAAATTAAAAAAAGTTGGTTACTGAATTTTATATAGAAGGGTATTTAAGGTATAAATTCTCTTAAAAATTTAGGCTTTTATCCGTAATAGGTTTGTTAGATGGGTCTTAAATAGTAAGTCTCTTTAAATTTAATTAGCGATTAAAGATGAAAGTATTTTAAATATTAATATTAATCATAAAAATTATAATATTAATTATAGTTGTTCATTGTTTGTATTTTATGGACTGTTAATGTATGATTGTACGTTTCTATCTTAATATTTTGATAACAAATTTGGACGCTAGATGAGACTATCAACCCATTAAACCTAAATTAAGGCGAGTCATGTGTGGGAATTAAGAGTCGTGAAGATTTTTTGATCAATTTTAATTTTCTACATCATAGAGCTAACAACTATGTATTCCACGACCTCAACCAAATCTGTATAGATGAACAGTTCAAGCATAAAACACGTGCATATTCGTTATAACAACATTAGGGAAGTCTTGCTCTTTGCCAATATGAAAAATAGATGGTAAAATATTATTGGGATATTTGCATACTAATGTATATATATCATAAGTTGGATGGAGATTTATAGCGCGAAATGAGGACCATATACGGTTTCATAGCGATGATTGATATTTGGATCATGGACCACTTTCTTTTTCTACGTCCAGTTTTACGTCTAGAGTATGTATTGTTGTCTATAACGAGGTGGAATATTTGTCACATAAATTCTAACAATCATCGCAAACATTATAAACAGATTATGTCGAGTCATGACAAAAAAAACTTGATGTAAGTAGCATTTAAATCTACTTAAATATAGCTATTTGGTTATTTTAATTATTTTAATTTATTGAGTTAATAATTTTGTTTTGCATGCTATTTTTCATCCATATATTATAGCCATATGTGAATTTTAATATTGTCAGTTTGGACTATGTGGAAACCTATTATTCTGATCCAGCATTACATCAATTCGGATACGATAAAGAATTTCATAAGTTGAGTTACACAAGACAACATCAGAAATAAAGCGGGTAAAACAAATAGCTATATCTATATGACTAGAGTGACCACATATGGGCATTATGGTGTACATTGTTTTATTACTGGATGGTGTCATGGGGTTTCATTAATCTAATATAATAGTTTTGTACTTCGAATGATGCACGATATTAATTGGCTTGAGGTCGTCAATCCTAACTTAGACAACGTGGTTGAATATGTGTACGATGAGCGCGATACTGTAGTGGTTTTACGGTTGGATGGTTCCCACTGAATAATGTCAAGTGCACGTCGATCTTTCTATGGGAATTACGAGAAATTCTTAAGTGTTTTTTATCGTATATACTCTAAGGACCGTCTCTGGTAGTTATTTTATACTAGGTTTAAATTTTGTATTTAGTGGTTTAGTATTATGTTAAAAAAATTATAATACTTTTATTGTTTGTGATGTTTCTTGATAATATTCGGGGAAAAAACGGGTCCTAAATACTTTGGGGGTCACACAAAAGTTAAAGAGAGATTAAGATGAGAATTCTAGAAAAACAGCAAAAAGTAGTAATAGAATCATAATTGTTCACCTTTTCCAAGAAAAATATAGTGTCTTATATAGTAATTGTGGTAGGTCTTTGACCATACACAATTAGTCCATTTCTAGCTAATCCACATAATTAACTTACTAAATTAAAATATATTTACTTCTTATTATATAAAACACCCTCGGTGTTACATATTTGTTGGGTTTATATTACAAAGTAAGATTAAAAATATGCGTCTCTTTCGTTCCCAAAATGTTAGAAACTAATCTTTTATGATATCATTAGCATTTTAACCTAACTATACCCTATAATCATCCACGTCAGCTTCCACATAGGACGATGATGTAGACACTTAACTAATTAAAAATTAATATTTATTATTTATATAGTATTTGACCCACTTAATAACCTCACTCACTTAATAACTCGATCCATATTAATTAAAAAACCCAATATGGCCAAACTAATAACTAAGGCCATTTTAATTAAAAAAACCTAAATCAAATACAATGAATTATAATCTCATATTACTAGCTTGGTTATATTATTAATATTATATATATATATATATATTGTCAACATATTTAATCTTAAGGGATGTGGTATTATTTAGTATGTTCACATTTTGGACTTGTGTTAGATCATCTACCAAGTTAACACTCTGCTACACCTTCCCTTAAGCTTTCTTCTATTTAAAATAGCATTGTTAACAATTTGTTCAACAATTTTATTTTGACTCAAGTTTCCATCCGTTTCTCAAGGTTTGTTTGATATCAATTTGTATTCCTTATTGCATGCTTGGTAGATATATCTGTTCATAACTCGTCAACTTTTGGAATTTGTTTAGCAGTGAAGACTTTATTTACTTTGAAGTATGTTACTCAAATATTTCCATGGATGCCTAAACAAAGAAAAACATTATAACAAACACTAAGTTTAGAATTCGAAATTTATTTATCGTATGATAAATTTAATTATGTCAAATCCTACAATTTTCTCCCTCTTATACCTAAAATAAATCAGAAGTCCAGGGAACGGGATGAGAGCATGTCGTGATTTTTGTCCATTTTAAATGAGCTGGCTAAGCTAGTCAAGGTAGAAAATATATGTAAGCATATTTGGATTTAAAATTTTAACATATATAATTATCTTCCTAATATATCTTAGGTAATTGGAATAACAAACTAAAAATATTGTTTGAGCTGAAAGATTGAATGATTGTATAAATTATCTCATTAAAAAAATCAAGCATGAAATGTTTTTTCTCAAATAAAACACCCGATCGGCCCGACCTTTCTGAATGTTGTCCACCACCGACCCTTCTTCTTTCCGGGTCTGGTTTTTTCGCATCGTTTTAGTCGTCGTGGTCGACGGGAAGAAAGAAATGAATGAATGTTCTTACGTAAAAATTGGTATTTATAACAACATTACTTACCACCACAATAATTTTTCTCAAATATTCTTTATACGATCTATAAGCATGTCGGCTGCAATTATCTGTTTTTGATGGGAGAAGAAAAACAATACATGAGAAATTACAATATGATCATTTATTGAATAATTTTCAAGAGAGACAGACATGTTATTCACACTCTTCTATACTTTTCATAACTAAACTATATCTATATTCATTTATTTTATCTTTTCCTATTTTTCTTGAAATTTTTATCTCTAAACCAAAACGTTTTGGTCTCTCGTGTTAGTTTTGTTTTACCCTCTATCAATATATATAATATATATATATATATATATATTACTAGTTATTATAAAATTGGTTTAAAGTATATTATCAAGTATTGCTCCATCTGTTACTGAACTTGGAGGTCTAAATGATGTTACGAAGTTGGCATCGTTGTTTGGATTCTCTTCAAAAAGAAGCAAAAGTAGTTATATTCAAAAAATAGGTAAAAATATTTCTGTAAATTGTAACTATTGAAATAACATGAAGGAATCCATCCCGTATGGTCAATTCTTGTTTGGATCTTTCAGTCATCAAGTAAGACAATCTCGCGACCATTTTATTTATCTTTGTTGATAAAACGTGATTTTTTCGATTCTATTTTGGATTACTTCAATCTAAAATCAAAACCATATATCATTTATGTTGCTAATCGATCTAAAAACAATTTTAACTGCCTTAGAAGCTAGAACTTTAAGTGTTATTCTTCACTACATCACTCATCGAAGAAAAAAATTCAATTATCCTTCTATTTTCTTCAGCATGTAAACCTCCGTCTTAATATACTTATTTTACGATGTTATATTTTTTTTCAAATTTATTATGTAAATACTTGTTAAAGTTTTGTTGAATATTCATGCTTGATACAAGAGCTAACTATGTATATGTTTGCCAATAATAACACGACGTAATCTCATATTTGTAATATAATCCTAACCTTTTAATTAAGCATGCAACTTGAGATGCTTGAGATCCATAAGTTTGAATAACTCACTCGTCTTTAAGGATATCAATATTCGGTTCCGATTATGTTCGTTCAAATTGATATTCAACTAAAACATATGTCAAGGTCTATGCTTTAATTTTCTTCTACTGTTTGAAATAGATATTAAAGTTTCCTAGTTCAACTAACCATTTACATGTTCGACCCGAGACGTCACGATTTTTGCAGTATATTTTTTTAGTGGAAATGAATTTCGAACCAAAGATGAAAGTGCCTAAAAGTACGGTCTCATTTTTATAGTTGCAACAACTAAGGGCAAGGCTAGTACCTCTAACTTCAAGTATATATTTTCAACATCCAAAAAACTCTTACTTGTATTATATACAAAAAAAGGATAATTTTGAACTTCTCTGACTAATACTTTGCTTACTATATAGTCTGCTACTGCGATGTAGATGAATAGATTTTCTAACATATTTGGCTTACTTAAAACTTTCAAAGAAGATATGTGCTTTTTTATCTTGATAAAACTATCTCTGTGCCCCGTAGTCTAATTGAAACGGTTTGTTTTTCTCATAATTTGAAAAAATTGAGCATATTTCTCTGATAACCATGACATGAATATTCAAGTTAAGATTTTCACTTCCTTGATGGATCTCGGAGGATCCATAGTAGTTACAGCATTCAACTGTAGTGGGCCAAATTTAACTATTTTTAGGCTCACTAGATATCCAAGAACTTTCCGGATCGCACCCTGAATGTACATTTTTCTGGATTTTACATTAAATATATTACTTTTAGGTTACGAAAAAGTTCTTCCAACTTAGAAAAAATATCATCATCTTTAGCAGTTTTTACCAATATATCATCGATACAAACTTCAATATTTCTTTCAATTTGGCCAGCAAAATGTTTGTTCACTAATCTCTGATAAGTTGCCCCAACATTTTTTAAACCAAAAGGCATAACCTTGTACCAATGTAAACCTTTTTCAATTATGAATATGT
Organism: Limnanthes douglasii subsp. nivea; assembly: GCA_036936605.1. Taxonomy (NCBI): domain Eukaryota; kingdom Viridiplantae; phylum Streptophyta; class Magnoliopsida; order Brassicales; family Limnanthaceae; genus Limnanthes; species Limnanthes douglasii. The sequence goes on along the minus strand of JAUPFV010000005.1, from coordinate 284,760,117 downwards.
TGTCTTGGTCCCTTGTATTTATATATATATATATATATATATATATATATATATATATATATATGATTATACCCATAATATGCATCCATAAAATATAAAAGCCGATTACCCAAAGTCGATACCATCAGGTGATCAGTTCTTGGAACGAGAAATATGCATTTTGGACAAGCTCTGTTTAGATCGGTAAAATCAACACACATCTTCCATTTTCCATTCTTTTTTTCATAAGTATTAGATTCATTGTCCATAACAGATACTGGGACCCTCTGATATGGCTTACCTTTGACAACTGATCCACTTCAGCCACAATCGTTTCAGATTTCTCAACAAATAAATTTCTCCTTATCTGAATTATTGGATGTGCATTAAACCGAACAACGAGTTTTTGACATATGATATTTACATGTACTCTTGTTACATCTTTGGAAGACCAAACGAACACGTGTAAATTCTTTGATAAAAAAGATATTACCTTTTTTTACATCTGGAAATTGTAGAGTTCCAATCTTCAAACTTTTACCATCACGAAATAAATAAGTTTCAAAATTCTCATCAATTGTTACCAAACCAGGGGGGTCTCCATCGAATCGTCTACAATGTCTGGCTCTGAAGTTTCTAGAGAACTATTAAATCGAGCTCATGTATTCCTATTATAACAATCTGAACTGATGGTTCACCTAGTTTAATGCGCTCATTATTGTGTTTTATGACAAAACAAGAGATAGGGTGGACTATCGGGATCCAATAATAATGCTCGCATGAGATAATGACAGAAACAAAAGGTATTATTGCACATATTATAATAAACACAAGCATTTGACAAGGGATTGTTTCCGGTTGAAACATGGAATTCTTAGATTTATTGATAATAGAGAGTTTGTATAGGTTATGAAAGAGATAAAAGATAAAATAATATATGGGAAAATGAAGGGAAGTAGGCTGAAACAACAGCAAAATAAGAAACAACAAGAGTTGTGTACGATTATTAGAGAAAATACATTGTCATGGGTGAATTTCTGATTCTCATTCATAAGTCATCGTCGATAAAAATATATACAAAATACTTTGAAGTCCATCTCATTCATAGGTCGTCTATTCATTTGCATAGATATCCAGATTTAATGATGTCTTTCACTAATGATGATTTAAGGGGATTGGTGACTCCTCATGAGGATTCCTTTTTGGTAACTATATATATATATATATATTGTTGGGATAATTATGAGAATGGTGATGTTCGATATCGGGAGTTCAACCAATGTTTTTTTATAAAAGAGGTTACAACCAAATGATTAGTATTGCTTCATTCAAAAAAACCAACAAAACAATTGGTAAGCTTCATTGGACGGTCGACTAATCGTGTTGGAAAGGTTGATCTAACAGTATATGAAGGAATAAGAGAAACTGAGAATGCAGTTACTATATTTTTTTATGATCGTGGATACTCTAAGTTCTTACAATGTGATCCTAGGGACACATTCGTTACACATGATGGAAGAACTAGAATCATCTTACCATTTATGCGTCAAATATATTGTGAGGAGGAAAGTAGGGATGATTCGAGGGTATCAAATGACAACTAGAACCTGTTACTCTTCGTCTCATATAAACATTATGAATCATCAAGGGATATTTCACTAGATGAAATTATTGAACCTTTGATAAGTCTAAATGAAGGTAAGATAGATGATCCGCGAGAAGAGTTGAGCGAGAAAATAGTCTTGTAAAAAATTGAAGATTGTATGTTGACCGACGGGAAGGTAGTTAAGATTAAATGAAAACTTGAGAAAATTTTAAGAGAATGTTAGTACTTGTTTAAAAGAAAATATAAATTTTTTGTTTGGAATATTTCCTATGTGAGAATGTGTGCTGATTTTACCAAACTTAATTGTGTTTGCCCGAATGATGCTCTCCCTTTACCAAGAATTGACCAACTTGTAGATGCAAAGACTAAGCACGAGTATTTGCCTTTTATGGATGCTTATTTAGGTTAGAATCAAATCAAGATGCACCCGAATGATGAAAAAAGTACAACTTTTAAGACAGAAAAATTGTTATATTGTTACAAATTAATGTCATTTGGTTTGAAAGATGTTGAAGCGATATACCAAAGGCTTTTGAATCACACTTTTATCAAGAAATTGGAAATAAATATGGAGGCTTATATAGATGATATGATAATAAAAATCAACAAAGCAAGCGATTATGTGGCAACATTATTGAAACTTTTGGAAATTAGAAGAAATATAATCAAATTTTGAATGCATTAAAGTGTTTGTTCAGAGTTAAGTCGGTAAAGTTCAGAGTTGAATGCACAAAATTTCTGAATAATAGATATGCCCTTAACACTTGTGGGCCCTAAGTCCAAAGCTTTTTTCAACATTCATGTTTCTCAAACTTCGGACGTTTTCATATTTGTGGGATGATAAGGAAGTAATTCGCCGAGTCCAATAGAAAATGAGTTAATTGCAAAAGAGAGAAGGGAAATATCCTCATTAGTGTATTTATTGTTTATTAGAAGACAATATGTAAATAAAGTAGTTTGTAAAGGACCAATTATGAAATAGCAAAGACTACCTAGGACATAAATGGGTCTCACTTTCCCCACTATATAAGGGAGCCCCTTTATTCTTGGTAGGTGGACATTCTTTAATATATTCTCTTTCTACTTTCTCTCTCTACACTTTTAGCTCTAGTCACATCAAGGATAAGATCCAAAGATTCTTCACACTAGTCATTTATTCTCTCATCATTGGCGCCGTCTGTGGGAACACGTGATACCAAAAAGAAGACTTTTCTTTGAAAATCGCGACTTAATCTTAGAAAATGAATGACAAGACAGCTGGGGAGAGGGTCGGGAGAGAGGTGGCCCGAGCCATTTTGTTGTCCGAGGACAAGGAAGTACCGGACCATGAACATTACGCGCAGGGTCGGGATAAGCGATCAACTCTTATCATGACCAGGAGATAGTTAATGGAACACATCGCGAAGCTAAGCGCTGAAAAGAAGAGGCATTTAGATGACAAAAGAGCTCGGGAAGGCAAAGGGAAAGAGCCGATTACAGACAACCGAGGAGAAGGCTATCCGGGTGTAGACCACCGTATCGATGCCCGACATTTTTGAAATTATCAAGAGCCCCGCCCGGACATAGAGCGAGATGGAAAAACCGGGCGATACCAAAAGGATGACCGTGGTATTTCTGCTAATTATACGTCGGACGATTCGTCGGGAAGAGAATACCGACGCAAGGAAAGACTAAACAAACGCGCGCAAAAGAGAAATTCTCGACGTAATAGGGCACCCCGTTCTGATTCACTCAAGTTCAAGAAAGATAGCACCGAAAAAAGGACACCAATTTCACATGGAAAAAAAAAATGTTGACGGCCAGTAGAGAGGAGCGGGTAATTCTACCCCAGGTTCAGTGGCAGCCGTCAAATAGCCAGACCCAAGGGTACAGGGTCAGTAGTCAGTTCATCAACCCGGGGAATGAAGGATTGTATGGAATTCAAACCAAGGGGCTCGGCATCGGTTCTTTCGGATTTGGAATGAATTGGAGAGCATCACCGTTATCAGACGAAATATTGTTAGGACACCTCCCGAAGAGGTTTGACTTATCAAAATTGGAGAAATACGATGGCAAAAGAGATCCGGACAACCATTTGGAAGCCTTTAAAAATTTCTTGTTGAGTTTCGATAATGACGATAAGTTGTTATGCCGAGCTTTTTCGATGACCTTCAAGGATCGTCATCTAAGTGGTACAACCGGTTACCGCAGGGTTGTATAAAGAATTTTGGGATGTTCTAGATGATGTTCCGTCAGCAATTTGTGGGAAGAAAAAGTTTCCGGACCAATGGTGATACAATCGTTAACTGTAAACAAAGACTGAGAGAGAGCCTCAGGGACTACACCGGGCGCTTTATCGATGCGAAGAACGATCTGGATCACTGCGAAGAGAACGTGGCTCTGACAGCATATCGTTTAGGGCTACTCCCAGGACCGATGAAACAAACAGTCACTAAGAAACAAACTTTTACTTTTTCTGCCCTTCTAGCTCAAGTGGAAAAGCAAATATTGATAGAAGAAACCGAGGTGTCTGAGTTGGCAGCACAAATTCAGCAGAGTGCGCAAGCATCGGTTGAATAAAGCAGGGTACTCAACCTTGCTACGCACCGCAAATTCAACCAATCAACACTATACCATCGACCCAGTCCGTACCGGCCAAGCCTCTGGCACCCTAGGGCCAAAGGACAAAACAGACCAACCAGGTGGTTTCATGACCGATGTCCAATAAATGGATCCGACCTGCTTACTTTGCTGATTTGACAGAATGCGTGTCCACAATCTTTAAAAAAAAAACTAAGAAGAGCGAGATTTATCACAGGCCTTTTCCCATCCCAACGCCTCGGGAAAATAGAAATAACCGATACTGTCGATACCATGAAGATGTGGGGCACGATACCAAGGACTATATCGCTCTCAAAAAGGAAATGCAGATGCTTATACAAAACGGAAAATTACTCGAGTATGTGAAAAAGAAAGCACAGCAGGGTGCGACTTCAAAAGAAATCGTAACGATGCAGAAGCCAGAGACAACCATGGCAATTTCCGAAGTAACCGATCTTTTTGACGTATTCGTCGAGTATCTTGATCCCGATGTCATTCGTAACCTCATCGGGATCGTTGAGGAAGAAGCTGCGGAAAGTAGAAGAAATGTAAGGAACCTCTGTTAATTTTTTGAATCGTTGACTATTTTTGGGGTGATTTTATAACAGGGCTCACGCACTCTTCCCGGAAGCGAGATATTATGAACCTAGCAACTCGGTTGGAAGCTCGAACTTATCCCCACTCGGAAGGCATTCCTTCACCGATTTTATATTTAGACGACGACATGCAAGACATAGCCAGTCCTCACGAAGATGCCGTCGTTATCGGAACGGCCATTGCGGGACAAAAATACAGAACTGTTTCGGATTACTGTTTTTCTTGAAACAAAGGTATCCAGAACTGTCACAGACATCTTTGGACATATGCAAGATTCAGTACAATCAGGTAAATAAATATATATATATATACAAACCTGTAAAAATGTTAGTTTGCGTTTTGTCTGAAAAATATAAACTAACTCATGACCGAATGTATCTACGATCGCAGGATGTAGGAAAATCGATCCTGGAAAGCTACTCGAGAGTGTTAGAAGGATTAGCATTCAACATTGCAGCTTGGATCGATGATGTTCTTTACGTAGACAAAACTGTCCGAAACCAACAAGAATAAATAAACAACTTGATAAAGCTAGATAGAAGCTCGAAACATCAATCGTAGCAAGATCATAAGACTCTTTTATTTTGTAATGTTAGATGCGGAACAGACAACAGCTAAAACTGCTTAGCTTGTACAATCTTTGTAGTTTAAAGTACAGCAAGTTTTTGTACATCAGTCAGAATAGATTCTTTTTAGATAAATCAATCAGATTTACTTTGAGAAAACATACTTCTATCTCTCAATTCAAAATCTTACTCAAACTTAGACTACTCAACTCAATCAAGCTAACTCAATCAAGCTAAAATAACAAGTACTGAAATTTTAATTCTCCTGCAATTCAAAGATTGATCTTTTCCAAAGTAATGTATTCGAATCTTTAAAAAAATGAAAATTTCTATCATAAAACATTGAAGTTCAATATCCATGTCAAATTTTGATTTAAGCATCACAACAACTTAGATTTTTTTCAAGTGAAATAGTTCAACAAAATACAGAATTACAAACATATAACAAACCCATATGCATAGAACCAGTTGTTCAGACATCAGTCAAAGAACCTCTTTTCAGCCTCAAAGGAAGAAGTGGAGAAAGTGGTTTACTAGGAGACGAAGATGAAGACTTAAAAGCTTGAAACTTGGATTTGCATTTGGAGTAATCCTCTTCCGTTTTTGCTACTTTCTTGCACATCGTAAAGGCTTCTCTTTGTTCTTTTTCTTCTAGGGAAAGAAATTTTGCTGTAACCTTATTTTTTTCATCAGCGATCTCCATAACCCTAAATCTCCAAGAATCTTTAAATTTAGAGTCAGAAATTTGTACAATTTTTCTTAAATTTCTCATTTTTTGAATTAATGATTGGATGTGTAACAGATATGAAAGACGCGAAGGAGAAGAGATAAAGGTGATAAACATACCTGAATTTGAAGGTTGGGTCCTAAAGGTGCTATTGAAGTTGGAAGTAGCATAGAACATATAAAGCAGATGATCAGTCAATTTAAGATTGATAAAAAGTGAACAACAATAAAAAAAAAATATTATACTTACATTTAATTTAATAATAAATAATATAGGTCCCAATGGCGGCCGCCGAATTGGTTGAGTAAGTCATATTTGTGATCAAATCTTTTTACATACGCTTTCTTGGTTGAGGCTGTCATTTTTTGGTTTATTCTCTGGAGACGGTCATCTTTTGGTTTATCTTCTGGCATTGGTTTGGAGGCTATTGCGGAGGGTTTATCCTTTCGCACTTTTTGAGTAGCGGTCGTGCCTTCCCTCCGCGTATAAGCACCTAAGTTTCCATTAAGTGTTTAGAGTCTTATTATAAAACAATATATATATATATATATATATTAAATTTAAAAATAAAGTATTATTTGAGACCAAAAATCCTAACTATTATTCACTTAAGATCTATATTTTCATGTTTATTTGAAAAGATCTGTTTTACTTAAATATTTACCATTTAACTACTTATACCCTATACCCATAGATGGCGGAACGAGTAGAAAGAGACTTATTAATTATAATTATCGTTTCACATGGAAAAAATTATTAGATATTATAAAAAAATAGATAATAATATAAATTAAAAAAGAAAATATAAAAATACTACGATCTCTGCACTGAAAAACTTTCGAAGCAAAAATTGATGTAGGCTCCCCTTTTTGTTTCAATTTTAAAGTAGGTTGTTCTTCCTCTTCTTGCGAAAGTTTTGTCAGATGAAGAGAGCAGTTACCTGCTATTTATTTTTTAGTTTTGAACCTAACTGTTTCGGTTTGTTACGGTTTATAAAAATATTTTTAAAAAAGAAATTCAAAACATATCATGGGTGGTACTAGTTTTGTTCGTCTTAAAAAAACAAAACCAACGGTATTTTAGGATTTTTTTTTTCCGAGTTAAGGTTTAAAAGATACAAACGTTTAAAAAATTAAATTTAAAAGGTAAACGAAGAAGATGCGAAACCTTCTTTATTTTGATAGATGTGAAACCTTATTTATTTCGATAGATGCGAAACCTTCTTTATTTTGATGGATGCGAAACCTTCTTTATTTTGATGGATGTGAAACCTTCTTTACTTTGATAGATGTGAAACCTTTTTGTTTTGATAGATGCGAAACCTTCTTTATTTTGGTAAATGCGAAACCAGTCACTAGATGCGAAACCATATAACTGAGAAAAGTGTGTAAAATATATATTTTTCTTAAAACAATGCAAAACACATCATGAGTAGTACTAGCTTTGTTCGTCTTAAAAAAATAAAAGCAATGGCATTTTCGGATTTTTTTTTCTTTCAGAGTTATGCTTTAAAAGATAAGGAGCTTTAAAAATTAAAATTAAAAAAAAAGTTGGTTACTGAATTTTATATAGAATGGTATTTAAGGTATAAAGTCTCTTAAAATATTTAGGCATTTATCCCTAATAGGTTTGTTGAATGGGTCTTAAATAGTAAGTCTCCTTAAAATTAATTAGCGATTAAAGATGAAAGTATTTTAAATATTAATATTAATCATAAAAATTATAATATTAATTATAGTTATTCATTGTTTGTATTTTATGGAGTGTTAATGTATGATTGTATGTTTTTATCTTAATATTTTGATAACAAATATGGACGCTAGATGAGACTATCAACCCATTAAACCTGAATTAGGGCGAGTCATATGTGGAAATTGAAAGTCGTGAAGATTTTTGGATCAATTTTAATTTTCTACATCATAGAGGTAACAACTATGTATTCCACGACCTCAACCAAATCTGTATAGATGAACAATCAAACATAAAACACGTGCATATTCGTTATAACAACATTAGGGAAGTCTTGCTCCTTGCCAATTTGAAAAATAGATGGTAAAATATTATTGGGATATTTGCGTACTAATATATATATATATCATAAGTTGGATGAAGATTTATAGCGCGAAATGAGGACCATGTACGGTTTCATAGCGATGATCGATATTTGGATCATGGACCACTATCTTTTTTTACGTCCAGTTTTACGTCTAGAGTATAAGTATGTATTGTTGTCTATAACGAGGTGGAATATTTCATAATACTTGATGTAAGTAGCATTTAAATCTACTTAAATATAGCTATTTGGTTATTTAAATTATTTTAATTTATTTAGTTAATAATTTTGTTTTGCATGCTATTTTTCATCCATATATTATAGCCATATGTGAATTTTAATATTGTCAGTTTGGACTATGTGGAAACCTATTATTCTGATCCAGCATTACATCAATTCGGATACGGTAAAGAATTTCATAAGTTGCGTTACACAAGACAACATCGGAAATAAAGCGGGTAAAACAAATAGGTCTATATATATGATTAGAGTGACCACATATGGGCATTATGGTGTACATTGTTTTTTTACCGGATGGTGTTAATCTGATATAATAGTTTTGTACTTCGAATGATGTACGATATTAATTGTCTTGAGGTCGTCAATCCTAACTTAGACAACATGGTTGAATATGTGTACGATGAGCGCGATACTGCAGTGGTTTTACGGTTGGATGGTTCCCACCGAACAATGTCAAGTGCACGTCGATCTTTCGATGGGAATTACGAGAAATTCCTAAGTGTTTTTTATCGTATATACTCTATTTTGGACCGTCTCTGGTAGTTATTTTATACTAGGTTTAAATTTTGTATTTAGTGTTTTAGTATTATGTTAAAAAAATTAGAATACTTTTATTGTTTGTGATGTTTCTTGATAATATTCGGGGGGAAAAACGGGTCCTGAATACTTTGGGGGTCACACAAAAGTTAAAGAGAGATTAAGATGAGAATTCTTAAAAAACTGCAAAAGGTAGTAATAGAATCATAATTGTTCACCTTTTCCAAGAAAAATATAGTGTCTTATATAGTATTGGTGGTAGGTCTTTGACCATACACAATTAGTCCATTTCTAGCTAATTCACATAATTAACTTACTAAATTAAAATATATTTACTCCTTATTATATAAAACACCCTCGGTGTTACACATTTGTTGGGTTTATATTAAAAAGTAAAACTAAGAATATGGTTAGTCTCTTTCGTTCCCAAAATGTTAGAAACTAATCTTTTATGACATCATTAGCATTTTAACCTAACTATACCCTATGATCATCCACGTCAGCTTCCACATAGGACGATGATGTAGACACTTAACTAATTAATAAATATTATTTATTATTTATTTAGTCACTTAATAACCCGACTCACTTAATAACTCGACTTCCTCAATAACTCGATCCATATTAATTAAAAAACTCAGTCTGGCCCAACTAATAACTAAGGCCATTTTAATTAAAAAACCTAAATCAAATACAATGAATTATAATCTCATAATACTAGCTTGGTTATATTATTAATATTTTATTTATTTATTTATATACATATATATATTGTCAACCTATTTAATCTTAAGGGATGTGGTATTATTTAGTATGTTCACATTTTGGACTTGTGTTAGATCATCTACCAAGTTAACACTCTGCTACAGCTTCCCTTAAGCTTCCTTCTATTTAAAATAACATTGTTAACAATTTGTTCAACAATTTTATTTTGACTCAAGCTTCCCTCCGTTTCTTAAGGTTTGTTTCATATAAATTTAATTCCTTATTGCATGCTTGGTAGACATATTTGTTCATAACTCGTCAACTTTTGGAATTTGTTTAGCAGTGAGGACTTTATTTACTTTGAAGTATGTTACTCAAAGATTTTCATGGATGCCTAAACAAAGAAAAACATTATAACAAACACTAAGTTTAGAATTCGAAATTTATTAATCGTATGATAAATTTAATTGTTCCAAATCCTACAATTTTCTCCCTCTTGTACCTAAAATAAATCAGAAGTCCAAGGAACAAGATGAGAGAATGTCGTGTTTTTTGTTCATTTTAAATGAGTTGGCTAAGCTAGTCAATGACGAAAATATATGTAAGCATATTTGGATTTAAAATTTTAACATATATAATTATCTTTCTAATATATCTTAGGTAATTGGGATAACAAACTACAAATATTGTTTGAGCTGAAAGATTGAATGATCGTATAAAATATCTCATTAAAAAAATCAAGCATGAAATACTTTTTTCTCAAATATTTATCTGATTACGTAAAAATTGGTATGTATAACAACATTACTTACCACCACAATATTTTTTCTCAAATATTCTTTATGCGATCTATAAACATGTCGGCTACAATTATCTGATATTTGAGAAGAAAAATAATGCATGAGAAATTACAATATGATCATTTGTTGAATAATTTTCAAGAGAGACAAACATGTTATTCACACTCTTCTATACTATTCATAACTAAACTATATCTATATTCATTTATTTTATCTTTTCCTATTTTTCTTGAAATTTTTATCTTTAAACCAAAATGTTTTGGTCTCTCATGTTAGTTTTGTTTTACCCTCTATCAATATATATAAAATAAAAAAATATATTACTAGTTATTATAAAATTGGTTTAAAGTATATTATCAAGTGTTGATCCATCTGTTACTGAACTTGGAGGTCTAAATGATGTTACGAAGTTGGCATCGTTGTTTGGATTCTCTTAAAAAAGAAGCAAAGTAGTTATATCTAAAAAATAGGTAGAAATATTTCTGTAAATTGTAACTATTGAAATAACATGAAGGAATCCATCTCGTAAAGGTAATTCTTGTTGGGATCTTTCAGTCATCAAGTAAGACAATCTCACGACCATTTTATTTATCTATGTTGATAAAACGTGATTTTTTTAATTCTATTTTGGAGTACTTCAATCTAAAATAAAAACATATATCATTTATGTTGCTAATCAATCCAAAAAAAATTAACTGCCTTAGAAGCTAGAACCGTAAGTGTTATTCTTCACTACATCACTCATCGAACAAAAAATTCAATTATCCTTCTATTTTCTTCAGCATGTAAACCTCCGTCTTAATATAATTATTTTACGATGTTATATTTTTTTCAAATTTATTATGTAAATCCTTGTTAAAGTCTTGTTGAATATTTATGCATGATACAAGAGCTAACTATGTATTTGCTCGCCAATAATAACACGACGTAATCTCATTTTGTAATATAATCCTAACCTTTTAATTAAGCATGTAACTTGAGATGCTTGAGATCCATAAGTTTAGATAACTCACTCGTCTTTAAGGATATCAATATTCGGTTCCAATTATGTTCGTTTAAATTGATATTTAACTAAAACATATGTCAAGGGCTATGCTTTGATTTTCTTCTAATGTTTGAAATCGATATCAAAGTTTCCTAGTTCAACTAACCATTTCGAACCAAAGATGAAAGTGCCTAAAACTACGGTCTCATTTTTATGGTTGCAACAACTAAGGGCAAGGCTAGTACCTCTAACTTCAAGTATATATTTTCAACATCCAAAAAACTCTTACTTGTATTATATACAAGACAAGGATAATTTTCAACTTCTCTGACTAATACTTTGCTTAATGCATAGTCTGCTACTGCGATGTAGATGAATAGATATTTGGCTTACTTAAAACTTTCAGAGAATATATGTGTTTTTTATCTTGATAAAAGTATCTCTGTACCCCGTTGTCCAATTGAAACGGTTTGTTTTTCTCATAATTTGAAAAAATTGAGTATATTTCTCTGATAACCTTGATATGAATATTAAAGTTAAGATTTCCACTTCCTTGATGGATCTTGGAGGATCCATGGCAGTTAAAGCATTTAACTGTAGTGGGTCGACTTTAACTATTTTTAGGCTCCCTAGATATCCAAGAACTTTCCGGATCGCACCCTGAATGTACATTTTTCTGGATTTTTCATTAAATATATTGCTTTTAGGTTACAAAAAAGTTCTTCCAACTTAGAAAAAATATCATCATCTTTAGTAGTTTTTACCAATATATCATCGATACAAGCTTCAATATTTCTTTCAATTTGGTCAGCAAAATATTTGTTCACTAATCTCTGATAAGTTGCCCCAACATTTTTTAAACCAAAAGGCATAACCTTATACCAATGTAAACCTTTTTCAATTATGAATATGTTGTCTTGGTCCCTTGAATCCATATGTATATGATTATACCCATAATATGCATCCATAAAAGATAAAAGCCGATTACTCAAAGTCGATACCATCAAGTGATCAGTTCTTGGAACGAGAAATATGCATTTTGGACAAGCTCTGTTTAGATCGGTAAAATCAACACACATCTTCCATTTTCCATTCTTTTTTTCATAAGTATTAGATTCATTGTCCATAACAGATACTGGGACCCTCTGATATGGCTTACCTTTGACAACTGATCCACTTCAGCCACAATCGTTTCAGATTTCTCAACAAAGAACTGTCTCCTTGTCTGAATTATTGGACGTGCATTAAACCATAAAACAAGTTTATGAAATATAATATTTACATGTACTCTTGTTACATCTTTGGAACACCAAAAGAACACGTGTAAATTCTTCGATAAAAAAAAGATATTACCCTATTTTTTACATCTGGAAATTGTAGAGTTCCAATCTTCAAACTTTTACCATCACGAAATAAATAAGTTTCAAAATTCTCATCAATTGTTACCGAACTGGGGGGGTCCCCATCGAATCGTCTACAATGTCTGACTCTGAAGTTGCTAGAGAACCATTAAATCGAGCTCATGTATTCCTATTATAACAATCTGAACTGATGGTTCACCTAGTTTAATGCGCTCATTATTGTGTTTTATGACAATACAAGAGATAGGCTGGACTATCGGGATACAATAATAATGCTCGCATGAGATAATGAGAGAAACAAAAGGTATTATTGCACATATTATAATAAACACAAGCATTTGACATGGGATTGTTTCCGGTTGAAACATGGAATTCATAGATTTATTGATAATAGAGAGTTTGTATAGGTTATGAAAGGGACAGAAAATAAAATAATATATGGGAAAATGAAGGGAAGTAGTCTGAAACAACAGCAAAATAAGAAACAACAAGAGTTGTGTACGATTATTAGAGAAGATGCATTATCATCGGTGAATTTCTGATTCTCATTCATAAGTCATCGTCGATAAAAATATATAGGAAATACTTTGAAGTCCATCTCATTCATAAGTCGTCTATTCATTTGCATAGATATCCAGATTTAATGATGTCTTTCACTAATGATGATTTAAGGGGATTGGTGACTCCTCATGAGGATTCCTTTTTTGTAACTATATATATATATATATTGTTGGGATAATTATGAGAATGGTGATATTCGATATCAGGATTTCAACCAATGTTTTTTTATAAAAGAGGTTACGACCAAATGATTAGTATTGGTTCATTCAAAAAAAACCAACAAAACATATTAAGCTTCATTGGACGGTCGATTAATCGTGTTGGAAAGGTTGATCTAACAGTATATTAAGGAATAAGAGAAACTGAGAATGCAGTTACCATATTTTTTATGATCGTGGATACTCTAAGTTCTTATAATGTGATCTCGGGGACACATTCGTTACACATGATGGAAGAACTAGAATCTTCTTACCATTTATGCATCAAATATATTGTGAGGAGGAAAGTAGGGATCATTCGAGGGTGTCAAATGACAACTAGAAACTGTTACTCTTCGTCTCATATAAACATTATAATTCATCAAGGGATATTCCACTAGATGAAATTATTGAACCTTTGAGAAGTCTAAATGAAGGTAAGATAGATGATCCGCGAGAAGAGTTGAGCGAGAAAATAGTCTTGTAAAAAATTGAAGATTGTATGTTGACCGACGGGAAGGTAGTTAAGATTAAATGAAAACTTGAGAAATTTTAAGAGAATGTTAGTACTTGTTAAAATAAAATATAATTTTTTTTGTTTGGAATATTTCTTATGTGAGAATGTGTGTTGATTTTACCAAACTTAATTGTGTTTTCCCGAATGATGCTCTCCCTTTACCAAGAATTGACCAACTTGTAGATGCAACGACTAAGCACGAGTATTTACCTTTTATGGATGCTTATTTAGCTTAGAATCAAATCAAGATGCACCCGAATGATGAAACTTTTGGAAATTAGAAGAAATATAATCAAAAATTGAATGCATTGAAGTGTTTGTTCAGAGTTAAGTCGGTAAAGTTCAGAGTTGAATGCACAAAATTTCTGAATAATAGTTATGCGCTTAACACTTGTGGGCCCTAAGTCCAAAGATTTTTTTCAACATTCACGTTTCTCAAACTTTGGACATTTTCATACTTATGGGATAATAACTCACATCATAGACAAAAACAACCCACCAAGCTTAAGGTACAAAAACGGCAACCACATTTACACTTCTAGTAAATAAGCTACACCAAATATAAAATAAGCGATCTCACCTTCTAGAGCAGCATGTAAATCTAAGACTACCTTAGTTAGTAGAGAAAATAGTAAGGTCATCATGACCCCTCGTCAAGAGTAATCATTATAAGTATCTCAATCTAATATTTGTTATCATGATAATCGCATAATTGGATATCTGCGGGTTAAATGACTCCATCTGGTAAAAACTCGTAATTGAAAATGTATTTAGTATTCATATAACATTAATTTACATTATAGAAACTAGAGTAAGGTAGCCTAAATTATAAATTATCGTTCGTGATATTCTTTCATACAAGAATTTTAAAAAAACCACATGGCTAAGCCTTTTTTGTAGGATATGGATCATCTAGGACCCTAGTGCTTTTAAGTTCATTGAAAATAAACTTTCATCTTCGTTTATCAATTGTAAAATCAACCACATCTCTTCCTTCAAATGTTTTTTCCTTGCGATAATATACGCTTTCAATTACTCTAATGATGGGATTCCATTATTGGACGATATTATACCATTAGCCACTAACCACTTCACAACCCTCGGGTTGTATTAGGTGACTTTGATGTCATCCAAAAGACACAGGATCGAACTGTAAACTCTGACGTCTCGATTTTTTATATAAATGATTTCAACAATTGTTGTTACCATAGTTAGTTGAGCAATTTGTGCGTCTCTGAGATCCAATTCTTGTAAAATAAGAAAATAAACAACCTTATATCCTAAAAATAGATATGATTGTACTCAACAGCTCATGGGACATTATTTACCCATCGCACCATACCCATTATGGATACCCTCGAATCTCACATCGCACTACTATCACTTTTCACCTAGACCGTCACTACTCCTCTAGCAAAAACATTATCATTTCTTCAACATATGGTAATCTCACTTCAAATTTAATAATATTGTCTTTTCTACCTAAAGTTTACCAGTTGATAGCTCTGATATGTCAATGATATCCCCAAAGATTCACCTTCTCAAAAATGATCTCTCATCCCTAAACAAACGATAATTTAATAACATCAGTGAAAGAACTTCTAAAGCCCAATAGCTTAATCTAATCTCTCATCAAACCCTCAAAACCTAGCCAAATTTTTGCAGATGTCGATGCTTTTAAATATTTCATATGCTACACTAGAGTATAAGCATTTTTATTTAAATAAAAATCACGAGAAACCTGGCTCAAAAAAGGAAGATAAATATACCAAATATTTCTATAACTCCATTAAAACCTGTATCGTACGTAAAAAAATCATCATTATTAACAATAGTCAGTTAATCCTTTGCGAAACGCCCTAAGGTGTTGCTAATATCTTCATTGAACATTTCATCAACCTCTTTGGGGAGAACTTATCCTTCAACTACCTCAGAATATCAAGAGTCAAACCTCATATCTTTTTAATAAATAAACTTGTTTTTAAGATTTAGCTAATGGGTATAATAAATATCTCGGCGGATTTTATAGCTTTGATAATGGGTTATATGTTATATTGCATAAATAATGGGTATTTTAACAACTAAATGAAGTTAGTTTCATTTTCTTAATTTTATTTCTCGTGTCTTCGATTCTGGAACTTAAATTTATTTTTATTTTCCTTCAATTCTGTGTTTTTCATATATATAATTTTTGCTCAATTTTTTTAATTTTGTTCATTTGTGCTCTTTTTAATCTATATATATATATATATATATATATATATATCCTTTACCTATTAAAATTGAAATTTAACATAATGGGAGAATTTTATTATTTTTGTAAATTGAAATAGCTATTAAATTAGTATAAAATACATATCAATAAAGGATAATATATTCACTTGACTTTATTGGGTTATGCCCTTAATGTTTATGATTTAACAGTATCTCCTCTAGTTCTTGCGGGAGAACCGAGAGAGGATTATAACTTTGAGTATTTTTTCGCTTGTCGAACCATTTTTAAGTTTAAGTCATTGATATGTGTGGTTTAAGTACATTGTCAAACCTTGCATGGATTTGTTGTCCCTACCGAACTGGTTGCTCGTTAAGCCGAGATACCAAATCAATTATGGCAGGACTAGTGAGAGTAATAGGTATGATAACCTCATACATGCATCATTTAAAGATATTCATCGACTAAAACCTCTCATAAAAAAAAATTATTTTTCGAAAGAAAAGTATATATATAATCCTTTTAAATATTGAATAAGGATTAAAGTCGAAAGTAATAATTTTGAATGTATGAAGTGTTGATCATTTGTCCTTACCGAATGAAGAAATGAGGTTGTCTAATGTATTTTACAAAGCATGAGTAGCCATGTCAAGTTTATAGTTGGATGTATTGTTTGAATTCTGACGTCAAATTTATTAGTCATCGGAACCTTGAGGAGTTTGGCAATGCTCGTTGGATGTATCTCGCATGACATCACAATTAATTGTATTTTCGAACTCGCTAACTGAATGGAAACTTTCATACACAGTTAAAAGATGATTTTAACTACTATTTGAATCCATGCACTCAAATACAGCAAGGACGACCGATACACATGCCAACGTGATGGTAAAAAACTAGAAAAATAGTTGTAGACCAAATACTCAAACAATGCGATAAATTATTCATATTCTTTGTCACATGTTGGCATTGTATATTTCAGTCATTATGTGAATCCTCCACGCATACTCGTCTAAAATATCTAAGTTTGAGATGGTATCCAACTAATTGGTGTTAATTTTCGCCATGATATTGTTAGTAAATATAAGGATCGTGAAGAAATATAAAATATATGATCGGGCTCATCTCATTATATTTATCACGATAATAAACTCGTATAGGTAACGCTCATTACTAAATATCTCTTTCAACCGCGTCATCTTAAAAGTCGTATCATGACGTTTATTTAGCTCAACTTTCACTACACTTACTTTCAGTATAAAGAAATGTGTCATCACGGTAGCTCGATCATCTTTATCAATGTTGTTTGCTACATGGATGAATCATCCTCAGACATGAAGACTTGTAATGCAAGTGGCATCATCTAATGTCACTATAATCTCTCCGAAGGAGAAATGGAAACTACTACTCTCATGATCATCTCTCAATCAACGTTCTTATAAGAAGTCAAAAGCGGGCACTAATTGGTCAATATTTTTTGCAATGGTCCAAACACCTGTCGACGACTCTCATAACCTCTTGTTGGGCTTTCAAGTCTTTTTACGTAGCACATCGTAGTTTGTGTACCGTCAAGTCTTTTCAACAAATTAAAAACATAAATATTTTTAGCATATTCAAAGAAAAATATAGTTGTTAACAACACGATACATACTTACCCTCCTGTATTATAGGTCGTATACTTACCCTCATGTATTATAGGTCGTATATTGTGTGATTATCAATGCTCCTGTAATATCTCCATATGTGATGGATTTTTTATTTTTAACTTTTTCACTTTTAATAAAAAAAAAATATTTCTTCTCTTATTCTAACCATACCTCTATTTTTTCCTCCAACTCCGAATTTGACTATATCTCGCCTTGGCCTCAACCCTGCCTCTGCACCGTTTTCGACTTCACCTGGATCTGGTGCTGAGTAAAGTCTTGTGCATATATAATATGGTCGTTATTCATATGCAATGCTCCGGCTCAACAACTTTAGACAACAATGTTGATTATAGCTCTCAACGCATTATGTTATGAAAAAACAAAATATACTATAATCGAAAAAATTCTTCGATTTTAGTGTATCATTTATCGAATACAAATGTCAACAAAGGTCATTAACATTAAACACAACATCTTACTGGAAGTAAACTCAATAACTTCGATTCCAATTAATATGGTAAGCATCATTTTTTAAATTTTATTTTTAAGAAAGGAACCCGCAGCCGCTACTCATAGTGCAATGAGTGCGCACAGGGTAAACCCTCGGTCTGACGCAATAGCCTTCAAACCAACGACAGAAGGTAAACCACACAAAATGACAGGCTCAGCCAAAAAAACATATGTAAATGGATTCGAACTCATGACTTTTGGTCAAACATGTTTTACTCAACCAGCTCGACTACTCGTTGGAGGCTCAAAATGGGATGCAACACGAGTACTTCCAATCCTCTTCCAAGTACAATGATAAACATCATTAACGATACTCGATTTATAACCTAAAACTAATTTAAAACTAGATTTCAATAATTTATGTTTTTTAACAAAAATTATAAAATAAATATCTAATGTTTAAACAAGTCCCAATTCAAATAAATCTAAACACAATTCAAATAAAATATCTATTTATTTTATATTCGACGAGAATCTGAAATTTGTATAGTTATTTTTCGTATCTTCCATTCCAAAAAGGTTTTCAAATATAATATGGCTCTCAGCTCCAAAAAATCAGAAATACATTATTTCTAGCAATTTGAAAAAGAAAACAGTAGAAAACTAATGACTGTTTTTAATAATTTTAAAACCGTTTGTCGCATTTATTTAAACAATAATAAAATAAAAAAATTTCCAAAATTATAATATAACTATTAATAAAAAAAATCAAACTTAAAATACTAAAACATATTCTAACTGAAAAACTACAAACTAGAATAAGGACATAGTTTTTTTAAACATAAAACGTACCAATATAAATATTTTTTCAAACATAAAACGTACCAATATAAATAGAAAGACCGATAGAAAATCAAAGATAAAACCGAAAAAAAATAGTTCTCTCAACTTTAATAAACAGAGAGATCTAACTTTAAATTTCCATTAAAAGTTAAAAATAAGAATTAATAGTGCAAATGAATGGTACACAATGCATATGAGATATTTCACATAAATCAATCGGCAAATATGTACAACAAAACAAGTAAAGGATTAGCGCTTAGCACGTCCATAACCCGCTAACATAGATTGAGTGAGCAAAAAGTACACGCTAATAATTTATACTAAACCATGCTTCTCAATCCCCCTACAGCCCACCCCTATCACCTCCGAAACCAAGACGGGCAATCAAAAATGCTTAATTTATACTAAACCGTGCTTCTCGATCCCCTAAAGCTCCTATCACCGTCGAAACCAAGAAGGGCGCGCTAAAAAGCTTACGCCTCGATCTTGACATCAAGCAATCAACAAAACAGTTAAGGGCGATTTGCTCGCTTCGAAAGAAGAGAAAAACGGTTACTTCCACTACGTCGAACCTAAAATCAGTTGTCTTCATCGACGGTGCCGATATATGAGAGATTTGTCCGTCTTACTCTTACAGCTCCTTTAAGCCAATAATTGCCACGAAGATTACCATGATCACTACTGGTGGACCCACTAGCGTCACCTGAGCCGACAGCATCTTCTAAAAGCATCCATGGATCGATTTCCATCTCGGTTTCCTGCTGAGGTAGTGTTTGCTTTGTTTTAGCTGTGATTCTTGTTGTAGGTGTAACAATCTTTTGAGGTGGATTTAAGCTTCCTGTTTGGAACCCAGGAATCGTAATACTGGGCTGAAGAGCAGTGAGAGCACTAGTAGGAACAGACGGAGGCTGGCAAGAAATATTACAGCGGCCTGAAGGAAATAATATAGGCATTGCAGTTTGGATACGCCATCTAACTTTTTCAGGTAATTGCATTCGATCCAAATCATTCTGCACAGATGGAATTTAATATTATTAGTTGATTTTGGAGCCACATTGCCAGAATGCTAACAGTTGAGGAGGCCGTCAAGCGACCTTACTTATACAGCTTCTAGCTAAAATGCATACACATAATATGAACATTCGAAGTAGTCTGAACCGAAGCTAAATTACGGTTGTACATAAGGACAGAAAACCAGCAACACTATTCAGAAACAGGAAATATAGACATGACGATAATAGAACAAACCTGCAAACTCTCTGTTACGTCGCGATCAAAAGGAGAAATATCTTTAGAGGATTCACTGGGTAAATTTGAAGCAAGCTTTGACCTCAGCCAACTTGGCTGATAACTGCTCAACAGTCCATGCAGAACAAATAATAATCTATCGAAAAGATTGTCTGCAGACAGATCTGGTACCAGAGATGGTACAAACTGCAATTCCCCTTCCCTCTTTGTCTGACAATTGGATATTGAAGGGAAGCATCGGCCAGAATCCTCATAAACAACTCGACTGCCAAGCAGACGAACAATTACAGCGGCAAGCATGTACCTCATGTTCTTGGCTGAAGGCTCCCTGAAGATTCCAATGGATGAAAATTCAAGACAAAAGCGTTAATTTATTTAGCAACTTGAATAGAGAAGTAAAGAACTTGTTTCAGTTAAAACACGATGATTAACATTGAGCCAACAGTTTATGCAAATTAAGATAGAATAAGCACCCAGTTTGATATAGTTGCAGCCAAATGTTCTATAGCAAAATGAAGGAGACCAAGCAGGCATACACAAGAGAAGCATCATAGGACAAAAAAATATAATTGTCGCTTTGCTTATCTGAAGTATGACAAGCTACGCAGCCAAAAAAAATGCAATATGATAAGATGCAGCTAGAAACAGATTCTCAAGTCAATTTTATAATGGAGCGGAAGAGTTAAGATTCAAAAGATGAAGTTCAAAACCAACTACGTATTCCCATTTTAAGGTATTGACTGAAGAAAGCATGTTTTGGAATATACAACGAGAAGGAATAAGTTCCAATGGCATGGAAAGTCAACAATGCGTGACAAAAGAAAATGCACAAGTAGCGTACGGAATCGGTTCCTATCACAGTAAGAGGCAAATGAAAGAAGAAACTAGTATTACCGATCAGCACATATGATAGGCAGCAATCTGACGAGAAACTGTAGCCGCAATGAAATAGAAGCTCGCAATGCTATAGGTGTAGCTGGTGGGATAGAGTCTGCTGCTGCTGATGGTCGTCGAGCCGTACCAGGACTGGCACCACCCCTGATACCCTTGCGACTACTCCCTTTACTAACAGGACCTTCAGCTCCAGATGGAGAAGCTCCAGCCGGCTTGCTTGCACCACGAGAAACTGAACTTACGTATAGCTCAATATTACCCAGCTGCTTGATCAAATCATTAGCAAAGGTACTTCTTTTGTCATCAGAGCTTTGATCGATGCAAGGAAGAACTAATTCGATGAGAGCCCTTTCAGTCAGTAGTTGCTGCTCCATGTTCGCAACTTCATCTGGTATTTGAGAGGAGCCTTTTCTACCCCTTTTTAACTCCATGCCCTCTTCGACCATTTCTCCTTCCTCAAGATGGACGTTTTCAATCTTCACTGTCATCTTTACTGCAGGATCAGAAACTGAATTGGACCAACCCCAAGGCTTCCAAAAGAGAACCTTGCTAGAAAGGCCCTTACCATGTGCTATATTTATAAACTTTTGTCTAATAGTTTTCCGTCCATAAAGGACATCATGACCCGCTAAAAACCACTTAACCTGCATCAACATTTCATCCTCTAGTGACCTCCCAAAAAGATGAACCACCTCTGCCAAAAGGGAAACAGCATCGGGCCTGACCAATAATCTAGTCAGAAGGATCCCTATGAAATTGTTCTCGTTTTCAGAAGCAGCAGCTTTTTCAGGACTAGGTGAGGAAGAGCGGATAGCATCTGCTATAGACATGTCATGGTTCTCAAGTTTCTCAAGGCGGGCTTGTTCATTCAGAAGTAGCCGGAGCTCAATCCATTGCCAATGAAATTTCGCAGGCTGAAGAGAATCTAATACATGTACAAGTTTATCCGAAAGCTTTGTTACATTCTCTAAGTGTTGTACATGTCCACTAACTCGATTCTCGTCATCTTGCGAAACTATAGTGGACGGCAATTTGCAATCGATTATTGTGTTTATAAAAAGACGGCCCCGTAAAGGTACAAATGCCCTAGATTTTAACTGCAAGTCTAAACCATTTGTTTCTATTATAGCTGCAAAATCAGCATCAGTGCAGTCCGCAGAAACAAGATCATAAAATCCTTGGGCGTCTCTCAAGCATACATCTCGAAAAGGCCGGTGTTTTACAGCCTCTACAATTGCAATTGTTAGAGATTGATAGAAATGATGAATATCTTCGCGGGTTGCAGTGTTACTGTTTATAATGAACGGCCGCCACAAAACAAATGCAAATATTGAATGAGCGGGAGGCAACACAAGATTCAGAGGGAGCAGCCTTTGCATCCGTGAGAAAGCCACTATGCATGGTTCGCCCAAAAGTTCCACAAGAAGTCCATCACAAACAGTTCTGCAGTTTCCAACAAGTAGTCTAAACCAATGTACATGCACTTCAATGGAGTATTCAGCTTTAAATGCCCCAGTGGACCGAGCACTACCATTCGAACTGGATTTTACACCCCTGACAAATGGAATTAAATCTAAACCTTCCTTCAATTTTAGAAGAGACACCATTCTCTCCAGGGTTGTAACCCCGCGGATAATAGCTCCAATCACAAAGGCAGAAAGAGAGCCCGTAAGTTTTGTTGCTCTCGCAGTTAATTTTGCAGCACTGTTAAAATTTTCATTAGGCATGTTTGCATTTGAATCATACAACTCAGAAGTAGACTGAAACTGACTTCGAGAAGCCTTTGCAGGCGCATAGACTCCAGCTAGAGCAGCTGAAGCTTCTGTAGCAAGAGCTATCTCAAATACGCGACTTTGGCGCTCTCCAAGAGCTTCTTTGAGCAGGCAAAGGCAAGTGATATGAATTCGCAAAATGCGCTTGGCAATGTTTGATGAAGCTGTAACGGATGCATAATTTTGATAGGTTGTTCCAGAAGAAAAATCGGGTATCTTCGAAATAGAAAGGCCGACGTTACTAACAATGGAAGAAACAGCAGAAGACACCAGAGATGGATCCCCCTCCTGAGCAGCACCACCAGTCTGCCTTATACAATCCATTAGCCCTATTACAATTTGTTGGGCTATCTGATATCCTTCATCCCCTTTTTCAAAGGGCATTCCTTTTGTTGAACCACTAAGAGAGAGCTTTCTCTCTTTGCCAGAGTAATAGTGGAGAGCTTCCTCAATACGCCGTTGCACTACATCACGCATACTCAACCCCACTCTTGATGGCCTCCCAGAGCAGATCTTTTGACGTAAATAATCATCAGGATCTTCGACTCCTGCTGGAACACCAAGTGAAAACCCAGACTCCATATCCATCAACCGTGCAGGATCAAGTTCAGAAAAGAGTCTCTTATCACATGTTGTTTTGAAACTTTTTTCCCATTCAACTACACCAGCAACAGTTCCATACTTTTTTAAGAGATGCCTCGCATAATGTAAGACGAGTGAAGCTGAAAGTCGTCCATTACATGCCATAATTGATGCGGCACGTTGCATTGAAGCTGACAAGGCTTCAGGAATAAGATTAGCAGCAATAAGGGTATTCTCATACCTGGTAAAAGATGACTCAGTATGTAAGTCAATGAATGGAATCGACAAACAAAATGAAAATCACATAATAACACGACTAATTATTAGAAGAAAAACATTACATTAAACTAAGTGTGGGATAAAAAGTTAAAACTAAATTGAGACTGCACCTTCGGAGCGATGATAACAGAAAGGCCTCCCCAACTTCACATGCCTGAGTTTCTCCATTCTTTGGCAGCATCGGCAGATTTCTCCCACTTTGGATAGTAGCGCTGGAACTACTGATGGCCTTAGGAAACAACCAAAGGAGAAATTTAACAGCGGAAACTAGATCATCAGATACATCCAAAAGATACAATATAGCAGATAGTTCGTCTTCACCAAGCTTCCAGCTTACAGATATGCTCTCATCAATAGGCACCGTCCTACCCTGCTGGCCAACCTTTCGAACCAATTTTTCAGTGTCTTCAACAAGCTGCCGAACAATCAATGTCAACCAAACAGTAATATCCCTCTTCTCTACACAGCGAAGCTGTTTCAAAGATTTTCCGATGGAAACAATATCCCCACAAGTGGTTGTTCTCAGCGCATCCACTGCTTTAAATGTTTCTCCATCCGTTCCAGATCTGTGGTGAGGACAGCTTCCTTTATTTTCACATACATGACTGGTAGAAGCTCCCTGGCTACCCTCAATCCTGGCATTTTGTAGGTGTGCAAGACTTTGGGTTTTGCGTACATTCTTTTGCCTTCCTCGAGAGGCCTGCTTTATTGACTTTGGTGGGGGATCAACTCTCATTGGCTCTACTGATTTTGGACCCTTTCTCATCCACCAGGTATCTTCATCGTCTGAGGGAATTGGTGACTGTCCGACATTGCATGAGCCCTTTTCATCGCAAATTTTCTGTCTCTTTTCCCTTCGGCAATCATCGCAGCCAAGTGCACCCTCAGCCAACTCAATCTTGTCGCCAATAGAACTGTAAGGCCTCTTAACACTAACCTGGGAATTCTCTGGTTCTGAAATTATTGATGAGGAAGTTTTGCTTGGGAAGTGCAACAAAGCTGAAATGAAACCCTTTAGATGGTCAACGTGCACCTTACTCTTGACCTTGTTAGCTAACAATGAATTGGATGCTGAATAATTACTTTTGAGTTTGTCCACTAAAGTATATTTTCCAGAGGACATTTTACGTTTACGCTTCTGATCAGGCACATCGGGTTTTATTGGGATATCATACATAGTAGACAGAAGATCATGAAGGACAAGCCGACGTTCACTAGAGTAGATATGTGTACATTCAGATATTTCTGTGTCATCATTGAACTTTGCTTCCTCCAAAGCATTGGATATAAACATCCCAGGTAACTGTTTTAAGATACGGTGATGCCTTTTCCTTCTTTCAAGGTCACGAACAGGTCCATTCGTATCCGTGATTCCACTAACAATTAGCTGTCTCACATATGCTTGGGGATAAAAGATACCAGATCGTACTAATTCGAGCATGAGCAACTGAACGCGCTTAAAACCTTCTCCTTTTTGAACCTCATGCTGGTCAATCCAACACACTAAGATATCATGTAAAGGACCTGGACTTTCAAACATATCAGATAAAACAATACTACTTCTGCTTTCACCCGTATTTCCAACATTCCTGCTCGAAAAATTATCAAGCTGACTGAGATTTTGTGCAGTACCATTGATTCCAAGATTGACCTCATTCTTTCGCTTTGACAGCCTTTGCAGATCCCTATTCTTCAGTTTCAGAAGCTGTATAGCCATATACACCTGCGAAAAATCATGCCTGCCTGTAAACTTTACATCATGAGGTGCTGCATTTCGAAAATCTCTGAAGTCGCATGTGGCCCACTCACAAAGAAAAAACACGGAGCAAATAAATGACATGCCCATCGCCCCAATCCACTTGAGTGATGATCTTAGGCACGGGGTGATCTCAGCAATCCAAGCTTTATCGACAGCACCATCACAAAGGTCTTCAAAAAGATGCTTGTAAGCGGCTCTTATATCCCCATGCGAGAGAGCTTTATCCAAAGCCTGTACAGATTTAGCCTCATTATGTTGGGGATAGCCAGGGCTTGCACTCTTGGCAAGATCATCCGCACTTTTCTGTATTGTTGAAATAATATGATCAAAGGACAAGGATTGATACAGAGCATCCCCCTTTCGACCTTGTAGCCCAAATGCAGCATCTGTCAAACTACTTTTATTCTTTCCCACGTCTTCAGATGTTTTTGACATAAAACTCCCATCATTTATCCCATAACTGACCACACATGGAGGTAGAGGAAAGCAATCTAAAGCAACAAATGTATCTGGTACAGCTTGTATCAAATAGCGAACCATCTCAACAAGAGCAGAAACAGTGTATGCTCTCCGAGAATTATCAACGAGATCAGATCCACTAGGGGATGGTTGCTGGATAAAACGGATTGCTACACCCACCAATCTTCGTACATATGTTTGAGAAAGAACAACGGTTTCCAGGAGCCCATACGTGATAGGTAGTAGCAACTGCAAGATCTCAATCATTTCTTTTTCCTATAATAACAGAATACAAAAATCAGAAGAATACCATAACGAAATCCTTCAGTCTCTTCTTCTTACCATCACATAAATTAATTTAATACTACATTTATAATCTAAGTTTAGTCAATAGTCAATAGGTTTAATCAACAATAAGTAGAGAAAAGTAAATGAAAGATATCCAAAATTTCAATAAAACAATATACACACACACATATATATATAAGTTCAAACAAATATTTTTTAAACCAAACCATCAATGCATCTACAATATTTTTGTGTATTTTTGTAACCATTAATGAGGTTTGGCAGGGACATTCAGGTTCGGAACGGAAATCAGGTTCAGCACGGAAGTTCCAGCTGTTTTCAAACAATTCAAGACCTTTTAAGGACGTTCCCCAACTGACAAACCTAAACTGAAGACAAGCTCCTCAACTGAACCTGACGAAGGTCTGGAGACGAGCTTCTTAAGTGTCCCTCATGTTTTATCACAATGCGGGTATTATATCCTCATCAGGACTCCCCAATTGAGCTTATAGAGGTTTCAGTGTTTTGATCAAACTTGGGCTTACTTTTCCACAACTTTCAAGAGGGAGTCTTATTGCCAAATATGGAGCTTCAAATACTTTCCCACAGAGTTTCAAGAGGAAGTGTTATTGTCAAATATGGAGCTTCAGATACTTTCCCACAAGCTTGAGGGGACTGTTAGAATAATCTAATATTACCTTCCTTATTTCCTTATATAGATTGACGAGGGAAGAACATTGATGGGCTTTGCCTACTTGAGATCGAATCGGAGCATAGGAGAAATTAATAAAAGCCTAATTATTTATGGGCTCTTAGGTAGATCAAACATTAATTATATAAGCTATGACTATGTAACCCGGGCCAGTATAACCTGAACTCATACTGTACAGGCTCAACCTCACAAAATTGGTTGCTAATCTTTTTTCCCAAAATACATCTATATCTTTCTCTCTGTACATTTAACCGAGTCATACTTTTGTAACTATTATAAAGGGCTAAACCTATTAATAAGAAAATATAATGCTTCTCCCTAAATTTCTCTTTATCTTTCAAAAGTGAAAGAGAAGAAGATATAACAGGTGAGTAATAAAACCTTGATACAGAAACAAACTTAGTACCTGTAACTGGTTCAGAATCCAATCAATGATCAGAGAAGGAAGGAGTAGACCCCCTGCATGGTGCCATTGCAGAAGACGCACAACATACCACCATTTATAATGTAGTGAAGGCTCCTCGCCGTCAAAAACTGCCGATGCTGGAAAGTTCTTCTGTTGTACGGACCCAGTGTAAAGCATTTGTTGCGATCTATTACTGTTTGCTGGAGCAGAATATGAATTATGCCTTGAGGAAAACTCATCCAGTAGGTATTGCAAGTATTCAATTACATCTTTTGTCCAGATATCAGTTCGAATCAATTGACTTTTATCAGGCGCTCCAGAAGAAAGAGCAGCAGAACCAGGTCGAAACTGCAAAATATTGATGTGGCCTTTTAAGACAAGCAACCTTAAAGCAGAACCATTCCACAAGATGAATATAGATGTCAAACAACCATACCTGATTAAGATAAGTAACTTTTATAAACCAAGTTGCTCTCAACATTGGAACATTATTCCTTATAAGAACTTCAAATAACGATTTTTTACGGTACCCGTGAGGAACTTGATCAGCTAGAGCACTCAACCTCTTGTGCTGTAAAGATAAAGCCTGATAAGAGAATATATGAGTTACACGAAGAATCACATCCCTGATAAAGAAACTAAAACAACCAAGCATAACTTTAAAATTAAAAAATCAGACAATGGTGAATTCAGTTCCAAAGAAAATTTCTAGTTTCTTATCAGTAAATCATTCTAGTCAACATAAAAAACATGTAGCGCACACACAACATACACCTGAAAAGCATGCATGTATTAACAGTCTTTTATGAGTGCAATGCCTAGAAGAGAATGTAATACAAACAGTAACATAAATTATAAACATTGGAAATTGAAAGAGCCAAATGTGATAATTATCAATGGAGCAGGAAGTACCTCAATCCATTTCTTCTTGTATTCTTCACCACACAATTTTTGCTCAGGGAAAACCCCAGGCCTAGTAACAAGTGAACCGGACAGAGGAACACCGTAGACTTGACCAGCCTGCCACACAAAAAAATAAAAAAAAATAAGACCAATTATTATAAAAAAAAAAAAAGTAGATAACAAAAGAGAACAAACCCCTGCTAAGTGTAGTCCATAGGGAAAAAAAATCTGCTGTACTTAAATAACAAAAACAAATTACTAAGCATCCTTAACTCATAACTTCAAACCCTACCTATTCCAAAAACCTCTCTAAAAGCCATCAAATCACATTAGATCTTGAACAAGAAACATTAAAACAAATAATATCCAACGTAATTCATATTTTGATTCGACTTCTGTACTTTAGTTGGTATTTTTCAGCCGTATTTATGGAAATTTTCCAGGTTCTTGATAATCAGAGCTTTCTTTATTCCTTCCTTTTTGGGAAGTATCAAGGTTTTAAGGATTTGCTTCCCAAAAATCTGGAAATTTCTAAATAGCAGGTCTTCATCATCCTCTCCTGTCGATCTGTGTACAATTGTTCGACAGAACTTCTTCATCTTCAAAATCGATACTTAGTTTGTAATCCATATTAAAAACCAGTTTTAGTCTTCTTAGGCGATTCCGGTGAATATTGTGGAGGCTAAAGGTAAAAAATTTGAGATATGTGTTTGTACTTTATGTTATTGAACTCCAGTTAGTAGTTGGGTGACATTTTATTGTAAAATTGAGAGTAGCTGAAGGTAACAATTATTGGAAAAGTCAAAAAACAGTTCTTGGTAGACAAAAGTTCGTTTGCTGCAGCTTAGACAGCATCATAAAATAGTTTCAAGAATATATTGTTAATAATAAGGCTTTACTCACATCTTGGGCATATAAAAAGGAACCTTAAGAGGAGAATCACATTACCTTGCGCTTTTGAGCCCGAGAGTCATTAATGGCCCTATAACATTTTCTGATTGCCTACGAAGTAGAGGAAAAAAATTGCTCACATCACATGTTTATGCAAAAAAACCAGCTATCACACATGGATAGAACACTTCATATAGGTACTGTACTTAAACACTTAGATGCTTACCTCTCTACATTTCAATACAACAGGCTTAGTGAAAGCTTGAACCTGAGTCAACGTGACCTCTCGGGATTCCTAGAACATTGCACCTCCAAGTTAGAAGCGAACACAGTTTCCTTTTTTTTTTCTTCTCATGAATAATTGTAATTTATTATGATAACATATACAGAATCGAACATTATGATCAATCGACCAGATATGAAGTGACATCGTTCATGAACTGCAGGAATTAAAAATTAAAAAGCATATGTTAACTCTAAAAGTGTACCTCAAGTCCTTCAACAGTTTCTCTGTACCCAGACAACACATATTCTTTAGTTAGGGTCTCTTCGGGACAGTTTGGAGTCTGAGGATGATAATCAGGCGGCCCTAGTCTGGAAATAGTATGCAACAAAGGTGGAATAAGTGAACTAGCAATAAATCTCAAAGGATGAGAAAAGAATAAACTTATACAGTTGCACCTTTTTCTTTTACTGACCTCATGCGCATTGTGTAAGAATAAAAAAAACCTCAAACTCAATACTTACTAGCTAAAGCAATTCTATTCTAGTTGCTGAAGTACCTGGAATTCAGCGGTTCCTTCTCACATTTCAACTTGTAGGGTGTTACATGAGATGATCGCCTGCGACATATAGTATATATAAGGTCATCGAAACTTCCTCACAGGTACAAAACGAAAAGAAAACATAAATTAAACTGTTAATCTGGTCTACATGGAAACCACTGATGCGGTGAATGAGAACCACTAAGAAATTTCTAAACCGGTTTCACACTTCCAATACAAAGAAACTTATGAAACAGCCAAGCATTAAAATCTATACAAATCTATATATATTTCCAATATACTGAGGGATTATAAATAGTTAGCCATAATTTATAGAGAAATATCTTGTAGGTTGCTAATTATATGTTCAACAAAAGTGTGCTCGAGGCTGGGAATAACTAACTATGACATAGTTGTTATATATTCAATAATAAATGGCTCAAAACCATATTTTTTCCCTTGTTTTTGCATTTGTCCTATTTGAGAACTTGTTCTTTGGTGTGTCCTTCTCGCACTCTCCATAGATAAAAAATATCATATCCGTACATTTATGTCCATTTCCATTAATGAGACCATCAAATCTGACTTTCTTTGCTATGTTAATTGGTAATAAAGTTTGATTTTGTTTTATGGGCATGTTTTAGTAACCAAGTGTGTGACTGAGCGTGTTTTATTTGTTTTATTAATTAAAAAACAATGATTTCTTGCATTTTACCTATATTCAACCTATGAAAGATACAAATATGAGAGTTATTATCTAATAAGTGCACGATTATGACAGTTTATTTAAGGAAAGCACAAATATGACAATTTTATTTAAGGAAAGCACGATTATGACAGTTTTTTAAGGAAAGTACAAATATTATGGTGCTTATCGGTGCGGTTCCTCTTTAAAAACCAAAACAGATTCGAAGCCGAACAGGTAAAACCAGCTCGGAGGCGGTGATTGTTTTTATCTATCTCCCAAGTCCTAACCCTAAGGTAACACCCTCTCTCAATCTCGGCCACTCGCTTCGTCCCTCGAAAACAGTTCCCCAAACATCGACCCAAATCGAATTCCTACTCGTATCCCTATAAATTCTTCTTCTTCTAAGATCACTGCCTATCGAAGCAAAACGTGATGGAAGGGATGAGGCATACTGTTGGATTTTCTAATCCCCTGTAACCTTACAGATGATGAAGGATGTGAGAAACCAGACAAATGAAGGGGACCTAGTGTAAGCTCCTTCACTTATTATATTCGGACTGCAAAGTTTTTCTTTTTGTCTAGCATTGATACTCGAGAATACCTCGTGAATCATGATGAATATATTTAAGTTAGTATTATTCATCAACTTTAGTAATTAAACTAGTATTATTCATCAATTAGTATATTTAAACTAGTATTATTCATCAACTTAAACAATCACCCGTCCGAAACCGGTGATTGTTTTTATTTATCTACCAAGTCCTAACCCTAAGGTAACACCGCCTCTCTATCGCGACCACTCGCTTCGTCTCTCCAAAGCAGATTCCCAAACATCGACCCCAAATCGAAATCCTACTTTTATCCCTATAAATTCTTCTTCTTCCAAAATTGCTGCCTATTAAAGCGAAACGTGATGGAAGGGATAAGACATACTCTGTTGGGAGAATTTCTTATCCTCGGTAACCTTACAGATGATGAAGGATATGAGAAACCAGTTTCACGGTTTGCTATTAGGTATAGGTTATTGTAGACAGATCAAGGGACCTAGTGTAAGCTCCTTCACTTATTATATTCGAACTGCAAACTCGTGCATCATGATGAATATGATTATATTAGTATTATTCATCAACTTAGAGTTGGATTTGAGCTAGTCAAGGAACTCTGCTTGTGAGCAAAAACCCGAAATGTTTAAGGAACTTTGGCACGGGAACTGGGTCCGGTGCATAAAGACCTGATTTTTTTTACCGTTAACAACCGAAAACCGGTGAGAATTGGACGAAACCAAAACAGTATTTGTCAGTTTCGGTTTGGCTCCGCTAGTTGGAACCAAAAGTATTTGTCAGGTTTGGTTTGGTTTCGTAAGTTAATACTAAATCTCTTATCAGTTTGGTTCCATTCAAACCGTCAATTTCATCGGTCCGGTCCGATCAATACCCGGAGCGGTAACAGCCTAATTAGGACATGCCAAACAAAATAGCACAAATAGGAGAAGCTTCAAGAGCGAAAAAAGTGTGGTCTAAGCCAATATTAAATTAACTAGAGGGATGACGTCAGGCTTGAACATAGAATATAGAAATTTACCTCAAGATATATTGCTATTATATTATAAATAAAAAGGAAGGAAATAAAGACAGAAAGCCAACTAAACATTCCAGGCATTTATACACTACTGCATCTAAAGATTCACCTCGAATTTAGCTGGATGTTATTTGGCAATGAAGAGGAATCGGTTCGTGAAGGATCCTTGCCTGATACCCCACCTACTGCACCATTATTCACTGCACTAGTGCAGCTTATAGTTTGATACCTTTGCATTTCTCCAGGCTAGTACCACCCGCATACTACTTCTGCCATCGATCCACTACAGAAAAATATGCATGCAAAAATTCATTAAAAAATAGCCAAAATTATGTCTACATCCTATTCAACGAGATTTCAGCTGACTCAATGCGTCTAAATTAGCACTAGCAACAACCTTGGCATCGCATTCTCATACACTACAAACAGGTTAGTTCTCAATCGCCACATCAATGTAGGATTTTGAAGCCCAATTTTACGAATTTGACTATCAACACTGATACAGAGGTGGAATAAGTACACTAGCCATGACTATTAACCCTTAATGGAAAGCCTGCTATGAAGTTGAAGAGAATTATAAAACCCTAATCACTCAGTACAATAGCAAAGCAATCACCAGAATTAACAATCTTGATGGCAATCCATATACCACCATTAACAACCCCTAACCCTAACTAGTAGAAAAAACACATTAAGCACCCTTAATAAAACCCCAATTCAATAATCAAATCAATCAAACACCATATAATCATGTAGCTCTAAACACTTATCAACCCAACAGCAATAAAATCCAACAAAAAAAAAACCAATTCAAACCAATTCAAACCAAAACAATAGGGTTTTTAACGAGCACTCACCGTCACGAACTCAACATAGCTCCCATTAGCGTTTGAGCAAACAGTGAAAGCTAGGGTTTGTAACAATCGATTCGCGAATTTAAAAAACCCAGCTCGAGAAAACACTGGGTACCCAAAAAAAAGGAAAAACTATAGAATTTCAGAGTTAGGTAGCCGAAACACGAAACACGAAACCGAGTCCGCAACGTAACTTCCACGAATCCAAGATTCGTGAACGCAAACACAGAGAAACAACAAAAAGAGAAAACACAACGCGAGATTTAGAAATAGAGAAACGAGTCTCGATAGTTTTTGAAGTTTGACTCTATCGAAACGGTGTCGTCAATTCGAGCTGCGTATCGGATTGATGACGATGAAGATCAGGACCGATGACGATGGACGCCGTTCTTGCTTTCTCTTGACATTAAAAGGAAGAGACAAGCGATCTACTGGTAAACAAAAAGAAATCACTTTTTTGTTATTAGTTTCCTGTTTTACCCTTGTGTGCGTCTTGAGGTGGTACGATATAAGGGAGGGGTAGGATGGTAAAAGTGGAGTTGGGTTATCATCATCAAGTGTATCTCAATCCTCGTGTAGAGGCGCTTTAATGGCAATGAAATTGATGGGGTGAAATTGAGAGAGGTGGTGAAATTGATGGGGTGAAATTTAGAGAGGTGGTGAAATTGAGGGGCTTTTTTAGTAAAAGGATTTGATAATAAGAGGAGAGAAGAGAAGATCTTCAATGTGGAGTGTCTCTTCAATTGAACCAAAGGAAGTTCATTCCCATAATCTGGGTGGGTCTAATTTAAATTCGACATAATTTTCTTTTGTTTTGGACTTCCAACTTTTTTTCTTTTCTTTTTTTACCCAAAAAATGTTCATGTTATATGAATCGTAAAAAGAAATTAGTCTTGATTTGTACTTTTACCACCAAAAATATTTGGTTGACAAAGTGTCCATATTTTTTTTTAAAAGAAGTATATTTTTATTTTATTAGAAAATATTTTATAACTGTATAATTAAATTAAATTTTTTTAAGAATATAATAATCTTCCATGAGGATCGGCTGTGATTTTAGAAGGAAAAATATCACAAGTGAGCTATTCATTTTCAAACGAGATTTGGACAAGATTATGGACGAGAGGATCCCGATCTTTTTTCAAATGAGGTGTTGTTATATTTTAAAATTTAGAGTTGTTCAGGTTAGCGATCCTCCTGTAGATTGTTTTATGATTTTGATTGCCAAAATGAATGGTTTGTAATGCTTTTAAGCTTTTATATGGTCGTCCCAGTTTGCGTTGTAGCTTTTTTCATGTTGTATCATGGCTGATTTTATATATGGCTTATAACCAAATATGCAGATTGCCTTTACACTATGATTGAGATACACTAGATGATGATAACTGAATCCATCCACAAAATCGAATTGAAACAACAACACAATCACTAAACAAATCGAAATTAAACTTAATCATCTAAAATAAGTTTTAACTCTTTTCGTTTATTCTTTGTTAAAGTTTAGATTAAGGAACATATAAGAAAATCGAGAAAAGGGTTATGATATGAATCAATTTGGAGTTATTTTAATATATTAGGTTAGCATAAAAGTGGATTGGGAATTTATGGATCATATCAAGTTTAGAGTTATATTTAGAATTAATAGTAAAAGGTTAAAAATAAATTTTAAATTTATCACGTGAATTTTACCACGTGAAGACTGATGTGGATGGTCAAAAGATTGAAAAAATCGAGATGTTTAGGAAACCGTTTAGGCTTTGGCTAAAACGTCGACTAAAAAGCTAACCAGCCCCAATTTTAAGTAGCTCTATGGAGTCTCATTTTTCTTATCCAATATATCATTATAAAAAGTTATAATTTAAAATAACTAAACAATCCCAAATCGACCTAAATTTAAAACTTATTCTTCATTCCCTCCTACTTTGTTTTTACTCTTGTTTCTTCTACTTTAGCAAAATCTACTACAAAGCTCCCCTCCTTACTTATTTTTGCTTTTGTCTCTTCTACTTTAGCAAAATCTACTACGAAGCTCTTGTTCTTTTATATCTTCTATTCTATATATCAAAACCGAAATCTAATCTTTGATTAGTTTTTAACTTTTTATAGGTTTGGAACTGACTTTGGTAAATTGTAGGCATTTAGGATGTTAAAGTAGATAAATTTAGGATTGTATTAATGTTTTGATATTATTATAGTTTGGTTTGATTTCTGTTAGAATAAATATTTGTGGTTTGGTTGTTTGAAGAACAGTTGCTTTTTGTGGGTTTTTAGATCCAGTTGTTCATATCATCATCGGAGATGTTTTTCCACCCCGACGGGAACGTTATTTTTTGCAGGTCTAAAATGTCCCCCACCGGTCTATATAGATTCATCGGATGAAATTCGTCCCCGTCAAGACTAGTATCGTGTCAGGACAGGTATTGGTGCCCGACGATGCAGGGCATTCAACCTAGTGAGGAGTTATTTATGCATCCTTTTTAGACATTTTTTTTATTAAATTTGAAACGAAATAAATATATTATTCTTATTATAAAATGTTATATTTAATTTTTAAAATAAATAAAATTAAATATATTTTATAACTAATTAAATACATTATTTATTTTTAATTTCCTAAATAAGTAAATTTTATAATATTTTATAGCTAATTATATAAATACATAGAAAATTGCGGTTAAAATACCTACTCAACTAATACTTAATTTCCCTTTTATTCTTACTTAATACCCATCTTAACTATCTTACCCACACTTAATATCCAACATATTTTTGATATCCTAAATACTCTCTATCAACTATATAATGTAAAAATTGTGTATTATTCCTCCTTTATAACTTTTAAACATTTGAAAATATATTGTCGTCTTCTAACAACCTTAATTTTACAGCCAAAAACCATTAAAAACCTAAAAAAAACTACAACTTTCACGTGATCAAAGAGTTTAAGGTTAGTATATTTATGTAATATCTATTTAAAATGAATTTAACTACTTTTTATGTTATATTAGTCGATCGAATGTTCATCGGTATTTTTATGCCTATTGTTATTTCATTGTATTGGTTTCTATAACGTTTGGTTTCTAACTACTAGTTTTTAGGTTAATTTTTTATTTTCAGGTTAAATCATGTGTTTCTTTATAGAAGTGAGCTTTGTGCAATACGTGATTGGAATCTCTGTTTTTTTTATCGAACGAATGTTCATTAGGGAAATTCAAGACTT
This sequence comes from Limnanthes douglasii subsp. nivea, assembly GCA_036936605.1. Lineage (NCBI taxonomy): Eukaryota > Viridiplantae > Streptophyta > Magnoliopsida > Brassicales > Limnanthaceae > Limnanthes > Limnanthes douglasii. The sequence goes on along the minus strand of JAUPFV010000005.1, from coordinate 284,723,658 downwards.
ATATCGTTGTTTACTGTAGTTATATACTGTTTTTAGTATATTTGATGTATTTTTTGGCTTGAAACAATATATAAACTCGACATTATAGTCGTCCAGACATGCGTGATAAAGGGTACGATTTGTTTGGATAATTATGTGAATTGTTTGGTTTGTTAATGTGTAGAAGATGCGAGTTATTTGATTTATATTGTGGTTATGAACACGAGAGTTTAGTGCACTTTCAAAGAGCGAGTTGTGTTTTGTTTTTAACGCGAGTTCTTTTGTTGGTTAAATTGTAACTTGGAAGCTGTGTACATTATTGTGTGTTCTTTGTATAGTATTCACAATGTGAGTTGTGTACATCACATCGAGAACGTGAGCGTTGTATTGATAACTTTGATAATGCGAGTTATTTAGTGACTAAATTAAAACTTAAGAGTTGTGTGCATTATTACGTGTTATTTGTATAATATTTTACAATGAGAGTTATGTACATTTTACTGAGAAAGTGAGAGTTATATTTATTAAGTTGATAATACGAGTTATTCATGTTAGCAAGTTTAGTGCACTTTACAAACGAGAGTTATGTTTTGTTGATAACGTGAATTCTTTTGCTGGTTAAATTGTAACTTGAGAGTATTGTACATTATTGTGTGTTTTGTGTATAACATTCACAATGTGAGTTGTGCACATCACATCTATAACACGAGAGTTGTATTGATAATGTTGATAATGCGAGTTATTTGTTGATTAAATTATAACTTGAGAGTTTTGCGAATTATTGTGTATTCTTTGTATAATATTCGACAATGGGAGTTGTGTCTATTATACTGAGAAAGAGAGTTGTATTGATTAAATTGATAATGTGAGTTCTTCGTGTTACTGTATAAGCGAGCTCTTTTACCAACTTGACGTAAGGACTTGTTTGGTTATAGTTATTACAAGTTGTTTTTATTATTAATTAACATGTTGCTATTTTTATGCCACGTGACTGCTTTATAATTATCAAATGCATGGTAAGGTGGTCTAAAATATGAGTTTGTATTTCTACACATGGTCACCAAGCTGCAATTTTTCCTTTCATAGAGTTTGGTAACTTTCAAAGTATCCAAGAGTACGTGGAAAACAGATGGGTTGAGCTGGTTAGAGTTGACTACATTATTACCAACCCATGCGTTGATCACAAGAATTGTTTCTTTTTAGTCGGTTTAGGTTTGTCTCTTAATTTGGAGCGTTTAAAACGGATTAATTTTGTCATAGAACAACAAGTCCTTGATAAAAGGTTTGGTGAAAGCTCCTTCTGGTCAAAAGCGTAAACAGTATAGCATAAGTTTTGGAGAACCCTCTCATAATCAACTAACTAGTGGGAAGAGTAATAATAGTTTAGTTAGTTATGATCAGAGAAAAAAACAACTGAATGTCAATTAACAACTCATAGCTAACTCTGATACAGAGGTGGAATAAGTACAATAGCCATTTTTTTTCACGAGCTTTTACCTCATTCGTTCTATATTATTTGCAACCTCTTTCCTCTTTCACGTGAGGTACGAGGGGTGGGTCATTCGTCTGCATCTCTTTTGGAAGAGACTCATCTATATATGTCTCATTTAGAGAACTCTGACGTGTCGTTGTCTCATCTGAAGAAGGAGACTGGTCTGTCTGTCTATTTGTTAGAGGATACTGATGTGTCTCCACTACTTTTCCCAATCTGTCCACCATCAGCACATCTGTCGCATTTTCAGGCACTACCAGTTCCATAAGATATTGAATTATATCATTTACCACCAACTCCAGTACTACTACAGATGTTACCACTGCAGGTGAATAATTTTTATCATCGGTCTCATCCTCTGATACTACTTTATTAACATTTTCGGCCTGCTGCATTTGCTTGTCTAGTGTTGTAGGTTGTGCCTGGATTTCAGATGGCACAAGTGTTGCTTTTCAGTTGGTACCATCCTTTCACTGTTTACACCTAAAACATGTATAGTAGCTTCAGTGGACACTGTTTCTGTTGGTAGTACCCGTAGCATATTTTCCTTCTCTTTGGCAGGGCTTTTAGTGGAGTAAAAAAGCAAGGATAATAAATTGTCAAGTTGTTGTTTTTCAAGTGCTGTTACCTGTTTCTGTAGCTCTTCAATCTGCCACAGGAATACAAGAAGCATTATTATTTGATTGTAAAAATTAAATAAATTATATATATAATTAGCTAAAACATATACTTACTATTCTCGCATGTCTGTCAAGTTTCTGCTAAAAATGATTCTTATTGGTATAGGTCTTCATTATTTTTCTTGTTTCTTCAGCTCTCTGTCGATTGATAGAACGGAAATGGGAATGGTGCTTAAAACTTGTTATTTTATTTCTTGGGATGTTGGTCCGACCTTGGGACGTTGTTGCATCTCTATTTCCTCCAGTCTTCTTCGGAGTAGTACGTATGCGTTGGAACACAAAACCACTGAGTGTTTCATCCATATTATCATCTTGTATGTCACTGATCTTTGGTTAGGATGTCTGGGTTTCCGTTGATAGAATCGTTGATATCAGGTCTATTTAGGGTTGGTCGTTTGGTTCCAGATTATGTTGTTGCCTTGTGTTTGTGTTCTAATGTTTCTTATATTTTGGGCTGCAATTTTCTTCATTTCCTTATGCCTTTCTTCCGTTACAACTGGATCAACATCTGGATTTCAATTTCCTTCTAATCTGCTGAATACTAGTCTTTCAGCCTCTGTCAACACTAGGACAGCTTCAACAACCTATCAAGTGAAGAACAACCAAGTTAATACATGCACCCGAGTTGTTTAATAACATAAGCAGATTGCGCGAATTTTTTATGTTCACAAAATGTAGGAGTTCTATGTTACCAACAATATTGTGAGATACACTATAACATAAAAAGCGAGTTGTTTGGGTTATCAACAAAAAGGGTGGAAGTTGTTCTATAATATTAATAACAAGGGTGCGAGTTATTCTATAATACATGGGATTTTGAGAGTTACTTTATACTTAAATTATGGGAGTGGTTTTATTCTGAAACTGTTGGTATTTGATGTTACTATGATGTTGAGAGTTGTTTTATATAAAACTAAGTGAGTCATTTTTTAAACTTATATATTTCATACTTCATCATCTCACAGCTTGTCTAAACTTTCAATTAGCTCTATGGTCGTTGGTTTGCACTCCAATCCCCACTATTTGACAAACCTTGGGACCATATTTGGCTTTGCAAGGTCTAGCCTAATTGTTGTGTGCTCCATGATGAAGGGCTGCATCAATAAAATTATTATCACATGGAGATATATTTTAACTTATATATAATTATGTGAAAATATTCTTACGAATAGAAGTGCAACGGAGCCGATAACTCTATCAGGTTTTCCCTTAAACAACACAAACCCTAATCGACTGGAGTAGCTTCTGCACTACTACTCCAAACCAACCATAGTCATTTATTTTGCCGAGGCTTTCGACAAAATAGACCACAATCCAAACCATTACATCTCCCGAGACTGAGTAGAATAAGGTTGAGCACATAAATACTATGAACAACCGAGCAATATCTTCCAATTCATGCCCCCCTCAGTTGATGGCTTTGACTATACCTGCATGTAAAACGCAGCACAACATGATATATTAGTGCAGCTGGCCATCCTGCTTATAACATAAATTAGATTTAAAGGTATATCTATAATGATGTTGGATACAGTTTTCATATTTTTCGGTTCAATTTCCCTTGAATTTTCAATTATAAAGTATGTTTGCATTATCCTTGAATCATTATCTGCCCCCGTCTATGTATTTGCTGAAGAATATCTGGTTTTTGTTATTAATATCTTCTCTGTCGTGATTAAGGTCGATAAGGGCCTTTACATCATCGGTTGTTAGCTTCACCAGCTTTTACTCTAAACGGAACACGTCTTTCTCAACCAAAAACTTCTCTATAATCAGTTGAGTTAGTGCATACAAGTTTTTCTTCGTGATCTTCTCATGGTGGAAGTTAAATGACGCCTTCAAAAACGTGTAGACGAGGGTGTTTCTATTAGCTTCGATGTGGGCAGAGGTCATAAGGTTCTTTTTCATTAGATTTATAGAAGCTTGCTTTTGCAGTCATATTTCCTGCAAATACATGAATCAACAATTGTAGATAACAAATAACTCTCATAAGGTAACTATAACACAACTACCTTAATCATTGACACTAATAGAAAGCTTGTGGTGGTGGCATTTAATAACGCGATTTGTTTGTTAACATAGACAACGAGTTGTGTGTGAAACATTAAATGCGCGACTTGTTTGAACCATTTATAGTGTGAGTGTTTTGTTACACGATCAGGCATCGAATTGTGTGTAACAATTAGAAAGCTAGTTGTGTTAAACACTAACAAAACAAGTTATTTTATTAAATAAATTACCAGTATACGAGTTGTTTGAATACATATACGGTGATGAAACGACTTGTTATACTTTATATGTTATGTAAATTTGAGTTGTGCCTAATTTTCACATGCACGTTGACAGAAAATGGATATAATAAAACAGATACTAAACCAAAAAACACCTGAATAAACTACATCCAATAGAAAACATAAGATGCAGAAAAAGATACAAGTACATGCAACTGCAACACCTAATGTCCACCACAATAAATGTAGTACATAATATCCTAATCACGATCGTCAATGCGTAATGTTAGTAGAACTAACCAACGTCGATTGTAATGAAACATCAACATGCACTTTAAACTCAGTAACAACATAAACATGAGATAACTTTTCTAAAAAATTCGGTACATGTAAGAACGACAATGGGTCTTTTCACCGGCGTAAACTTAACGATTTATGGTGTAAGACTTCCTGGTTATTGGTTTGAGTCTATCGACGACGGTCGTCGATTAAATTTTGATTTGATGGTGTAAGGGAAAAGAAAGAGAGGAGGTTTTGGTATATTGAGTACATAGACGGTCGCTCAGAAAAAAAGAGAAAGAAGAGAGGTTATATTTTGGTTAAAGAGGTCGCAGAATGGGGAAATGGTTTTGAAAAAAAATATATATATAGTATCAGGGGTATTTTTGTCCAATTTTTTGGTTGATGTATCAAATGATACTATTCTATTATTAAAATATTTACTAGTATTAAAAGAATTCTATAGTGATTTTTTTTATATAATAAGATAAATGGATCTTGGCTTTGCTTTTGGTCCACTTCCAAAAGGCCTCACACTAATAGAGATGTATTCTTAACTTATATACTGATCTTTCTTCTCATGTTTAACCGATGTGGGATGTGGGACTTTTGGTCGCACCTAACAATCCTCCTCTCGAACAAAGTACCACTCTAGCCTCCTCTCAATTGACTTCCATCCGCCTACTATCACAAATATATCTTGTGGAGTACTAATTTCATCAATTTTTTGTTTTTAAAATTTGAATTAGAGTGATTTTTGTAAAAAGAATCATAAAAGATTATGATTTTGAAAAAAAAATTGGTTAAATATTGTTGTTTTGGATAATTTTGATCTAGATTGTATTTTTGTTTGACCATTCCGATTAAACTTATTAAGTTTATCCCAAAAACAAGAAAGAAAAAAAAACCAAACATTAAAGAATATGCTGTTTTTTTTGGCACAATTTAGCGGAAGACTTACGTAATGGGTCTAAAATTTGTCTCTATTTATCCAAGCATACCCCAAAAGATCCATTTTACAAATAGATCCAATCCATTTAAAAAAGACTCAATTATCTATAAAAACAAAACAATTACGTCTCCAAATTAAAATATTTAACCCCAATTTCAAAATCAATTCTTTCTCCTCAAACTTTCTTTGTCATATTATCAAATTCATTAAGGGTAAAATTGTATTTAAAATTTAAGTTTGGACTAATAGATAAATAGAATCATATTTTGGTAGATATTGGTAAAATCTATTTGAAACTGGACTTATTAGTAAATTGGATACATTTTTAGCCAAAGCCAACAATTACATATTTTGTACCCAATTGATATAAATCCCTAATTTAGCCAAAGCCAACAGTTTTTTTTGGAACATATTGCTATCACTTAATTGACCTACTACTGAACTAAGAAGCTATGTTTGGCTACTTGCTCTTCTGTTTTGTTAAAGAACTGGTGTTAATATCGGTCTTATATAGACGGTTTTGCCATGTTTTGCCATGTACGGTGCCCTTCAATTCTCTTGGTTAACTTTGATGTCTAGTTTCTGACATTATATGAAACCAAGGAAGAAGACAGACTTGACAATACCCAATATGACATTAACTGTTACAAGGCGACCAATGATGGATGATATAAGTAAGAAAGAAACTTTTTGGAAGTTCATCAAAACCAAAACGGGATTTGCGTGTCTCTAGAACGGACAATATCATATTAGTGTGGAGATCGGCTGTTCTTATTTACACGAAGACGAAATATGCTATTAACCATACTATAAAGAAGAAAGAAGAACGAGGGTTTTAAAAACTATTGATATATGACATAGGTGAAGTCATGTTGTTTATGCTTCAAACTTCTTTAACACAGGTTGCGCAATGGGTCAACAACATGTCTAAAGCTGCACATGATGAATCCGCTGATTCCAAATTAGAAAGGCAACCATATCGGTCAGTACGATAAAAACAACTTTTTTCGTTGCCTATTGTAATTTTGTTTACGACTAAACCTCGCATTCATCCTTTCAATTAGCGGTTGTCTTGGTGCAAAAATTGCTCGCCAATCTACGCGGAGACCTTCAGACAACCCTCCTAAGAGGAAATTACAAGCCAAGTTGGGTGCTGGATAAAGGAAAATTGCCAAAAGAACTCATGAGTCTAGTCATGTGATGGTAAAAGTGAGGACGGTGACGAAGAATTAGAGAGAAAAAGCTGTGCAGTTGCCAAGAAGAGCGCTCCTTTGGTCTCATATTTTCAGACAAAGAAGAAACCCAGAATCACAGCATGCAGGAGCTGAGATTTTTTCGGGCAAATGATCAGCGAAGTTCGAACATTTTTTCCACCATCTTGACGAAAACTTAAGTAAGCTTTCGCCATTTTTAACGAACACGCAACAACATTCTATAACCACGCCCACACGCAACAACATGGAATAAGTTTGGTCTTTTCTATACCCACGCCCACACGCAACAACATGGAGTAAGTTTGGTCTTTTCTATAACCACGCTCGTTGCCGAAGCAGAACAGCCCTAATTGTTTTCTTAAATGATTTTTCGGCAAAGAAAGCTTCTCACTAGTTGAAGAACAACAATCATATCTTATTTCCATACTCCATTCTAGTTTGTCATTTACTGCTCTTTGTACTTCTATAAAACAACACACTGAACAAAGCTGAACTCACAACTTGGTATATATACTTGTTATATGAAGAAAAGAAAACACAATTACAACAAACGGACCAACAATCAAAATAAACAAACTAAAGAACTCAGACACACACACACACAAAAACATTATACTAGTCCTACAACTCGAACACTGCCTCTATCTCGTGTGAGGATTGCTGCCACAGCCGGGAAAGAAAAAAACTGCCCGATTCTGTCAGTCAAGTAGGTTTCTGATTCGGTATCAGCACGAGCAGTAGATAAAACCAATTTCAGCTTCTTGATACTTATCTGACTACTTTCTTGATACGCAAGTATCGGTTTCACAAGTTAAAGCTGCTATCGAGACTTTGAATCTCACAATTTACTATGATTTCTTGCAATAAGTCTTCCAGAATAGCCTCTCCCGTCTCGATAACAATAGTTTCGTTTTCAAACCTGAGATCCATCCACGCACCGGTTTTGGTCATGTCTTTTTTCACTATATGGTCTAATGTAAGAGGTAGCGGCAATGGCGTAAGATGCCAATAAACGTGTTCAGAAACCTCTTGTATAGCATTATTTAAGTCATGAAACGGCTTGATCTTAGGTCTAACAAATGATACCCACGGAGGACAACTGAGTGTCACCGTAAGAACTTCGTCGATGCAATCGAAGAGGAGTTTTGGTTCAGAACAAAGCTGATTAGTTAAGAAGTTTATATCTTCGATCAATGATGGATCGAGAACTTGGTCTGAAGACAATGACTTCATGTAGAGTTCTTCCCAATCCAAGCCTGAGGCGCTGACCACTGCCTTAACGTACTCAAATATTGACTCCTTATCCGTGCTAGTTTTAAAATGCATGTCTTGCTCGTGTTCTTCAAACTGCATTTTTCGTGGTTGTATTTGAATTTCAACTGAATATTTGCAGACAAAATTTTGTCAGCACTAAAGTGAAAGAAATTATAATATTTACGGGCTTGTTTGGTGTTATTAGGCTTTTTTTATAATTTTCACCGGTTTCTTCTCTTACTTTTTCTGAGAGCCCAACTTTTTAAGCGAAGCACCAAACAACACCCTATTATAAAAAAAAAAATGCAGTGCTTTGTTTACATACCAGAACGGGACTTGGAGCTTGCAGGGCTGATATCATCTTCGGTATAAAACGGCTCAAGAACTGATATTGGACTTGACCACTCTTGCGTATCAGTAGCACTTTCATGATAATCTACCTTTCTCGTTGAAGAGTTTGGCGGTGATTCTATTTGTGTTGTCATATGTGGGATCTCTTCCAACGAATCCTGAAAAAGAAAGAGCGCAAGGGGGAAATGAATTAAGAAATTATACAAATAAATGAGAGCTAGCTTCTTGCACATCCTCCCTTAAGGTCAGAGCCAGTACGACTTTTCCCAATCCTCTCCATCGGACATATCAGACGACTCAGACTATTCAACATAAAGTAGTCGTATTTTAACACCAACCACCAAATTGGACTACTTTATCCTATACTAATTAGTCCTAAACATCACCAAACACATGATCAGACTACAAAAAAGTACAATATAGTCAAATCCGGTCGCAATCTATATACCAAACGGTCCTAGTAAAAAGCAGACCGTCATGCATGTAGAAATAGTAGCAAGTAATAAATACATACCTCTACCGAGATTTCAGAATCTCTATTCTCAATACACATTTCAGATATATCATTAGTGACAAAAGAGCAAGATTCTTCCTGGACTGCAATGTCAATTGACTTGGCAGTCTCCGTATCACCTACAGACATAACGATGAACATCTAATTATGTAAGATCATCAGCACAGCCAAAGTGATATTATATATAAAAACTTAAAAGTAGTACCTTCAAGATTCGCTCCATCTTTAATAGATGAAATTTCATCCACTTCGTTGTCGTTGTTATCAGGCTCAGCTGTGTTATCTGATATCTCATCAGATTCAGATGGTTTAGTTTCGGTCTTTTCTTCTGTTTGCTTTGGCGTTTTTCCAGGGCTACCAAGAGGAGAAGAACTATATTCAGGAAGGGAGAGAACCCTCCCGAGGGTATTCGGTAGTTTTTTGCTCGAGATATTCACATCTACGTCACCGTTACTTAGCATCTCGGATAAATGTTTTTTCGCTTCGATATAGATGTTAGACACCCTGGTCTCATGTTCTGTCCTAATTTCAAAGTCTTTTGCCTTGTCTACTTTCTTGGCACCACTTGATGGTTTAGTCATTCTTTCAGTAAAGAAATGATCTTTTGTTGGTGAACGAATCCCGTGATTTTCTTTAGCAACTCTCTCGTTATTTCCCATGACATATTTCAACTTTCTTTTGATTTCATCGAGGAAAAAACGAGAACTGTTTCTGTCATTCTGTCCCGTGTTTCTCTCGACACAACTCGGTCCAGGTGAAGAAAATCCCGTTTCGGGCCCAGGCTTCAATATTACAATCCTGTTCAGGTCCGGAGAACTACTATTTTCGTTCTTTGACCTTCTTCTGAAGAAACCTCGATTTTTATGGTTGGATCTTATATCTTCTTGTTTTTCAATACGAAAACTTTGAACACCTTTTGGTATCAGTATATCCGGATCTTGTAAAATCTTCATAAACAATTCCTCGTCCGCACCTAAAATCTGAATGGCCTCCCTTAAGTCACTGTCTTCAGTGAGATGATTATTGTCTTGTATAAGCTTCTGGCTTACCAAGAACTTAATTAGCTCACTTAATTTTTCGTTAGAATTACAATTCAACTGGGAATCTGCTTCAACCGTGGTTTTTTGATGAATCTTGTTTAAAACTTCTTCTATCAGATTATCTATTGCAAGATCATTAGCCGAATAATGCCTTGAACTCTGATTAGCTTCAGACCCTATTTCGCTAATGTTGCCGCAACTTTTGGCACGGTTTTTGTTTTTTCTTTTGCAGTTTTTCTTTTTGAAACCATCGTGTTCGAAATCGATTTGTTTCTCCTTATTGTTTACTTTTCTGAGTCCTTCCTGCTCAGAAAACATCTCTTCTTCTATGAGTTTCTTCACACTTGCCTTGTGGACAACAGAAACCGAACTCTGATCATCCTAAAACAAAATTAATTGGTCTGTCAGATCCGGTACAAGCGTTTGTATCATATATGTCTCCGAATAGAAACCCGGTTTTCATTCATACATCCCAGAATCCTACCTGGTTTCAACTTTCAGCTATTTATTAGAAAAACTTTAATACAAATTTTGATTTATTTTTATTTGTTTGTAATTATACCAAACCCGGATTGACCTGACTCGGATTTCGAATCAGATAATGTTTTAGTCCCAGCCCGAATTTCAGACAAAAAAATGTTCCATACCTTTTTTTTCCTATCGGACAAAATCGTTCGGTTGGATTGAACAACATTTTGCCACCCCTAAGCATATACAAGAATATGGTTTCGAGAGAGATCATATTACTTACTATGGCTTCTTGAAAATTCTCATCCAAAGAGGTCGCTTTCTCAAGCTTATCACCTGCAGAAAAATATAGCATCTCGAGATTACGAAAATGAAAACATTCATTTTCATTTTTCAACGACCAATCACATATTCAGTAAAAAACAACAGTAAGCAGTGAAAAAATCATGAACCAAACACACAATTCAAGAGAACATGCAAAATTTTCAAATTCTTGACGCAATTCGTAGATTGTTCTCACCCGTGCTGCTACTATGCTTGCTCAAGTCTCCGTTCCCACATCTTCTATCCGATAGAAGCTTCTTGGGCGAACGACCATTTCCATGGTGGAAATCAAACATATTGATCAAACCCCGCATACAACCTGCTTGATCCTTCTCTCGCCGTTTAGAAAGTCTTTTAGATTTTTTCCCCATTATGAATATGATGATCGCGCAAACCCTCTTACGTTTATTACAAAACCTGACTAAAATCAAATGGATATACTGCGCTTAGTGCTTCTATTGTAAACTCGAATCGAAAATCTCAATTCATGTAATAAAATTCCTTGATTCTATCTATACTCGATTACCGAAAACTAAACTAAAGAATCTTAACCATTTCAATACTTCAAAATCGAGATATAAACAAATAAATTCCACAAGCAAATCATATACACCATAGCAAGATTACTCAGAACAAACAGGTACCTGAAAAATCCTTCACAATTCTTTAAACTGATGCATTGCCCTAATCAAAAGCTACCATTCAAAAGAGTAAAGCTCAAGGTAGTAAAAGTCTTTCATTACATATCAAGTTACCTGAAACAGTCTTTGCCTTGAATACCTCCTGAAAAGAAGAAACTTTAAATAACTCGATCTTCTGTTTCAACGTAAAGACCAAAACTTGTTTTCCTTCGATCTGAATATATCAAGCTCAATTTCTAAACCAACAAACAAATTCAAAATCCAGAAAGAACCCTAGCTTCCCTCAATTTGAAATTCCGACATGAAAATGGGTATTCGAAGCTTCACGAGAGACATTGGTATTGGATTCTGAAATCCGCTCCATCGAAACCCCACTTATAAAATCATATTTTAAAAAGCACATAGAAAACTAGATTTAAAAAACCAAACCCGGATCGAATTATTCAACACAATCTGATTTTACAAAACGTGTAGCTTAGCAAAGAAAAGCAAAGCAAAAACGATGACTTTTCTTGAGTGGGCATCTTTTGACAACCTAAGAAAGAGAGCTCCATTGGGTTATATGATTATATCTCACCGACCCATTACTTTCTACGATGAATTCTCAAATGGGCAGGCATTAGAGACCGAGAAGAATAGATAGCTAGAGAGATAGAGATAGAGAGAGAGATGGGTTAGGAAAGTGAAAGTAGAGAGCTTTACACAATTTAAAAGAATACGTGACAGTTGGGGTTATGTCCGAATGGGCCCATTGAAGAAGAAGACGAAGAGAGAGAAAGGTTTGTATTGAAGAAATGAGTTTCGAATCTCCATTTTTCTCTCCTCCTGCGAGTTCACGTTATAGTGTTTCATCTCTCTGTAAAAAAACCTGTCTTTTTCATACGAAGTGGTCTGGATTTCGACATAATTTGTTGTTGGATTGCGTCATGTGATTTGGGTCTGGTTTGGGTTTTGTTGTGTAGGCAGAGACACGATGACATTTGTGGTTGATTGAGTGAGGAGGTGAGGGTAGAGTTGTGAATACGGAGGGGAGTAAAGAAAGTTAGGCATGAAATTCACACCTAATGGAATACAAGTAAGACGAACCTAATTGTGGAGTTAGTAACAATGTCATTATCATCCTATTAATATACTAATACTTAGTCTTATGAGTTAGAAGCTTCTTCATTGTGTATTACCGACTAAGAACCTTTTTCAAATGTTTAACTTAGTTTTATCTAATAAATATAAAATAAATGTATTTATTAAAGTAAGATAAATTAGAATTATTAATTATATAGTTAATATTCAAACTAAAAATGGATTATAAAAATAATTTAAAATAAAAATGGAGTATTCAATCATAATATAGTTTTTTTATTGTAGCGAGTTTTTTTATTCAATCCATGCGCCTAAAAAGTTAGGCATCAGGATTCAGTCACGTGTTCTCGTAGGTAAATAGAACGTACCATTTAAAAGGATAAAAATAAAAAATAAAAAGTCGATGGACTATTTGTGAGACTCGTACCATTTAAGTACGGAGACACATGCTGAACTAGAGAAAAAACCATGCGCGAAGACTAAATTTATAAATTTTGAATAGTCTAAAAACCCTCAACGATGAGTTTTATTTGAATATTGAATGAAAAAAAAAACAATAGTCGAGGGACTATGTTGTGATTTAAATCTCAAAATAACATCAAAATTATATTAAAAAGATAAAAAATGATTCAAATTGCCAGGAACATAAACTGAGTTTGTGAGTAAAAAACTAAAAACATTAGAATATTCTTTATTATATGAAAATTGTAGGAAGATTGTTATTTTTACCTTCAACAAAATTTATTCTCTCCGTCCAGATTGTTACTGTGATGAACATCATTGCAGGTAAAAAAAATATTAACTATGATTTTTAATTGTCGTTAATTTTGTTGTTTATTGTCCATATATAAATGAATATATGTTTGAAAATATATTTTTGAATATAAATATCTCGAAAAAATATAATATTTTGTAAAATTTTGTGAAATCATATAACTACTTTACAAGTTTGAAGTTTGAGATATCAAAATCCTGCTATCCAAAATATATATTTTACTTTTAGATAGTTTATTGATTAAAATTTTAATTTATAATTATATCTCACGTGTTTTTAAAATTGGTATTTTGAGAGAGTTATGGTTAAAGTAGAGAGAAAATGAGACATTTAGAAATAAATAAGTTTTTATATTTATTGTGGTTAATTTATGTCTGAGGGTAATTGGGTAATTTGTTCAGAGTTTTGTGGAAATTTATGGGTATTTAATATTTTGAGTAGAGAGTAGAGGGAGAATTAAGCTGCATGGTTGCAGTTAATTTTCATTACCCATATTTAATGCAGGTGGTTGGGTATTTATACCCTTATATCTGGGCTTTATGGGTTTTCGGGTCATGTTTAAAGACCCATGAGCTCTTAGTAGGAGAGCAAGCAGCTTGTCAAGAAGTGTTTAGGTTTTTTAGTACTTTTGTCATAGTTCGAACAATCCAATGGGCTAAGTGTTCGAAGTGGTCTGTCCGGTCCGATGGCCTTAGTACGATCTGTCCCTGTCCGGAGAGGAAGCATTTTGGTGACTCATCAGGAGCCCCTTTTTTAGGTGTTTGTTCAAATGCCTTTGCCAAAAACCTGAAAAACAGTCTGATGTTCAGGGGCAGTTTTAACCCGGACAGGTCTGTTCGTGTTGTGGTTTTATCCGGATTGATAAAGTTTCGTGAATCCAAACGGTTTTTTGCCAGAGTCTGTGGGACACATGTCACTTTTTGGTTGGTTTCTTCAGCCGTTTTTCACCTTGAATCTCGCACCCACCTTCTTCGAAAAGTAACCTCTTCATTGAAGAGGGTGACATCATCGCCGTCTTTTAATCATTACCTATCTTTTCGAATTCTCATAGGAATCAAACCCCTTTTGAGATTTACTATAAATTGAAACATTTTCTACTGTTTCACCATCACTCTCATTTTTACTCTGCAAATCCTTAAAGTTTCCTCTCTCAAAATCAAACTCTTGCTCAGGTCGTTTATGTTCACAACGAGGAACGCTTTGGTCAAAGGCGGGTGGCTCAACCTCTCTGAACTAGAAAAAGCGCAAAAGGTCGAAAAGGAAAGGCGCATTGCGGCAGGTTTACCCACCTCTCCTATTGACAAACCAGTGACTGCTGCCACAAAATCAGACCAGGGCTCTTCTTCTTCAAAAGGTGTTAAACCGAAAAGGTTATTTCAGGCCAATCTCTCACCCATCATTTTCGGTTCTTCGGTTCAAGAATCGGAACCCGTTGTTGAGCCAGGTGTTACTGTTACCAGCTTCAAGAAACCCTCCCCTTCATAGCTATGGGGTCAGACACCGAAAATTCCCCTCAAAAATTAGTTGACCGCAGAAAAGGCTGGTTGGTCAAGGGCCAAGCTTCCAAGGACACCCCTTCAAAATCGGGTGCCAAAGACAGTAGTGCAGGGTCAGAAGTGCCCATTAGAGCTCCCAAGGACAGGTTGTCCGGTCCAGAGGGCACTAGCTCAAGTCTCCGGAAGGAAACATCTGCATCAGAGCCCCAACCGGAGGCCAGGAACCAAGAAAATACTGGAACTCAGCAGTCCGGAAGCCAGGCTGAGCCAACTCTGAACCTTCCCTTTACCACAGCTGCTGAAAACCCTTCATCAATCACGGAGGAAGTAATGGAGGACTCTATCGAAGAGGCTCCATTCGAATCTGAGCCCTCCGGACAGACTAGCAGCGCTGTTGCTGCCAAAAAAGACAAAGGCAAGGAAAAGTTGTGCTTGAGGCATCCGGATCTGCCAGAGAGCCTTGAAGGAAGGGTGGGGCTTTGTTTTCACAAGGTCAATGTCAAGTACCTCATCGCTCTGCAAAAAATCAATTACGTATTCATCCACACAGCTGAACTGGGCCGGATGCGTACGAAGTGGGAAATTCCAGAAAACGTGAAGATAAGGATCCCTATAAACCCGGAAACCCCTATGGATTGCAAATTGAGCGAAATAGTCATCTTCACGGAGCTGTTTAATTGGGGGCTCAGATTCCCCTTAGACCCAGAAATCGTTAGATACTTTCATCTGATAAAGCTCTGCCCAAGCCAGCTGAGTCCCAATGCCTGGTACACCCTTATGGCCTCTAGGCTCTCCGGGATCCCTCTGCCAATGGAGGAATTTGCTGTTGTGGCCAGCCTCTGTAAAAACCACCACATCCCATTTTACCACTTTAACATGGGGGACGACTTCAAGGCAGTGGATGACTTGCTGGAGTCGGAGAGGAATTGGAGGACTCAATTCCTCTTCGTAAGTGGCACTTGGGAGAACGGGAAGAAAATCAAGGCCGGAGTCAACCCCAGTCTCCTCACCAGCAGATGGAGGAGTGATGGTAAGGCTCCTACCTTATATTTTTATCTCTTCTTTCATCAAATTCGTTTAAACTAATTAACTTTGTCTTCTTCTTATCAGTACTGCCCAAGGACTTCAATGACTATGTAAAGTCCGGGCAAGCCACTTGCTCCAAGATCAATGCTTGGACTGCTGAAAGGTGGGGAAATCGGTTCCACGATGCCTTCACGGCGGGAAACTTAGCAAGATCTCATCTTTGGAACACCACAGGTCGGAGAGACTTGACTTGGGAAGAGCTCACCACCCAGCCTCCTCCGAATGTAGTGCTTAAAAAGACGTATAAACCGGACGAGACACTTTACTTGCCAGGTCGGGCCAAGGCCCCGAGCAAAATGAAGGGCAAAAAGAAGAAAGGCAAGAAAGTGGCAGGTGGTACGAACCCTGCTGAGATGGAGGAAGCTGCTTTACCAAATCCGGAGGGGTCAGCCCCAAGCCGGATTGATGCTGCTCTCTTGGAAGCGGTAGAGCAGGAGAGTTTCAGGCAAGAGGTTCACTCCCCAAATCCTCCAAGGGCTTCCGAGAGAGACCGTAAACGGGGAGCTAAAAGCAAAGATAGGGAGGCCAAGAAGAAAAAGACCTCTAAGGGTGATGAACTCTCTCTCCGTCCTCCGGAGCCTCTTCCCCAAGCTGATCCCACAGACCCAACACAGGCAGAAGAGATACCTGGTGACTTTCAAACCGATGAGGTCGAAGGGGGAGATCTTAGCATTGATGGGGTAGACATCACTGGTCTAGGTGGGCTTGGTGAGTACTTCATCAATCTTCCCAAAGATGATTTTGGTGGGCCTTATCTCCCACCAAGCACTTCGAACACGGTCACTTTTAATGGTAAGACTTTTACTGTTTCAAGTGAAAGGGATGTTATAGCTCATTCTCTGTTAAGCAATGTTCAGCCGGTGCTCGCGTTGGAAAAGCAAGTTCGGAATCAGGCAGACATTATTAAAGACCTCAAGTCTAACAAAGAGAGGCTGTTTGATGACCTTCGCACTGCCACTTCAAATGCTGCCATTCTAAAGGGGGAGAATGAAGAGCTGAAGAAAAACCAAGAGGTAAGTTCCACAAAAGTCTCCACTCTAGAGAACACTATCACAGAGCTCCGGGAGAGGCTGTCCGGATTGGAGAAAGATCTTGCCACTTCAAAGGGGGAGACCAAGGCCAAGGACCAAATTATCACCAATTTGACCAGTGACAAAATTGCTCTTGAAAATGCAGTGTCCCAAGCCGTAGGGGAGAAAGCTAATCTGATAAGGGAGCAAGAGGCCAAAATCCAGGCCAAGATTGATGCTTATGCCAACCACGTGATAGATACTCAAGAGCAGATGTATGCCAAGGTGAAATCAGACATGGTCCTGCTCTTCCATGAGAAGTTCCCGAAGAGGAACTTGGGTGATTTGTGGCTTCACGTAGAGCCTGAAGACCTCTCATATCACACAATGGCCGAAGGCGATAGGTTTGGCTACTCCAGTGCATCCTCATCCGATAACGAAGGGAACACCGGGGAGAGTCCAAACAAAGAGAAAGATGATCCTAATGGGAAGAAGAAGGTAGATGAAGCTGCGCCATCCTCAAAGGCTCAGCCTTAAATTATGAATTACTCTTTACTTTTCAGTTTATCAAAACTAAAGTCCTTGGAAGGCCAAGGCACTCTTTTTTCAAGTGTGTCCGGTATCTGCCCGGATAGATCTTTTACTCTTCTTGACAATTTTGAAAGTCCTTGGAAGGCCAAGGCATTTAAGTTATTTTAATGAATACCCTTGTTTTGCACAATTCTTACATTCTTTCATAGTCTGTTTCAATTTTGGTGGCTAGTGTTTAAATAGCCCTTAGTTATTTCATAGTGAGAGTGTTTAAATTCTCCGATGATAAATGTTTAAGTGGTCATCGCTCTTTTATTTCAATCCGGATGGTGTGGCAAAAGACAAAGTAAGCACACTTCGGAAATTTTTTAAGAAAGCATCAAATTTCATTAAAAACTCGGACACCTCATTAAAACCTCCCCGCGCCACCAGGGTAGGAAAGAGTATGCCCCCAAATATTTACATGGATGTTTAAACAAGTAAATATTTACACAAATGTTACTCCAAATACATCCGTAGGTGCTCGATATTCCAAGGGTGGGTCAGAACTCTTCCATCTTTATCTTCTAGCCAATATGTTCCAGGTTTAAGCCTTTCAACAACCATATAAGGTCCTTCCCAAGTCGGGGCCAATTTGCCGAGCAGCTTCTCTTTAGTGTGTAAGAAGACTTTCCTCAATACCTTGTCCCCTGGTTGGAAATCTCTTCTTTTAACTCTAGAAGCAAATCTGCTCCTCATTAAACCCTGATAGTGTGCAGCTCTAAGGTGAGATTTAACTCGTCTTTCCTTTATTAAGTCGAGCTGGCTTCTGATTGCCACTTCGTTAGCGCATTCGGAGAAGTTGTGAACACAAAATGATGGGAGAGTTGCTTCTATCCCATAGACCAAAGCAAAGGGTGACTCCTGTGTTGCAGCCCCAGGTGTTGTCCGGTAGGCCCACAAAACTTCTTGTAAATAGCTAGGTCACTTCCCAGCAGCCCCTTCCAAATTCTTTTTTAAACCGGACAGTATAGTTCTGTTAGCCATTTCTACCTGACCATTTGCTTGTGGGTGGAAAGGTGAAGAGAAACAATGTTGTATACCCCTTGAGGCACAGAAACTCTCCATTTCCCTATTGTCGAATTGTGGCCCATTATCTGTCGTTATCTTTTGTAGAACACCAAATTCTGCAACAAATGTTGGATATAATGAATTTTATAACGGCTTTTGATGCTGTTCCTGCCAGAGGAGCTGCTTCAATCCACTTCAAAAAGTAATCGATAGCAACAATTATAATTTTGCGCCCTCCAGACGCCATAGGGAGAGGCCCCACTAAATCCAATCCCCAAGGAGCAAAAGGTATAGGCTCAGAGATTGATTCTAAAGGAATGGCTGGGACATGAATTTCATTGCTGTATCTCTGGCATGGGTCACACCTTCTCACCAGTTCTTTAGCATCCTGCATGATAGATGGCCAATAGTATCCAGCCAGTAAAACTCTCATTGTTAGAGCCCTGAATCCACAATGAGCTAACCCCTCGCCATCATGCAATTCAGAGAGAACTACTTGAGACTCATCATCCTCCAAACAACGCAAAAGAGGTTTACTGTAAGACCTTTTATACAAAATGTCTCTCAGTATGATAAAACCACGAGCCTTGTGTTTCAGTTTTCTTGCCAGTGATTTATCCGGAGGCACGATGCCATCGGAGAGGTATTGCAGGAGAGAAAATCTCCAATCCTGAGGTTGTTTCATTTGTACTTCAAAAATGTCTTCTTCTTTACCCATATCAAGTTGAATGGAGGGGCTCTCCAACACATGGATCCATGGATACGACTCTGTGTATGCTATGGTTGCCAATGAATCTGCTAAATCATTTTCTGTCTGGGGTATATGTTCATAAATAATGTTTTTAAACTTGAGTGCTTCATTTTTAAGGAGAAGTAAATACTTCACTAATTGTTCTTTTTTAGCCTCAGATTGACCCTGAGCATGGTGGATAAGAAGTTGGGAGTCACTCATTAGCTTTACCCTCTTAGCCCCACAAACATAGGCTAACTTTAAACCAGCTATAGCTGCTTCGTACTTGGACTCGTTATTGGAAGCCCTAAAAGCAAAACATATAGCCTGGTACATTCTGTCACCATATGGAGAAGTCAAACACACCCCTGCACCACATCCCATAGTGCTGGATCCACCATCCGTTCGGACGACCCAGACCTTTTTGTCTTTCAACTCAGTTGCCTGCTCCGAATCTCTGTCGGATTGAAATTCAACCAAAAAAATCAGCCACAGCTTGGGCTTTGACTGCTGTCCGGGGAGCAAAATCTATATCGAAATCCCCCAATTCTACTGACCACTTGGTCATCCTGCTCGAAATGTCTGCCTTTGGGAGAACATTCTTCAAAGGAAAAGATGTTCGGACGATAATAGGATGAGCTTGGAAATAAGCCCTCATCTTTCTAGCAGCTATCACGAGGGCCAATGCTAATTTTTCAAGTTTTAAATAACACTTTTCTGCATCTATCAAGCTTTTGCTGATGTAGTATACTGGATGGGGGTAATTATCTACTTCTCTTACTAACACAACACTGATGGCACAACTTGAAACTGCCAAATATACGAAGAGTGTCTCCCCATCAACTGGTTTAAACAAGGTTTTAGGGGAAGACAGGTGCTTCTTTATCTCATTGAAAGCCTCATCACACTGTGAGGTCCAATCGAATCCCTTCGCACCCTTCAAGGTTTGAAAAAATGGGGCACACCTATCCGAAGACCTTGAAATAAATCTGTTTAAAGCAGCTAACCTCCCCGTTAGCCGTTGTACTTCTTTAATATTTCGAGGAGGCTCTATTTGGAATAGAGCATTAAGCTGGTCCGGATCGGGCTGTATCCCATGCTCACTTATAATAAAGCCTAGAAACTTCCCGGATTGTACTCCGAACACACATTTTCTGGATTTAACTTTAAATTCACTTTCATCAAGTTGGTAAAAGTTTCTTGGAGGTCAGCCAAGTGCAATTGCTCATCCACACTCTTCACCATCATGTCATCGATGTATACTTCCATATTCCTTCCAATCTGATCAGCAAAGTCTTTGTTTATCAATCTCTGATAAGTAGCCCCAGCATTTTTCAACCCAAATGGCATTACCTTATAGCAATGAAGACCCCTGTCGGTGACAAATGTGGTATGCTCTTGATCCTTCGGATCTACTTGGATCTGATTGTATCCGGAGAAAGCATCCATAAAGGACAGCAGCTTATTCCCAGAGGTAGAGTCAACTAGCTGGTCAATCTGGGGACTGGATTCAGATCTTTTGGGCAGGCCCTATTGAGGTCTGTGAAGTCAATACACATACGCCACTTGCCATTTTTCTTTTTCACCAAGACCGGATTGGCAGTCCACAAAGGATATTGAGACTCCTTGATATGCCCCATCTTTGTGAGCCTCTCAACCTCTTGCACAATAATATCAACCTTTTCCTTGGAAAAAACCCTTCTCTTTTGAACCACTGGTGCTACATCTTTTCGGACAGATAGGCGGTGTGACATCACATCTGCTGGAACCCCGGTAACATCAGCATTGCACCAAGCAAAAACATGCTGATGGCTCATAAAAAACTTTAGCATCTCTCTTTTCAGATCGGGTGGCATTCTAGACCCTATCTTGACACTTTTTCCTTCTTCTAAACAATGTGTTTCTACCTCTTCGACTGGTATTAATACTCTAGGGGCCTCTCTGGGGTCATCAATTTCACCCTCACCCCCAGAAAGCCCCCCAAATTGCTATTTCTCGTTGATACGAACTGCCCCCAACGTCCGGGGCGCCAGGGCTGTAGCATAACATTCTCTTGCAACCTTTTGACTGCTCCGGACAACTCCCACCTGTCCCTGAACAACATATTTCAAACATTGGTGGACTGTTGAAGCCACTGCATGCATCCTAGAGAGCCAAGACCTCCCTAAAATAGCATTATAGCAAGTGGGACAATCCACCACAATAAAAGGTATCTTGACCATCTTCTTGAAAGGGTCCTTGCCCAACAAAAATTCTTCTTCGAACTCCCCGATCACATCGGCTGAGCTGCTAGTAAAGCCCACAATTGATCTGTCCAAACTCTGAATTACAGCTGGATTTTTCATTCTCTTGTATGTGTTTAAAAAAAGGATATTGGCTGAGCTTCCAGTATCCACCAAAATTCGTCTTATATCATTGCCCCCAATAGAAGCTCCTATGACGACAGCATCTTCATGAGGGCCAGTTATATCTCTTAAATCATCTTCATAAAAAACGATGAAGGGGAAAAGGATTTGCGATTGATAGGAAGTCATGCCTCCTTCTAGCTGGGTAGCCAAAGTATGAACGTGTCTCTTCCTCGAAGAAGCAGTAGGAGCTGTCATAGTATCCCCTCCTAAAATTTTAAGTGACTCAAAAAACTTAATGAGCCCGAAGACTGTCCTAGAACATTCCTCAATGGTTCCCACTCTATTTTGAGTTGGATCAGGATCCAAGTATTCAGATTCCACATCAAATCTTTCGATTATAACCATGGCTCCCTCCGGAGCAGCATTACTTGGACCAACCCGGTGAGTATTGTCAGGCCTATTACCTCCTCTTCTTTTAACGTAAGCTTCCAGCTTTCCTCTCTCAATCAAGTTCTGAACCTCTTGTTTTAAAGCTATACAATCATCGGTGGTATGGCCAGTATCATTGTGATACTGGCAGAAAGAGTTATTACGGTGTTCTCTAGGGGATTGTAACGTGGTCGGTCTTCTATAGTGCACCTCTTCCTTTGTTTTATCATAAATGGTGGCCACACTTTCTTTTAATTCTGCGAACCACTCCGGTTGAACCCAAGGTCCTCTTTTATTTATGGATTGCTGACTTTGATCAGGTGCAACTGGCTGAGATTGAGCTTTAGCCCTGCCATGCCCTTGTCCGGTCTCCTTCGCCTTGTTTCTGGACTGATTCTGATTGGGGTTTGGTGCCACCGGGGCAGACCTCACCTGCATGTGCACCTTTGTTTTCTTTGTTTCATCAACGTTAATATGTTTTCCAACCTGATTCAGTAACCCTCCCCAAGTCATTGCCTTCTTTCTGTCACCGAATCAGCCAAATTGCCAGGGTTCAAGCCCTGCCTTAGAGATGTTATCGCAACCTGCTCGAAGCAGTCAGCCAACCCATTCTTGGTGTTCACAAAACGACTTATATATTATTTTAAGGATTCGTTCGGTTCCTGAGAACAATGGATTATTGTGTCTCCATTTCCCTTTAGCTCTTTACTCCCAACGAACTGCCTTCGAAAGGCCACCCAAAAAGTATCGAAATTCTTGATACAGCCTTGTGGTAGGCTGTTATACCATTTTAGAGCACTCCCCGTAAATGATTGGGAGAATTCTCTGCAAAGTAGCTTATCATCGTCATCAAAGTTCATCATAAAGTTCTTAAATTTCTCTAAATGGTTGTCCGGATCAGTACTGCCATTATACTTTTTCATTTTGGTGCTATCAAACCTCTTAAGGAGGTTTCCGGACAGAATTTTAGAAGACAATGAATATTGCCTCTAATTTCGACCACGACTGAACACAGTATCTTCATTGGGAGTCGCAAAGATACCTGGTTCATCGTGGAAAGCGAAAGGATCCATCAGCATCCGGTCTACATGCCTCCGGTTGTGAGATGACCCTTTGCCAATATTCTTCTTCATCTTTCCATGTCTATCCCTTTTTCTCGAATAGTTTTTTATCTGCTTTTGCTTCTTTTTAGTTCGACCCTCATCACTGCTAGAGGATAACTCTGAGCCTGAGTTAGAACTCTCCACTGGCTTGGACTGGTGAGACTTTTTGGAGCTGGCATGAGTCTTCTTGGTGCTCACATGAGTCCTTGAAGGCTCATGCTCTATGGGGTTATCGGTGTGATGAACAACTGATGTTTTCGGCTTTTCTTTCATGCCCATCTTAGCCTTTTCTGCCCTCAGAGCTTCTATCTCGCCTTTTAGCCTATCGCGCTCCTCGATGGTGTATTCATCGTTTTCACCCACCACTTCGAGCAAAGCTGGTGGCACTTCCGGAGCGTCCAGATTCATCGGACTGACTTTTCTCGCTGGTTTCGAATGCTAGATTCAGGCACCTTCATGCTCCCACTGTGGTCGCCAATTTGGTGTGGTTAATTTATGTCTGAGGGTAATTGGGTAATTTGTTCAGAGTTTTGTGGAAGTTTATGGGTATTTAATATTTTGAGTAGAGAGTAGAGGGAGAATTAAGCTGCCTGGTTGCAGTTAATTTTCATTACCCATATTTAATGCAGGTGGTTGGGTATTTATACCCTTACATCTGGGTTTTTATGGGTTTTCGGGTCATGTTTAATGGACCCGAGTCATGTTTAAAGACCCATGAGCTCTTAGTAGGAGAGCAAGCAGCTTAGTCAAGAAGTGTTTAGGTTTTTTAGTACTTTTGTCATAGTTCGAACAGTCCAATGGGCTAAGTGTTCGAAGTGGTCTGTCCGGTCCGATGGCCTTAGTCCGATTTGTCCCTGTCCGGAGAGGAAGTAGTTTTGGGACTCATCAATATTAGTGACAAATTTATAAACACTAGAGGCCTCGTCATATTAGAACTGGCTCTTCTATAGCCGAATATCTTTATAATAAAATCGGATTTAATTATAGCCTAACATAATTTTATATTCTAATTTTTTAGAAAAGTACTTAATGTTTAGACTTTCAATTTTATTTTAATTCTTTTAAATATATTTTATTTAATAAATTATTTTTAATCTAATGTTTTTTTATTCTCTAACTTTTGAGAATATCTTCGATTTTTGATATGTCTAGTCACTATAAGTTTACCATATCAGTTGGCGTTGCTTGTGGAAACGAAATATATTTTCAACCAACAAAAGCAAAGAACAAAACTCAAAATAACTGATGGGAGACAACTTATAACCCTAGTGACTCATGCAACCCTTCCTACTAAACTCGAGCATTGGCTCAACAGTTGAAGGATGAACATATTAACATTTTTCCATTATTACATGAATAATTATTCTCCCATGACCCCATAGATAAATATGCTTGCAACGCGTTGATGAAATGAGATGATGAAGCCCTAACATGTAGATTTGTCGTTTTTTGAATGAAACTCTAAGGAGGAAGTTTCCTTTCAAAGCGTCTCACATAAATACAAAATATAACTCATACTCCTAAAATATTGAGGGGTCGTATCATGAAAGAAACTCAAACCAAGGATCCCCAAGTTGAATAGGAAGCCACAGCAACATCAACTAAGTAAAAGAAAAAGTTTAACTCCTAATTCAAGGAATAACTGAAAAAGATGAGTAAAGTGCACATGTCTTCCTAAAATAATAGACTTTCATACACATGTAAGTTTCTTTTAGCAACTTGCATATTGACCAAAATTAGAAGTATAAGCCCTCAAACTTCAAAAGATTTGTCATAAAAACACCAAATAAATACAGATTTCACGGAAGCAAAACTTTTACCCTTATAAATATTTACCATCATATAACTTATGTCATAAACACAAACTAAAGATGTAAATTCTGGCTGATTAAACAAGGTAAATATATTCTCATGGATTGATTCAAACATTACCTTATTTTTCACCAAAAACTAGAGGGTTACTCAAAGACTTAAGGAAACAAGTCAAATAAATATATGTTAACATTTTCGACATTCAAGAATTCAAGAAGTTGAAAATCAATCGATATAATGATTTTATCATCATTTACTAAGGGTTTATGAGTCTACTGGAATACCTCCATAAGAGCTTGATCAAAGAACATTCTTAGCTACCCGAAGCTATATAGACAATATCGACACTTCAATAGTTTAGAAGTTTTTACTTTATTATTCATCAAGGATTATGGGACTAGTCAACTATAGTCAATAAAAAATCAAAGTATTTTGAAGCTAAAAAGAATAAATAAGTTAGTAAATAATAAACAAGCAATATCTCATCGTTATGTTAAATGTTAGTTGTACAATTTTCCTACAACCAAATTGAATTTTTTTATCCGTAATGGAGGTTTTAGTCGGTGATGGTTTTTAATGAGGCGTAAATTATTTAGTATGAACCAACTTGTAGATGTATATGGTTATAGTTTGGCTATGATAAATTAGAATAAACAAACCTTAAAACCCTTACAAATCTAGCCGAAAATGGTTGACATCAACATTTCAATGTGCAAAATATGTAAGATAATAGCTTCAGATGCGATGACATATCTTCGACGATCAACAAGTTCAAGGATACAATCTTCAACCAACATCAAAAAATGTTTTTACCAATAAAAAACATATATTTCAGACAATCACAATCAGTAATTCATTATTGCTCACGCAAGGATTAAAAAGCTACTAATAAAGTAGTAAATAGTTTGGCTCGTCAATATTTGTCAAACGTCCATTCAAATGCTTAAAAATCTGAAAGCCTTACTTAAAATACCAAATTTATAATAACTATATGGTTTGAATAAAATAATATCAAATCTCCACAATATATCCGAGATATATTTTACGATTCTAAACTCTATATATAGACTATTAATAAAAAAGTTATTTTAAATATCGTTAATCACCTATACTTTTTACTACTCTTTAACCTTTAATAATATTTTCGATTTCGAATTTATTTAATTACTCTGAATTTATCATATAAATCATTAAAAAAACAAAATTATTTAAAAAATATATATAATTTTTAAATTAAAAAAGTTTTAATATATTTGTTTAACAATATGTCAAAAAAAATCATTCCATAATAAACAGCATACCATAATGTTACAAACAGCATACCATAATAAACAGCATACCATAATGTTACAAATGATGAAGATGCCACTGTATTTTGTTTATCACTCAAACTCTATTGCCCAACTAACCATCACTATAGTAATCATTTTAATTTCTCACCCTAACAAGAAAAATATAAACTATTCACTTTAAACATACAACTATAAACTTACAAAATAATTGCATAATTTAATCTTTAACTTTTTTTTAACACAATAAATCTTGTTTGCGAAGGAAACCCCATGTATATTAAACCGAATTATTAATATGCTAATAATATTTAGGCTTTATTAAATCAGGTTTTAAAATAGCTATAAGCAGTCCAAAAATAGAGAATTTTTAATCCTTTTAATTGTTTTGTTGTTGATCTAAGTAAACCCCGTTTTTTCACCTGACAAAATAAGCTAGAACTAATAAGAATGATTTTTATAAGCTATTAAATTGGGCAAAAATTTGAAATTGTTTATGTTTTTTAGACCAAATTTAAATATAGTTTAAGATTTATTTTTGTTTTGGAAAAATGCAGCGATTCAGAAATAAAATATGGTTATGGCTAGTTTTAATAACTCTTAACCAATTTCAAAAATATAATTTCTTTAAACTTTTACTAATTTGTTTTTACCTTCTATTTGTTCATCCGGCAGATGAGAAGGTCGCATCCGCCTGCATACAAAAACATTTTTCTATACGTTTTTTAAATTTAATAAAAAAATAAAAATAATTATAAAATTAACCAAGATCATAAAATATTTATAAAAAGAATTGAATGTATGAAACTTATGCAGCATCAGATTCAGGTGGTGCAGTAAAGCATCTGATGGTTTGTGAAATTTATGTAACATCTAGATTCAGTCACTGCACATGCGATTTACCTACATGTGACGTGAGTCACAAGGGGTCTCGTCTCAGTTGTACTGCCCCCACTCGCATCAAACCCACCACCACTCCACCACCATATTATATTATTAATATATATCGACGGAATTTTATATTAACCCTGAAAATTAAATTGATCAGTCAATTTTTATCACGTTGTGTTTTATTTTTTACTATTAAGTTTACTATTTTAGGATAAAAAATGTTGAAGAAAATGGATTTAATTTTGTATATTGAAAACATAATCGGTTTTGGAATTCAAAAATAATTGTAATTAAGTTTAATAATGAATAATCAAAATTAAGTTCAAAAATACTTTAAATATATTTTATAGTTTAAATGTCACTAACTATTTTTAAAAACAATCTTTTATTTACTTGACATCGATAAGATATACGTAATTTGACTATTTTACTAGATGTTATTTAGTTTATAGTTTTTAAAATATTTTTCTGACTCATGCATTTAGGTTATATTTTTAAAAATTGTGTTGATGAGTTACCACAAATATTTATTTAAAATAAGGATTTGAAAATTATGATTTTGAAATTATTTCATATTTCTATTTTGTATTATTATTATGTTGTTGTATTTCTTTTTACCGATTTTATGTTTTCTCATGAATCGATCGTGTCAAAAAAGTTACTTATCAATTCTATTTCGGTTGAATAATAACATAAATATAATATATAAATATTTTACTATAAGTTCCTATTTAAAATCAATCCAACATTCTTAGTGAGAATATTATTGAATAGTAAACTTTCATCCCATCTTGGAAAATAGACTTAGATGAATATATTAATTAATTCATTTAGTATCATGCACAACCTATTATTTGACTCAAGCCAATTATATAAGTTTTTGGTAGCTTTTATTTTTATTTATTTTTATATATAATATGTAATGCAATAGACTAAGTTTTACAAGATTTTGAGTAAAGCATACGTTCAGATAAATCTGGCGTGGGCGAGTACTAACAAACTATCCAAAAATGGTGTGAATTTTGTTATATTTTACTTTAAAAAAATATTAATTTGAATATATTCGACCAGTTTATTTTATATACTAAAAGGTAACTGTATTTTATTTTTTTCATTTTGTAAAATAACTATTATTTTTATTTAAAAACATTGCAAGATCAAATATATGTAATTTGAAAAATCTAACATTTACCAAGCAAAATTAAAATCATAAAAACAAAAAATCACTCATATTTCAAAATTCAAATATGTGTTTATATTAAATTTCTTAAGGAGTACAGCAGACTAAATTGGTGAAATATTTTTGTTTGAGTAAATTATTATACTATTCCACGTATGACTTTTGTTTTTATATATATTTGTTCTTTTTACAACTTTAGAGAAAGTATAATTTGATTACCCTAGTCTTTCTATATGTCCACAAATATCTATTTGAAATAATTTTTGGTGTTACCAGCTCCAAATTTTTTACTCTTCATTATTTTTCCGTAGTCAACACTCAAGTTGTTTAAGTAGCTATCCAACATCCTTACTAAGGACGTTATTTATAATTTGATGCAAACTTGAGCATATATTAGACTTCCAACAACCAAACTATATGGATGTGTCTGCATAACATAAATATTTGATTTCATCTTTGGATGCTAAATTAGTGAGAACCTATCATCTTTAACCATACTCATATTTGTATGTTTGTTATTTGGTATACAATAACATTCTATCATGGTTTAAATGTATATATTTTATAACAAACTCGTGATCCCAGGATGATGATCCTTAATAATACAATCCCTGCACAAAAGACGTTTTACCAAGATCTTTCATATTAAATTTCTCTGACATGAAAGTCTTGGTGGCATGTAATAGGTCTATATCGTTGGCTGCAAAGAGTATGTCATCAACATGCAACACCAAATAAATGTTTTTTTATCTAACATTGTGATACATTCAATCTTCTATAAAGTTCATCTCAAATCCGAATAACATGATTATTTTAAATAATTTTTGATACCGTTAATGAGATGTTTGTTTTAGCCAATACATAAATTCCTTTAACTTGCACACCTTCGAGTTTAGATTGCCAAAAACAAATTTTACATGTTGTTTCATGTAAATTATTTATTCAATGTATTTATCGAGAAAAAATATCTCAACATTCATTCAATAAATCTTGAAAGAATAAATGCTCAACTAAAAGCATGATTGTCATAAACGAGTAATTTGATAAAAGTAGAGAAAAGATCTCGAAATAATCAATGTGTTCATTATGTATAATATGTGGCTACAAGAAAATGTTTATAATTTTTTACATTGATTAAAACATCCCTTTTGGTTTTAAATATCCATTTGCAACCAACATTTCCCCCATAAATAACGAGACAAGATAACCTACAAAATCATCTTTCATTGATTTGTACTTTGTATTTAGTATTTTTAATGAGAATATAGATTTTGAATTTTGTATGCATCCCATAAATTGATTGGATCATATTTTATGATCATATAAGATTTATAATATTAATTTAGAATTGACACATCTGAAAGTATGATACATCTTATTTCTTCATTAAACATGTGTAATATAAGCTCACTTAGTTGCTCAATTTGAAGGTTTTGGAGTATTACCATTAACTATATCAAAAATTTATTCTTGAGTATGAAATATGATATTTGTATAAGGTAGTAAACTCTCGAGCATATTAAAACGATATAAAAAACTAACAATAATTGGGGTGTTAATGTTAGAGACTAAACAAATTGGAGGGAGAAGACAGGGTAATATTAGGTAGATGGATTTAGGGTTTAGAAATTTAGCTATTTGGGGATTTAAGTTATTAAATGGGTATTTGAGTTATTAAATGAGATTCAATTTAGGTTATATTTGGTTGGGTTTAGGTTTGGTTTATTTTTTTGTTTTGACCCGGTCCTACCCATCAGTCTTTAATTAGGTTAATATATGAGGTAAATAATAAATAGTGAAAATTTAACAGTAAAAAATAAAACAGACGTGGCATATGACTAAGCATGTGATTGGGTAGAGAGGGGTATTATTGGGTAAAATTCCAGGGGGGTGAAAAACTATACAAAACATAATGCGACGTGTAAATTTTTAATGGCCCACATGTGTGAGGGGACCGATCGTGAAAATTTCTCAAACATGAAGGATGAGTGGAAGACAAAAGTGAAGATCGAAGACTACTTTGATACACAGAAAATACACAGGGGACCAACAATGAGTTTTAGCCGAAAAAAGATATTAAATTCCCATTTCACCACTTCACAGTCTTAGGTCGATTTCAAAAATATTTAGTCGATGAAAACAAAAACATAATATATACTATAAATAATAGAATTTATGTGTTCAACATTTTAAATTTTTGTATAGATATGTCATCTACATGACACATTCTTAGATTTTGAATTATCATTTGTATTTCATAGTAGAGAGTTATCCTATCAAGTATTTAATTTTAAACTGTGGAGATTTAACGAAACTTTTCTTAAAGTATGACAATACAACTTTAGCATATTACATCTCAATATGGCATAAAACTTAAGAATACATGTGAGAATCCCTTATGTAATACATATAAACTTATATGGTGATAACTATCTCACGTTTCCAAACACATCATATCATCATAAGTGCTCTTATTTGTAAGAGGAACGTGTTGTTCTTTTCTAATCTATATAATTGAGTTATAACAAAAGCATGATTTCGTATTTACACTCCATCAAGTAATCAGACGAACCCCTTCATTGGAACATCAAATGAATCCCCTCCAACAGAATGAGAACATCAATAATGTATTATAATTTGTTCTATAAAACTAAACCAAACAAATAGACAAATAAATATAAATAATAAACTAATGATAAAATTTTACTTACAACAAAATAAAATTGTATACATACATACTGAAACTCTTAAGTCTTAAGTTTGGATATACATTCATATGAATTAACTTATCGTAATCCTTAAATGATACCTATGGGCTAGTTCACTATACATTACTTCAAGAGAAAAATTCTTTAAGGAAAATTATATTGATTCACGATCACTTTTTGAAGACTGTTTAAACCTTATTTTCAGTGACTTAGGGTCACATTGTATATTCTAATGTAACAAATATACACTGGAACTTAGTTGGGTATGAGTATATGACATGTGAAAGCAACAATAACGTCATGCAATGATTTGCTCGCCCTTAGAAGAATATATGCATAATCTTTATTAGTCTGACTTATTAAAAAAACTACGGTATGTAGCGTGAACTTATTTCCTTTGTAATTCACCAATAAGGACATATCTGGGTTATTAATACAGTTCCAAAAAATAAACATATAAATTATTTATATATGATTTAATTTATGCAGTAGTCTCTCATACCGAGAAGAAATACATTGTATTATATGTATATTTGTATCAATCATAGTTATCTAAAATATTCATCGGAAGACTCAGATTTATCAAAGAATATGAACATCCAAACTCCAAAAAAAAATTATTTTCTTTAAACAACAAAACATATATATAAACATACACGCTATATTTATCAAATGGTGAATAATTTGTTACATTAGGAGGTCATTCGAGGTAGTATAACCGTAAGAAATAACATACTAAGATGTTATTGGTTTTGAATTATGGTTTTACCAAATTAAAAAGAATGGATATGCAGTTATTTAGTCATGCATCATTTAAACTCCAGACCAAACATGAACATACACATACTCATGATTCGAATCTCAAATGTTAATATCTTTAATCATACAAGTCTAAAACCTAATATTGAAATTAGATTGGTAAAAAAATAAATAATTTATCAATTTTACATAAGTATCTATAATACCAATTATAGTGCAAAGTACATAAATTCATCTTAAAATGTAGACAGTGAAATTTTTATGTTATGTTATAAAGCTTTTGAGAGTGTATTAGTAATCACACGATAATGTTTTTCCTTAAAACAAAATAAAAACACATACTTCTAACGAGACAAAAAACGAGAAGTCTTAAGAAATGAATTTAAAGATATTTTTTTAAAATAAGAAAATAACGAAGTTTTATAACAATTATAAAACTGGAGATGATGGAGTTTTCTAATTTCATATTAATCTAATGAGTTTAATAGACATTGTTATTTAACGTTAATAGAATATTTTATCATAATGGGAAGAGAAATTACCAAACGTCTATCAATCTCTTACGTTGTGGAAGAGAAATCTTTTATCAATCGTTGGGAGTGTATCAAAGGTAAAAATCCGTGCGGACTTATCGTCCAAAATTGATAATATTTTGCTAGTATGTGAGGCACATTTCATACATACACATCTATTCTAACATGGTATCAGATCCATCTTAACATGGTATCAGATCCAAAACCTCTAAAACCTAGCCACAACAAAAGAAAACCCTAACATCCAAAATTTTCCGTCATCAGACAATGTGTTTCTCGCGTAGCCTTCATCAGCCGACGTGTTTCCGGCATAGCCTTCATCAGCCGACGTATTTCCGGCGTAGCCTTCATCAGCCACGTGTTTCCGGCGTAGCCTTCATCAGCCAATATGATTTCGGCATAGCCTTCATCACCCGACGTGTTTTCGGCATAGCCTTCATCAGCCGACGCGTTTCCGGCATATCCTTTATCATCCGACATATTTTCGGCATTACCTTCATCAGCCGACGTGTTTTCGACCTTTGATCTCTTGAGACTGATGTATTTCCGGCATAACCTTCATCAGCCGTTGTATTTCCGGCCTTTGTTCTCTTGAGACCGACGTATTTCCGGTCTTGTTTCTCTTGCGCCGACGTACTACCGATGTAGTCTTGTTTATTTTTCTCATCACCGATATTTTTCCAATAGTTTTCATGGCGGACGAATTGCATTCTCGGTGAGCCAGACAACCCCTCATGCGTCACATGATGCGACAGTTGGGTTTCAGAAGATTGATATGATTTCTCCTATTATTTTGGTTCAAATGATTATCCTGGCAATATTATTCCCACTGTTAAATTTAATAGATCTAATTATCAGGCTTGATCTCGTTCTCTGCGTTTATCTCTGAAAAGTAGGAGGAATCTTAGCTTTTTGGATGAAAGTATTGTGAAACCAGGGGATCCGAAGTCTATGGAGGATTGGGATGTTGTTCAATCCACACTCATTCAGTGGATTATGAACACTATTAATGAGTCTCAATGTAAATATGTTCCGTATTTTGAGGAGGTTAAACCTCTGTGGGATGTTTTGCAGCGTTGCTTTAGTGTTAGCAGTATTCATCGCAAACCTTTAGGATGACTGAAACATATCAGCGGAGTCAGGACGAAGAAAAATTGCACTAGGCATGCAGCGGTTTGAATTTTTTCTTGGTAAGTTAGGCATTTATAATCTTCATGTTGCAACTTGAGGGAGATGTTAAAGTGTCATGATTAGAAGCTAATGTATATGAGCTATTTAATATTAGTCTGTATATAGGTTATTGACGTGATTTTCATTTCTACCACGTTTCTCAACGACTAGAGTTTCTGAATGTGAAGAGAAGCCAACTGTTTTTCTTCTCATATCTTCATTCAACATACTACTTTTAGCTAATGCCATTGAGATATTGCCTTCAGGAGCTGAATTAGAAAGAGACATTCTGAAAGTATCCCATGAGTCTGGCAGCGAACCAAGCAACCATAACGCCCTCGTCATCAAATTTGATACCCATAGCAGCCAACTGATTAATCAATCCTTGAAAGGTATTCAAGTGATCTGTAAGAGGTGATCCATCTTGATACCTCAGATACATCAACTGTTTGAACAAAAGTAACTTACTATTTCCTGTCTTCCGAGCATATAACTCCTCAAGTTTACTCCACAATTTACTTGCATCTGTTTCGTCTACAACATGATTCAGCACATTATCATCAACCTATTGCCGAATGAAGCCACAAACTTGTCAATGAATAATTATCCATTCTGCATCAGACTTATCTTTAGGTTTTTCATCACCGAACACTGGTAAATGAAAACTTTTAACATAAAGAAGATCTTCCATCTTCGATTTCCATATATGATAATTTGAACCATTCATCGTCACCATTCTGCTTGTATTCACCTCCATATTTGATACAAGACAAGTACACAACCTCTCGCTCTGATACCACTTTGACAAGAAATATAAGCAAAAACGAAATCTTCTTTCTTGTATCAAGTATGATAGAGATAACGATCCCAAAAAATATCAAGTCTGAATAAAATAAACGCAAACAACACAGAACATTTTTTACGTGGAAAACCTTCCCAGTGTAGGAAGTAAAAACCACGGGACTGATTTCGGAGTCCAACCAAATATTCATTATCAGAAGATGGGTTACAAAACTATTCTCTAGATAAAACTAGAGCATACGCCACAAGAAGTATGACAACTTCATACACAACCCCAATACACAAGATAATGAAGCAAAATCAGAAAACTCACTAAAATATCCCCAAAACGCAGTTAGAATAAGATGATCTAAAAACACACTTAGATGACTCCAAATCAAAAACCCTCTGGATAGATTGTAGAGGACAAGTAGACGAGCCTTCTCACCAAAATTGAAGCCGATCGGACAATCGGAGATAGTCCGATTGAAAGCACAAAGTTCTGTCTCGAATCACATTTTTCTCTCAACAACTGCACTATAGAATATGATGTTCATCTCAAAAAGACACTGTATAAATATATATTTATACATAAACCAAAATCCTATGTGTTATCCAAATTGGGCTTAGCCCATATGATAATTGGACTCCCACATAGGAAGAGCCCAACAGTTATGGTTTTTAGGGTTCACTTTCTGCCACACTGTATATATATATATATATATATATATATATATATATATATATATATATATATATATATATATATATATATATATATATAAATATATGATGAAGATTTATGTTAATGTTTATATTTCTTTATAAGAGTAAAGATATAAAAGATACATCCAGGACAGAATACTATGCAATTATCACAAAATGGCTCAAGCACAGAATATATGCGAATGAAAGATTTAAATAAAACACAGGATTTAACGTGGTTCGACAATTGTCTACGTCCATGGGCGCCGCCAGAGAAAAGAGTTTCACTATGATAGAAAAGGTTACAGATTTCAGATTGTGTTTTGTGTCGCCCTAGTAATCTATTTATAGGGAATTAATAGACTTACTAGACTATGGGCCTAATGGGCTCATACCACAAGACTAACTCAAGTAATTGGACAATATCACTATCACAACACAAAACTGTCCTGCCGAACACAGTACACTGTCAAGGCACTATTCAACTCATTCACAACAAATCTTCCCCTTGAGGCGAATATCCTTTCTTCACTATCAACAAAGAATCTTCTCTTATTCTGACTCACCAAATGCCCTTAAGGCATTCACTCTATACTGCGAACACCGATCCAGTTTAGGCATTCCCTAAACTTTCGAACTGATACTGCCTTGGTCATTATATCTGCTGGATTATCGTGTGTAGACACTTTCTTCACATCAACAATTCCCTTTGATATTATATCACGAATAAAATGATACCTGACATCAATGTGCTTTGTATGCTCATGGTACATCTGGTTCCCTGTAAGGTGTATGGCAAAACACTTTTGTAGTAGTCCTATCCAAGCCCAAATCTGCCACCAAACCTTGCAACCATATTGCCTCTTTAACTGCTTCTATTACCGTCATGTACTCTGCCTCTGTTGTAGACAAAGCTACAGTAGCTTGCAACTGTGCTTTCCAACTGATCGCACTCCCAGCTAGAGTAAATACATATCCTGTCAGAGATCTTCTTTTATCCATATCACCTGCAAAATCAGAATCAACAAAACCAACCAATGATCCTGCAACATCATTCATCGATTCACCAATATCGGTTTTGTTAAAAGTTAAGCCAACATTCACAGTATTCTTTTGAAGAGATTCAATCTCTTCCCCTATAGCACCAATCCATCGATCTGCCTCTGAACTCGCTATAGCTTCTTTGTAGCTACTAGGTTCCTGCATCTCAACTTGTTCTGCAACTGACAGAGCATATGCAACTAGATTCACATACCTTTTTGGAAGTCTAATATCTCTTATTTCTCTGCCCAATGCTATGCTATAAGGTTGTTGTTCTGGTTCAGGCGCATCATCGTCACTATCATCTGATGCTGACGCTTCACCTCCTGATTCTGGATCCACCTCAGAACCACTTGAATTATTGGACCTGCTAGGAACTGATTCTACTTCAAGCTCCACCTGTTCACTCACAACCGATCCTGATTCGACCATTTCTCCTACTTCCTTCTGACTGTCTATCGAAGCAAACTCATTAAAAGTAACGTCCCTACTGATGAGAAAACCTGGAGACTTTGGAGAGGTACACCATATCCTATATCCCTTCACTCCAGTAGCATATCCTAGAAATATGCATCTCTTTGCCCTCGGCTCAAGCTTACCATCTCTCACATGAGCATACGCAGGACAACCGGACACCCTCAAATGTTCATAATCAGTCGACGATCCAGACCAAATCTCAAAAGGAGTTTTACAATCAATAGCCGTTGATGGAGACCGATTCACCAAGTAACACGCTGTATTGATAGCTTCAGCCCAAAAATCCTTTCCCACACCGGAATGTGAGAGCATACTTCGTGCCTTGTCACAAAGCGTTCTGTTTATTCTTTCTGCGACTCCATTCTGTTGTGGTGTTCTAGAACAAGTGCGATGGCGCACTATTCCCTCAGCTTCGCAGAACTCGTTGAACTCACGACTGCAATATTCTAACCCATTATCTGTCCTAAGACGTTTGATTTTTCTTCCTCTTTGCTTCTCAATCATCGTCTTCCATTTGACAAAGGTTGAATATGCCTCATCTTTCGTTTTCAGAAAGTAAACCCACACCATCCTTGAATAATCATCAATCAAACTCATTTAGTATCTGGCTCCACTCTTGGATGGAATTCTGTTTGGACCCCAAAGATCTGAGTGAATATAGTCCACTGTACCTTTAGTCTTTCTTACAGCCGATTTTCTGAATTTGACTCTAGTTTGTTTACCAAACACACAGTGCTCACAAAATCCCAATGATTCTGCTTTATACCCTTTCAACAAATCTCTCTTTCCCAAAACAGCTAATCCTCTGTCACTCATGTGACCAAGACGCCAATGCCACAACTTATTTTGATCCTGCCTACTTTGGCTATTACTCCCTGATGATGCTACTGCAGCATCGCCCATAACAACACTCCCTTGGAGAATGTAAAGACCCTTCTGCAAACTACCTTTCATGCATACCATTGAGCCTTTTGTCACTTTGATTACACCATTTTCTGCATGGTACTTGTAACCACGAGAGTCTAGAGTCCCAAGAGAAATCAGGTTTCTTTTTAACCCAGGAACATGCCAGCACGTCAAGATTCTAACAACCCCGTCAAACATTCTGATTCTGACGTTACCAATACCACCAACAGTCAACGAATGATTGTTCCCTAAATAGACAGTTCCCTGCATTGGCTTGTACGTATCAAACCACTGCTTGAATTGACACATATGATATGTAGCGCCAGTATCAAGTACCCAAGAGTTTTGCCCAAAGTCTGAACTCACGGACAATACATCTCCTTTATCACTGTTTTCACTATCGTCGGAATCGTTCACACCTTCAACAATGTTTGCTGCATTTTCCTTTTGATTTCCCTTCTTACCATTTAGTTTCGGACAATCTCTCCTATAATAACCCTGCTCACCGCATTCATAACAGTTTGAGTGCTCACCCTTGACTTGGACCTCAAGTTCTTCCTTCTTAAAGAACTCGCTTTGCTTTTAGATCTTCCCGTAGTCATAAGACCTTCCCCTTCAGCTTGATTGTCTGGCTGCAACTGTCTCATCTCTTTTGATTTCAGTGCCCCTTTGACATCTGCTAGCGATAACTTATCCTTACCATACATAATGGTATCTACGAAGTTTTCATAGGGAGCTGGTAACGATCTCAATACAAACAAAGCTTGATCTTCATCCTCAATATTGATATCTATGTTCTCCAAGTCCATTATAATTGATTTAAAATTATCCAGGTCATCTGTTATGGACATACCTTCTTTCAATCTGAAATCATACAAACGTTTCTTCAAATATAATCAGTTTACTACTGATTTATCTGAGTAAAGATCTCCTAGCTTTCTCCATACGCAGGAAGCAGTCTTCTCACCACTAATCTCGCGAAGCACATTGTCTTTCACACTCATTAAAATCCAGCACAAAGCCCTTTCTTGAAGATCTTGTTTCTCCTCTTCTTTCATCTCTTCTGGTAACTTATTCTCCACAGCCTTCCACAGCCCTTGCAGTACCAATGAATATTTCAGTTTAATCTTCCACAACGCAAAGCTGGATCCCCCATCAAATTTTTCAATCATGTATTTTGTTGCTGTAGACGCCATTGTGAAACCTTAATTGCAAAAGCCCTAATTTCACCACGTGACTCTGATGCCAATTTTGTTATAAAATACTATGCAATTATCACAAAATGGCTCAAGCACAGAATATATGCGAATGAAAGATTTAAATGAAACACAGGATTTAACGTGGTTCGACAATTGTCTACGTCCACGGGCGCCGCCAGAGAAAAGAGTTTTACTATGATAGAAAAGGTTACAGATTTCAGATTGTGTTTTATGTCGCCCTAGTAATCTATTTATAGGGAATTAATAGACTTACTAGACTATGGGCCTAATGGGCTCATACCACAAGACTAACTTAAGTAATTGGACAATATCACTATCACAACACAAAACTGTCCTGCGGGACACAGTACACTGTCAAGGCACTATTCAACTCATTCACAACAAATCTTCCCCTTGAGGTGAATATCCTTTCTTCACTATCAACAAAGAATCTTCTCTTCTTCCGACTCACCAAATGCCCTTAAGGCATTCACTCTATACTGCGAACACCGATCCAGTTTAGGCATTCCCTAAACTTTCGAACTGATACTGCCTTGGTCATTATATCTGCTGGATTATCGTGTGTAGACACTTTCTTCACATCAACAATTCCCTTTGATATTATATCACGAATAAAATGATACCTGACATCTATGTGCTTTGTACGCTCATGGTATATCTGGTTCCCTGTAAGGTGTATGGCGCTTTGACTGTCACAAAACACTTTTGTAGTAGTCTTATCCAAGCCCAAATCTGCCACCAAACCTTGCAACCATATTGCCTCTTTAACTGCTTCTATTACCGCCATGTACTCTGCCTCTGTTGTAGACAAAGCTACAGTAGCTTGCAACTGTGCTTTCCAACTGATCGCACTCCCAGCTAGAGTAAATACATATCCTGTCAGAGATCTTCTTTTATCCATATCACCTGCAAAATCAGAATCAACAAAACCAACCAATGATCCTGCAACATCATTCAACAATTCACCAATATCGGTTTTGTTAAAAGTTAAGCCAACGTTCACAGTATTCTTTTGAAGAGATTCAATCTCTTCCCCTATAGCACCAATCCATCGATCTGCCTCTGAACTTGCTATAGCTTCTCTGTAGCTACTAGGTTCCTGCATCTCAACTTGTTCTGCAACTGACAGAGCATATGCAACTAGATTCACATACCTTTTTGGAATTCTAATATCTCTTATTTCTCTGCCCAATGCTATGCTATAAGTTTGTTGTTCTGGTTCAGGCGCATCATCGTCACTATCATCTGATGCTGACGCTTCACCTCCTGATTCTGGATCCACCTCAGAACCACTTGAATTATTGGACCTGCTAGGAACTGATTCTACTTCAAGCTCCACCTGTTCACTCACAACCGATCCTGATTCGACCATTTCTCCTACTTCCTTCTGACTGTCTATCGAAGCAAACTCATTAAAAGTAACGTCCCTACTGATGAGAAAACCTGGAGACTTTGGAGAGGTACAACATAACCTATATCCCTTCACTCCAGTAGCATATCCTAGAAATATGCATCTCTTTTCCCTCAGCTCAAGCTTACCATCTCTCACATGAGCATACGCAGGACAACCGGACACCCTCAAATGTTCATAATCAGCCGACGATCCAGACCAAATCTCAAAAGGAGTTTTACAATCAATAGCCGTTGATGGAGACCGATTCACCATGTAACACGCTGTATTGATAGCTTCAGCCCAAAAATCCTTTCCCACACCGGAATGTGAGAGCATACTTCGTGCCTTGTCACAAAGCGTTCTGTTCATTCTTTCTGCGACTCCATTCTGTTGTGGTGTTCTAGAACAAGTGCGATGGCGCAATATTCCCTCAGCTTCGCAGAACTCGTTGAACTCACGACTGCAATATTCTAACCCATTATCTGTCCTAAGACGTTTGATTTTTCTTCCTGTTTGCTTCTCAATCATCGTCTTCCATTTGACAAAGGTTGAATATGCCTCATCTTTCGTTTTCAGAAAGTAAACCCACACCATCCTTGAATAATCATCAATCAAACTCATGTAGTATCTGGCTCCACTCTTGGATGGAATTCTGTTTGGACCCCAAAGATCTGAGTGAATGTAGTCCACTGTGCCTTTAGTCTTTCTTACAGCCGATTTTCTGAATTTGACTCTAGTTTGTTTATCAAACACACAGTGCTCACAAAATCCCAATGATTCTGCTTTATACCCTTTCAACAAATCTCTCTTTCCTAAAACAGCTAATCCTCTGTCACTCATGTGACCAAGACGCCAATGCCACAACTTATTTTGATACTGCCTACTTTGGCTATTACTCCCTGATGATGCTACTGCAGCATCGCCCATAACAACACTCCCTTGGAGAATGTAAAGACCCTTCTGCAAACTACCTTTCATGCATACCATTGAGCCTTTTGTCACTTTGATTACACCATTTTCTGCATGGTACTTGTAACCCCGAGAGTCTAAAGTCCCAAGAGAAATCAGGTTTCTTTTTAACCCAGGAACATGCCAGCACGTCAAGATTCTAACAACCCCGTCAAACATTCTGATTCTGACGTTACCAATACCACCAACAGTCAACGAATGATTGTTCCCTAAATAGACAGTTCCCTGCATTGGCTTGTACGTATCAAACCACTGCTTGAACTGATACATATGATATGTAGCGCCAGTATCAAGTACCCAAGAGTTTTGCCCAAA
Organism: Limnanthes douglasii subsp. nivea; assembly: GCA_036936605.1. Lineage (NCBI taxonomy): Eukaryota > Viridiplantae > Streptophyta > Magnoliopsida > Brassicales > Limnanthaceae > Limnanthes > Limnanthes douglasii. Next base: position 284,682,453 of record JAUPFV010000005.1, on the reverse strand, counting down.
GTCTGAACTCACGGACAATACATCTCCTTTACCACTGTTTTCACTATCGTCGGAATCGTTCACACCTTCAACAATGTTTGCTGCATTTTCCTTTTGATTACCCTTCTTACCATTCAGTTTCGGAAAATCTCTCCTATAATGACCATGCTCACCGCATTCATAACAGTTTGAGTGCTTCACCCTTGACTTGGACCTCAAGTTCTTCCTTCTTAAAGAACTCGCTTTGCTTTTAGATCTTCCCCTAGTCATAAGACCTTCCCCTTCAGCTTGATTGTCTGGCTGCAACTGTCTCATCTCTTTTGATTTCAGTGCCCCTTTGACATCTGCTAGCGATAACTTATCCTTACCATACATAATGGTATCTACGAAGTTTTCATAGGGAGCTGGTAACGATCTCAATACAAATAAAGCTTGATCTTCATCCTCAATATTGATATCTATGTTCTCCAAGTCCATTATAATTGATTTAAAATTATCTAGGTGCTCTGTTATGGACATACCTTCTTTCAATCTGAAATCATACAAACGTTTCTTCAAATATAATCGGTTTACTACTGATTTATCTGAGTAAAGATCTCCTAGCTTTCTCCATGCGCAGGCAGCAGTCTTCTCACCACTAATCTCGCGAAGCACATTGTCTTTCACACTCATTAAAATCCAGCACAAAGCCCTTTCTTGAAGATCTTGTTTCTCCTCTTCTTTCATCTCTTATGGTAACTTATTCTCCACAGCCTTCCACAGCCCTTGCAGTACCAATGAAGATTTCAGTTTAATCTTCCACAACGCAAAGCTGGATCCCCCATCAAATTTTTCAATCATGTATTTTGTTGCTGTAGACGCCATTGTGAAACCTTAATTGCAAAAGCCCTAATTTCACCACGTGACTCTGATACCAATTTTGTTATAAAATACTATGCAATTATCACAAAATGGCTCAAGCACAGAATATATGCGAATGAAAGATTTAAATGAAACAGAGGATTTAACGTGGTTCGACAATTGTCTACGTCCACGGGCGCCGCCAGAGAAAAGAGTTTTACTATGATAGAAAAGGTTACAGATTTCAGATTGTGTTTTATGTCGCCCTAGTAATCTATTTATAGGGAATTAATAGACTTACTAGACTATGGGCCTAATGGGCTCATACCACAAGACTAACTCAAGTAATTGGACAATATCACTATCACAACACAAAACTGTCCTGCCGGACACAGTACACTGTTAAGGCACTATTCGACTCATTCACAACAATAATCTTCATGTTGCAACTTGAGGGAGATGTTAAAGTGTCATGATTAGAAGCTAATGTATATGAGCTATTTAATATTAGTCTGTATATAGGTTATGGTTTTTAGGGTTCACTTTCTACCAAACTATATATATTTATATATAACTATATGATGAAGATTTATGTTAATGTTTATATTTCTTTATAAGAGTGAAGATATAAAAGATACGTGCCAATTCTTTCGTACTAAATGAAAGTAAATAAATAATAATGTCGTGTCATTTTAAATTCGGTACGTAATTATTTTTTCAAAATTATTTAATTATGTATAAAAAAAATTAATAATGACTTGTATATTTTAAACATGCGTATAAAACAACTTAATATAAAATTTACCTACAATGTTAACTACTACAAATACATATATGCGGTTGAAATTCTATAACCCATAGTTTTTACCTCTATCTAATAAATCCATCCCAAAAAAACAAAAGTAAAATCGTGACAGTTTGTACAAAACAAAAACGCATATATTATAAAAAATTATTACGGTAATAGAAAGAAACAAAAATAATAATTTATTATTTCGAGTGGTTATTAATGAAGTATCGTTAAGCAGTCATCATAAGCTTTTGAATTAAAAAATAATCTTCCGAAATAAAACAAAATTCTAGGTGGCACTTATTCATGGAGGACCACTGGTGTGGTGGTGCACCAAAATCTAACGTCATTATTAAACTCCAATTAGGGTTTATAATTATTGACAGATAAGGAAATTATGTCACGCATATAGATTATTGTACACGTACTGTTTCGTTTTAATAACTATAATACACAGGTTATCATTTTTTGTTAGATTAGGTTTATCTGATTCATATTTTTAATTCGACTTTTTAGATTATGTATTGGGATTAAAACGCCTCTAAGTAGAGATTTGGATCGGATTTGGGGTGATTTGTACGAATACATTTCGGTGGAATCCGCAGTAGATTTAACATTTTCGCAAAAATCATTTTTATTATCTGAATTATCCGTTCCGGTCCAAATATAATTTAAAATTAATTTTATTTTTTAATTTAAATAAAAAATTAAGATATAAATTATTAAAACAAAACAACCCCAACTAAAAAAATAATTAAATATTGTTAAAAACAACAAATATAATATTTTTTTAACAAAACAAACAATCTAAAATATGTATTAGATAGTATGAAATAAAACATTAAAACAAATCTAAAATATTTTTTATTTTCTTTTTTTTAATTTCGTCATTGAGAAGAACCCTTGCACCTAATCCTACAAGGTTTATACCAGCGACGGTCTCTGTGTGAGACGACAATATATAGGAAGTACAGATGGGAGTAAGATTGCTAGAGTTCGAAGTATCCTTAACAGATTTACTCTTTGTTGAACTCAAAACGACAAAGAATGAAGTCGTTCAACCTAATGGGTTTTGCTACCCAAGTGTTTTTACATATCTAGCAGTTATCCAAAAGCCTAACAACAAGCCCAAGATTATCTTAGTCTAAAGAGATGTTACTCCCTTTCATACTCTCATATCACATGCATATAGAATATAGTGCATTGTACTATTAATAGCCGTAAATAATTGTACAAACCTTAATTTGTATCCATAGATGTAACAACCTATAAATGGAAACCTGTGTAACAACCAAGGGGTTTTTATCAAACTCATGACATGGATTTTTCTGAGACTTTCAGCCTTGTTGTCAAGGCTTTTACAGTGAGGCTAACTCTAGCCCTTGTAGTCTCCAAAGAGTGGGAGGTTCGTGAGTTGAACATCAATAATGTCTTTCTTACTGGCTACCTCAGTGAAGATGTCTATATGACATATCCATAGGGTTTCAAGGAATTTATGAATCTCACACATGTGTGTAAACTTCACAAAGTCATGTATGGCCTAAAACAAGATCCACGAGCTTGGTAGTCAAAACTTAGGGACACTCTACTCAACTGGGAGTTCAAGAATTCAAGAGCTGATTACTCTCTCTCTTCTATTTTGTATCTAAATCCACTATTCTACTGATCATGGTTTATGCGGATGATATATTGGTCACAGGTTCTCAACCAGAATGTCTTTCTCAATTCATTCACAAACTCAATGCCTTATTCTTCTCAAAGGATATGACGTCACTCCATTTATTCCTTGAAATAAAAATTCATCATGACCTCATTGGTATGTACCTAACACACCATCATTATATCAGGAACTTACTTGTTGCTCAGGGACTCTCATTGTCCAAACTGTATCATAGTTCCATGGTTGCGGGTGCTCATCTCTCCAGTACTTCTGGTCATCCTCTTGCAGATCCTACACCATACAGATGCTTGTTAGGATCCCTCCAATATCTAACACATACTCGCCCTGGTATTTCCTTTGTTGTGAACAAGCTTAGCTAATATCAGCAGAGTCCTACTACAACTCACTCGTAAAGTTGAAAAATAATACTAAAATACTAATCAGACTCTCGATGGATGAGGCTCACATTAAACCATATTGTCATCTTCAACTCCATGAATTCTCTGATGCATACTTAGTAGCTTCTCCTGATGAAGACGTAATGTTGGAGCCTACTGTGTCTATCTTGGCAATTCTCTCATTCTCTGGTCCTCCAGGAAGCCGAATGTGGTTGCTCAATCTTCCACAAAATATGAATATAGAGCGCTGGCTAACCTGTTATCTGAACTCCTGTGGTTGCGCTCTCTTCTATCGGAAATCCAGATTGTCATAATATTATGCATATTGAGCTCCCTAGCCTTTAATCCTGTATTCCATGCTCGCACCAAGCATATTGAGCTTGATGTTCACTTCATTCGATACCAAGTTCTTCAAGGGTCTATTCAAATTTGATATGTACCGTCTCAGGTACAGCTCGCTAACTGCCTCACCAAGGTCTTACCCTTTACTTTGTTCTATTTTCTTCGCGACAAACTCGATCTCAGTTATTCATCTCTTCGTTTGAGGGGAGATGTGAAGAACCTTTATACCCAATCTTTCAAGGCTTACACCGGTGATGATCTCGACGTGAGCCGACAAGATGTGAGAAATATAGACGGGAGTAAGTCTGCTAGGGTTCGAAGTACCCTCAACAGACTTACTCTTTGTTGAACTCAAAACGAAAATGAATGAAACCGTTTAGATTACCTCTCCAACAGTGGCCCAAAGGCCTGATAGCAAACCCAAGATTATCTTAGTTTAAAGAGACGTTATTGTCTCTCACACTCTCACATCACATGCATATACAATATAGTACATTGTACTATTAACAACTATTAATAATTGTACAAACCTTAATTTGTATCCATAGTTGTAACAACCTATAAATGGAAACCAACGTAATACACAAATCAATCAACCGAAAGAAATACAACAAAATCTTAACCTAAAACTATTCTTATCCAGCCTCCATCTTTTAACTATCATCAATCATCATAATCAATTATCACAATACTTTAATCTTCATCTTCGTTGTCAAAATCATCAAGAAATTTTTAAAATTTAGATTTCAAATCTGACATAGTTTTGGTTGACGAACGTAACAAATAATATGATGTTAGGTTAAATAATAAAGATTAATGATAAATTTATATTTTAAAAAATCAATAACTATTTTTTAATTATATATTGTTATAAATTAAATCAATTAAGAGAATCTAATTAGTTAATGTTGGGAATATGGGGTCCAGTCGGTCTCAACACTAGTATGATATTGTCCGCTTTGGCACCCGAAGGCCCTCACGGCTTTGCATTTGGTCCACTACCAAAAGGTCTCATACTAGTTGAGGTATGTTCTTACTTATATACCACTGATCTTTCCCATGTTTAACCGATGTGGGATGTGGGATTTTGGTCGCCACCCTAACAGTTAATATAATATTCAAAACAATATTTACTAAAAAGAACTTTATAAATGAAAATATTTTAGTAAATATTATTTTTTATTTATATATCATTATTATTATTTTAGATGTTATACTACACTCGAACTAACATGTTCATCCGACTGCAAAGTGTATCTTTATTTTTAATAGCAATAAAACAACAACTTTAATAATTATAATTTAAATGATTGAAGAATTGGATAATAAATAAATGAATTATTATTGTACAATTTAAGCAATAAGAATCAAGTTTTTTGTTGTTGTTATCGACCTAATCAAGGATTTGAACCAACTATTTTGGGACATAGTGTGACGAGAGTAGATAGATTAGGTTAATTATAATATATAAATTTATTAGTATCTTTTCCTTTTTGTTGAAAAGTAACAATCTATCTGTTATATATACTATTAAAAATTATGTTTATAATATTAAATAAACATCGACATTAGTCTACTTAATATAAATTTATAAATTTATTGTGGTGGTTTAGGTTTTTATTTATAAGATGCCGACAACCCAATATTATATCATATTAGCGTTACACATATTTATGACATCGTTTAGGCTGGTTAGATAGCTGTTGATAAAACCATACGTATGATATATAATTTTTTACATAATCACTGTAAGATTTGGACACGAAATTGTTGGAATCAGAATATATGTGGTTTCGTAAAATTTAAAATCGATACGAACGCGAAACGAATTTCTTTTATCATGTTTGTAAAATCCGAAACTGATAAAAAACAAACACAAAAAAAAACACTAAAAAATAAACTGATAAAAAAATAAAAGATATTTGCATGTATTTCAGATTTTGTGGGTGTTTATAGTTTTTGGATGTAACCGTTATTTTATCTATTATTTATTTAAACGAGTTTTTAAATTTATCAAATATCTTTTCAAGTTTAATCGGATTTTTAAATCAAACAAGTTGAATTCGTATTTTTTTTTGTAACCGGATGGATTCAAATCCACATCGATACAATATGGTTTGTAGAATATGAAATTAACAATGATTTTGGTTAAATTTGGTTCTAAAAATATAACTAGCTCAATTTTTTTTTGTCATATTTAAAGATGTACCAAAATTGTTTTTTTCTCCGTTGGTTGAGATTTTCTCAACCAGCCGGAAACTTGGTCCGGCGGATGAGAAAGTCTCATTCGGTGGTTGAGAATGATTCACCCGGCGGTTGAAAAGATCTCATCTGATGGGTGAATAAGGACAAAATTATAAAAATTTAACTTTTTTTATATTTTTGAAGCTGGTTAACATTTTTTGGATCAGATTTAGTCATAGCCATTAATAATTTGTCTACGGTAGAGCTACTAAAAAATTGTAAAATGCAAAAGAAAAAGAGTGTCTCCGTAGAATTGTTGGAAATATAAACACTGCATTTTCCGTCTTCCGTATATAAGTAAAAACAACCAATCTCTACATTAATATTGTCCATTCTGGTACATCTCATCTGAAGATAACCGGCAATGATATGTTTTTGATCCATTTTAGAGAAAAAAACCTAATACTAATTCGTATATGTTCTTAATTATATATCCATGATCATTCCATATTTAATCGAAGTGTAATGTGAGACTTGAGTCACGCTCACAAAAATAAAACTACACACGAGCGGTATAAAATATATAAATTTTAATGATTTCGCTTCGTAAACTTTAAACTTTTGATTACTAACCAAACTCAGCTGATAACTTAAATTTATATTTTTAAATATATTTTTATTTGTAAATGATTCTCGAGTTTCGACGGCTGCAAACATAATCTACTTTTAAGATCTAATTATAAATGAATTTATTAAATTATCTAAGAATTCGGCTAATCGTGTTTGACTAAGAGGAAAGTTGTTTCAAAACTCATGATTGTTTGCTAAAAATTATGTATTACTATATGTGTGATGAGTATGCTGTATATCTCCCTTTCACGTGTGAATGCGCTTTATTTTTCTTGTTTTATAAAGTTTAATACACGAGTTAGAAATTTTGATTAATTGTTTATTAAACTAGACTATATAAAATAAACGTATATAACATTATATCAATCCAAATTATATTAATAAATATCTAAACAATCATTTCATATAGATTTGATTGAATAATCCAACTATCTATTAGTAATTATAATTGTTATTTGAATGGTCACAACATATTTGTGACGTTGTTCTCCGACACAACCATCGTCTAAACTACTGTAAATTTTTTTGTTAATGAATATTACATCTTAGAATATTCGGGGTCTAAATGACCCGTTAAGCAAAAAAATGTTGCTGATTTTATTATTAGTAATAATATCTCATTGTTAATCCTTGTCGAAACTAAAGTCCAACTGTATATCATTAGGAAAATGGTTCCCTTTTGACATGTCCTTACCAATCACTCTGATCATCCTCTAGGTGGATTATATGGAACCCTAGTGTAATCATTATTTCTAGAGTTTTCCAATTCTTTAAATCTAATTGGATCTGTAATGGTGTCCTTGACTTTCTTCATTCTGAATCTCTGGATCCTTCTTGAAGGTCCACCTCTATTGCTCTTATTCCTAAAAAGGGTTCTCCCTCTGGGCCTGCTGATTTTAGACCAATTGCTCTTTGTAACGTTCTTTACAAGATCATTTCTAAGATCCTAGCCAATAGAATCAAGGATTCTTTCCCCTATCTTATTGATAATTCATAGTCGGCCTTTGTTAAGGGAAGGAACATTTTGGATAATATTCTTTTATCCTAAGAGTTCCTGCGTGGTTACCATTCTAATCGCAGAGACAAACAGATTGCTTTCAAAATCGACTTAATGGAAGCCTTTGATAATGTCAGATGACATCTCATTCTTGACATTATTGTTGCTATGAACTTCCCTGAGAAAATGATCACCTAGATCATGAAGTGCACATCCTCTCATTCGTACTTCATTAATATTAATAAAGACCCTTATGGTAATTTCAAAGGTAGGAAGGGCCTGAGGCAAGGAGATCTTCTCTCTCCTTTTCTCTTTGTTCTTGTCATGCAACTACTTTCCAGCATTCCAAAGGAGAAGAGTAAGGATAAGAAGTTTCGCTTCCATTGGAAATGCCAAAAGCTCAAAATCATTAATATATGCTTTGCAGACGACCTAATAATTTTATGCCATGGTGACTTTAATTCCCTCATTCTTATCAAAGAGGCTCTTGATGAGTTTTATACTCTATCTGGTCTCAAAGTCAATCCCTCCAAAAGTCACATATTTTTTCGGGTATTGACGATTCCCTTCGTTTGGATATTCTAACCATAATGGGATATCCAGAAGGTTCTCTGCCTGTTAAATATTTAGGAGTGCCCCTTCTCACTAGTCGTCTCACCCACTCGGACTGCCGTCCTCTTCTTCACAAAATTACCTCTAGAATTGACTCATAGACCTCTAAGCATCTCTCTTATGTCGGTAGACTTCAACTAATTAAGTATGTATTATTCGCTGGTCAGGTTTACTGGTCATCCATTTTTATACTCCCCTGTGGGATAATCAAAGAGTTATCCTAATACCTCCGTCGTTTTCTTTGGTCGGGTACTGCAATGAAAATCTATGGTGCCAAAGTAGCTTGGTCTACGGTCACCTTGCCCACTATAGAGGGGGGCCTTGGGGTTCTGGACCTAAAAATATAGAAACAGGCGGCTGTCTTAAAATACTTTTGGTTTATCATAAGTAATAATAATCATTTATGATTAAATTAAAATTGGAAAAAATTAAAAATGGTAATTTTTGGAACCTTTCGTTGGGATGCTCTCCCTCTTGGATTTGGAAGAAAATTATTCGTCTCCGCCATTTGGCTTGTAATCTGTACAGGGTGGCCATTGACAATGGCTCGAGTACCTCTTTCTGGTACGATCCATGAATCCTTTCTAACTCGTTTGCTTCCCACTACGAAGACAACATCATCAATGATTCTAGGCTTGGGAAGAACCTTAAGGTTTCAGATATCATTCTTGAGGGAAACTAGAACTGGCCTTCCAACATTAGATCGCGAGAGCTCGGAGCCGCGCTAATTTGATGGAGATCCACAACCTAATTCTCTCTCTCTCTCTCTCTCCCCCCAACATCAATTCCAATGATATTCCTTTCTGGAAGGCGAATGTATGATGCAACTCCTTTTCAATCAAAGACACGTACCTCGCCATTCGTTTGCCTGACCCTAAAGTGGGGTGGGTCGGGTCAGTCTGAATAAATTCAATATTCCTCGATATTCTTTCATCTTATGGCTCCCTATCTTGGGCAAACTTTCCACCAAAGACAAGCTTCTCAGTTGGGGCTACAATACCCCAACTGAATGTGCCTTGTGCAACTCTGGCTTTGAAACTATTTCTCATCTCCTCTTCGAGTGTAGCTTCACCCAGAGTATTTGGACCAATGCTAATAAAAAACTAGAATTTCTCTTTACTGTCTCTAGCTGGCAGTCTTGGATTTGTGAAACTCCAACTTGGTATCAATCTCGTAACCATATTATTTGGCATTCTTGCTTCGCCGCGGTAATTTACCGCATATGGAAGGAGAGGAACTCAAGAATTTTTGGTTCCCCTCCAGCCATCGCCTCTCTTGTTTCTCACCGTATCTTCTCGCATCTTCGGTTTAGATTCCATGACACCAAGACTAGTTGGCCTTTGTAAATTCTTTATTAATTCTCTTTTTGATTTGCAGGTTTCGTTTGGGGAGTGCAGTTTGTGTTTCTTCACTCCGTTGATTCTCTAGGAGGTGTACGACAGCTGTCTCTGATGTCCATTTCGTATGCTCAGTACTTTCACTACTTGTTCGATTGGATCTCATCTCTCTACTATGATTTGATTATTTGCTGTTTCTTTTCGACTTTCCTAAGTCCATTTGTTCATTGTATTTACTCGGGATATGTCCTAGTTTCTTGTATGAACTATTTTCAATTAATTTAATGTTTTTATTACACAAAAAATATTTGTGAATCTATAAATATATATCTCTCAGTTTAAAGAAAATGAACAATTAATATTATATTTATTAAATAATAAATTTTATTTTGTAATTTTTTTATACATGTAACGTTTGATAGTTTGAAAAAATCATAACCAACTTGAGTATTAGTGACGCCGTCTGCGAACATAGATTTTTATTCAGATAATATATTTTTGAAACCTAAAACAGAAAGTTACGAAGTTTTTATCTACTTCTTGGATCACGAAAAATCCTAGTGTGGCCAAAGCTCATACAAAGATCGAGAATCGACGAAGCCTACTTGACCGTATCTTTAAAAATAGTTAGAGACTATGAGATTGGAACTTTCATGGCTAAGACACAAGGTTAGAACAAAATTTTGCCGATCAAGAATCACTCGAAGTTCAATATGGAATATCGAATTCGTTACCAGACTAAATAATCTGAAAGTACTCGTAGAAAATGGCACACATTTTGTAATTGTCTCCATTATCCTACTTCATGAAGTGACAGGTCGATTGATCTCACTTCGGATTAAGAATACTCGGTGCCTATGCATCTTGAGCGATCTTAGTTTAAGAATCAGGTCCAACCTCCAGATATATCTTAGTAACATAGTAGATAATATGCTCTCTAATATATAAAATATCCTATGCAACCTCAACAACATTCCATGCATCCCCTTCACAATCTGTTCAATAAGACTTTCAACAACCTACTTATGTTCCAACTTGGGTGGGTGGGGGGGGGGAGAGGGGCAGTTCTAGGGCCAATACAATATTAAAAGAACCTTTATGGTCAGCTTCCAGGTAAACCTATCTCTTAATACTCCAGCCCTAAACAACTTTATCCAAAGATGTATAAAGATTCAACTCAACATCCGGGGAAAAATGATATTGTCGTAGACTATCCTTACCATGAAATGTCTAGCATGGCTAAGTCAAATTTAGAAACTAAAATATTAGTTGAATATTTACCCAAAAAATTTGATCAATGCAAGATCGATACGTACGACGGTTCCAGATATTCTAACCATCAAATTGAAAAATTCAAGAATATGATGTTGAGTTTGAAAGTGAAGAGCGTTTGCTTTGCAAGGCTTTCTCTATGACTTTACATGGAAGCTCACTTACCTTGTTCAACCAACTACTTTCGGGTTCGATCTGAAGCTTCAAGGTTTTATCATCTATGTTCATATACCAATTCATGGGGAGTAATGTCGTTAAGAGAGATGAAAATTATGTAATATATTACAAGAAATATTAGTATGTAAACCTTAATGATTACACCATACATTTTATGGAAATAAAGAACAATCTTGAAGATTGTCATGATTTTGAAGCATATTTTTTTTTTCAGGAAAATGATATTATCGAGCCTATTGGCAGAGAACATGATTTAAAAAGGCATTATCGTTTTGGGATGAGATGTTACAAGAATCCCGTAAGATATCATATGTCACAAATTATCGCTAATCTGAACGATCGAAGCATCATACATATGATGAGAGCTTTCTCCACTATTAAATCAGATATTGTAGCCTAGTTACACCGAGTACATATATCCAAGAGTCTATATATCCAGTATGGACCACCAACCCTCTGCTAGTTTGGAAGAAGAAGAACACATGGTTTATGTGTATGAATTTTACTGAGTTGAATACAAAAGTGGCTCAAAAATCATTTCTTAGATCTGAAGATAGATATGTTGGTATATCCGACTTTGAGCGATAAAATCCTATCATTTATGGATGCGTACTCGGGTTACATTCAAATACCAATGCACACAATTGACAAATAAGGATAATTTTCATCACCGAATGAGGTATCTATTGTCATATATTCGTGCGCTTTGAATTAAAAACCACGGGGGCTACTTACTAAGTACTCATTAATAAGGATTTTTCAAGTCATATAGGATGGAATATGAATGTATATATTAATAAATATGCTTCTTATGAGTCTTGCCGGTGTCGATTACATACAATACTTAGAAAATTATACATTTAGGGTTCGATCAAGTATATTTTGGGGTTATCTGGCCAACTAAAGATATATGGAGGTAGATCCATCTCAACTTACATCCTTATCATCCATGTACCCAAAAAAGTCATTCAAGGAAGTCCATATACTAACTAGGAGGTAAGAAACTTTAAATAAGTTTATTTTCGATTTTTCAGACAAATGTTCTCTTTTTTCCAAGTTTTGAAAATGTTCTATTATTACAAATAGATTGAATAATGTGACCATGCATTTTTAAGATTAAAGAGTACTTATCGTTTCATAAGGTTATGCCAAAACATCCTCCAAGTGAAACACTTTATATCTTTTTAGAAATGTCAGATTATATTGTTGGTTTTGTACTTGCAAAAGATACATAGAACAATTAGATGTCTATTTGTTATATGAGTAAAAGTATTTTATATGCAAATACAATGTATTTCTCAATTCGAAAAACTAGCTCTCGCTTTAGTTGTGGCAGCCAGAAAAATGAGATTTTACTTCCAAAGTCACTCCATTATCGTTCGAGCCTTTTTTTCTCTCAAAATTGTGTTGCAAAGACCGAATGTCACGAGGTTGGTATTCAATTGATCATTCTTTCATGGGATGCTATGCATCAAGCTATACAATTTGGTTTCCAAACAACTAATAATGAAGTCGGATATGAAGTTGTGATCTTAAGACTATGGCTAACTTGGATTTGTGGCGTTAAAATGATAAAGTTGCTTAGTGAGTCGCAATTGGTTGCAGAACATGCTCTCAAACAATCGGAAGTGAGAAAGGATAACATTGTGTAGTATTTAAAATACTTAAAGAACATAGTAAGTTTAATAAAGTAGACTTTGAACAAGTCTCTAGAGTCGAGAATTCATTGGTCGACTCTCTAGCTTCCCTGACGTGTACGAAAGGGTTATACTACATTAATGACCATATATAACCAAGGAACTTGGATCATTCAGTAACAACATCTTGACGTTAATGCTTTCAATACAAAGATATATTAACGAGTTCCTATGCAGTACCTATTAATCGGGGTTTCGTTGAGCGAATAAAACCAAAGCTCGTAGTTTAAAGCATAAGTTTAACAAGTATGCATTGCTGAGAGAGACTATATATAAAATTTGTTTCCCAAATCACGTTTACGTGTAAACTCACATTAATTTTTAGATAAATGATTCATACAACTTAAAACAAATATGATATTTGTGTTTCTACCTCGCTTAATCACTTTTTAACGACAGTTTAAATATACAAAACTTCTTCGATTATTAGACTATCTAAAACTCTATAACAACTACATTTCCATCTCTACCCTTTTTATCGAGTTGGACCAAAACAATATAAAATAAAAATATAATTTTATCTTTTTTAATATGAATGTTGTCCATTCGTATGATCAACAACGAATATATAGTTATGTATAGTTAGGGAAGGCTTTTAAAATATTAAAAAAAGCTAAATAATAACTAAAGACTGACTAATATATTTAGATATTATTATTGAGTCGAACCGAAACAAATATAAAATAAAAATGTAATTTTGTTTTGTCTAATATGAATGTTGTCCATTCGTATTATCAACAACTAATATATCCTTATGTATAGTTAAGGAAGGCTTTTAAAATATTAAAAAAACTAAATAATAACTAAAGACATATTAATATATTTAGATATTATGTAGTTTGGATGTTAGATACAAAATGATATTTATCCTAAAATAAATTATATACCTTTATTGTTAAAACTTATTATTACAATAGTATTTATTTTATTTTGTATGGAAGGTGTATTTTATATCTATAATAAAACTCCACAATATAACATCTTAATAGATATTTATTTGAAGCTGTCCAACATATATACCTCTTCAAAACAGAATAAAAGAAAACTGCATGATAACCATAGATGGAATAAACTATATTTTTGGGTAAGATAAAGTTCGGTCTGCTCTGAGTTCGGACTAGTCTCGTTTTATTCCGCAATTTGGTTTTGGTTCGGTCCAATTTATTTAAAAAAATTAATTAATCAAATATTTTTTATTTAAATAAATAATATAAAAATTATAATATAGAGTAAAATTTTATTTTATAAGAAGAAAATAGTAATTGATTATTAAATTTGGTAATATAATATATAAAAACGGTTTTATTAATTCGATTTTTTATCGGTTTTATTGCTGGATCGAGTTTATTGGTTCGGTTCGAAATCGGTTGTATCAGTTCGATTCCGAATAGATTATATCGTTTTGGTTTTTTATCGATTATGATTTATAGAATGAAATGACGAACCGAAATGTTAAAATTCGATCAAATTTTTTGTCCAATTTTTATCGGTTAAGTTGTCATCTGGTCCTTACTTCTCTTGATACTCCAATCATACAGTTTAAAGGGATTTATCGGACATATCACTACCGCTTAGGTTTCATCGATATGTTTGTTTTTATCAAACCTCCAGTATCTAAAAACATCGGATACTTCTTTCTCTTGTTGTTTCTTGTTATGGTCCAAAAGTGAAGTGAGAGAAAGTAAATGATGATGGAGTATTAAATTAGAATTGTCTTATAGTCGAGAAAGTTAAGAAGCACAACAAAAGCATTTATCCCATTTGCGTTAGACATGCATGGCAATGAAGGTGACAGTTCAATAACAGTAAAAACAATTTTAAAGAAAAATCAAGTACGATTTTTATCAAAGAGGAAGTATTCATATTTAATTAAAATAAATCTATAATTTACATAATATTTTAATTATGATTTATTTTAATATAAAAAAATAAATTTTAAAATGATACAAATAAGGATATCCAACGTTAACTTTTAATACTTTTTAGTACTTTGTATATTATTGTACATATCTAATATATATTTTTCCGTAATCACAAAGTCGTTTTCAACCTATTTTTCTAATAAAGTTTATATTTTTCAAATCGAACTAGAAAAAAAAACCGGACAAACAATTGATTTTTTTAAAGATGAATAAAATTAATTAGATCCATAAATATATTTTTTATTTTTAACTCACAAGATCCATGATAATTATATTCAATAAATTAAGAACATAATTACATTAAGTTAATTTTTTAGTACAATTATATTTAAACTAGTATAAATATAAAAACCAAGTGATATACTTTAACTGAATTTTTAGTACATAATAATTATATTAAAAAAATTCAAGACACAGTCACATAATTATATTTAATCTAGTATATGAGAACCAAATCTTATGGTCGATTTTTAATGTATGACGTCAATACAATTTTTTTATAAATTTACTATCGAAAAAATATAAATTTAAAATGTCACTAAAAACATATAAGTGAACCATGAATCAAATTATAAAAAAAACTAATTAAACCATTTATTAGGAGTCTCAAGAATCGATACTATTCTTTTGAATTTTTATGAAAGTTAAAGTTCTATTTCTACGACTGTTAAATCAATTATAAGATATGTTACTGAATAAACAAAATATAATAGGTATTGGAAGTCACTATATAAAAATAACTATAAATATTCCTAAGTTATAATTTATTGTTTTAAATTTTATAATTTAAATATACGAAGGTTATAAATTAGATACAATTTAGATATTCTAAATTATATAATCTAAATTTTTAAGATATTTTGTATGGTATTATTAATTCTCAAAATTTTAGTTGTGCTCCATGTCTTATTTTATTGTTCACTAGTTCAAAGATTAACACTGATTAATCTATGTTTTTTTCTTAGATAGAGAGCTGCAGAGTTTAATTTCACAGTAAATAAATCTGTATAAATCATAATATTCTTTTTTATTTTGCATCACTAAGTTGAATTTTTATTGTTATTGAGTTTTTTATCTTTGTCATTATAAGATATATATATATATATATATATATATATATATATATTAAAACAAGTCTTAAATATAAATGATCAAATCCAAATATCTATAGTTTAATAACCAAAGTTACTTGAGGAGAAACACAAGATGAAATTGTTATTCCAGAAACGTCAATAATTCACAACCTCAAGTTTAGGACACCATAACGTTTTACTTATAGCTACGCCACTGTTGGCATGGCCTCGCATCTCGTACTTTGTTTTTCCATGACCTCGCATGATGTAGTAGAGATATGCAAGACCATGAAATGTAATGGAGAGATGCGAGACCATGTATAATATAACGAAGAGATGCAAGACCAAACATGATGAAGTGGAGAGATCATAGACCATACATGATGAAGTGGAGAGACGCGAGACCAGGCAAGATGAAATAAAGATATGAGAGACCATACATGATAAAGTGGAGAGATGCGAGACCATGCATAGTAAAATAGAGAGATGCGAGACCCGATATGGTGAAGTAGACAGGTGCGAGACTATACATGTTGAAGTGAAGATATGTAATACATGTACTACTTGATGATAAATATATGAGACTATGTGTGCTTAACATGGAGAAGACCTACACTATTAAATAATAAGAGACCATGCATGATGGAAGTGGATGGATGCGAGACCAGACATAATGAATTGGAGAGATGTAGAGCATGTACTAGTTGATGATAAAGATGTGAAACCATGGTTACTGGTTTCACGGGAAAAAGAATTAATCCATGGATCTAGTTTTGTACATCTTTAAACAATGTCGATGGTACTTTTGGATCTTTTTAGAGCTCCAATTTAAAATATACATACTTTAAAAAAACAACTATGAGAGAATGTTTAGTTCAATGATGATAAGTGAGTTATTTATGGTTTTCATTCTCGGTCAAAATACCTATTGGTAGTTTACCAATTTTGGATATTGGGTGGTAGTAAGAAACTTGACTAGGTATTTATGGATAGTTTATTTATTTTTATTTACGACCGACTGAGCTCTTTTATAATATCCCAAACATCTTAAATAAATATATAAAATATTTCTATATTTTCTTTTCTTTTTTCTGAAACCCTAACACATGAAACGTTTTTTCTATTTGTGAGCATTAAGTATACCATTCTATTGTCTCCGATTTAGTATTTTGATTTGTTATGATTTACTACTGCATTTATACTATAACTGAACTGTCATTGAATTGTAAGGAAAGTTATGTCAAGGCATTTTCATTGAACTGCATTTGGGTTCCAATTTTGAACTGCACTTGGTTGTCGAATTTGAACTGTACTTTTGTTTATAATCGACATTTTCGTTGAAATTGACATTGTGTTTCTAGGTTTTTTAATTAGGAAATTATTTTGAGAAAAAAATAATTATGTGTTTTAGATAGGTTATATTACGTCTTTGCGAGGAATATGAAGTATTGTTTCTTGTGTCTAGCATCTTGCATCTAGTGTCTTGCTATATACGAGACCATAATAAACTGAAATACTAGATGTGGAACCAGGGTAAAATATAAAATATTAGATACGAGACCTATATACTAGATGTTAGATGCAAGACCTAGATATTAGATGTTAGATGCGAGGCCTATATGATAGATGCAAGACCATGATAAAATTTTATATGTTAGATGCGAGGCCAAAATGCTAAATGTAAAACTATGGTAAAATATTAGATGTTAGATGTGAGACCAAGATGCTAGATGCAAAACCATGGTAAAATAAAAATATTATATGCAAGATCTAGATGGTGGAATCTAGATCATCATAAAGTTTTAGATGTTAGACCCGAGACCTAGAAGTTAGATGTGAGATCAAGATGCTAGATACAAGATCAGATAAAAATAAAAACATAAGATGCGAGACCTATATACAAGATGTTAGATGTGAGAACTGTATAATAGATGAAAGATTATGGTTAATTGGGTTAAAAAATCAAAAAATATACTCACTCCGTCCCAAAATATATGCCATTCTAAGAAATATATCTTGTCCCTCAATACATGTCGTTTTTGCCTATCAATGCAAATTTTAATATTATTTATAATCATTTACCAATTAAATCTTTCCTTTTTTTACTTTTTATGAAAAACAGAAGTAATTATTACCTTCCTTAATATTTGTGCACAACCTTAAAACGTCGGGACGAGGGAGTAATTAGTGTAACTAGTTTTATTCCTCTTAAAAAATAAAACAAATAATACTTTCAATTTTTTTTCCAGAGTTACAGTTTAAAAGATACGCGTTTTTAATTTTTGAAAACAAAATATAAAAAAAAAGAAAGTATATATGTTTAATATTTTTATATATAATGATATTTTTTATTAATAATTTGGATAAGATAGCTATTAGTAAATTAAGATTTTTTTTAAAAATAGTAAATGTCAAAGTTATTGAGTACAATAAATCCGTCTAGATATTTATTAATTGTCTCAAATAATTTTTTATAAATATTTTTTTTAATTTAACATGATAATTTAGTTTAATATATTTTTTCATTATTTGTTATGTGTTAGTTTTAGAAAAAAATAATATAAAAATATAAAATGATAATGTTTTGGTAAATACCAAAAATTAAATCATTAAATTCTAAAAAGAAACAAAATAAAAAAATGTTTCTTCCATCTTAAAATAATATATTATAAGTTCTAATATAGTTTCAATAAATTAAAATATAATATATTTTGTGTTTTCTTTTTAAATTATTTATAAATGTTTTTTTTATTTAACTTTTGTTTATCTCATAAAATTTTAACATTATTCTTAATATAAGGTTCTTTAAATGAACATTTTTATTGGTATAAATTATCAAATAAAATATTATTTTTATTTTTATAATACTTTGTCACGACATATACATTAAAGTATCTTTATCGCAAATAGTGACGAGACATGGATAAGATAGACTTTAACCAAATTGACTCAGCGACATAAAGATCAATCTTAATTTTTCATTCTTAGTATGTCAATCTCGAGGATAACCAATATTTGGGCTCGTTAAGTAGATCGATACCAGTCACTTAACTGAATATACCACAACTTGAATCATTTTGACTAATGAACATGTAAGTCAACTTCATCATTTAACTAAACCAAGCTCGTACTTTTAGGCCAATAAAAGATATATTACGTACATCATTTAGACAAATCGAGCCTGTAGCTATCAAATTATAATTGGACCAACTAAAACATGAGCTAGACAAGTCGAGCTTTTAATAATTGGTATTTTTTAGGCTAACAAAGATCCAAGCTTTGTTCATAATGTTTTTTTATTCGGTCTCATAACTCGTAGGAAATTTATAAACTGAAAAGACAAAGATTCATATTTAATACTCTTTTGAGATAGAAACAAAACGTATCGCATAAGTAAATCCCTCCACTTATTAGTTATACTATAAAGAATATTGAGAGTGTCAGCGTAATATAGTTTATAAGTTCTTTTGTTCTTTTTTAATTGTCGCCCTAATGTGTGACCGCAACTATTGTAGCCTATTATTTTACCAACTTTTATTTTAGTTTGAAATTAAGTCAAATGAAATATACATTATTTATCCTATGGTCTTTCCCTCGGTATTAAACCAAGTCTGTTATGGTTAGGCAAACTAAGTTGATGTTGATGAGTCCGGAATTATTCACCACCACTCACTGTGGAAACCAGACAGGGGTAATCTGGACAATAGTTACCCACTAAAATATCCGGACATGACAAAAATATTAAAACACTAAACACCTTTTGACTAAGCTAATTCCTAATCTGCTTAATAAACTAATGGGTCTTTGAACTCGACCTGATTTCATAGTTTGACCCGAAAGCCCACAAGGCTCATAATTAAGGATATAAATACCCAACCACTTTCATTAATGAGGGTAATGAACATTTAATACAACCAGACAGCTTAAGTCTCTCACTACAAAACACCCAAACATTTAATACCCTCAAAATACCACAAAACATCTGACAAAATTACCCTTAGTCGAAAATAATCCTCACCAGATGTAACCACATAAACAATCTGATTAGTTGATGTTCAGAGAAACTTACAAATGGAATCATACGAAAAGTAATGAAAGTTAAAGGTTGTCTCGAGTTACGCCACAAAAGTGATGTGAAAACCATTTATAAGAAGAACTCTAAATTGAGCTTATTACGAATAAACAAACACATAAAAGGGTACATTTGTTAAATGTTATTTTATGTACATTTGTTAAATGTTCTGAGTAAGAACTCATTTTTCATATATTATATTGCTTCATTGTATATAAATAATACAATATGCTCTAAAACATTATTTATAGTCACACAAAGAAAGAAATATAGCTCTCAAATAAAAAAAAGAAATAACTCTCATTAACTTTATTAAAAAAATCAAAGGAGTTCAAAAATTTATATTTTTTGGATAATAAAAGAGAAATAACTCTCAGCGACTCTTTTAAAACAAAATTAAATGAGTTCAAAGACTTATAATGAAACTCTTTGATAATAAGAAAAATGAAATAACTCTCATTGACAATTGAATTTCATCATTTTGATGTCTTCTAAAAGATCTCCTCATATGGGCCTTGACAGAATGAGATAATATTTCTACAGTGACTTATATTAGATTTCTAACCTTCAGCACTTAACAATATTATCTTGAAGTTCTAAAAGTGGTTGGACTTTATTGTTTTGAACCGAAACAAATTTTCATATTGTTTGCTCCAACTATAAACATTTATTGGGCATTAGCTAAACTGTAAGTTTCTTATGACATATTTAGCTTATAAGACTCACCATAAAGTGGTTAAAGCCTCAACAAAGTTCCCTTGCTTGTGACCAACTCCGATAGTTTGTACTTTGATGATCTAATGTTGGTCTTCAATCAAATATGTTTGGATGTCCTTTTCATTCCCTCAATTTTGAGAAGTTCGTAGCTTCAAAACTGGTTTACCCGTTTCAAATGAAGATGAATGAGAAACATTATAACTTGTAAAAATGTTCATATCTCCCGATGACTAAAATTTATAGACATTATCATTGATTTTCTCCATAATTTTGAATGAACCATCTCCCTGATGCAGAAGTTTAAGACTTCGTTTTTGGGGAAATATTTATGGTCTCATGTGTACCCTCTTTGTTCAAAGGTTAAAGTTTTGCGCCATTTATCTCCTTGACGATCATACTGCTTTATTTTATTTTTTAGGTTCTCTCTAGTATATTTTATTGACAAGTTCAGACCTGCTCATTCCATCTTGGCTTGTATGAGGTTGTCTTTGGGGGTTTTAAAAATTATTGTCTTGCACTTCTTTCCACTTGAAAGTCATGTTTTTTAATCATATCAATGAAATGAACTGTTATGATGTTGAAATCCTTCACAAAACTCATATAGGAACTAGTAAATCAATGGAAACTATTAACATGTCCAATCGCGTTGGTGTTAGCCATTCTTGGACTGCTTTGATATTTTATTGATCAACTTGCATGACTTGAGGATTCATAATAAATAAAAGTCAGATAATTGTTCAGCATAAAATATATACTTCTTGAGATTATCATAAAATTAATTTTATCGTAGAGTTTGAAAAATCAGTTCAATGTGTTGTAGATGCTCTCTCAAACACTTATTGTAAATTAGTATATCTTCAAATTATACCATAACAAACTTTCTTATATCTACTTTTGGAACCAGATTCATTAGCCTCATAAACTGAGTTGGAGAATTAGTTAGCTCAAATAACATAACGAACCATTCATTCAATTTTTGTTTGGTTTTAAAGGTTATATTTTTTTATCTCATTATCGCATTTGACTTTGTTATAGCCGCTCCTTAAATCTATCTTGAAGAATATGGTGGAACCACTAACTTCATCCAATAATTAATCAAGTCCTGGAATTTCATTGTTGTATTTGAGGGTGATATTGTTAATGGCATAATAATTTAAGTAGTTTCTCTAACTATCATCTTGCTTATTTACCAATAAAACCAATATAATACGTGGATTAAGGCTGTCTCTGATTTATCCTTTTATCTAATTAATTCTTGCGCTAAATTCTCTAACTCTTTAGTTTCTTATAGGTTCATACGATAGACCGGCTTGGTTGGTATGCAGACTCATGAATAATATCAATTTGATGTTTAATACCTCGAAAAGTGGGCAAACCAATAAATATCTCTTCTGGAAAATATATTGACACTTGGTCAAATTCTTTTTCACTTCATTTAGTAATTTCAGCATGCTAAACCCTTATATTTAAGCACCATTTAAATAATCTTAGTAGTACGATGCTTGCAATACTCATGGCTTGCAAATAACATCGTTAAATTATAAAGGTTTGATTTACTTACCTCAGTTTTCTAACCATTCGTGTTTGTATTCTATAAACTTCTTATGAGATAAGTTTATTTTTTTTTATTACAGACAAATGAATAGAAGTTTGTGCATCTATTATAACATACTTTAGGACCAAACTTCCACGATCCACCAAAGAGTATGTGACTAGCTTAGATATGTACTACATCAAACAGAATTTCATATTGATATTTGTCTATACCGAATATAATAATGACTTGTTCCATATTGCATAAGTTAGCTTAATCATTTAGCCATCATAACTTGTAAGGATTTACATGTTTAGTCTTTGCAACATCCAATTTATGCACCATAAACTTCCTAGCCACATTAGTACAAGAATATCCATCTATGATCAAATTACATACCTTTTTGTTGATAGTGCATATGGTGTAAAAGACGTTATTTATTTGGATAAACTATTTTGGTTGGATCATTGCACTTAAGACTCTTCTAGGTATCAATAAATCGCCAACACTTGGATACTCAGTTTCATGTTCATGGTTTAATTTCTTGTTTTCACTTTAATCTTGTGACTCATATTATTCACTTGAAGTGATAATCATCACACACCGATTTGGGAACTCTCCAGCGTTATATCCACATTACTAACATTTAAAAAAATTAACTTCATGAGATATAGTAGGAGTAGATTATGTTTTTGTAATATTTGGAAGTTCAATTGGGCTTCTTTCAGTTTTCGCATCAATATCCATTAATTTAATTTTATCGAACATTTTATTGTTATTTGAATGTGATGGTTTTGCACTAAAGTTTGTACTTTATCTGAACACACCCATGGGTACTTCATATTTAGTATATTAATGTATTTATGCTTTTCTTGCAATACATTATTGCGTACAATCTATAAATTAGACCATTAGTGTTTTTGAGACTCTTATAGTGTGAAACGATTTATTTGAATTGTTCAAACTCATCAACATACTCAATAATACTTATGGTTCATTTTGAAAGCTTCCTAAAACGTCTATATTAATGAGTTCAAATATCTGAGTCACTATAGAGTCAGTGTGCCATTATTAAATCCGAAGGACAATTCAGACTAAACCACCACACTGAAATTCCGAACAGGAGAAATGTATTAATTATTAACTAAGTTAGTTGCTAATCAACTTAAAACTATAGTACTAATGGGTCTTTAAATTCGACCGGGTTTCACGATCCGACCCAATAAGCTCATGGGTCAGTAATTAAGTATAAATACCTCAACCACGTTCATTAATGAAGGTAATGAGTATTTATTACTAGTAGGCAGCTTACTTATCTCTTTACCCTTCACACTAAACACAAAACACCACAAAATACCTAAAACACCTTTTAAACACTTTACTATATTACCCCCAAGCAGAAACAGACCACACCAAAATGGCGACCACAGTGGGAGCACGATGGTGCCTGAATTTCACATTCAAAACCAGTAAGTAGAGCAGTTCGGACGGATCCGAATGAGCAGAATGACCCACCTCTAGAGGTGGAAAGTGCAAGGGAAAGCGAGGAGTATACCATCGAGGAGCGAGACCAGCTGAGGGCTGAAATAGAGGCGTTGAGAGCAATAAAACAAGTAGAAAAATGTATTAAGGATAAATATGGAGTGTCAGTACTTCACCACACTGACAATCCTGGAGACAATGAGAAATATTTGAAGACTCACCTCAGCTCAAAAAAAATACACTGATCCAAGCCTGTTGTGAGTTCTGCATCCGAGTCCTCCAGCAGCTCATCAAAAGAGGTAAAACTTGAAGAATCATTATCTTCAAGTAGTGATAAATGGAGATCTAAAAAGAAGATAAGGTTAACTAAAAAAACATTCAAAGAAGAGAGACAGACATGTCAGGCTCAAGAGGCACCAGGGTAAGGGGTCAGCTTACAAGAATATTGATCAGTTGTTGATTGATCCCTTTGCCTTTTCAGTCCGAACCGTGTATTTTTGTAACCCTTAATGAAGATACCATTTTCAGTCGCTGTAAGAATTGGAGGCAATTACCCTTATCCTAAAAAATACTCTCCGTACATCTCCCTAAAAGGTTTGATAGCTCCAAGATGGAGAAATACGATGGGAGCCGAGATCCGGACAACCATCTAGAACAGTTCAAGAACTTCATGATGAACTTTGATGACGATGACAAGATTTTGTATAGGGATTTCTCCCAGACTTTCACGAGGAGTGCCCTTAAATGGTATAACAGTCTCCCTCAGGGGTGTATAAGAAACTTTGATATATTATGGGTTGCATTCCGGAGGCAATTTGTTGGAAGTAAGGAGCTGAAGGGTAATGAGGACACCATTATCCATTGTGCTCATAGACCAAACGAGTCCATGAAGGACTACATAAGTCCCTTTGTGAATACGAATAATGGGCTGGCAGATTGCTTTGAACAAGTTGCAATTTATTTCCTTAGGCAAGGTTTAAATCCTGGGAATTTAGTTGATTCCGTGACTCGGAAGAAGGCTATGACCTGGGGTGGTTTATTGAACCAAGTGGGAAAACATATCAATGTAGAAGAAACAGAAAACAAGGGTACACCGTCAAGTGAGGTCTACCACTACAACGATAACTCCTCCAGCCAATAACCAATCTGGTTATAGGGAATATGAGACCGGACAGGGGTCCAACCGGTCGAGGCAGAATCAGTCTAACTAAACCAGGGCCAACAAATCAGAAGTAAGACGGGGCCCTGGGTCCAGCCTGAGTGATTTGCTGAGTTAGGGGGAAATGTGGCTGTAATCTATAATAAGACCAAGAATAAAGTACACTTTCGAAAACCGGCAGCATTGCAGTCCCCCCCAGAGAGAATCGCAACACTCATTTTTGCCAATATCACAATGATATAGGCCATGATACTCAGGATTGAATTGCGTTGAAACAAGCGGTCCGGAACCTTATTGAGAAGGGCAAGTTGGGAGCCTATGTTAAAAAGCAAAGTGGGAACAGAACAGATAATCCCCAAGACAATGCTCCCCGGACAGGTCCATCGAACAATCATGGGACATCTAAACAATAGGGTGCAATGGTGATTGTTGAAAGATTTGATGTAGATTCTGAGTATCTGGATCCTGATCCAAATCGAAATCAGGTGGGAGTAATAACAGAGGAAACTAAGACAGTTTCCAGACTGATCAACTTCTTCGAATCATTAACCATTTTTGGAGGAGATACAATGACTGCACCTTCCACTTCATCAAGTAAGAGGCATGTCCACAATTTGGCCACCCAGTTAGATGGTGGAATGTTTTCCCATCAGTGCCAATCCTCATTCCCATTCATAGTTTTTGATGAGGATGATTTGAGGGACATTGCAGGACCACACGAGGATGTGGTGGTCATAGGGGCTTCGATGGGAGGGAACGATACACGCTGAATTTTGATTGATACTAGCAGTTCGGAAAACATTATATTTTTAAGCTCGTACAAGAAAATCAGAAATCCAACAGTTATTCAATGCTCGAACAAAACCATTATAGGCTTTATAGGGAGTTCTGCATATGTGATCGAGGAGTTCGAAAAGGAAGTACTATTAGGCAAAGGGTCTTTTAAAAAGATGGTAAGAGTGCTGTTTGTTGTGGTAGATTTCCCAACACCGTATAATGCAATTTTTGGGAGGTCTTGGCTCTCCATAATGCATGATGTGGCATATACAGTCCATCAATGCTTAAAATATGCTATTCAAGGACAAATGGGTGTTGTCCGGAGCAGTCAAAAGATAGTCAGGGAGTGTTATACAACAGCTCTTGCCCTAAAACTCTAGGGGCAGTCATAATTAACAAGGATTAGAAGCTACATAAGCCTTTTATTGAGGAGAGTGAAATTGATGATCCAAGGAGGTTCCCAGTGTTATAATACCTATTGAAAAGGTTGAAACTCATTCCCTTGCAGAGGGCAAAAAAGTTAAAATTGGTTCTAAGTTGGCACCAGAGTTGAAGCACTGGTTGTTGTCCTTTTTAATGATTAATCAACATATATTTTCATGGTGCAACAGTGATGTTACCGGGGTACCAGAAAATGTTATTTCACACAAGTTGTCAATCCAAAGTGATATTGTTCTAGTTGTACAAAAAATGAGCGTTTTTTCCAAGGAAAAACAGATGTGATTGTCCAATAAGTTGATCGATTAACCAATATGGGTCATATTAAAGAATCTCGATAATCTTTGTGGACTGCCAACCCTGTTCTGGTCAAGAAAAAGAATGGAAAGTGGCGGAAGTGTATTGGTTTCACTGACCTCAATAGGGAATTACCTAAGGATCTTTATCCCGTTCCTTGGATAGATCAGTTAGTGGATTATGGTGTGGTTTGTTTCTACCTGAAGGTAATCTAGTATAGTGTTTAAAGTGTGTTTTAGGTATTTTGTGTTTAGTGTGACGAGTAGAGAGATAATTAAGCTGCCTACTAGTAATAAATTCTCATTACCCTCATTAATGAAAATGGTTGGGGGTATTTATACTTAATTACTGACCCATGTGCTCATTGGGTCGGGTCGTGAAATCGGTTTGAGTTTAAGGACCCATTAGTAATATAGTTTTAAGTTGATTAACAACTAGCTTAGTCAATAATTAATACATTTATCTGTTCAGAATTTCAGTGTGGTGGTTTAGTCCGAATTGCCCTTCGGATTTAATCATGGCACAATGACTCAAATATACAGACTCATCAGTAGCCCCTTTATATCTTGCAAAGGTTCTTTGGAAGAGCTAAAACTCGAAAAACCAATATCAACATTTTCCAATCTGTTTGTGTCGTTCGAACTGCAAGAGTTTTTCTTCAAGAGTGACACTGTTCGTATTTTGTCAGAACTGATTTCTCATCTCTGAATTCTAAGAGTTTTTCTTAAATCGTGGGATACGTGTTAGGCTTTAGTTTGACATCCTAGCCATTTTTTCTAGATTCTCGCACCCACTAGGCTATAAAGTTACTCAGGCTTTTATTTCACTCTTTGAAGCTTTTAATCATTGCTAAGAAATCGATCCACCTTCTCTTAGGTAACTGCTATTTTTCACCGTTATAATATAAACTATTTTATTGTTTCATTGTCTTCAAAAATCACAAATATTCTTAGAAAGAGAGAGAGAGAGCTCGGTTCACTTTCACCCTTGTTCTTGAGTCATTTTTGTTCACAGCCAGAAAAATCTTAGTAAAAGAAGGTTGGTTGAACTTGTCTCAATTAGAGAGAGCACATAAAGTAGCAAGGGACAAATGCGTTGCTACTGGTCTTCCTACTTCCCCAAGTGAAAAAAGCAATCAGCCACAACGGAATACTAATCAGGGGTCATCTTCTTCAAAAAACCCCAAGGTTAAGAAACTTCTATTTGTAGCAAATCTTTCACCTCTCCCATCTGGGTCCTCAGTCCAGGAGTCCCAAAATCCTTTGGCCAAGGAGAAAGTCGTTTCCAGTGTAAGAAAATCCTCACCTTTCATTGCGATGGGATCAGATACAGAAAAATCACCAGACAAATTAACTCATCGTCGGGTTACGCATCAGTCTAAACCAAAATCCACCCCCACATATTCAAAGTCCTCCAGTTTGGAGGCAATAAAGTCTGTACCACAAGCTAAGCCATCTGGGCAACAAGCCCTAATAGAAACCAGATTGTTTGAATCGCCATCTGCATAACCTTTTGAACAACCATTTGCAAAGCCACCCAAATAACCATCCTCAAAGGCATCATAACAGCCTTCTTCAAAACCATCCGAACAGCCTTCCACAATGATGGAAGAAAATATGGAAAACAGCATAGAAAAATCCCTTTTTGAGGCTGAGGCGTCCGGTCAAACAGGAGATACAACTTCAGACCCGAAAGATAAAACCAAGGTGGGTATATCTCATCCAAATGCTCTTCTGGAGAGCTGGAAGCGCAAAATGGGACATTGTTTCAAGAAAGTCAGCGTAAAATACTTGCTGGCCCTCCAAAAAATTAACTATGTGTATACCCACACAATTGAGCTAGGTCGGATCCGCACTAAGTGGGGGATCCCAGAGTCAGTAAAAGTGAGGATCCCGATCACTCCGGAGACCCCAATGGACTGTAACTAAATAAGGTGGTGGTTTACACCGATGTGTTGAATTGGAGAATTCGGTTCCTTTTGGATCCGAAGATAGTCAAATACTTCCATCTGATTAAATTGTGCCCCGGTCAACTGAGCCCTAACGCTTGGTATACCCTTCTGGCCTGCATCATGGCGTCCATGCTGTCCAAGATTCCACTACCGATGGAACAGTTTGCTGTTGTGGCAAGCTTGTGCAAGAACCATCGGATCCCAATCTATTATTACAACATGGGGAAGATTATAAGGTAGTGGATGATCTCTTGGAGTCTGAAAACCCCTGGAGGATGCAGTTTCTCCTTATTAGCAAGATTTGGGAGAATGTCAGGAAGATCAAGGCTGACTCATACCCAAGCCTTTTGACCAGTCGTTGGAAGAGCACTGGTGAGTTTTTCATTTCTTATTTTATCTTTCAAAGTTAAGTTTTTAATTTGAGTTAACTCATATTCTTTTCCACTACTTCTGAAGGAGTTCTCAAATTACTTAGAGGCAGGGCATGATACTTGTGCCAAGTTAAATGCTTGGGCTTCGGAGAATTAGGGAAATGTTTTTCACAATTGCTTCAAGTTAGGTAACTTTGTGAGGTCTCACCTGTGGAACACCACAGGTAGAAGAGATCTCACTTGGAAGAGTTGACTCCTCCTCCCCCTGCAGATGTGATCTTAAAAAGGATAGAGACCAAGAATGCCAAATTATATCTGCCTTCTAGGGCCAAATCCCCTAGTAAGATGAAGAACATGAAGAGCCACAGCTGACCCAACCCAAACAACTACTGAGGGGACCGGTTCGGAGAACCATGAAGGTATTAATGTTGTTTTGCTGAAAGCAGTAAAAGTGACTGTGAAGGAAGCTGGTGGGTAAAAAAACCCACCAAAGCCTCCAAAGAAAGATAAAAAGCGCAAAGGCCATCAGTGATGAGAAGGGTGACAAGAAAAAGAAAGTCATTATGGGAGCATAGATAATCCTTCACCCTCCGGAAGTCCTCCCCTCAACTCCTACCGATCCTACTTTATAGGAGGAAATTCCAACTGACCTTCATTTCGGATAGGTTATTGGTGACGGTAACGATGGGGTAGACCTTTAGGCCTTTCAATACATTCATATTTATTTCAATGATCTAGAGAAAGATGACTTCGCACGGCCCTACCGTCCTTCCAGTTCTTCCAATGTGGTGACTCATAATGGGAAGACCTATGCCATATCCGGGGAGCAAGACACTTTAAGCCATGCCCTCCTAGGCTATATCCAACCAGTTGTTGATCTGGAGAGACAAGTAAGAACTCAAACATGCACCATTAAATCTCTAACCACAGACAAGCAAAATTTGTCAAATGATCTTCTCAGTTCTCAACAAAGTATAGAGTTATTGAAGAATGAGAAAGAAGAGCTACCGGACCAACTGCTCAAGTTAGAAGCGGCCAGCAATGAGCTTCAAACCAAATACTCCAACTTGGAGACCTCTTTTTCCAAAGACCTCACAGTTTTGAAGGAGTAATTGAAAACTAAGGATGATATTATCCAGACTTTGTCCGATGAGAAGACTAAGTTGGAGAGCACTGTTGAAGAGAAGATCAAAGAGAAAGAGGCCTTGGAACACCAACAAAAACAAGCCGTAGCTGCAGGTATAGAGAAGTATGTCAATGAGATAATGAACTCTTTAGAGAAGAGGGACGATGGGATCAAGTCCGATATGGTCCTGTTGTTCCATGAGACATTTCCCAAGAGGACCCATGGTCCCCTATGGAAATATGTGGACTATGATGACATCCCAATCCACACCTTAGAAAATGGTGACAAGCGCAACTACTCTAGTGGAATTGACTCCACTGATGATGATGAAAGAATGGGTGAGAGTTCAAGTGTTGAACTCAAAAGTCCCAAAAACGATGATGATGAAGAAAACCCCGAAGAGAACAAACCCTTAGGTTTTATTATGTATTTTTTGTTTTGAAACACTGAAGTCCTTGGATGGCCACGACATTTTTTATATTACTGATCGGTTTGAGTGCGATCAGGTTTTAATTATCGCATTTCTCTTTTATTTAATATTCTAATTAAATCTTTTATAGCCAATGTTTAAATAGCCATTAATATTTCAGAAGTGTTAAACAAAAGTATCCAACATGTGTGATCACATGTATTTAATAATTGTGATCAAGTGTTGAACATATCTGATCAACTCAAGAAAACTTGAGAGTCAGGGTGTTGAATATGTAATTAATATCCGAATTGAAACAAAATCACAACCGACTTTTGAAGAAGGCATCATATATTATTGAAAAACCCGGACACCTCATTAAAACCTCTCCGCACCATCAGGGTAGGAAAGAGTATGCCCCATAATATTTATATTGGTATTTAATAAGTAAATCTTTACAAAAGATTTATATTCTAAATATAACACGAGATTCTCAACATTCCATTGATGCTTTAGAGCTCTCCCTTCTTTGTCTTAGAGCATGTATCTCCCTAGTTTATCATTTTCACAGACCATATAAGGGCCTTCCCAGTTCGGAGCCAACTTACCGAATTGCTTCCCAATAGGACAAATGTATTAATTATTGATTAAGCTAGTTATTAATCAACTTAAAACTATATTACTAATGGGTCTTTAAATTCAACTCGGTTTCACGATCCGACCCAATAAGCCCATATGTCAGTAATTAAGTATAAATACCCTAACTACTTTCATTAATGAAAGTAATGAGAATTTATTACTAGTAGTCAGCTGGATTATCTCTTTATCCATCACATTAAACATAAAATACCACAAAATACCCAAAACACCCTTTAAACATTTTACTAGATTACCCGAGGCATAAACAAACCACACAATATATAGTTCGTGATGGTAATGAGTAGGTAAATACATTCGCCTTAAAATAATTTTCATGTATCCACAATTGTCTATGTATTTGTAACGTTTCTTCTTTGTTTCCGTTATTTTTATGTCCCACCAAACAAGAGAACTCTCTAAAAAAGTATACAATATATACTCCATTATTTTTCTAAAGATATTTATAACAATCAAATATATACTCCATACACATTTTCAGATTCATGTATGCATTATTATATGATTTTCTAATGATTTTCTAACAAATGAAAAACGTTTTAACTTTACCTATGTATTTATAATGACTTGTTGGTTGTTTATCTTTTGCTTTTCCTCTCACGAAAAGGTATGTTCTTTGGTTTTGATGGAAAAAATAGTATTGAGGTTCATCTTCAAAATTAGGTATTGCATCATGTTCATTTTCCATTTCAGTATATTGTTATTGGTGTTGTAAATGCGGCAAATTTATGATGGGTCCGAGTCTCGTTGGGGATTATTCAATTCGCATAATATATTATCCAAACTCGTTCCTCATAGTACGAACTTCTTCACATTGTGTTCACATATGCTTTTGTATACCCTAGAAAATATTGGGTTGCGTGTGCGTGATTCTGTCCTTGTGGATTCGGCTGGATGTGTCTTAATAGGTATTGCGGATAACCTTGAGCCCAAATTTGTTAAGAGGGTACACTATTCAGTTGTTATTGATGTCCATGTGCAAGGTTCAGGAGATAACATGATTGTGCTTTAAGATTGTTATCGAACACCCATAATTGGAAGGTCAAGATTTGTTGTTGGTTAAGGGGAATCCCAGGTGGGATAAGTTGTGTTTGTTGGAATCTTGGCTAGAATCCAGGGAGCTTATAGTAGCCTAAGTGAGGCATCGGGTGTCCCGACTGTGTTTCAGTCGGTACTGGTGATACCGTTCACATGTAGTGGAATTGTTAGTTCCTCTTATTTATCCTCATGATCTAGTTGAGGTTTCATATCCTTCTTCTATCTTGAGTAAATATTAAATAATAATAATTTATAGCTCTCTTAAAAAAACTAGTTTTTAACGAAGTTTGATAAATAAAAAAAAGTAATCTACCAATACTCATCCAATATTAAACTTATTTACAAAAACTCATCCAAATTTTGGAAAAGTACTGATAACCACCTCGTGATAAATTAGTATTTATAGATAACCTCTATCTATTTTTCTTTCTCCTTTTTTTTAAATGTCATATCTTTTAAACCATAGCTCCAAAAGGATATCGAAAAATATCATTGGTTTTTTTAAAACAAATAAAATTAGATTCATAAAATATATTTTTTCAATTTTATTTTTATTTTTTAGTTATGATGTTATGTGTAATCTGGTTGTAAAATAAGTTGGAAAACGTAATTGTGTTCCAAATTGTGGAATGTGTAATTTGGTTGCTAAAAAATAATTATGTTTCGGTTACAGAATTATGTGTAATTTGGTAACTAAAACGAAATTGTGTTCCAGTTGCGGAATTACGTGCAAATGTAATGATATATAAGAAAAAATAGTTGCAAAAAATAAGACTGTGTTTGCTAAATTAGTGTGATTGTGTGAGCAAACAAAATACAATTTGTTCTGTGAATACAAATGTTGATTGTGTGCGAAACCACTAACTTTTTTTAGTTGCAAAAGTATATTTATATTTGTGTTGAAAAACTATTTTTCTAAAATTTAGATTGTGTTCGGCTTGCAAAAATGTGTGTAATTAGGTTGGAAAATAAGCGTAAAAAACCAATTTAGTGGTCGAAAACTAAATGTTAACACACTTACTATTAAGGAATTACATATGATTTTAAAAAATATAAAATTTTGGAAGTTAAAATAATAATTTTTAAAAATTATACGTGTTTTCATGTTTATGTATATTGTTAAAAATATTTATGATACATGTGATTTTTAATAAATTTTAGCATGGTTATTAATAATGTTATTGTTATCGGAATAACAATCGATTACTTTTCTAAAAAATATATTAACATAAACAAAACATAAAACTTGTGTGGTTATTAATAATGTTATTGTTATCGATATAACTCGCCCACTTTTCCAAAAAATATATTAACATAAAAAAACATAAAATTTTGACCACACGAGGGTCTGTAACCGTTTGACGTTGTTTTTGTTGTCATGACTTGAACTATGCGAAGTTGCCATATTCTCACCAACAAACAAACACATACTCGGAAGAAAAAACAAAAATAATACCAAAACTAATTTTATGGACACGTGATGGTTTGATGCCGTTGGACATCATCGATGGTAACGTATTAAATATATGGATCCTAGTGAGGTGGGCCCTTAAGGTGGTTAAATTTACATAGTAATAATATGCTCCAGTGGTCTTATATCTATATAATGATGGCCCTATTAACCCTACAAAGTCAATACTCAAACTTTCAGCCCATTCGAATTTATTATACACATTTAAGTTATCAAAAAAATTAAAGTATAAGTCAAATTTTTATAAGAAACAATTATTTTTTTATAGAGACAGAGACAAATAGTAGATGTTTCATTGAATTTGGAGTATATAGATAGCTAAGCTACATGAAACAGGAGTCCTGAATAAGACAAAGTGACTTAATTGCAAAGGTATAATCAAAGATGATTACGTGATTAAAGCAAACTGATTAGTAATTATATCATTGATTAAACATGTGGGATTGTTTTTTTATATTTAGAGAGAGAGAGAGAGAGAGAAAAATGGCATTGCTTTTTGGAATAGGAGAAAAGAAGGATTTAAGAAAGAAGCATGTAGAGCTCTCTTTATCAAGTGCGTTAACGGTCCCCGGGTATTTTCCATTTTTGAAAAATATGCCATGCTTTAGAATCATAATGGAGAATCAAAAGCAAAGAATTTACCCAATCTTTTGGCTGTCAACAGGGCAAGTCGACCCAAAAAGGATGGCAAGTCGCAATTTCTATACGATACCTTTCTTTTGTACTATTTTTAAGTAATCGTCGATAATAATAAGAATAATATAAAATAATATTTCATTGAGATCTAATAGTTTGTCGGTGGTTGGATCATACCAAAAAATATCGAAAATCTTTACTATTATACGTTTCATTTTTACTGATTCTACAGGATAATAATGAAGCTCAGTCAACTATAGATTTGGGCTTATCAGTGTTGCTATAGATTTGGGCTCTATAATACCCAAGAAAAACAATTCGAATGAAAACAGATTTTGTCAATTTTAAGAGCCAGCCCCTCATAGCAACTTAAGGCTTGTCAATCAATACTAACATAACAAGTAACAAATTATCTTAAGAATAACCTTTGCCATATTTAACGATTGTTTTTAAAAAGCTGAGATAGTCCAGGGTATTGTATTCTTACCATCATATTAGATTGCTTCTAAAGTTTAAGCTCCCAGGTCTTCAGCTACAAAATAAAGGTTTAGTCCTGAACTGAAATAGGCTACAAAAAGCATATTCAATATAGAAATACCATCTCCATTTCATGAAACAGACCGTGGTAACAAATAACAATGCCTTGTTCCCTACTCCTTATAGTAGTTTTTGCAAACTGAATGTTAACATTTCTATAACAAATAACAATGCCTTGTTCCCTACTCCTTATAGTAGTTTTTGCAAACTGAATGTTAACATTTCTATTTTAGACTTCGAGCTTTACTATATATGTAAAACAAATGAGCCTATATAACCGAGCTCGTTTCTACTCAGGTTGAATTGAAACCTTCTTTTGGCTAAGAAGAATGCATGAATAAAACACAAATAACAAAAATAATGAGTGGACGTTCAATCGATAATTATAGCATTACTATACTTCCTCTTTGCCCTCCTGGCTTTCAGCAAAATTCGTTCAGCTTCTTCTTTGGATTCCTCAATCAATTTACTTCCATTGTCTTCACCAAGGTAAAAGGAGAACAATAGCACAAGAAAAAAAATGAAATTAGACAGTGATATCCAAGGAACAAGCACGGAAGTTTTAAAAGAAAGAGATAAGGACATTGGTCTATAGGAAAATCAGCCATACTTGTTAGAGTCAGAGTTATTGGTGCTTACTAATTAGGAATTAGTTGGGGAAGTGTAATTAAGACTATCGGTTTGTGCAGTTGGTCCAGTGGTTTTCAAAGATGTTTCAATGAGATTTAGACGTAAGCAGTTTATCTTACAATACGAGTAAGAGCAAGAAAGCTTTCAATTTCATTTTTGTACCTCTTGTTATTCCATTGAGAAAGTACGAAAAGCCTTCATCGCTTTCAGCATCTGATTCAATGATGACTCTGCATACTTTTTCCTGCATAGCGGAGACTATCTGATATTACTTGACCATGAAACATATTTGAAGTCGTTAACAAAACAGCTATCCGACACCATATGTCACCAGGTGGTATAAAAAGTTAGAATTCAACGTCAAGGGTATGATATTTTACTAAAGCATGTGCATTTTAAGACCCCATTAAAAAAATCATGCTGTTCTATATAGCGAGGAACAAATAAGGGGAATAAGCTACCGCCTACCAACACTACCATCTTCTAGAAAAGAAGAAATTGAAATCAGAGAGCTACCTGTTTAGTGGAAGAGATTTTATCTTGCTTGTGCTCCCTGCATGCAACTCTCTTTCCACAAGTACTTTGTCCCCGTTTAACTGTCTTCCATGATCCCACTTCTATCTTTGGAGATTTAAAAGTTTTCAAGGGAATCAGTAATGTCCTACATGGATTGAAAACGCAGGAAAAATATTTCAAACTCTTTTCTTATAAAGCTTGTCTAGGTATTAATCATATGATACGGATAGGTGCGGATTAGTGAAAAGAAAAGTTTTATCATGAAAGCTACATATTTCACAATCAGGGCGCTAATAGGAATTAAAAATAGATCTATCTCCCAAATTAATGGTAAAAGTAATAATTAAATCTTACTTCTTGGCCTGGTACGGCTGTTTCTGACTTCGTGTTGTGGTAGAAATGTTCCTGGGCTGGTTCGGCTGTTTCTGACTTTGAGTTGTTGTAGAAATGTTCTTGTGCTGGTTCGGCTGTTTCTGACTTTGTGTTGTGGTACAAAAGTTCTTGGGATGGTTCGTCTGTTTCTGACTTTGTGTTGTTGTACACAAGACATTGGGCTGCAAATCAACATCTGGCTTTCAATATCATTTTTATAGGAAAGGCATAAGCGCATGTTAAGTATATATATTTGAGAACAGAAAACAGCACCTTCGCAGGGATAACAGTATGCATTGGACCATTTTGGTGAGGGGTCTTCAGGCTGGCAGCCTGTGTTCAGGTATTAATTAAAAAACAAGTTAAAAAGCTGAAACATCAGTGTCTATGATGGAGAAATATTATTGCTAGATACTAGTTGTTTCATTTTCAGAAAATCCTGCAATGTATCATCTCAAATAAACTTCTAACTAAGTTCAAGAATTGTCTACGTACCTGAATTTCCCTGGACAAGGTACTGTAAAGCTCATTCTGTAATTTTCTCAGAGAACTTTCCATTTGCTCTGGTATACCGGAAAGGACATCAAAAATCTTCTGCAATTTTTCCTGATAGGGATCCTTGCTCAGCTGATGAAATAATGATTTCAAGCTCCCATCTACACTATCTTTAATATCTGCTTGTCCCTTGTTCTGGTTTACCATATCTCAGATGTGTTACATTTATTAATGCTTTGAGTTAGATAACAGAAGAAAGTTAGAGTTATGCAACAGTTGAAACGCTCTTACCAATAGCTCCAATGATGTATCATGAAGAGTCAACTTTTGTCTTATGCTTTGCGCTGAAATGGAAGAAAGGACATAGTCGGTGCCAGATTGATTGTTTGGACAGATGAATGCCTAAGAATAGTAACTATATTTTTTACACATGCAAATAGTACCAACTCTTTAGCCATAGAGGACCATAGCATATAGTATTTGGTGTATTATCGTAAGTTTCTCTTAATCTTCTTCTTCTTAATATATTTAGCAGATGTAAAACATACCTTCCATTGATATTTCTTTAGTTCCTTTGCTGACTTGCATAATATCACTCTGAACAGAGTCCAACATCATAGCTGACTTATTTAATGAAGTTTCTATCATTCCAATCCTGTGCTCGAGTTCTTCACTAATCTGACCTGATCAGGAAACAAGAGAGACATAGAAAGTTAGGAACCTTTTAGCAGCACATCTTGGCACAGGAGTAAAGTTACTTTCGCCAACCTGCACAAATTAGGCAACGTTCCCATAAAAAAGGACAATGATATGCTTTTCACAGTTGTATACTTACATTTATTTTCTGTACCAGCAGCAGAGTTCCATCTTCGCCCTAGATTGGCTGAAGATTTGGTCAATGGCAGACTCCCTTCTCGCGAATAAACGTGGGGGAAGCAGGAAGGTTTCTTCTGAGAGTTTTCTCGTTCTTGAGAGCCAAATCTCTGCAAATAGATAAATAGTACCAATCAGTTCCATACTATCAAATTTTAGAAATAGAGAATATATTGCTAATGCATCTTCTGTGACCTTGAAGTTATACAATAAGCGATTCTAGTAGAAGCAATATGCACTATGAAACTCATAAGACTTCATCACACTTGAAGTGTAACATTAGAACTGTTTTGTAACTTTATCAGGGACTCTTAAGTAACCGGAAAGTGTCAAGCACACCAGTTACAGGTGAAGCATAAGGTATATTATTCACTATAGAGGAAGTAGTATAATCGAGATATGAAAGCTTAACATCCACAATAGACGTCCGCTTTCAAAGCAAGCAATTCAGCATTATTGTCAGGTCTTTCGTCACCTAAGCTAAACCTATTCGTTCCGCGATTCTACAAAAGTATTATCCCTTTCCAAAGTTGAACTAAACGGATTCTGTAGCTCCACCGTTCAGTTTAACTATTACCATGTTCTATCAAATACTTGTAAAGGAAGTTCCCGATTGCAAAGGTAATCCACATAACCTGATCTTTTGCAAAGGCGTCTTCAACTGAGTTTTGAGTGAGCTGAGAGAAACCACAATGCTGAGACGAAGGTCCCTGTGAAAAGGACTGCTGTGATGCTTGAGATCGAAACTGTGATAATTGTGGTCCTCCAGTTGGCGCAGCATTTGATCTCCTTCTCGTGATCATACATCAAAGAGTCAGAATTCTAATATAGAAACAAACCAACAAATTCAAGTATACAGCTACTTAAAACACTCAGATCTCGATACATTACCACTGAAACACATTTATAAGAAGAAATGAACGCTCAATTATATGTTTTACCATTAAAAAACGATCGCTACCGTATATCAAGTTCTAAGAATAGCTGGATAAACATCAACTACGCGAAATTGAGCTTGAAGATCTTCAAATATGCATAATCTACGTCTGAGATTAAGTACCTTACGATTTATGTAAATTCTGGATGCCTAAGAGATAAACGTGAATGGAATTCTACCTTGTTTGAGGAGGGAACACGGAAATGGAGCTGAGATCGCAAGCTTTGTTCATCTTCATCTTCATTTGAAGATAATCTCGAGGTATAAGATGAAAACTCGAGTCGATGAGAAGATCGATTCGTTGTACTGGATCGAAGAGAGAGATGGTGGTTTGAAATGCACATGGCGGGAGAGAGATTCATTTTTATAACTCGACAGTCATACCGGTCAGGCACTCAACACGTGAGCCGTTCAGATTCTGGTTGTTTCCGTCGGGTCATGGGTCAAATATCTAAGCTCTTGCAAGGAAAAAGCCCATATTTTTATGCTTATAAAACTTTACTATTTCTTCTTAGATTACTCAACATCTACTTTATCTATCAAATTTGCAATACACAATTAATTTTGGAGTAAGGTGGTAAAAAAAATCATAATATTTAATAAAATAAATTTACGATTTTTTTTATAGATATTAGATATTTTAGTGTAATTGAATTGACTAATAGATAAATGTAGCTATAATATTTTATCGAACAAGTCGGAAAATGCAATGGGCACTTTTTAAAATATACCGTAATCAACAAACAAAGCGAGTTAACACTGCATGGTTATTATAAAAACGTGTTTAAAAATCGTATTTTAAAAAACAGTCAATTTCGAATTCAAATTCAAAACAACCGTTTATTGGATCGAAACAATTTTTTACGACTGAAAAAAAATTGTTGATTGGTCAAGATAGATATTGAAATGCATGGTCTAGAAATAAAAGTATAAGAATTTCATTCTCTTGTTCGAAAGAATACTCTGATTTTATCCGGTTGAAAATTATGAAAAACTACCAAAATATATACAATATGAAATTGTTTATAAGACTTCAGAGATTATCCGTGAAATCAAGCACTATTCCCTATAAAAGATTGATGAAAACTGAAATTACTGACGAAGAATCTGCCAAAGACATGATAAACAAGTTTGCTAAGTTGGACAAGTTTGAGGACCATGATTTTAGAAGGTGACAAAAAAATGCATTATATGTTGACAATCCTAAAGGCTGCGTACATTTTGAGCACTCCAATACTGGATATCATTGAGAATGCAACGATAGAGCAAACGAGGAGGCGCTGCAAATGGGAGAACGATAATTTTCTTAAACTATATGTCTGATCTTTTATTCGATGTATACCAAATGTTGAGTCTGCAAAAGAACCGCGAAAAACACTTAAATCCAAATATATGGCCGAAGATGTTTCCAGTAGAAGTTTATGGTTAATAATTTTGTCAATTACAAAATAGTTGATTAAAGGTCGGTCATGGAACTGTACAATGAATTGGTAAGAATTATGGGCCAGTCTGTTCAACATAATATGAAAATGGATGAATGTACTTTGATGTTTACTGTTATAGACAAATTACCCCCATCATGGAAATGTTTTAAACACACTTTAAAACATAACAAGGAGGATATGACTTTGGTTCAACTTAGGACTTAGTTTAAGATTGAAGAGTCTTTAAGGACTTAATAAATTATCAGTAATCCTAAGGGAAAGAACTAAGCAAGAAACCCCACTCTGAATATGGTTGAAAATTGTCGATTCTTTTAGAATGTAAACACTAGAAAAGAAAATAAAAGAAATTTTAAAGAGGGAAATAATACATATTCCAACAAGAAGCCAAAGTTGCCATGTTGGAAGTATGGAAGACTTGGTCATTTTAGGAAAGATTTCCGTATTGGAAAAGGCAAGAACAATTTTGGTACAAGTGGTAACAATTCTGTTCCAAGTGAATCTAAGGATCTTGAAAAGCAACAAGGTGAGATGTTAGTTCAAAATTGTAGTTTTGGTCTAAATTATGTGTCATTAATATCTGGAGCATTTTATGTGTATGATGATAACGTTGCATGGTGAATTGATTCGGGAGCAACACGTCATGTATGTAAAGATCTTAGATGGTTCAATGCCTTTCAACGAATTGAATATTGATCTACATCAAAAATGGAAAATGTTGTAACCGAGTCAATCAAAGGACTATGAAATGTTAAGGTAATATGTACTTTTAAAATTATTTATTATTAAATAATATATTGTATGTTCTCGAGATTCGGAAGAACCACTTCCAAGAATAATGCAACGACATCAAAGAAAATCAAACCACCTCCAAAATGAAAGACCACCTTCAAAAAGAATTCTCTTTCACGTCAGAAACTGGAACGTAAAAGCCAAAACAATACATAAAAGTGACTATTGACTTCTATCGTATGGAGCGTTCGGTGAAAAAAACAAAAGAAAACAGTAGTACATATTTCTCGTATAGTCTTGCTTTTTATATATGTTTTATTTGTTGCAGTCTCGCACATCTCATACCAAAATATCTTGCATTATTGTTACACGTCGAAGAGCAAGAGAAAGTGATGGTCGAGTTACATCGGTAGCTGGAACTTCAAAACCTTTACAAAACACCACTTCTACCTATTTGTGATCCCAAACAACTGAATAAGTACCACTACCACCATCATTCAATGAAGAAATTCTAACGGTACTAGAAGAATCCCAACTTTATCAACCCAAACCAAAAGAAGCCCAAATTCATCAAATCCAAACCCAAGAAGGACAACAAGAATAAGAAGTACCCAACCCACAAGAAAAATAAGTCCAACTAAATCAACGACCTATCGGATTCATCATAAGGCCAACGCAGATAACCGGAACAACTAACATCACTAAAGCGCAAAAGAGAAGCATCACCATCAACCTTAGCTAGTACACCCAACAAATGAGCATGTATAGAAGTATAAGAAATTGATATTCTTTTACAAAGCCAAAATAGTCCTATTATGATGAGATTGATAAGATTGATACAAATGTTGTCATCAAACGAACTAGGGATGCTATCGTGGAGGATTTAGAGGCTACTATTTTAGTGGGTGTTACTAATGAAAAATTTGTAAAAAAATAAATAAAATATAGGGG
The DNA here is from genome assembly GCA_036936605.1 of Limnanthes douglasii subsp. nivea. Classification (NCBI taxonomy): domain Eukaryota; kingdom Viridiplantae; phylum Streptophyta; class Magnoliopsida; order Brassicales; family Limnanthaceae; genus Limnanthes; species Limnanthes douglasii. Next base: position 284,640,923 of record JAUPFV010000005.1, on the reverse strand, counting down.
TACAAGTTTGTAAATATATAAATGGATCTTAAGTAGGTTTAGATTCAACTTTGAATATATTTTGTTATATCTTGTAGATTTCTAAAACACTAGATTTGTCATATATGGTAGGGTTGTAAAAGAATAGATTTTATAACACATCTCACCTATTTATTATACTTGGAAACACATGCTTACCTGGACTTGGTCTGCCTGTTTTTTCCCATTTCGAGCGCATGTTTGTTTTCAAACAATAAGACGTGTCGCATCAATCTTATATATATATATATATATATATATATATATAGTCTCACAAGTTTTTTAAAGAGATGTGTTGATGTCTTGCATGTTTGTTTTGTGGAAAACTGGTATCACGTGTTTACTTAATAGATAACTAGTTTCGTACATATCTTGCGTATTGTTAGACATCATGTCTTGCATCTTTCATACATGCCAAAAAACCAGTGTAGGAGGACGTGAATGGCCTGAATGACAATTTTTTAATAAAACAACAGTGTGAGATACAAGAGGAATATGTTATTCCATGATTGGGAAATAAATACGAAAACAAAGCAAATAATTGACGTCCATAAATACCATAAAATGTTTAAGATACAAAAGGTAGAAATATAGAAAGATCCAGAGTATGGTAGTTACCATCATCACATAAAGCATATCGAATGAATGATTGTGTAAGGGATTTGATGTCGCTACCTGATGACGCGACTTGGATTTTAAGTTTAAAAATACAAGTCTTACATTATAATAATGACCAAGTATTGCATGAGTCATTTATAACAGTGTTTGGTGAGAAATAAATGTTGTACAACATGTCGACCATTTATCATTTGGTAGATTATTGACGCTTAGAGTTATAAGATGCTTAAATAAACATTTGTTTTAATTGAAAATATTCTGATAGATGTCACGCGATAGCACTTTTTGTTCATATTAAGGTAAGTATACCTAACCTTATGTATTTATTTTTAAACAAAACATGTTAGTAATTTTTTATCTCAATGCGTAGTTACTGTCCATGAAGAAATTGTTATATATATTGTTAAAAACTATCAATTATTTGATTCTATGTATAAAATCATACAATCCAATTGTTAAAAAAAAACAAAGAGAGAAGTAGTCGCATGAAGCGGCTAGGGTTTTGTGTTTATTAGAAAATGTTCCTTTTTGTATTGAACTGTTTTTTTTATAATGAAAACCCAAGTAAAGCTCTCAATATATAAAGAACTTAGAGGCATATACAAGGAAACTTAATACACTGAATATTCTAACACTCCCCCGCAAGTTGTGTAGTGGGATCACCAATACCCAACCTGGATAAAACTGATTCGAATGTTCTTGCAACAACCGTTTTTGTCATGATGTCTGCCAGTTGGTCTTCGGATACAACAAAAGGAAGTTCGACTGTCCCATCTTCAATCTTTTCTTTTATGAAGTGCCTATCTATTTCAACATGCTTTGTTTTATCGTGTTGTACTGGGTTCTCTGAAATCTTAATCGCAGCTTTATTATCGCACATTAAATGAGTTGGACACTTCAGGGTGGATCCGATTTCTTTCATTATCTTCTTTAACCAAAGTATCTCGGTAATCCCCTTAATGATTCCTCTAAATTCTGATTCAACACTTGACAATGATACTACTTTCTATTTTTTACTCCTCCAAGTCACCAAGTTACCTCAAAGAAGAGTAAAGTAGCCAGCAGTTGATCGTTTGTCGTTAGGATTCCCTCCCCAATTAACATATGTGAATACTTCAACATCAAGGTGTCTAGTTTTCTTAAAAATTATGCCTCTTCCTGGTGTGCCTTTGAGATATCAAATAATCTTCATTACTGCCTCCATATGGTTTTCCTGAGGATGATGCATGAACTGGCTAACTACTCCCACCGCGTATGCAATATCGGGTCAAGTGTGAGCCATGTAAATCAATTTCCCCACCAACATTTGGTACCTTTCTTTACTCGCTGGTCTGGCCCCTTCAATTATCTTTAGTTTGTGATTCACAACCATAGGAGTGTCATTTGGTTTGCAATCCACCATGCCAACTTCAGCTAATAAATCCAATATATATTTCCGTTGGGAGATATAAATCCCTCCTCTTGACCTAAGAACCTCGATTCCTAAAAAATACTTCAATCCCCCAAGGTCTTTCATTTCGAAATCCTTGAAGAGGTTTTTCCTAATAGAGCTAATTTCTTCTTCGTCATTCCCCGATATAATCATATTGTCGACATATATTATAAGACAAGTGACTAATTCTCCTCTCTTTTTGTAAAACAAGGTATAATCCCCATTACTCTGTTTGTAGCTATACTGCTTCATTGCCATTGCAAATCTCTCAAAACAAGCACGAGGAGACTGTTTGAGCCCATATAATTTCAGTTTGCATACCTCATTTTCTTGAAAATTAGCAGAGAACCCTGGTGGGGGTTCCATATATACCTCTTCTTCCAAGTCTCCATGTAAGAAAGAATTCTTTACATCAAATTGATGAAGAGGCCAATCTTTATTCACGGCTATTGAAAATAAAACTCTGATAATGTCAATATTTGCAATCGGAGAGAATGTTTCAGAGTAGTCTATACCATATGTTTGTGTATATACTTTGGCAACCAATCTTGCCTTGTGTCGCTCAATGGTGCCATCAGATTTATATTTTATATTAAACACCCATCCACACCTGATTGCTTTCTTCCCTTGTGGTAACACACAATTCTCTCATGTACCATTTTTTTTAGAGCTTCTATTTTGGTATTCATTGCCTCATGTCATTCAGTCATCTTCTTAGCTTCTTGAGCTGTTTTAGGGATTTGTTCAGAGAGAATAGTAGTTGAAAACGCCTTTGCAATTTTCGTCATTCCTTTCCTGTCCGTTTTTACCAGATATGTGGAAGCACGAGGAACGTGTTCCGGTGAATACCGGTCAGGAGGAACCCCTCTATTTTTTCTTAAGGGAAGAACCGGAGTTTGAGTTTCAAAAAATGAACTTCCTGAAATGTCATGGAGAATCTGTATTTTTTTTGGAGAATCTGTATTTTTTTTTAAATTGAGTCAAAATCATTTTTTAAAAACAAACAAATATTTTTGGTACTTCCGATTTATGTTTCATGAAGTATATCGGATTCCAAGAAGTCACAGTCCATGGTGACATGGATTCGACGAGTAACCGGATTGTAACAGCGATATCCCATTTGATGAACACCGTACCCAACAAATACACACTTTTTAGCACACAGATTAAGTTTGTTTCGACTAGTTTTAGGGATATGAACAAACACCAAACAACCAAATACATGAGGTGGTAAGGTCATAACAGATGGAATTGTAACTTCGGTGGCAAGCACTTGTAATGGAGTTTTATTTCCTAGACATCGGGTTGGTAGATGATTTGCAAGATACGTAGCTGTAGCAAGAGCTTCTGGCCGAAGAGAATGAGGAACTCTAGATTCAATCATAATAGCACGAGTTTTTTCAAGTAAAGTACGATTTTTTCGTTCTGAAGTACCGTTTTGTTAAGGTGTGTTTGGACAAGTGGTTTGATGGATAAGACCATTTGTTTTGAAAAAATTATGCATTGTTTGGTTGACAAACTCTGTTCCATTATCGGAACGGAGAATCTGTATTTTTTTTTTCAAATTGAGTCAAAATCATTTTGTAATAACAAACAAATATTTCTGGTACTTCCGATTTATGTTTCATGAAGTATATCCAAGTCATTCTTGAGAAATCATCCACAAATAAAACAAAGTATCTGATTTTATTGTTAGTGGAATTTGGTGTTGGACCCCAAACATCATAATGGATTAGCGAAAAAGCATAATCAACTCTAGTATTACTTTTCTTAAATGAGACCCTACGATTTTTTGCAAGAATGCAGGTTTCACATTTCTCATGAATGGAATTATTCAAAAAAAAACTAGGAAACAAACTTTTAAGATAGCTAAAAGAAGGATGACCAAGTCGCCGGTGCCATAACCAAAGTTGTCTTTCGGCTATTCCGTGAGCAAGCATGGCATGTCTCTTATGAACTACCTCATCAACATAATAGAGACCTCCTTGTTCAGTACCACGCCCAATGATCTCCTTCTTACGAATGTCTTGTAAAATTAAAAAAAAAGGGATACATAAGAACCACACAGTTGAGTTGTTTTGTCACTTGACTAACATATAATAACTTTAAGGATAGTGAAGGAATGTAGAGGCAGTTTTTAATTTCCATTTTTTCCGAAAAAATAATTGAACCTCCCCCTTTGACTTCACAAATTTCTCCAATATCATTCTCAATATGGGACTTCTTTTGAGATGACATGTCACCAAAGTCTTTAGGATCATAAGACATGGTGTCCGTAGCCCCGCAATCAAAGATCCAATTCATTGATTTCTCAAACCCTTTACCTTCAAGTTTTTCATAGGAGTTCGCCGCCATTCCTTCAAAACCAGTGCCATTTCCTTGCTCATTTTTAGTCGGATCTTCACCGCCACTTATAGACGAAGACCGTTTGACATTAGATCTGAAAACGGTGGTTATTTTTCTCCTTATGACCGTCCTTCCACTATTCTGGATAGCCAACCAGCTGGAAACATGTCTCTTTAGTGCGTTTCTTCATCCCATAATGAGTGCAATACAACTTGGATTTATCTTCTTTCTCTTTGGATCGAAATTTAAACCTCCGTGCAGAATCTTTAGCATCTAAAACCATTCCAAATTCAATCAAGTCACTATCAGAAGAACTTGATTTTAGTATATTAAGCCTGGCCACTTCCCTTCGTATTGTAGCATATGTTGTTTCCACGGAAGGAAGAGGATCCTTTTTCAGGATATCTTTCTTGACTGGTTCCAGCTTGTCATTAATCTCCATTAGCAAATGATAGAGACGTTGTTCTTAAGTCTTCTTATTATAGATCTGAATGTCTTATGGGTATTTCATAGGGTTCAGATCTCACCTATCTATAGACATCCAGATGTTCTGCAGTTTGTTCCACAAGTCTTCTAGTGTATCAGACCCTTACCTTAATGAATTAGCCCTCTTATGAAGGTCAAACACCTGTAACGAATCTTTACCAGAACCGTATGTGGTGGCTAACCCATCCCAGAAGGCTTTTGCAGTGGGATATTGCGAGACATTATTCACCAAGCTGGATACAATATTCTGGATAATCCATGTGAAAACACATTGATCATCTTGTTCCCACCTTGTATATGTGTTGTCAGTTTTGGATGGAGGTGTCGGCTCCCTTGTAATGTGAGAACCTCTCCTCCTTCCCCCAATTGCTTTCTTCATCAGGTTTGCCCATAGGGCATAGTTGTCACCACCGAGTTTAATCCCTAGGGATAAATTATCGGGGTTAGTTGTTTGTTGTTGTGTTCTGAGACCATTTCTCAAATATATAGAGAACTTAGAGGCCTATACAAGGAAACTTAATACACTCGATATTCTAACATATATTTTATTTATTAAAACATAATAACTAATGATTTTAACTTGTTAAACAGTAATGGTATAATATAAAATCTATTACTAAATATATGTATATGATTACTCTATTTTTATAATTGTATAAATATATTTATAATAACTTATAAATGCGAATTTAAAGTTTAAAATTTAAATTTTAAAATTTATTTATCTATTAAGATAAAAATACATTTTATATTCTTTTATTTAAAAAATTGAAATTGAAAATTTTAAAAATAAATATTGTATCTTTTTATCATTGAAATAATAATTAATACAATTATTTATAATTTATAATTATTTATATGATATGAATAATGTAAACAAATTTACTTTATTTAACAAATAAAAAGAATTGTAATGATAAGAGAACTATTAGTCGGGTCGTTATAAAGGTCTAGACCGGATATCGGGCCAAAATGATAATAAATAAATAGCACATGTATTCATTGGTTAATTAATAAATCATATTTGTAATTAAGAATCGTGTGCCAAAAACTCATTTGTGTGGTTATAAATAAAGACCTCGTCCACTTTGAGAATGGTGAACACTAAATATTATATTGCTTATATAACGACTTTTTCTCTCTAAAATATCTTTATAAAATTATCACTTTTGTAAGTGTAGTCTGACTAGTCTACATCATACATAAGCGTCATAACTAAGGTGAAACCATTTGCGGGAACTCATTGGTATGTTAATAATATTTCTTAAATTATTAGTCCCATAATCGTAGTAGGTCGAAGCTCCTATGGCGATCGAGGCAGACGAGGGTTTGGTGAACCTACTTGACCATATATCCATTAAGGCAAAACTTGAAGATGAGCATTAAGATCATGTAGCAAAGTAGCAAGACTTCGTATTCAAGTTTAAAATATGAGATTGGGGCCTTAAAAGCTAAGGTATGAGGTCGAACAAATTCATGTTGATCGAGAATCATTGGAAGCTATAAATGGGGTATCAAATTCAGTTCAAAGTTACTAAGCTAAATGGTATGAGGTTAGTAAAAAAAGAGGACACAAAATTCATAATTGTTGTTATACTTCTACTTCATCTAATGACATATTGATTGAACTTATTTGGGATTCATATTACTCGAAACATATGCGAAATCGACGATCCAACTTTAGGGTAGACTAAGAGATAAACATTACCATAGTATGGCACCTACCTAGAGGTTGGCTGTAGAAAATCATCATGGTTCATGACTAGAATAGTCACATGAGGACCAACCTCCAGAATTGTCTCAGCAATAGCTCATCCAACATCGTTCTCAACATATAAAATCATATGTACAACCTCAACAACATCCTATGCACTCCTCTCTACAACTTGTTCAAAAGTGTTTTCAATGATTCTTTTCGTGCCCAGTTTAGGGGAAGCCTCATGGCTCAAAAAATATTATTCAAAACCATATAAACAACCTTTGTATCGTTAAAATCCTTACAACCTGATACCTAACCATCCTTATCCAAAAGTTTTTTAAGGTTTAACTCATCATTTAGGGAGAACTGACAAAAGGGATCTTGACTACCATACTGAAAAAATCATAAATGTGATGTTGAGCTTTAGCGATGACGATAATTTGCTTTGCAAGGATTTCTCTATGAGTTTCAAGGGAAATGTCCTTACATGATTCAACTAACTACTTTCGATGTCAATCTAAATATTTGAAGCACTATCATATATGTTCACAAATAAATTATTTTGGAGTAAGGTCATTAACGATGATGAATGTTACATTATATAGTGCAAGTAGGATTGGAATGAAAACGTGAAGGATTATGCTCGGCGTTTTGTAAAAAAAAGACCAGTTTTGAGACATTTTATTAGGTTGTGGAATAATATTCTTTTAAGAAATGTATGTTGTTGGGGCTATTGGTAGAAAACGTAATTAAAAAAAAGTTTTTATTGTTTGGGGCTCTGCTAGCCTAAGTCGAGTCCCAAATCAAAGTTGATGACTATACATTTAAGAGTTACGCCAAACAACTACCTTTTACCCATTTAATCCATGTTGTATAATTGATAATAATAACCTATCATCTGAATCCTTCCAATGGTCAAAACTGTTTAAACTGATCACACATGTAATTTTGGTCACTCTTGTGCCAGCCAGGCCTATGCCTATATGACCGCTAATAGGGAACCCCCGATCAAGAGGTCAGACTGATTATATGAGATGTGAGGTAAAATATGGAATCTTGCACGATAAGGGAAGCAAAATATAAGTGTTTGGCATGTAATTTAGCCCGCTAATAAGGTCAAGGCTAACGTATTTAGTGGCTAAGGACCAAAGTAAAACACACATAAGAAATGAGGGACTTAAATGATAGTCCCCTAGAACTTGTTTGTAAATAGTAAAATAGTGGGGTAAGAAATCCATTCTTATAGTTGTAAACATGTAATTTCACCCTCCACCTCTTTTCCTATATAAAAGGACATTCCCTTTTGGGAAAAGGGTCCAATGATTGATTAATAATTACAACATTTATTCCTTTTGTCTCTTTCATTTCTAGTAATTCACTGTTCACTGTCACATCACACGAATATTCTCTAGTCCGACCCCTTTACACGAACATCTTCGCTCCTGAGTCTTACTAAAAATTCTCTGAGCTCATCAGTACGGAACATTGAGTTCTTCAAAACCTTATAAACATGTACAAATATTTTATCGAGCTAACAAAAAGTATAAATACAATCTATCAAAAATATAAAATATATGTAGAATTTCGGAAGCCATTACTCGTGATTTTACCCAAAAAAAATGTTAATAAGTTATGCAAATATCACAACGACGTCAACCATTATACTTAAGATTGCAAGGTCGAAAAGATAGATCCAAATTCTCATTGAAGATTGAAAACTAATTGAATTTTTTAAAGAAAGGTTTGTTGGGGTTCATAATGAAATTAAGTCCAAACGTAAGTTTGATGCCAATAGGCTCGAGGCCCTAACAACCCAAACTAAAGAATAATATGTTATGGTCATCAAATATTACCCTGCAATTATCTCTTAACCCCCAAGAATAAGGTTATTTTGATTTGATGCATACCAAGATAAAGTTATGACTATTGTTGGTGATGATAAATTGTCTAAAAACGTTAATAATTTCACGAAGAGGTATATATATGAACTCTAATATTAGTATTATGAACATAAATAAACTAAACTTCATAGAGCCTCCAATACATCAATTATATTTACAGATGACGATGTATGTGGGGTGTTCTGACCCTAAAATGATTTAATATTGATCATTATTTGCATTAACGATGTCAAAGTAAGAAAAATGCTGATAGACATCAGGAGTTCAACCAATATAATCTTTAAAAGTACGATTGACAAAACAAAGAACCATCTAACCCATTAAAATTCCAAATGGATCGTAGTTGCTTCACATGAGAGGATGTCAGATTCTTGAGTGGATTGGAATATGATGTCTAAAAAAGTAAATGAAGCAGTACAAATATTGAAAATTACATTATTTATGGTGGTTGATAGTCGTACTACTTATAATACTACTCTAGGTCGTTCATGGATTACTGAAATACACTTGGTTGGTTCCACTATACATCAATGTCTCCACTATATAATGTATGGTTATGTACGGATTATAAGGAGAGATTAGAATACTGTTATGTTGTGTTATGTTGTCTCCCTTACTTTGAAAAAAATTATCAATCAGAAATGATCTCGCTCGATATTAAGTGAGTTAATGACCCTCATGAGGCTCCAAACTTGGTAATCTCCAATAAGAGTACGAAGTTATTAGAGCTTGATGATGGAATATTTTTGAAGATATGTACCATTATTTTAGGTAGTCTCTCGACTACTTTGTTTTTTTAACTAACATTTTAGATGTACTTTCTTGGAAATGTGAAGATGTTACAAGAGTTCATTCATGTATAATATGTCACAAGCTATTAGTTAATCTAAATTTCTAAGCCATTATACATATGATAACCTATTATATTAAAAATAAAAGTTATTGTAGTAGAGTTAGAACGACTATCTAAGGTCAAACAAACTTAAGAGTTTGTATACCCATTATGGGCTTCCAACCGTGTGTTAGTCCGGAAGAAGAACGTCAAGTGAGGCATGTCTGTGGATTTTACTAATTTGAATAAATCATATACTAAATACAATTTCTCAAAGTTGAAGATAGACCAGTTAGTAGATTTGACTTCGGGTAATAAGCTATCATCATCGAATGAGGTATTGATTGTTATAGGATTAAAAATGCAGAGGCTACTTATCAAAGACTCGTTAACAAAGCTTTTGCAAGTCATATAGGTTGTAATTTAGAGGTTTACATTGATGACACACTACTTAATAATCCCGATGATTATGATCATATAAATGACCTATACGAGACTTTGAAAAATTTACGCGTAATAAACTCTAAAGTTGAACCTAAAAAAGTGTACCTTTGAGGTTGAGTCAAGTAAGTTTTGGGGCTACATGGTTAGTAAGAGAGATATAAAAGCAGATCTATCACAAGTTCATATACTTTCTGATAGTTTGGCATCTTTGAATAAGTTCATATCGTGATTCTCAGACAAGTGTTCTAATGGATTGAAGAATGTGACTATGATTTCTATAAGACCAAAGAAAATTTATTATCTCCCATTATTTTATGAAAACTTCTACTATGTGAAATATTTGATGTCTAACTATCGGCGTTAGATTATGTCGTTAATATCATACTGGTAATGGAAATTGAGAAGAGTTTGATATTTCTTTACTATGTTAGTAATAATTTTTTAGATGCATAGAAAAATGTATATTTAGTTGGAAACACTAGCTCCCGTAGAACAATTTCCCATATAGAATATTTCTATAGCAAAACGGTAGCCTTCTCCCATTATTATCTTATTTGACAACCTATTCCTAAAGATGACTAACTCTATCAAAATCTTGTTTAACTCAGAATCGACCTCGACCATGGTTTTGGCTTCTTTAGATGGGTCGTTAGAATATTGGGAAAATTTAGAAACACCACGTCGTTCTTCTCGACTAAGATTCATATACCTCTAAACATATTCCCCATCATCTAAAAACATTACAAGATATAATAGCCAAACATGTCTAACCATATTTTATTAAATATAAAATAACTACCTCAATACTAAAAGAAAATTGCTAAGAACATGTGTCGACTAACCGTTGACCAATGGAAGAAACAAGGAGCATTTTAGCATTTTTTTTTTGTATTTTGCAACAACATGACAGAGATCTTAGATCCTTAGGGGCTCGAATATGACGGATGGCCTCTTATCTTGAGTCCTTATGCCCTTTTGTTGGAATCTTAGACCCTCCGGACCTCTACCAGGATCCTTTTCTCTGGAACCTCTTAAAGGATCAAGGTCAGTCCTTTAGTAGAAATGCGTCGACCCTTTAGTATCCTCTTGGCTGATGGACTTATCAATTCCAACAATATCCCTCATACTTTTATAAGAAGGCATGATAATTATATATTTTGATCCTTCTAATTTTACACCTTTCAGTGGAGGAGTGACCCAACAGTTTTTTGGATTTTTTTACACTTGGTTCTTGTAGTTAAATTTGAAAGTTTATACATAACCATAAGACTTAAACCTTCATTTTATTTTGCGTGAGCATAATGGATTGCCCATCAGCAAGAACGCATATATGAATAAGTTCTCGTGAGTAAAAATATCATGAAACTTCTTATTATAATGAGCAGTTGTGTATGTACCGACACCGTTAGTATATTTTCCTCTTTTAAGTTCTTGACCTCATATATATTCTCTATACCAAAATCTTTGACACAAATCAAAATTAATTCAGAGACACAAGTATGAAACAAATAAGTATAAAATATAATGAATACATGACGCCTAAGGTAAATAAAACATATGAAAAAAGTAGAACAAAACATTGGTAAATTGTGTTGTCATCGGTAATGTGGCATAATCCTTTATTTTGTCTTTCCAACCACTCATCGTCCTGATTTACCATTCTTACAATCAATCTCTTATTCCCCACTAACAAAAAAATATTTTGACATTTAGTCTGATATTAGTGGATCACTCACAACTTCACATTTGCTTGGGAGGCTTTGAACAATAAATCGCCCCTCGACTATCGCGTTTGGTGGCAAATAGTCCATTGACTTTCAAATGTCCGTTGATCGTCCCTGGACTATCGCATTTGGATAAAGTTAGTCCACCAGATCCTCTGATCCATGAGAGGCTGCCACCTGTCACCATAGTCCCCAGATTTTTGTATCACCACTAGTCCCTTGAGTTTGGTTTTCCGTAATATTCTAAATTTTGGGTTTGATCTAAACTCAAGGGACTATTGGTGATACAAAAATCTGGGGACTATGGTGACAGGTGGCAGCCTGTCATGGATCAGAGGATCTGGTGAACTAACTTTATCCAAACGCGATAGTCCAGGGACTGTCAACGGACATTTGAAAGTCAAGGGACTATCTGCCACCAAACGCGATAGTCGAGGGACGATTTACTGTTCAATGCCTGCTTGGGATGGTCATATTCAAAAATTAAATATGACATAAAACTAATTAGTTGACCGATACCAATTTATCTACCTGAAAATGGACCTCGACCTCCCTATAGACGATAATTATTTCCATTGTATTTTTCCAAGCATTCAACATGGCTTGGCTATGGAATATATCTACCAGTTCAAAAAAATTGACCAAATATGGGTGCAAGAGTTAGTCAGAGGCCCCAATTGTGAAGATACACACAAATACCTATTTCATCCTCCCTGGCATAAGCGAGAGTTTCACTGAACTCGGGAAGCCAATAGTAAATATAGTAGGGATCCCATACTTACGCTGCGGTCGAGTCAAGGTATTTGTAACTGACATTGAACAAACTTTCCTATACACTCTGTAGATATCGATAGAATTTGTAGTAATGGTTTCAGATTTGGTCGAGCTAGATTGATCTTTCCAAAGTCTTTTACCATTTTGAAGATGGCGGAGATTGGAGATTGGACTTCAAAATAGTTGACTCATATTGTGTACTTCTATCGCTGTAACTTCATTGAGATCGGTATGAAGCAAATAAATTTATTAGGGTATCGTATTATCATATTTATAAGGTTCATAGATATTATTTTAAGAAATAGGCCCAACATGGGTCGGGCTCCTATGTTTGATCTTGATGGTAATGAGTCCATTGGAACATTGGACAACTTCACTAGAGTGACTGACTACTTAGAAAATTCTAACATGTTTGTCTTCAAAAGGAGAATTGATATTGACCATATCTTTGGCCAATGAGTAGGAGACAAACTTTATTTCCTTATCGATATAAAAAACCTTAACTTCGCCTATGTTCTTAATTATTCACTTAATCTTTAAATGCCAACTCACGAATGCAATAAGGAATTTTGTGAGCTAAAAAATTCCATGTAAGACGACCAAAAGAAGTCCATAAACGGTTTGGTTTAGATGCAAGTAGACCACTTAAAAGGTTAACACAAAATACTAGATGGTGGTGTAACCGTAAAATGACTCACGAGAAGGGATTTACGATGGAAGCTATGACTGAATAACTAAGACCTAGGGATTATCTTTCTGAATAACCTGAATAAAAAGAGTTAATATAACTCATGGCCATGTTTTTTATAGGAAACCTCTCACCCTTCACTTTTTAATTTCTAATTATTGTAACGTGCATGAAGCTATAAAAGCAGTTGCTCGCAACATCTAGGGAGCTACAACACCGTTAAGCAATCTTAGTTTCTGAAACCCACTGATAAGCTTTTGACACAGGTCAGTTTTTCTAAATATTTTGAATCCCGAATAATCAAGCTACTGCTAAGCTAAGTCCGGGAATCAGAGCTCCAACAAAACTTGACAGTCCACCATAATTACAGCCTAACGACCTAAAAAATAAAATCAACATCATCAACCAGTCAAAACAAAACTATTCCGATTATCCAGACTCGGCTAATAGACCATGCACTCTTTTTGTTTACTTTTTAAAATAGATTACAAACCAAAAAGTTCAAACATGTTGGATTTGGAAAATGTGACATAACCATCTTCCACTTAGTTCCCATAAATTATAGAGCGACTAATAAACATATTATTAATCGAATTACTATACTTGGTAAACCATGTATCTATTGATACCTAATAATAAACAAATAATACATTATATTTAGTAGCGATCCCATAAATAATCTATGTCATGTATAAACACTTTATTAATTTAAAAAAATGATATAAATATGATTTTTTTAAGATGAATATGTTTTTTCTTTAATCCGAAAATGTTGTGACTAAATCCGACATATTCACAACCTTATAGACATTATTTATTAATATATGAGCTCAACTCGCTTTGGTAACTAAGTTCAATAAGATTATTTTATTTATTGAATAAATAATCATTGAATTTTTAATAAGTTTGTTCACCAACTATCGGCAGCTTAACCAATTCGTATTTTCGTATGCATAATAATAAATTAATCGAAATTGTCTTGGCTGGACTGAATATGACCTCGTTATTTATATATGGAATTATTTGGTTTCGTAAAGGATAATAAAAAAAGATTCTTGATCCAAACAGGATATTCCAATTCCAGGCCTTGACGTTACATTTAGCATTGCAAATTCTTCGAGGTTTGACTGGAATTCATTGGCGCGTAATTTAATAATTAAACAAAACTTAAAATAATATATGAATAATTGCAATAACTAGAGATCATGCTGAATGGAACTATATGATTTTGTTCTGATCTGAATTATATTCTCATTAAACCTAGTTTTATTTAAGGAATATATATCAAGTAAAAATGATAATTATCATTTCTCTTAAGATTGAAATATAAAATATTGTTTGTCTAAAAACTTTAGATGATATAATTTATTAATGGTTGACGATAACAAAATGAAAATATATTTGTTTTAAAAAATAGATAAAAATAGTTTGATTCGATAGTTTTTAATAACCGATAATAAAATATAATTTAAAAATAATTAAATTATTTTTTTATAATTCTGTAACATTAATTTAATGGTGTATCGACAATTGTTACTTTATTATAGAATAATGATCATATTAATAAAAAAAAAAGTTATTATGTAATCATGTATATAGAGGACGGATTAAACTAAGTTTTTTGGAAAAAAAATGCAAATATTGAAATTTTAAGAGTAAACTATAGAGAAAAGTACGAGTAAATACTCACTCAACTATCTAATTACCCACTAATATCCGTTTTTTTGGATAGTGTCACTTGGTACCTCAAATTGAAATTTGGACAAAAATACACCCGACTATATATTCCCGTTGGTACCTTCACCAGTACTAACCTGAGAGTTGTTTGAAAACTAACCTGAGAGTTGTTTGCAACTCTCTCGATTTCCTGAGAGTTGTTTACAACTCTCTCGATTTCCTGAGAATTGTTTGCAACTCTCTCGATTTCCTGAGAGTTGTTTGCAACTCTCTCAATTTCCTGATAGCTGTTACTAGTGAAATTTTATTTTTAAAAAAAATAAAAAAATATCATCAATGGATCTAGTTTTGTTCATTTTAAATAAACAAAAACGACGGTACTTTCAAACTCTTTTCTTGTAAGTTTTAGATTATGCGTATTAATGAACTTCCAAACATTTTTTCTTGTAAGTTTTATATTATGCGGAACATTTTATGGGTTTGTTTCATTTTATTACGGTTTAAACGAACCAAACCCAACAAGTGGTGTCATAGCCACCCCTAAAGGAAAATGTAATTTATATCATGTTCTTCGATACATAAATCATGTGATTTTTCTCTTATGAAAATTATCAATGCATGATATTAGTTGTTGATTGTTTGATAGAGGTGCATGGATCTAGAGTTGAAAATCATTGGTTGATTAAAGATTAAATCATGTTACGTTATATGTTTTATCAATTGAGAAATATTTTTGGTCCAATTTAGGGTTTTGGGGATATTTGGAATTCACATCGCAACGATAAAAGAAGTGTTGTCACGAAAAATGAATCCCACAATATGTTTAAAAAACCAGTAGTTTTTTCATCATGCTGTTCCATATATTCGTCACGATAGATGATAGTATTTTACGCCATCACCACAAAGCCTCGGTTGGTTATCGCGACGATAACATGAAGCGTCACAACACCATCTGCGGTTGTCGTGATAACAACATGGTTGTTACGGTGATAGGATATTATTTTATTATGTTTATTTTCATTTCCATATTTTATATTAGGGATTTGGGCGATTCCTATTGAAGGCATCTCAAACCCTACTTTTTTTTAGACTTTGATGAATAAAAATTGAGATTTTTATTTGAGTCTCTGAGTCACTTATACTCTAACCTATGATTAGATATATATATATATATATATATATTGTTTTCTTCTTCTAATATTTCGCCACGCCATCAGTTAGTGTCAGAGACCAGCAATTTCTGCTATGCAGATACATGAATCATGTTCCGGGTACCTTTTGATTTGAAGGCTAGAATAGAGAATGACATCTTCCAGTCTACCTGCACAATTGGAGGAAGAATTTTCAAATTTGTCATCGATACAAATATCTACGAGAATCTGATTTCAGAGGAGGCTGTTCAGAAACTGCGTTGAAGACTGAAGCTTTTCCATACCCGTACATACTGTCAGGACTGATAGAGTATCCTGAGGTAACAGTTTCTAACGCTGTCAAATTGCATTTTCTAGTTGGTAATTACAAAGATACAACATGGTGTGACATAGTTCATATGGAAGTTTGCCATCTAGTTTTAGGACGTCCATGACGATTTACGAGAAATTCTACTTATGATAGTAGAACAAATCGAGACAGTTTTGTGAAAGATGGTATCAAGTTTATATTAGTGTCATCTAGAGTAGTCTCTCCAAAACCACCACCAGTTAAGGAGTTTCATGCTCAAATTGCACCAAGAAATTCGACTAAGATTACTCATGCAATTGAGTTTCTCATAAAAGTTTTTGTTTGCCAAAAATGATAAGGTATAAATTCAATATTGATGTTGCAACTCTTCACCATGAAGCTTTATGTCAAATAATAATAAGGAAACATATACTCGAGATCTCAAAAATTACTTCAAAGTTAAAGAAATTGAAAATTGACCATACCAAGGAAATTCTGGTAGGTTTGTGTTTTATATAATTTCCTTAGTAGCTTAGAAGTTTTGTTTATAACTTCTATCATGAGAATTGGTGAGTTAGTAAACTGGTTTAGTATGGTAGAAGAATCAAAAAGTTAAACTTAAACATCTTGAGATACATACAATGAGTTTTCAGCACTGACAAAAAATATGATAGAATAATTGATAAAGCTTACGGTTCATGATCAAAGACATCTAACGAATCACATGATGAAGATTGATGTTTCTTCTACAAGAATATGAGACACATAAAAAGAGATGGTAAAAATTATAAAATTTATAT
Organism: Limnanthes douglasii subsp. nivea; assembly: GCA_036936605.1. Lineage (NCBI taxonomy): Eukaryota > Viridiplantae > Streptophyta > Magnoliopsida > Brassicales > Limnanthaceae > Limnanthes > Limnanthes douglasii. The sequence continues at coordinate 284,624,044 of JAUPFV010000005.1, read as the reverse complement.
GAAAGTTAAAGTAATCTCTCAACTTTGATACGATTTGAAGTCATTTTAGTTTCAGTTGCAAGAAATATATTATGGATCTATACGACATTGACCACTCATGTTTGTATTTTTATGCAGAATAGTATAAGAAGCCAAAGTTTAACTGATAGTAAAAATTATATTTATATAACAAAGGGTTGTTCATGCTTGGTTTTTATCATTTTTATTGTCAATTGTTGATTTTAGGTGGATATTTCTTATATTTGTACATTATTTTAGTAGAAAATTGATCTCTTCTCTTGTATTAGACATCTTTAAATATTCATGTTTTTTAAAATAATTAAATGACATATTTATTATATGATAATATAGTATACATTGAATATTTAATAGTTATTAATAAGTTGTATTTAATAAATATTATTGAGCCTCATAAAAAAAACAATGAACATATATGTATCGAATAAACTAAATTGTAAGACTGCAAATTCAAAAACTATTTGGCACAAAAACTTAGATCATATCTATAAGGAAATAATATATAATCTTATTAATTTTGTTTTTTATGATCCCTTGATTGCTTAGACTTTGGTGTTTGCATCAAATGTATATATGAAAACTAAATGATCTAAGAATATTAGATATATATATATATATATATATATATATATATATACAAAAATAAAGAAATCTTGGATTTGATATATACTAATATCCATTGATTGTTTCTAAGCTTGCTTAGAATAAGAATTTTCATTTTATATAATTTATAAATGACTTATATTGGTAAAAATATCTACACATTATTTTTGAAAAATAAGAAATCCTAGACTAGTTTAGAGATTTTAAAACCAGAGTTAAAAAACAACTTGTTAATAACATTAAGTGTGTCATATATGACTGTGAATACTATGACATATATGATAGTCGAGGTAAACAATGGCATTGACCATTTTCAAAGTACCTGGAAGAGATAAGAAACTGTACGCCTAAAGATATAGTGAGAAGTATGATTAGTGATTTAACTTTACTATTGTCAATACATGATGAAACAACTAAATGTGTTGCATATAGTCTAAATAAAGTCTCTACAAAAATAATCATTAAGATCGCTTAAAACATATGTATGTTTGGGGATGTCCATCTAAGGCGAAGCTTTATAAGTTGAATGAAAATGAAATTGGACTCTAAGACCGTTAGTTGTTATTTTATTGGATATTCATAACATTAAAAGATTCTAACTTTTATGATACTTCCACTAAAAATATATTTGAGATGATAATAACACAGAATTTTTTATGGAACTTAACTTCGTAGGGAAGAATTTATGAATAAATATTCATTTTGTAAATCTATAAAGATTCGTAAAAGTTCTAACGAATATACTCATGTATCAAATGATTTAGTTCCATTAACAATCATTTCAATCTTGTTAGAACATGAAGTTACTTAAGATGGTGTTTGTCTTCAATGTAAGGAACAAAATAAAATTATTCAAGAATATCGAACTCTACATCATCATAAAGTCAAAATTAAAGTAATAATATCGTTAACAATTTCTGGAGAAATAAAGAATGTTGTATATTTTGATTATATAATGTATATTAAAAAACATAAAGATTCATATGGTGTAATAAAAAAATATCCTTCGTGTTTTATTTAAGCTCTGAAAACTTTTGATTCTCACTTGTAGATTAACACTATAAAGGAAAAGTATAAGTCAATACAAGAAAATGTGATTTGAGAGCTTGTCCTGTTATTTGAAACAAATAAGCCAATCAGTTGTAAGTAGATTTACAGAACTAAATATGATCCCAAAATAAAGTATAGAGACATAAAAAATCTCGTTGATTTCACCGAATAACTCTTTTTACGACCATAATACTAGTTGTACACATCGATCCATAGCTTCACCAAATGAAAGTAAAGAACGATTTTGCTTGATGCTAACATTGATAAATTATCTATATGATGCAACAATAATTTTCAAATTGGTGATTCAAAGTAAATGGTATGCAAACTTTAACAATCCATATATAAGATAAAAACGGTTCTAAAATTGATATCATAAGTTCTTATAAGTAATATTCTCTTTTAGTAATTAGATAACTCACCGATAGTTTTGGAACATCGGTTTATACATTTGTTAGCACCAGTAGAAGGGTTGAAGAAAAAAAAAGCTATACTAACTTTGCCGTAAAATCACCAACAACGAGATAGCCGTGAGGCGTACCTATAGGTAAAACAATGACGATGACGGTGAATATAGGTAATATATAGCTTAAGATGACAATGAATATCGGCAACATAGAGTCTAAGGTGGAAAAAATATCGGTAACGTAGAGCCTAATATGACAAAGAATACCAGTAAAATGAAGTCTAAGATGATGTATAAGTCACACATATCATCGTATATACATCTTTATATTACTAAAGTGATTGATGTTAAAGTCAATAGACATCGTAAATTTAGATTCATAACTTTAAGAGTGTTTGAGAACACAAATATATGGTAAATTTTTCAAGAATTTTGAATCTTCAAACTCAAAGTAAATATAAATTTGTATCCATAACCTTATTGTAACAAAGTTGAAAAAAACAAACACATTTTTTACACTTTAAAGAAAATTTACAATTCATTTATTTGATGAGTTTCTCAACCTATATACTACTAATTGAAGTGTTTTGTGAAAGTCTAGGGGTGATTATGCGATACGAAAATCTCTTAGTGGTGATAGTGCGATACGAGAATCTTTTAGCGTAAGTATAAGTAAATTTACCTTGTTTAGGTCCTGGTTTTTAGAGAGAGAAAGTGAAAGCTTTTTGGTTAAGTAGAGAGAGAAAGTATTATCTTATTCATCTCGGGATCTGTGCAGCGTGTGTGGTCCTTTTATAGTACAATTGCGGACCCCACACGCTTTAATTCCCATTTATTACATTTTTAGTCCCTGCATCTTATTTTCTTCCTATTCTAGCTATTTCTTAGATAGCTTATACAATTTCCCCCTCACACAATTTCCTCTTTGCATTTTCCTCCTATCGTACTTCTTCTTTACAATTTTCTCCTATCATGTTTCTTCTTCATACTTTTCTCCTTGTCTTTTATTCTTCCTTATCAATAGCCCCCCAGTCCTAGTAAAAGTTCTTTTACTAGGACTGAAGAATTCTCCGACTATTCATTTCACATCCCCTCGAATAATTCTTCTTCAGGCAAAGTATGAAAATTTTTGATACCCTAATAATTTGCCTCGAACTTTCGAAGCCAAAGAGTTTTCCTCGAAAATCTCCTTTCTTCGAGTCCTAATGATTTGCCTCGAACTTTTCGAAGCCAAAGAATCTTCCTCAAAACAATCTCCTTTCTTCGAATTAATCCTGATAACTGGGGCCCCCTAATCCTTGCACCATTTTAGCCACATGAGCCCCTCGATTTTGACTGTATCAATGCCCCAAAATTATCCAATTCAAGGCTAAATGAGGTGCCAAGATTAATCTATCTGTCACGACGTCAACAATCAACAATGCTTGTCAGCATATCTTTTTAGAAACGCTTCCTATTCCCAAGACATTTTCTGACTAGAGAAACTCTGCATCTTCCTCTCTGGTTTGTGTCAGTACAATTTGCACCTATATAGCCCATAATGGCCCTAGGCAAAAGTCCTCGGGCCTGGTCTATTTGGGAGTCCCACCTTCATCTATAAATATGGATCTTCTCTCCTCATTACTCCAAATTTTGTTCAAACTTTTCTAGAGAGAGAAAGTTGGCGAGTAAACCCCGTCGGATTCCTGATTGGTTGTTGATCAGCAAAAGGTTCAAGGAGAGAGTTGCTGCTGGGGAAGACGTGAGGCCCCAACCCCAACCATCTGTTACTACTTTCTTTGGTACCTGGCCTCCCTCAGTAGATTCGACTGCCATTATTCCCCTCGAAGTCGCACGACAAAGTCTACGTAGTGATTCTAATCCCCTCGGAAGCATGGGTAAAGATAGATAGCACAAACACTCATCTGGGAAGAGAAAGAGATCTCATAAAGATAGGAAGAGTTCACAGGAGCGAAAACGTGCCAAAAACATGCCAATGGTCATTCGAGAGCCTGCTTCCACGACAGCAGTCGAGGATCTCCCCCGGACATCTACCAGCCCTCCTCGAATATCCATTAGCCCTCCTCGGACATCTACCAGCCCTCGTCGGACATCTATCAGTCCTCCGCGAAAAAAGGATTTGGATGAGTTAAGTCTGCCCTCTACTCCCTCTATGACCATTCATGGGACTCAGTTTTCTTCTTCGAAGACGATCATTACCAAAAAGGACATGCAAAACAGACGAAGCGAAAGCCTAGATGCCAAAAGAAAAGCACCTACGACAGTGTCCCTCGAACCGAAAGTTCCTGTAATCCCCTCTTTAGGGTCCTCGAGCAACACGACCTCCTCTTCTCGAACAATATCCGAAGAACAAGCTCGTCGGATTGCCCCATAATCCAAAGGGGATATCATGCTACCCTTAGAGCTGGATAGCATTGCCGGTCGCAATATTCGGGGCATCGAAAATAAACACATGGTAGCTTTGTACAATATCAAGTACAAGTTTTTTCATAAGACGAAGAGGCTATACTGAGGACTCGATGGTGCATCCCCTTATATATTACGATCAGATTCCCCTCGGAAGGTGAGACGCCTCTGTCAGTGAGGGACAATGAGCTTGTAGTGTATACTAAGATCATGAACTGGGGGCTAAGGTATCCCTTAGACCCCTTCTTCATCGAATATTTGGCGAAGATAGACCTTTGTCCTTCACAAGTTGGCCCCAATATGTGGTTTACTCTGATGGCCTGTATTATGGCCTCTAGGCTCTCAGGTCACGAATTTTTATTAGAGCAACTCATCGGCCTTGCTGGTCTGGCCAAGAATCCTTTCTTTCCCTTTTATTCGTTGACTTTCAACCGGGGACAAAAAGTCTTGAGAGATCTGTTAGAGGCTGACAAGAAATGGAGGCAACAATTCGTGTTCTTCTCCGGCTACTGGGAGACCGGGTCAGAGGCCACCCCCTCAAATCCTCACAAGTTGTCTTTGATGTGGACCAACAAATGTAAGTTTCTGGTCTCCGAAGCTACTTTTTCTGCGTCGAATTTTGCTATGTGACTATACTTTATGTTGGCTGCTTACTTTTTGCAGCTATGACCGGGGTATCGAAGCCCTATTCTGACTATGTTGAGGGTGCCACTAACGTGTTCACCAAACTTCACCTGTGGGCCAAAGAGCACTGGGAGAACCGATTTCGACTCTGCTTTACGGATAATAATCTAGCCAGGAGTCGACTGTGGAGGCTCAATCCCCTCGACCGAATTAGTATGAGAGGATTAATGACTCCTCCATCGGAACAAGAAGTTATGGAGCGCGTGAGCAAAAATGATATAGTGATTTATCTCCCCAAACGCTCTCGTTCAAAGAGTCATCTTGGGGATCCTCCTGACGAGGAGGTTTCAACCAAAAAGCAACAGTTGGGTCGCGAGGGAATAGTTAACACTCAAGAGCTACCTCCCTCAATCAATGCTGTATCGTCTAATTCCAATTCTCCACCTACTACTTCCATCATTCCACCAAAAAAGGGTGCCAAGGCAAAAGATAAGAAGAAGAAAGTTGTCCTAGAACCCATCCAAGAATTATCCGAAGATGGTGAAACACCAGACAATCAACAAGAAACTGCTCAGGTCGACGAAATTAAAGAAATATCAAGTGAGCCTGAAAAAGAAGGTGGTGATTCACCCACATAACGTTCACATCAAACACCACACTCTCCTCTTACTGAAACATCCAGTCCTGCCCCCCTCGAAAATAGTCCAAAGCTAGCACCTCTCCCCATTCCTTAGAGCAATCCTCCTCATTATATTGATCCAGATACTCTTGGTGGTGGGTTTTCTGATTTTGACTCTACAGAGTTAGGGTCTCCGACGAGCTCCTTCGAAGTTCCTTTGGACGATGAATTCTCACTAAATCTTCGACGACTGTTGCATACCTCAGTTAAGAGAGGGAAGAAGATGCAGCACCTTGAGAAGCGGAAAAATCATTACAAATTTAAGTCATTGTTGGTTACTTCTCAGCTCGAAGAAGCCAAGAAACAGCACGCAGTCATAGAGAGCCAAACAGATGCTTTGTATGAGCGTTTATCTGCCTCCAAAGATTATGTGGTGATGCTGGAGAGGCGCTGTCAGGAAGAGAGGGATCTGTATAAGAAAAAGATCGATACCCAAGAAAAATTAATAGCTGAATACAAGAAAGGACATCGTCTAGCCTGTGACGGATTCGAAGACTGTACTAACAGCTTTAAAAAAGTGAAGGAAGATCGAGATCAGTTAGTAAAGCAGGTTGAAAACTTCCCTAGACAAGTCGAGGAGGAAAAAGATAAAGTTGTGAATGCTTATGCAGCTACGTGCACAAGCAAATTGAATGCCCGGGATGCCACAACTCGAGCGGGCTTAATCATTCAAATCTATGCTGAACATCCTGAGTATGATTTAGGGAGTTTTTGGAAGCTTGTCCCCCCGGAACTTCGTCCTCCCAACATAGTAGTAAGTGATAGCGAAGAATCAGAAACAGAGGGGAGTGTCTCCTCAAAGAATTCAGACTAAGAGAAATGTGGGGTATTGGAATATTTTTTGTTTATGGCCTTATGAGGTTTTTTTTGTAAGTTGGCTGACTAAGGAATGTTGTATATGCTGATTTTTTAACTGATGTTTGTATTTGTGTTATCATATCATTTGTGTTTTTCCAATTGTCACATAATTGATCATCATTAAGCGAGGCGTAAATTCAAGCCAGGGCACAAAATATTGAGACCTAAACAATAATTCGAGGAGATAACCCCTTAGATCGCCCTAAATTGTTTAAGGCAAAGGAAAGTTCAAGGCACAAATTATTATATCCCTAAAGACAATTCGGGGAGATGACCCTTCGAGGCATAGCTTGCTGTAACCGAAATAATAGTTAAAGTAAAGAAAATTCAAGGCACGCATTCATGTGACCCAAATAATAATTCGAAGAGACAATAATTTGAGGCACATCTTGTTGTGACCCAAATAATAGCTAAGGCAAAATAGAATTCGAGGCACACATTAATGTGACCCAAATAATAATTCAAAGAGACAATAATTCGAGGCACAGCTTGCTGTGACCCAAATAATAGTTAAGGCAAAATAGAATTCGAGGCACACATTAATGTGACCCAAATAATAATTCGAAGATACAAGAATTCGAGGCACAGCTTGCTGTGACCCAAATAATAGCTAAAGTAAAGAAAATTTGAGGCACACATTAAGGTGACCCAAATAATAATTCGAAGAGACAACAATTCGAGGCACAGCTTGCTGTGACCCAAATAATAGTTAAAGTAAAGAAAATTCGAGGCACACATTAAGGTGACCAAAATAATAATTCGAAGAGACAAAAATTCGAGCCACAGCTTGTTGTGACCCAAATAATAGTTAAGGCAAAGAATTCTTTATATTAAGCAGCTCATAGGAACACCTCATTAAAACCTTCCTGCGTCTAACATGGTAGGAAAGAGTATGCCCTCGCTAAGTTTCGTACTGGAAGATACAAAAAAGGGTACAAACATTACTTGCTAACTATCTCCTCAATCAAGATACAATTTCAAGTTCTCAATGTTCCACGGGAGGTGGAGATATCGCCCTTCCTTGTCTTTTAGCCGATACGTGGCCGATTAATTTCTCGGTGACCTCATAAGGGCCTTCCCAATTTGGTCCCAACTTACCCAGGCTCTTGTCTTTCGTGTGCAAGAAAACTTTTCGTAGGACTTTATCTCCCACTTTAAAACCTTTGTGCTTTACTTTAGACGCATATCGACTCCTCATAAGAGTCTAATAATGGAGAGACGTCAACTGTGCTTGCTGTCTTTTTTCTTCAACCAAATCTAGAGCCCGTGCTCTGCTTTGGTCATTCGTGTCTGTTGCATATGTTGCCACGCGATGTGAAGGGAAAACAATCTCGGGAGGGACAATAATGTCCATTCCATAGACTAAGGCAAATGGAGATACAGCAGTTGCCGTTCGTGGAGTCGTCCTGTAAGCCCACAGTACTTCCTGCAAATAGTCGGACCATTTTCCCGCCTTTCCTTCCAAGTTCTTTTTCAAACCATCGAGAATCATGCGATTAGTCACTTCCACTTGCCCATTAGTTTGGGGGTGAATTGGTGCAGAAAAACATTGTCGTATGCCCCGGGAGACACAAAAACTTTTGAACTCCTTGTTATCAAATTGAGGTCTGTTATCTATTGTGATCTGCAATGGTATGCCAAAATGACAACAAATGTTCGACACAACAAACTTGATCACATCTTTGGCCTTTGTCCCTGCTAATGGTTCTGCTTCTACCCACTTAGAGAAATAATCCACTGCTACAATGATGGTTTGCCTGCCACCAGATGCCACTGGCAAAGGCCCGACGAGATCAATGCCCCACCTATCGAATGAGACTGCTTCCGAAATACTCTCTAACAATACCCTGGGCTTATGGATCACATTGGCATAGCGCTGACACGTGTCACATCGTTTGACTAAATCTTTTGCATCTGCAGTAATAGTAGGTCAATAGTAACCAGCTAGAAACACTCATCAAATTAATGCCTTATACCCGCAATGGGCGGAACCTTCCCTATCGTGTAATTCAGACAGGATGATTTGTGACTCAGCCTTGTTCAGACACCTTCACAATGGTCGACTCAGAGAATTCTTATACAGCACGCCTCGCAGCAGGATATACCCATGAGACTTGAACCTGATTTTCCTAGCCTCGTACTTTTCGACGGGTAAAATATCGTTTTCCAAAAAGTCGATGATGGCCGACCTCCAATCATCCGTAATCACATTACTTTCCTCGGGAATGTTCACTGCATGCTCGTCTGCAATCAAGATCGAGGGATGCTCCTGAATCAAGACCCAAGGGTATCCCTCCGTTCATGAAGCGGAGGCCAGAGAATCTGGGACAACATTTAATTCCCTTCGAATAAAGCTCATACCTGACTTCCTCAAACTCAGATACCAAATCTTTCAATGCTTTCAAATACTGTATCAGCTTATCTTTTCTGGCTTCAGACTCTCCCGAAGCCTGGTTTATCACCAACTATGAATCGCTGACCAGTTTAACCTTCTTAGCCCCACATATCTGAGCCAAACGCAGGCCCGCTAGTGCAGCTTCATACGTAGCTTCGTTGTTAGTGGCCTTAAAACCGAATCGAATGGCTTGGAACATAGCTATCCCTTCTGGAGAAATCAATTGGACACCTACCTTACTTCCAGAAATGTTCGACCCCCCATCCGTTCGCACCTACCATTCTGTTTCATCAATATGGTCATTGACTTTTTTATCTTCTCTATCCGAATGGAATTCGGCCAAGAAATCAACTAAAACTTGGGCCTTTATCGCCGTTCGAGGCTCAAATGCTATGTCAAAATCTCCCAGTTCCACCGACCACTTAGTCATCCTTCCAGAGATATCAGGCCTTTGTAATAAACCTTTTAGGGGAAAAGCTGTCCGAACGATTATAGGATGTGCCTAGAAGTAAGGTCTCATCTTTCGAGCAGCCGTTACCAAAGCCAACACGACCTTTTCCAATTTGAGATACCGCGTCTCCGCATCCAACAAACTCTTACTGACATAATAGATAGGCTTCAGGAGAGATTCCTCTTCGTGGAGTCGAACGGCACTGACGGCACACCCTGACACGGCTACATAGACAATTAATTTCTCCCATACCAACGGTTTAGACAATACTTTAGGAGACGTCAAATACTCTTGGATTTGGTGAAAATCAGCTGAACATTCATCGGTCCAACAAAACTGTTTCGTATTTCGCAACACCTTAAAGAAGGGTGCACATTTATCCGAAGACCTAGAGATAAATCTATTCAAAACGGCCAATCTCCCTCTCAGAACTTGGACTTCTTTGATATTCCGGGGGGGTGTCATGGTGATTAGATCTTTTATCTGTTCTGGGTCAGCCTCGATGCCTTTTTCGCTGATCATGTAGCCAAGAAATTTGCCCGACCTCACCACGAAAATGCACTTCTCTGGATTGAGTTTCAGATTGACCTTTCTTAAATTGTGAAACGTCTCTTCGAGGTCAGCAAAATGATCTTCGTCCTGCGAACTTTTGACTAGCATATCATCGATATAAGCTTCCATGTTCCGTCCAATCTGTCCCTCAAAGTTTTTATTGACTAGGCGCTGATAAGTCGCCCCTGCATTTTTTAAGCCGAACTGCATAACCTTGTAGCAGTATAACCCTCTCCCGGTAATAAAAGAAGTACTTTCTTCATCATTAGCATCTAACCGGATTTGGTTGTATCATGAGTAAGCGTCCATGAATGACAACAGTCGGTTACCTGAGGTCGAATATACTAACTAATCGATGCGGGGCACTGGAAATTGATCCTTGGGACAAGCTCTGTATAAATCTGTGAAGTCAACGCACATTCTCCACTTGTCATTCTTCTTCCGTACTAATAATGGATTTGATGCCCACACGGGATAATGCGACTCGCGAATGTGGCCTATGCTTAGTAGCCTTTCTACCTCCAAAAGAATAGCAGTAGCCTTTTCCAGAGAGACTGGTCTCCTCTTCTGGACAATAAGTCGAACGTCGAGTCGTACTGCAAGTTTATGACATTAACCTCCGATGGTACTCCAATGACGTCCTGTGCACACCAAGCAAACATATCAATCTTGTTAGATAAAAAAGCAATTAACCTTTCTTTAAGCTCCAAAGAAAGGTTGACTCCGATCTTCAAAGATTTGCCACTCGCAAATTCATGTGCCTTGGAATCTTCTTCCGGGACCAGAAATCCGGGGGTCTCCCTCGGATCATCGCATGGGATGATTTCGGAGAGAGGCCCCTTTAATTGCTATGCTTTGTCTGGCGCTTCTCCCCGAATTCTCTTCGAAGATAAAGTTATCTGGTAACATTCACGGGCCATTTTCTGGCTACTTCGGATTATCCCGACATTGTTCCCGACCACGTACTTTAAATATTTATGCACCGTTGAAATTACGCCATGCATTAGGGACAACCAAGAGCGACCCAAGATGGCGTTATACGAAGTTGGCGCGTCGACGACAATAAACAATACTTCCACCTCTTTCTTGAATGGTCCACGGCCCAATTCAACCACACACTGAAACTCTCCAACCACTACTGCTGTAGCGCCAGTAAAGCCCACTATAGTCATATCGGATCGTCGGATAACTGACGGGTCAGAAATTCTCCTGTAAGTGCTCATAAACAAGATATTCGCTGAGCTCCCTGTATCGATAAGTATCTTCTAAACTTGATCCCCAACGATTCCCGCGACAATCACTACCGCATCCTCATGGGGGCCTGCAACATTTCGCATATCATCACCGTTAAAACAAATAATTGGGGAAGGTAATCGTTGCATGTGTGCTGACACCCCCGCTTCGATCTGGGTAGTCAGGTTGACCATGTGCCTCTTTCGGGAGCTATTGGAATTTCCCGCAATAGTGTCCCCTCCAAAGATTTCCAGGGAATCGAAGAAAGCACAGAGGCTATTCACCTTCCCCCTCGGAATAATCTCTTCCACCATATTTACATTGTTCATCCCCTCCTTGGGATCCAAATACTCTTGTTCAATGTCAAATTCGTCGACCCCTTCAGAAATCACCATGGCTGTGTCAGTGTTCTTTGGGACAGCCTTCACCACGACGTTCTTCTGGGAGTGCTTTTTGACAAACTCTAGTAACATTCCATTCTCGATCAAAGCTTGTACTTCTTTCTTCAAAGCTATGCAGTCCTTGATATCGTGCCCAATATCCTTGTGATACTTGCAATAATTATTAACGCTTCTGCTTTCCCTCGGAGTCTGTATGGGAAAAGGCTTCCTGAACGGTACTTTAGATCTCTCATTGTCAAATATCGCTGCAACATTTTCCGTCAACTCCGTAAAATAGTTGGGTCGAACCCACTTATTCGACATAGGTCTCGTTCCTTGATTGTAATTTTGCTGGCTGCCATAGTACTGTGGGTTTGTTTTCTGCCTCGGCAGATATTGACCCGTACTTTTGGTTTGAACATTAGCGCGGGGGACCTGGCTACTCGGCTCAGATCTTTGAAATTGATTCTGATCCAACTGATCCCCAAACCCTTTCTCTGATGCCTGAGTCTCTTCCACCAGGATCCTCTTCTCGACCTGATCCAATAATGCCCCGAAAGTCATTGCCTGACTCTCTGCCACCATATCCTTCAACAATCCGGGGAGCAGGACCATCCTAAAAGCTGTGAGTGCCACTGAATCCTTACAATATTCCATGTTTGTTTTCGTTTTGACAAACCTATTGGTGTAATTCTTCAAGCTCTCCCCAACCTTCTGTCTGCAATAGATTATCGTGTCTCCATTAGCTCTGAACCTTTTGCTCCCCACAAAGTGCTGTCTGAAGATGTTCCAGAACATGTCAAAATTCTTTATCGAGCCCTGCGGAAGCCTATTATACCACTTAGAAGCTACCTCCTTGAAGTTTTGAGAAAAAACTCTACACAGCAACTTATCATCATCGTCGAAATTAATCATAATTTTTTTGAATTGTTCGATGTGATTATCCGGGTCTTGCGTCCCATCGAATTTTTCTAACTTTGAAATATCGAAATGCTTAGGGAGGTTTCCCACCAAAATGTCCGGGGACAGAGGAGAGGCTCTCCAATTGTGACTCGTGCGATACACGTTGGACCTTAAATTGTCATTGTTCGGAAAGTATAACCCTTCCTCGGATGGTAGAGTATATTGATGCTGCCATTCCAAATTTCGCGGGCCCATGTCTTCTTTCCTATCAGGAAACTTTGCCTGGCCATAAGCCCGATCGTCAACTTGAGCACGGTAACTCTTCTCCCTCGGAGACTTCCTCTCCGAGCTTCTTCCTCTTTGGTAATCAGTGTATCTGCGATCACGTTTTTTCTTTCTGTGGTATTTTCGAGGGGACGACTCCGACGAGCTGTATCGAGAGTAATTGATCGATTCAGGCGAACCTATATGTCGCATCTCTCTCCTCCTCGACGGTCACCGTTCGTGCCCCCGATAACTATTGTCTCTGTTTTTTGGACGAAGTTCGGTGTCGCACTCCTCTTTTTCACTAACCGGCTCCCTCCTTATCTCGGAACGAAGATTTACCTGTACGACATCCTTTTCGACCTTCAGTCTTTCGATTTCTAGCAACAATTCATTCCTTCGAGTCAGAAGGTCTGAGTCATCGAAAGCGTCTCCGACTCGCTGGCCCCCTTGTCCCTCGTACTCCGTGTCGTTCCGGTAGTCATCGCCCACTAGGTTTTCCTCGCAATTATTGACAAGATCATCCCCTTGTTCTTCCATAGTTCTCCTCGGAATAGGAATTATTTCCAGGAAGCGATTGTCGTCAGAGCGATCGTCGCTTCCCACAGACGGCGCCACTGAAGAGTTTTATAAAAGTCTAGGGGTGATTATGCGATACGAAAATCTCTTAGTGGTGATAGTGCGATACGAGAATATTTTAGCGTCATTATAAGTAAATTTACCTTGTTTAGGTGCTGGTTTTTAGAGAGAGAAAGTGAAAGATGTTTGGTTAAGTAGAGAGAGAAAGTATTATCTTATTCATCTCCGGATTTGTGAAGCGTGTACGGTCCTTTTATAGTACAATTGCGGACCCCACGCGCTTTAATTCCCATTTATTACATTTTTAGTCCATGCATCTTATTTTCTTCCTATTCTATCTATTTCTTAGATAGCTTATACAATTTTCCCCTCACACAATTTCCTATTTGCATTTTCCTCATATCTTACTTCTTCTTTACAATTTTCTCCTATCATGTTTCTTCTTCATACTTTTATCTTTGTCTTTTATTCTTCTTTATCACTAATTACGATCAGTTTCAAGCGCGTATTTTATTATCTTACACAGAGAGTGTGTATAACTTATTTACTTATTATAATGATATCATTTACAAATGATACACTCAAAAAGATCAAAGTTATATTTGTTAAAAAATTCATTTCATTCACCTACACAATTATAATTTTTATTCAATACTTATATTAATATCAAATTATTTTTACTTCTTTATTCTAAAAAAAATTATTTTATAGGTTGAAATGGATTAGGATGGACCTTTACTAGCAACGTATACGTACATGATTTCTGTTGAGTCAAGACAAAACACAAGTGCGTTCGTCAACCTTATTTTATATAATTTCCATTTCATTATCTTTTACCTTTACCAGTAGATTATTTGCAAAATATTAACGATTTAATAATAAATAGATATAATTAAGTCATTTACATTTTTTTAGTATAATTTATTTGCACATGTTACATTTTTTTGGTTGAATTTTATTATGTAATAATGATTGTTTGATGTATTTAATTTCCAATTATTGTATTTGTTGTTATATTTTATTATTGCATGATTGCTTTTTGGCGTATTTGCTTTGTATATGTAGTTAAATTTTATTATCGAACACTTATTTATTTGGTTTATTTAACTTGTACTTTAAATAAACTTATTTTTTTTTTATGTATAACACCGGTTTTAATTTTATTTGAAGATATTATAACGCTAAACTCAAAAAACTTTATAAATAAATTATACAAACTGGAAACCAATTTGATGATCAATCATAATCGTTTTTCCTCAAAATGTGCTACATATACAACGGTCTCACGATTTTTTAGTCTAGTACCATATGATTAATATTTTAAAACTGGTTTTCATTGAGAGCATCGTAATTCTCGTACATTCTCAATGTTAATTGTCATTGTAGTGACTTAGATCTATAACCCGATACATAATTAGCTTTTCTAACTCAATCTAGATTTATTGTTAATTTATTTTTATATGTGAAATGACGACCCGATCAATACAATGTATACCATAAAATTGATAAATATTACAAAGAACCGTATCAAAATTAACTAACCATTAATAATGCTCTATGGTGTTTTGAACCGCGACAGTCGTTTTTTTAAGTAACTAACTTCAAGTTGGTTCGAAGCTATAAGATATTTTTTGAGTTTGAACTTTAGATTTGCATTAAGTTTCAAATGTTTTATTTTTTATGTTTTTCATATTATTTTTGGGAAAATTTAATTTATAGTAACCAATGAACCAATGAACAAATAACATTTCCCGAGTTCACCATGTATTGGTGAAAATATGCTTACATTTCCATGTCTATTTTCTTCGACCAGTGATGAAATTATTCTATGTTAAGCGTGTTTATTCTCACCAACAAAAAATGTTAAACAATAAAGAGAGAAGTAGCCGCAGGAGGCGGCTAGGGTTTTGTGTTTATTAGAAAATTGTTTCTTTTTGTATTGAACTGTTTTTTATAATGATAAACCCAAGTAAGGCTCTCAATATATAGAGAACTTAAAGGCCTATACAAGGAAACTTAATACACTGAATCTTCTAACAATATCCAAACATGACAAACATTTTTAATACTATGCAGCGTGAATGTGTTACATGCTAGCGCACTAAACACATGTTATTGCGTGAATATTCTAACACTCCCCCTCAAGTTGTGTAGTGGGATCACCAATACCCAACTTGGATAAAACTGATTCGAATGTTCTTGCAGCAACCGTTTTTGTCAGGATGTCTGCTAGTTGGTCTTCAGATCTAACAAACGGAAGTTCGACTATCCCATCTTCAATCTTTTCTTTTATGAAGTGCCTATCTATTTTAACGTGCTTTGTTCTATCGTGCTGTATCGGGTTCTCTGAAATCTTAATCGCAGCTTTATTATCGCACATGAACTGAGTTGGACACTTAAGAGGGGATCCGATTTCTTTCATTATCTTTTTTAACCAAAGTATCTCGGTAATCCCCTTAACGATTCCTATAAATTCTGATTCAGCACTTGATAGTGATACTACTGTTTGTTTCTTACTCCTCCAAGTCACCAAGTTACCTCCAAGAAGAGTAAAGTAGCCAGCCGTTGATCGCTTGTCGTTAGGATTCCCTCCCCAATCAGCATCTGTGAATACTTCAACATCAAGGTGTCCATTTTTCTTAAAAATTATGCCTCTTCCTGGTGTACCTTTGAGATATCGAATAATCCTCATTACTGTCTCCATATGGTGTTCCTGAGGATGATGCATGAATTAGCTAACTAATCCTACCGCGTATGCAATGTCGGGTAGAGTGTAAGCCATGTAAATTAATTTCCCACCAACCTTTGGTACCTTTCTTTACTCGCTGGTCTGGCCCCTTCAATTATCTTTAGTTTGTGATTCACAACCATAGGAGTGTCATTTGGTTTGCAATCCACCATGCCAACTTCAGCTACTAAATCCAATATATACTTCCGTTGGGAGATATAAATCCCTCATATTGACCTAAGAACCTCGATTCCTAGGAAATACTCCAATCCCCAAGGTCTTTCATTTCAAACTCCTTAAAGAGGTTTTTCCTAAGAGAGCTAATTTCTTCTTCGTCATTCCATGTTATAATCATATCGGCGATATATATTATAAGACAAGTGACTAATTTTCCTCTCTTTTTGTAAAACAATGTATGATCCCCATTACTCTGTTTGTAGCTATACTACTTCATTGCCATTGTAAATCTCCCAAACCAAGCATGAGGAGACTGTTTGAGCTCATATAATGCCTTTTCAGTTTACATACCTCATTTTCTTGAAAACCATCAGAGAAACCTGGTGGGGGTTCCATATATACCTTTTCTTCCAAGTCTCTATGTAAGAAAGCATTCTTTACATCAAATTGATGAAGAGGCCAATCTTTATTCGCGGCTATTGAAAGTAAAACTCTGATAGTGTCAATCTTTGCAACTGGAGAGAACGTTTTAGAGTAGTCTATACCATATGTTTGTGTATATCCTTTGGCAACCAATCTTGCCTTGTGTCGCTCAATGGTGCCATCAGAATTATATTTTATATTAAACACCCATCTACACCCGACTGCTTTCTTCCTTTGTGGTAACACACAATTCTCCCATGTATCATTCTTTTTTAGAGCTTCCATTTTGGTATTCATTGCCTCATGCCATTCAGTCATCTTCTTAACTTCTTGAGTTGTTTTAAGGATTTCTTCATAGAGAATAATAGCTGAAAACGTCTTTGCAATCTTCATCATTCCTTTCCTGTTCGTTTTTACCGGATATGTAAAAGCACTAGGAACGTGTTCCGGTGAATACCGGTCAGGAGAAACCTCTCTATTTTTTCTTGGGGGAAGAACCAGAGTTTGAGTTTTAACAAATAAACTTCTTGAAATGTCATGGTCAGTAGCATTTTGTGAATTATGACATTGTAAATTGTTTACCTCTTGATAGACATTTTCTTTGGCTGATTCGCTGGTAGTATCCATGGCATTTATTTTGTGTTGGACATTGTCTTCGGGAGAATCATTGGTGGTAAGAACTGTCTCGTCAGTCTCCTTTATGTTGGAAGAGGCGTGTTCGGTGGCACCATCTACCGACTCTGTCGGCACATCCTCAAAGTTACTTTCATATAGCAACCAGTCGAGTGATTCACTTACTTTCTCCCCCTGAGCACGAGATTGGTGGTAAAAATAATAATCGGATTCTAAGAAGTCACAGTCCATGGTGACATGGATTCGACGAGTAAATGGATTGTAACACCGATAACTCATTTGATGGATACCGTACCCAACGAATACACACTTTTCAGCACACGTATTAAGTTTGTTTTGACTAGTTTTAGAGATATGAACAAACTTTGAACAACCAAAGATACGAGGTGGTAAGGTCATAACAGATGGAATTGTAACTTGGGTGGCAAGCACTTGTAATGGAGTTTTATTTCCTAGACATCGGGTTGGTAGACAATTTGCAAGATACGTGGCTGTAGCAAGAGCTTTGGGCCGAGAATGAAGAACTCTAGATTCAATCATAATAGCACGAGTTTTTTTAAGTAAAGTACGATTTTTTTTATTCTGAAGTACGATTTGTTGAGGTGTGTTTGGACAAGTGGTTTGATGGATAAGACCATTTGTTTTGAAACAATTATGCATTGTTTGGTTGACAAACTCTGTTCTATTATCAGAACGGAGAATCTGTATTTTTTTTTTCAAATTGAGTCAAAATAATTTTGTAAAAACAAACAAATATTTATGGTACTTCCGATTTATGTTTCATGAAGTATATCCAAGTCATTCTTGAGAAATCATCCACAAATAAAACAAAGTATCTGATTTGATTGTTAGTGGAATTTGGTGTTGTACCCCAAACATGAGAATGGATTAACGAAAAAGCATAATCAACTCTAATATTACTTTGATTAAATGAGACCCTATGATTTTTTGCAAGAATGCAGGTTTCACATTTCTCATGAATGGAATTATTCAAAAACAAACTAGGAAACAAACTTTTAAGATAGCTAAAAGAATGATGACCAAGTCGCCGGTGCCATAACCAAAGTTGCCTTTCGGTTGTTCCATGAGCAAGCATGACATGTCCCTTATGAACTACCTCATCAACATAATAGAGACCTCCTTGTTCGGTACCACGCCCAATGATCTCATTCGTACGAATGTCCTGTAAAATGCAAAAAATGGATACATAAGAACCACACAGTTGACTTGTTTTGTCACTTGACTAACAGATAATAACTTTAAGGATAGTGAAGGAATGTAGATGCAGTTTTTAATTTGCATTTTTTTCGAAAAAATAACTGAACCTCCCCCTTTGACTTCACAAATTTCTCCACTAGCAGTCTCAATATGGGACTTCTTTGGTTATGACATGTCACCAAAGTCTTTAGGACCATAAGATATGGTGTCCGTAGCCCCGCAATCAAAGATCCAATTCATTGATTTCTCAAACCCTTTACCTCCAAGTTTTTCATAGGAGTTCGCCACCATTCCTCCAAAACTAGTGCCACTTCCTTGCTCATTTTTAGTCGAATCTTCACCGCCACTTGTAGACGAAGCCCGTTTGACATTAGATCTAACACGCTGGTTATTTTTCTCCTTATGACCGTCCTCCCACAATTCTGGATAGCCAACCAGCTGGAAACATGTCTCTTTAGTGTGTTTCTTCATCCCACAATGAGTGCAATGCAACTTGGATTTATCTTCTTTCTCTTTGGATCGGAACTTAAACCTCTGTGCAGAATCTTTAGCAGCCAAAACCATTCCAATTTCAATCGATTCACTATCAGAAGAACTTGATTTTAGTATATTAAGCCTGGCCACTTCCCTTCGTATTGTAGCATATGTTGTTTCCACGGAAGGAAGAGGATCATTTTTCAGGATATCTCTCTTGACTGGTTCAAGCTTGTCATTAATCGCCATTAGCAATTGATAGAGTCTTTGTTCTTGAGTCTTCTTATTGTAGATCTGAATGTCTTTTGGGTCTTTCATAGGGTTTGGATCTCGCCTATCTATAGACATCCAGATGTTCTGCAGTTTGTTCCACAAGTCTTCTAGTGTATCAGACCCTTGACTTAATGAATTAGCCCTCTTATGAAGGTCAAACACCTGTAACGAATCTGTACCAGAATCGTATGTGGTGGCTAACCCATCCCAGAGGGATTTTGCAGTGGGATATTGCGAGACATTATTCACCAAGTTGGATTCAAGATTCTGGATAACCCATGTGAAAACACATTGATCATCTTGTTCCCACATTGTATATGTGTTGTCAGTTTTGGATGGAGGTGTCGACTCCCCTGTAATGTGAGAACCTCTCCCTCTTCCCCCAATTGCTTTCTTCATCAGGTTTTCCCATAGGGCATAGTTGTCACTACCGAGTTTAATCTCTAGGGATAAATTCTCGGGGTTAGTTGTTTGTTGTTGTGTTCAGAGACCATTTCTTAGAATGGCAGCAATCTGCATTGTTAATTCATTAGGATTTGACTGACCACAACTTCATTGCCAGCCATCTTTATTGAGGATGTTCAGAATTCCCAGAATCACAAGTGCTCTGATACCATGTTAAACAACAAAGAGAGAAGTAGCCGCAGAAGGCGGCTAGGGTTTTGTGTTTATTAGAAAAATGTTCCTTTTTGTATTGAACTATTTTTTATAATGATAAACCCAAGTAAGGCTCTCAATATATAAAGAACTTAGAGGTCTATACAAGGAAACTTAATACATTGAATATTCTAACAATATCCAAACATGACAAACATTTTTAATACTATGCAGCGTGAATGTGTTACATGCTAGCGCACTAAACATATATTATTGCGTGAATATTCAAACAAAAAACATAAATATGCTTGTATATGCAAGCCTTATTCCCCATGGCGGAAATAACTATGGAAATACAAGCCTATTTCTATAATTGATCCATTCACTATGAAGATTTGTTTCGTATACTTTTAACTTCAAAATGTCCGGTGAAGGTCCCCTGATTTCAAAACATCCAACAAAGGCCATCGACTATGACGATTTCTTCCATATAGTCTTTGACTTCAAAATATCCAGTGAGCATCCCTCAGTTATGAAACTTTTAATAAATTTAGTCCCTGACGCCTAATGAATCAAGGAATAAATTTATCAAAATATCTATAGTCAACAGACGCTCACCCGATATTTTGAAGTCAAATGACTAAATTTATCAAAATCGACAAGTTGATGAACCTTCACTTGACGTTTTGAAGTTAAAGGACTATTGAAAAAAAAATCGTCATATCAAATGACCAATCACGGATTTAAGCCTAACTATGTCATGCCTCAATATAAATGTAAATACTAAATTACAGTATTTTAACACCAATCATCTTGGTTTTAATTTTAAAATGACAATAAATAAATGTATAAATAACAAGTAATATAATTCAACATTAAATTAATTTAATAGATATTTTAGTCATCCATATTTAATACTTGATATCAATAATTAAATTATGTATTTATTTTTTCCATGAAGATAAAAAAATATGAATTAATAAAGTTCATAATGACCCAAAATACAATACAACACTGAAATACCAAATACAAACCATACGATTAATCTAAAATGAAGACTTCACCATTAAACACTAAAACAATAAGAAACTCAAATACCATCATAATTGTCATCGAATGATCAACCTACACTTAAAATTGTTCGGTGACCACCGCATAACTATCATATTGCCGTATTCTCACGATATTGGCACTCATCCTGTCATCTAAGGAATGATTCACAATGTAAAGCCAACTTATCTCGCGCAGCAAAGTAAGATACTTAAGAATATAAAACTAGTTAATGTCATTTTAATAACTAACCTCCTTACACGATCTGATAAAGTATATGACAAAAAAACTGGTCATATTTGGTTACTCTATTCATACAGAGCTGTCTGTCTTGGCTGTCTAGTTTTGGGTAGTTTTTTGCGTAAGGGATTTTGTGGAATGCTTGTACGTGTTTGAACTAATTGCTCAATTTGGATTATATGCATGGACATATTCTAAACCAGTAATGTTACACGTGTACAAGATACTTTCTATTCCAAATTATAGTCTCAAGTTGTTAGATAAAATTGGAAAATAACATGCAAAAGAAAAAAATTAACCAAACTAATTTAAATTATTATATTTAACAAGTATGAAAAAGTATGTATTACAACTTACGTCTGTTGCATCCTAATGGTTCTACATAATTCATTAGTTTTTTGCATGGATATTATAAATTAGCTGATAAATATCCTACCTCGTTGTGGATGTACTGTAAACATGTACTCAAAACTTATATCCAGATGAACAAAAATAAAGTGGTCTATGATCCAAGCATCAAACATCGGTATAAAACCGCACATGGTCCTTATATAGTGCTCACAAGCTTCTCCCATATGATGATATACATGTGTTAATTCACATACATCATACGAATACTCAGCCATCTAACGTGTCAAATTACGAAAGATGAACTGTTAGGGTGGCGAACAAAGTCCCACATCCCATATCGGTTGAATATGGGAAGGTTCAGTGGTATATAATTAAGAATATATCTTAACTAGTATGAGTTCTTTTGGAAGTGGACCGAAAAGAAGTTGTGCGGACCTTCGGGTTCAAAACGAACAATATCATACTAATTTGGAGATCGATTGTTCTTACTCATATACGGAGACGGAATATGCGGTACCCCTATTCCCGATAAATGGTAGGAGAGCTCTAGGTCTAGACAGAACGCGATGTTGATGAAATTCTCAGAGGTCGAACATGATGAACCTGCAGCCGTGCTCAAGTTGAATGGTATACTCTAGAGATCCTAGTTCAGAGCGCATGGTGGTACTTGATTAGAGTGAGAAGTGACGCTAAGGAACAAGACAGAGTAGAGGTGAGCAACAACATCCGTAGTGCCTCTATGATTCAGGTAGTTAGAAAACTGATTAGAGTGCGCTCATGGAAGTCAAGTGAAGAAGGCTAAGGTGATATTTTGTTTGAGAAGAAGATTTGTTAAGGTGGCGACCTAAGTCCCGTATCCAACATCGGTTAAATATGGGAAGGTTCAGTAGTATATAAGTAAGAACATATCTTAACTAATACAAAGCTTTTTGGAAGTGGACCAAAAAGCAAAGTCGTGCGGGCCTTCGGACCCAAACTGGAAAATATCATACTAATGTGAAGATCAGTTTTTCTTACTTATATACGGAGACAGAATATGCGGTAACCATATTCTCAACAAGAACATATACATAATATTGATGTAAATATTATTTTTATCAAATATATTACATCCGAACATGTACAATACATAAACACATGTTGCTTGAGTTACCAATACATCCGTGAGTATTAGGTTCATATCATGGAATGCAAGTTTACTAAACCTAATATGGAGAAAACTAAAACTGACCCCAACATTTAATTTTTGCACGTAACATATTGTAATTTACGCTTAAGAGGATGCTAGCCTCAACATGTACCACATATTTATCCTCAAACTACAAAAACTCTATAGTATTACGTCTAACCCTCAAACCCGTAGCCGCATATACATCGTCTAAGAGGATGACCGTCTCACCGAATTTGAAACGGAAACTATTAATTTCTGAATGCAACTTCTCGATGAACACTTTTGTAATCAATGAGTTGAGGTTGAAATTCGCTAACATATTAATAAGCCTCCCAACGATGATCCATTCAAAACCATTTGCATCCGATCCTAGAGTTTGAGGCTCCATGCTCTAAGGCTTGCATAATGCGTGTATAAGTGCATACTACTATCTTAAGTATTTTTCATTCAAAAATTAAATAATATATATGTTACGATTTAACCAAACATTATTTATACTATTACCTTGTTTTGAGAAAATAGTATTCAAACAACCGTATTAATGCACAAAATTTTAAAAAACATAGCATACATTGTAACAAAACAATCAAAGAAATGAGAATAAATTGTATGATATTTATTTTTGTAGTTGCTGCCAGTTTCACCATATGGTGGTAAAAACGGAGGTAAATTTTTCAAACATTTCATAAAATTTACAGAGGATTATGCGAGACGTCTGACATAATTTATCTAGGATTCCACCCGTGTTTGGAATAATTTACCGTGTTCTTCACTAGACGTCTAACAAAGAAAATAGAAGCCTAAATTTTGATACATATGTTTTATAAAGACAAATATAATGATTTTGTCCGATTTAACAAAACAATATTACCAATCTAAACATATTTTTTAGATATAAAACAACAATCTTTTATGTGTTCAATAACCCAGATTAAGAACAAAAGAGTATACTATCTTAGATTCGTAAATTGGTTGGATATATGAAATAAATATAGTTTTCAAAGCCGATTTCAAAAAATCTAGAGAAAAGGTGGAGAGAATGAAGAGTTTTTTGCATTTGAAAAAAAAAGATATTTTGATCAATAATTTAATTTTATATTTTGTTTTTTTAGCAAAATGGTAAAATTGTTAAAAACTATATGTTATAATATCAATTTTGGTATTTTTGTACAATCATAAATAATAATTTTTTCCTTTTATATAATTTTTTCGTAGTTGCATTGATAAAACCTTGAAGGATGACTAATACATAATAATTAGAGGAAAAAACATTTGAGAAAACTAACTTTGTCAAGTGCTCAAAACTCATACATACGTGTTGCAAATTATAGTTTACAAACTCCTACGATCTAAAAGTTGACTCATCGAGCTTATATTCTGTTGTAAATTGATACCACTGGCTAAAGTTAGATAAACGACGATTAACTAGTACCATATTGAAAGGATGAAATCTTTAGAGTATTGTCATATAATAACGATCTAAGATATTTTCGGTGATGTTAAAATTTATTTTATGAATATCGTCTAATACGAAGATTGAGACAAATTTCTTAAATAAACTTCCATTATTGCAATATAATATTTTTCTAACAACTTCTCTATTAATGAGCAACAAGTCGAAGATATGTATGAGTATGAGATCTGGTGAGTCGCTAATCTTTGTATGGATTTCAACCATACCAAGATCAAACATATAAACGTAACTACTTAACAAATAACAAAGCCAAATATATAGTTTATAACTAAACTAATTTTGATACATGAAGTCAAAATCATGTGCATTATAACAACCCATGAATTTCACAAACATGGTCAAAATCTGTCTCCAATGATATTCAAAATGATGAACTTTAAATCTTAGAATTTTCAAATCCATCGTAAAATCACAAGTTCCAAGTATATAACAATATATTAGAGTTTGATTAACTACCAAATACAATCTAAAACGAAATAAAACAACACAAACTTATAAAAAAAATCAATTTTTTTTACTATTTTTGACATAAATTTAACGAGTTCATAGCATCAAACAACAAATTAAAAAACATATATAATTAAAAGACAATAAAAAATATTTAATTTCGAAAAAAATTAAAATCAGAAATGAATTAAAAATATATTTTCCGACGAGGTCACGATTCTCATTTTGATAGAAAGATCTTTGTTTCAGATGTGTCCTGGGCCTCCCAACCAGTTAACCCGTCTGAGATCGGTCCAAATAAGATTTGTCCAAAATCGGCATGGGTATTTTAAAGAGCGAATTGTGAGCTAAAATCCTCGATAAACTCTCTTACCGTTTTGGACCGGTCCATCCGAAAACTAGTCCGGTAAGGGAGATATATAATTTTTTTCCTAATCTAGATACGATTTTAACTAAAATTCCAAAACATTACGATAAACTAACAAACCTGTTTGTTAAGAGTAGGACCGGACTAGACCGACTTTTAATAAACCGGTCTCGGATCATAATATTTAGTTGCCTTCGCTCAGTGACATGAGTTGGATCCGTCCGATAATTTATCGAGCCTGTTTCGGTCTAGTCCAAACACGGACCCGATAACGGCATTAAATGTGTTTATTTTGCCATCGTTCTGTTTCCTATATGCTTCTTTCACTTTCATTATATTTTTTTGTGTGATTTTGTCGCACTCATCCTATTTTTTGTGTTTTTATATAGGTGTATAGCCAAGTTGAGAAGCTCCGATTTCGATTGTGGGCGCGATCGTTTTATTATCGGTTGTAATTGCGATAACTCTATGATAGTTCATAATATCCCGATTATTTTTTATAATTTTTAATTCATTTAATATTCTTTTAACAAAAATATTGTCGATTCTGTTTTAAAACTAACATAATGTTTATGGAATCATAAAATAAGAAAAGTAGAAAAAATCACTTCATAAACTATAAAACAATAAAATTAGAAAGTATATAGAGGGAACCGAACTCATAATTTTTTATCACAACCATGCCTTATTCAACCAACTCGCATTCATCTTATACTATTTAAGGGACTACATAACTTACTTTTTATATGCCATAAAATATTACATCAAGTATATGGACTGCGTCCAGCTATTTAAAAGAGACCAAGAAAAGATATGTCATTTTTGTCGAATTTAGAAAGAGATATATATAAACTACCTAGATTTAACCGAATGTATTGGATTTTAAAAGATTTATATACATTCTACGCGTAGAAGAAGGGGCCATTTCAATGTAGCTGCTGCCATGCCAGTCTATAGCTTGACCAAGAGCGACTGATTCGAACAACCTCAACCTGAAAAGACTCTCTCTCTAAAAAGTCTCGATAGTGAGAGAAAGTCGTGGATTGTGAAAATGGAGCACGCAATAGAATTTGAATTTTAATCGCAGTCTCTGTCTCTTTCTCTCTCACTCGAACTCAAGCCAAATTTATAAAAGAAAAAGGTTCGTCGAAACCGAGGCGATTGCATTTCTCGTCTCACTCCCTTTTTTCCCAATTGAATTCTTGACTACGATTAATGTTGTGTTGTGTTGTGTTGAAGTTAGGGTTTATGTATAGGAGATAATTTGTTATTGGCTGTTTTGTTTGAGTCATTGATTCGTGATCGAAGTGTATAATTGATTGGTGTTTGTTTTGATGATAGATTTGTGATTATGGCGGTGGTGATTCATGCTCCTCCTGCAGTTATGCAAGGGGTGGATTCGATTAGGTTTCATGAAATTCCTTCGCGAGGGGTGAGAGATGTTCTGGAAGAGCCGGTGGCTCGGTTAATTGAGGAAAAGTTGTATGTTGCAGTAGGGAAAGATGTGGGGAGGAATCGTTCTACGCTGTTATGGGCGCTGCAAAACTCAGGAGGGAAGAGGATCTGCATCGTTCATGTTCACCAGCCGGCTCAGATGATTCCTTTGAGTATGTATTTGAACTACATAACCTCCTTTGAATGTATATGATGGTGTAGAGTATCAAGTTTTCGGCCTTTGTTTTGTTGGCTTATAGAATGAGTATTGTTGTTTCTTTTGTTTATCTAATTGCTGTTATTTGCATGTATTAACTTGAAATTGAATGTTAATTGGGTCTCAGGGAGTTGAATTGAATGTTAATCTGGTCTTCGGAGTTGAAATTGAATGTTGCTATGTTGGATTGATTAGTTGAACCATGGCTTGGTTTATGCCGATTGCTCTTAGTTTCGCAATTTGTTGAAATCTAATATTACTGAAAACAATTTTACTTTTACCTTGTTTGTTACTATGAAACTCCAGGTGAAATCACTCAGAATCAGCTCTTTATATGTTACCCTCTAATCTTTGTTTTTTCGGTCATATTGACAGTGGGCACAAAATTTCATGTAAGTGCTGTAAAGGAGCAAGAAGTCAGAGCATACCGAGAGCTTGAAAAGCAAAACATGCATAGGGTGCTGGATCAGTTTCTTCTCTTCTGTGCTCAAAAGGGGGTATATTCTTTCTTCTCTTAAAAAACAACTTTGTATCTTAGCATTCTAAAAGTAGTTTTAACCACACTGATTCTTAAAATAAATGTTTATATTCTCTTGAAGGTATTGGTTCCAAACGGCATTGAAAAATTAATTCTTATAACAGTTGTGTTATAATATCTGCTTCTGCTTATCATGGTTGTAGGTTAGGGCAGAGAAGCTATATATTGAAATGGAATCTATCGAAAAAGGAATTTTGGAACTAATCACCCAACACCGGATCAGTAAGCTTGTTATGGGAGCAGCAGCAGACAAACACTATTCAAAGTATGACTGCTTTGAGTAATCGTTTCCTGATTTAATTTAAAATGCAGGAAAAAGTGATGGTCTTATGGGGTTTAGTTTACAATATAGGTTATACTGCCCCGCTATGTATTCTTATGGAATATATTAACCAATTTCTTTGGATCGCAGGAAATTGATGGATCTCAAATCCAGGAAAGCTATGTCTGTGCTTTTAGATGCACCTGGTTCTTGTTCTATATGGTTTATTTGTAAAGGGAATCTCATCCAGACTAGGTTTGCTACTATCATTTCATATGTTATCTGAGTTCTTACTTTGTAATTCGTGCTCTTAACTTATGGAGAGAATTTTGTTGGAGCTTTTGTGGTTTTCAGCACCTCTATTTGTGTAATCTAAGTTCATGATGCTGAATTCATAATGAAACTATAATTTGCTAACAATTAAGATTCTTACACTTCACTTTCTATGTCTAAATTGGAACTTGACTTTGACAAACGTGACATGTATGAATACCTGATTAATATAGGGTAGCCACGTTAGAAGACACTGGTGTGGAGGATGTATCTTCGTCTCTATCTGCAAGTTCAAGCACAGAAATTCCAAACAACGTGAGATCACAATCGGAAAGATTGCAGTCAAGTACTCGAATCAATCTCTCAAATCCAGCTCAAAATTTTCTCCGACGAGTGTTTTCAGCTGGTTTCAACGAAAATAGTGGAAAGATCACAGCTGTATCTTCTTCAGAAGCAGAAGGAAAGTCTGATGATTGGGAAGGATCATCAACCGAGAGAACTGATAGGACTGAAAATGTATTGGATCTGGCCAATTGGAATCAGCTGGAAGAGGATGCTCATCATTCATCTCCTCCTAGTGTATTGGTATGTGCAGTACTTGCTTCAGTGGAATTCACATTACTATTTCCATTTTGTTTAGCTTTTATGGATAAGAGGCTCACCAAAGTAAGGATTTATCTGCTTTCCATATTAACATGTTGAAAACTTACGTAGTAATTGGTTATAGCAGGATGGGAGCATAGATGATTCATTCTTCGACCAACTTCAGCAGAAAAGGTCAGAGGCTCAGAATTCAAGAAGAGAAGCTATGGAGGAAGCAGTTAGTCGTCAAAGAGCTGAAAAAGATGCTATTGAGGCGATACGCAGGGTAAGTTGTAATCACTCCATTGTCTCCCCTTCCCTCCTCACAGTTTCCTTTTTAATGAAGGATGATCTCTTTGGAATCGCGATTTTACTGTAAAACTGTTGAATGTAAAAGAAAGTATTAGTTTTCGTGGATGGTCATTTTAGAAGATGGCCAAGGAAAATACTTAAGGTTACAAAATGTTAATGTACAGATAATAACGTTATTCTAAAAAATGATATACAGACCGCTAACTTTGAACCATAATTGATACTGTAGGCTAGAGCATCAGAATGTTTGTACCTCGAGGAATTAAAACAGAGGAAAGAAATCGAGGAAGCATTGGAAAAAGAAAATGAGAAACTTGCGAAGATTAAGAGTCTGAAAGATGATGTCATGGAAGAACTCCAAACTGCATTGGACCTAAAATTATCCCTGGAGAGTCAAATAGCAGAATCTGATCATATGGTAGAGGAGCTGGAACAGAAAATCGTCTCAGCGGTGGATTTACTACAGAAGTACAAGAAAGAACGAGAGCAGTTGCAGGTAGATCGAGACAAGGCACTCATGGAAGCTGAGATGCTCAGGAGAAGTGGGTCCGAGACCTCTAGCACGCAAAGGCCACAATTCTTTACAGATTTCTCTTTCTCGGAGTTAGAGGAAGCAACTCAGAGCTTTGATCCGACTCTGAAGATCGGGGAAGGTGGATATGGGGAAATCTATAAGGGTATCCTGCATCACACTCTAGTGGCTGTGAAGATGCTACATCCTAGCAGTTTGCAAGGCCCTGCAGAATTCCAACAAGAGGTAGGACCATATTTGTTCACGTCAACTTAAAAATGCAGTGTCCTTTGCTTGTTCTGAATGCATTTGGCTTAACTGCCACATCCTGGAAAAGGCCCAAATTTACAGGTTTTAGCATATAAGAGATTCATATGTTCAAGAGCCATTACTTTGTGGTCTTCTATTAATGCTGATGGATTCCATATGTAAAAAGGATTAATAGTATATCGAACTACTTCGCTCTTGGCATGTATTTATGACCTCCTCTTTGCGTGGTAGGTTGAGGTGTTAAGCAAGATGAGGCATCCAAACTTAATCACTCTTATTGGAGCCTGTCCGGAGGTTTGGAGTCTAATTTATGAGTATCTTCCCAATGGAAGTCTTGAAGATCGACTCAGTTGCAAGGACAATTCGCCTCCCTTATCATGGCAAACCCGCGTACGTATTGTCACCGACATCTGCTCCGTTCTTATCTTTCTACACTCCAGTAAGCCTCATAGCGTAGTTCATGGTGATTTGAAACCTGCCAATATTCTCCTTGATGCCAACTTTGTAAGCAAACTTAGTAATTTTGGAAGTTTCAGCAGCAATTCAACTCTGTATAGAACTGATTCCAAGGGCCCCTCTACATACACGGATCCTGAATTCCTTTCAACTGGAGAGCTAACTCCAAAGTCTGATGTTTACTCGTTTGGAGTTGTATTATTACGCTTGTTGACTGGGAAATCAGCATTGGGAATCACAAAAGAAGTGGAGTGTGCACTAGATTCTGGCAATTTGGAAAACCTATTGGATCCTTTGGCAGGTGACTGGCCGTTTGTACAAGCTGAGCAGTTGGCTCGCTTGGCATTGAGGTGTTGTGAGATGAACTGTAAAAATCGTCCAGATCTTGAAACGGAAGTATGGAAGGTACTTGAGTCTATGAGGGCTTCTTGTGGAGGATCCTCATCATTTCGTCTGGGTCCTAAAGAACGGTTTCAACCTCCTTCATATTTTATTTGCCCCATTTTCCAGGTAAGTTTATCTATTAGCTTTAAATTTGTATTAGAGTGACATTATTGAATCCTGGTAAAGTTGGTGACGAAACATGAAGTGAAAATTTGTCTGGAAAAATGAATATAGATTCCTTTTCAGTTCTTCCTCAACCTTGCTTAAATATGTTCCCATAGTATTGTTCCTTATAGCATCTAACAATCACTCTTATCATTTTGGTAGATTTAGAATTCTGATAATGTAACTATATTCTCAAATATAGTAATAGCTATACAATAATAGTCTCTATATAGATAGGATTTTCAGATGTTAATTTGGAGTGGTTTAAACTATAAGTTGGAACAATATTTTGATACAATATCAATGTTTAACATTCACCATCATTTAGACTGCTGAGCATACTCTTATAAGTATATACAGAAATAAAGTTTCTCTTACTTTATTTCCGTCTAATTTTCTTCGAAGAAGATCTAACAAAGCTTCATCCAAGCGGTCAGGTTTTGTATACAATTTGTGCATGTCCTGTATACTTAAATATTATTCACTTCATCCAAAATGCCTGTCTTTTGAAAAATTTGTAGGAAGTCATGCAAGATCCTCATGTGGCTGCGGATGGTTTCACGTATGAAGCCGAAGCCTTAAGGGCATGGCTTGATAGTGGCCATGACACTTCGCCAATGACAAACGTCAAACTTTCACACACCAATCTTGTCCCTAACCAAGCTCTTCGTTCTGCAATTCAAGAATGGCTCCAACAACACTAAAGGTATCAGCTCCCTTCGACTCGAGTATATTGGTAAAATTTGTCCAAAAGAAAAAGAGAAAACATAACATATAATACATCTCCGGCTCTTGTATATTTGCTTGAAACCAACCCAGAAAAAGAGAAAGATGAAAAAAAGAGGAAAAGAAATGGAAAATAATATTTTGATGTAATTGTTTGTGTATTTGCTTAATATCTTAGTTGTAATTTGTAAATTTGGTTAACATATAGAGAGGGAATGTAATGACTGTCATGATACAGTTATACATAACGAATGCCTTATAACTAAAATAATTGCAAAATGTTACCATAACTGACCCTAACTTAGATATCGTGTTTCGGATCGATAGTTGAACAAATACGAGTTGTATTTGGAGAAGACGTAGTTG
Organism: Limnanthes douglasii subsp. nivea; assembly: GCA_036936605.1. Taxonomy (NCBI): domain Eukaryota; kingdom Viridiplantae; phylum Streptophyta; class Magnoliopsida; order Brassicales; family Limnanthaceae; genus Limnanthes; species Limnanthes douglasii. Next base: position 284,592,524 of record JAUPFV010000005.1, on the reverse strand, counting down.
TCTTTGTACACGGCCTTGAACATCACCGAATTTTCGTACTTTTTTTTATTACATTTTTCGTTTTTTTTTATTAGGCAGTATGCGATTGTTGATTCTTTTGTTTCCCGTCATCCTACTTTTTTTCAATTTTTGTTCTTTTCCGTTTCCAAAATTTAAAAATCGTATTTTTTAATTTGATTGGAAAAGAATGTCGACATAATAGATCGATATTTGTGAATAAAAAATCTAATTGTTTTTTTGATAGATTTAAATATTGAAATAAAATAATAAGAAAAGTTATAAAATGCATTTTAAATATATTAAGAAATTCAATTGTTCCCACCTACTTTTCCGTTTACATTGTAGATTACCATTTTGAAGTTTTACGTTAAACCGCAACTTTAAATATAGGTAGACCATATGATAGAATTTTTTTGTATTCAACTTAATATTAAGAGATCCCGAGAGAAAAAAAAAGTGAATGTACTTTTAGATTTAGGGTTTATCCTAATGAAAGTGGATTGTTGTATCTAACAATTATACGTGCAAAACATAATCATGATGTTGTGAAATTCGTATGAAATTCGTAAAAGGATGCACAGGAACAAGAATATTCAAAATAAACAAAGAGTAAATAGTTACGAAATTATCTATTAACGATTCTCATCTTTGGAAAGTTATAATCACATTAATTGTCTATGAATGATACTTGTTTTTCCGAACTTTTAGTCGGGTTGAGAAATGAGAAACCCCAAAATATACTTAGCATATGTAATATTTATAATGTAAAACATAAACATGATATATTGGAGATGTGCCATAAGTCACACATTTATTTTTGGTTAGGTAAATTGAATGAAAACAACTACATGATATAACATTGGATGAAAACTGAGGGGTTTGAAGTAATCACACATATATTTTCGCACATCCGACATCTGTCGACCTTCTAAGGACATTTCTACAAGTTATGATCATGAATAATACATACAAAACAACGAGATATAAAATGCCACTACTTGAAATTTTTGGGGTTATGTCAAAATGTCTAGCATGTTGCGTCGTATTTGTTTTTATGGGTGTATATAAAATTGACAATTACATTTGGGCAGTGGATAATATTCAGTTGGTCATGAAAGAGAACGAGTGCGCATTACCTAATGTTATGCTACTAGAAAGGAATTTGTGTTGATGCGTTATATTGGTATAATATTTTCAGAAGTTACACATTTGTTATGCAATTAACATACAAGCAAGAATACTGTTGCGTATACGAAAAAACTATTTGAAGAAGAAACGATGACAGATCAGTTTTTTGCTTCTTAGAATTCAGTCGCCTATTCGAAAAATGGTTCCGAGTTATAAAAACATAGCGACAATGAATGAGACATCTAAAGTCCATCTTAAGCTATGAGTGTATGTTGAAACATCTTAGCTTAAACGTACGATGAGAACTTCTTATTTTCACAAACTAACCTTGTGAACTACTACAAAAATACGACAAATAATCAATAATCTCATTCATCATTATATATTATATTGATATTTAAGTAACATAATCGAACTAAGGTTTTGTTACCATTATCAGTACTGAATGTCCGCATCTATCATTGAACTAGTTTCTCGAGATAAACCGATTAAACTTTTAACAGATTTGGGTAGAGCTTCACACTTTGCTCGATAACACACGAATATAAAATCATCGTTCGAGCAATGTAAGAAATTATACAATTTTACATGAACAAAGTGATTTCCAAAGAAGTTAGAGTTGGAGTCATTGAGACATACCTTATAATCATGTCAAAAGAATACGAAAAATATTTAAAACCTGACGTTTCCAAAATAAAATATGAATATATTGTTAGATCTACACATGAGTTGTCTTGTGCAAATGAGAAAAGTATAATGGTAATCAAGATTCGTATTATGATTTATTCTATAATCGAAAAAGGTGGCAAGCTATAAAATTTGTTACGAAATGCGAATGAGACGTATATGATTTTGTGAATAAAAAACTATTCAAAATAGTTAGTTTAATTTATGGGTATGATGAGAATGAAGGCTTTACACATTATCGAAAGTCATTGAAGTACTTTTGATGCGAAAAATACCCAAGTTGTTCGCCCAAAGAACCGGTGAAAACCAAATGACTTGTAACCTAATACATAAATATCCAACTTGGAAAAAGATAAAAAATAGATAAAAAATAGCTTGATAAATAAAATATATATCTTCCAAAAATATAACATCCTTAAAACCTAACATCCAAAAACAAAACATCGACAAACATAATCACTCTAGTCTCATAACATCTATAAAACCTAAAATCTAAAAATATTATATCTGAAAACATAATCACCGTAGTCGAATATATACGACTCTCATAACTTTATAGTTTCCCTTATTGCTTTCCTGCTCTAGGTGAGAGTCATATTTAAAACAACCGACTTTTATATCTATTGACTATTGATGTAGTTGCACAAGCCCATGACTATATAGCCCTTTTAGACAAACGGAAACAGGAACGCATCGAGAAGCCCAACGATTTTCGAAAGCATCACTATGTAATGAAGTCCAGGTCCTAAATTTAGTCGTTTAAACCCTCGTTTTGCTGTTTTAGTAAATTTTTTGCATTTTCCTATTTTTGTTGGATTTTATTAAAATACTTAACCAGCTCTAATCGCTTTGAAATTGGGCTGGGCTTTGTTTTATTGCATAAGGAAAAAACTGTAATTTCGGGCTAGGGTTTCGAACACTTCTATAAAAGGCTCTCAAACCCTAGTTTTGCCTTAGACTTTTTTTAATTGAATTTGATTTTTATTTAAAGTCTCTTCTACTCTGACCTAGGATTAGAGCTATCCATCTTCTATTGTTCATCTTCTTTCTCTGACTTTTCAGCCACATTGTTCCATTGTTCCATCCCGTAGCTTGACGCTAGTTCCATCCCGTAGCTTGACGTTGGGCTTCTATTGTTCCACCCCGTAGCTTGACGCTACCAACTATCTTTTTAGGTAAGCACGCAAGTTCTTTTTGGTTTACGTGTGTCACATCTCTAGAGTAATAAATACCTCATCATAAATATGATATACAATGTACCAAAGATAATTTTGAATGTAAATATCATACTCGAAAACCATTGTATGAATGTTGAATCTTAGTACCATTGGCGTACCCTTTTTTTTCCTCTGATAGAAGGTTATTCGGTCAATCTTGGTGTGGTTAATTTATGCCTGAGGGTAATTGGATAATTCGTTCAGAGTTTTGTGGAAGTTTATAGGTATTTAATATTTTGAGTAGAGAGTAGAGGGAGAATTAAGCTGCCTGGTTGCAGTTAATTTTCATTACACATATTTAATGCAGGTGGTTGGGTATTTATACCCTTACATCTAGGCTTTATGGGTTTTCGGGTCATGTTTAATGGACTCGGGTCATGTTTAAAGACCCATGAGCTCTTAGTAGGGGAGCAAGCAGCTTAGTCAAGAAGTGTTTAGGTTTTTTAGTACTTTTGTCATAGTTCGAACAGTCCAATGGGCTAAGTGTTCGAAGTGGTCTGTCCGGTCCGGTGGCCTTGGTCCGATCTGTCCCTGTCCGGAGAGGAAGCAGTTTTCGGACTCATCAGGAGCCCCTTTTTTAGGTGTTTGTTCAAATGCCTTTGTCAAAAACCTGAAAAACAGTCCGATGTCTAGGGGCAGTTTTAATCCGGACAGATCTATTCGTGTTGTGGCTTTATCCGGACTGATAAAGCTTCGTGAATCCAAACGGTTTTTTGCCAGAGTTTATGGGACACGTGTCACTTTTTGGTTGGTTTCTTCAGCCGTTTTCTCACCTTGAATCTCGCACCCACCTTCTTCGAAAAGTAACCTCTTCATTAAAGAGGGTGACATCAGCGCCGTCTTTTAATCATTACCAATCTTTTTGAATTCTCCTAGGAATCAAACTCCTTTTTCAGATTCACTATAAATTGAAATACTTTCTACTGTTTCACCATTTCTCTCACTTTTACTCTGTAAATCTTCAAAGCTTTTTCCTCTCCAAAACAAATTTTTACCCAGTTTGTTTATGTTCACGGCTCGGAACGCTTTGGTCAAAGGCGGGTGGCTCAACCTCTCTAAACTAGAAAATGCGCAAAAGGTCAAAAGGGAAAGGCGCATTGCGGCAGGTTTACCTACCTCTCCTATTGACAAACCAGTGACTGATGCCACAGAGTCAGACCAGGGCTCTTCTTCTTCAAAAGGCGTCAAACCGAAAAGTTTATTTCAAGCCAATCTCTCACCCATCATTTCCGATTCTTCGGTTCAAGAATCAGAACCTGTTGTTGAGCCAGGTGTAACTGTTACCAGCTTCAAGAAACCCTCCCCTTTCATAGCTATGGGGTCAGACACCGAAAATTCCCCTAAAAAATTAGTTGACCGAAGAAAAGGCCGGTTGGTCAAGGATCAAGCTTCTAAGAGCACTCCTTCAAAATCGAGTGCCAAGGACAGCAGCACCGGGTCAGAAGTGCCCATCAGAGCTCCCAAGGACAGGCTGTCCGGTCCGGAGGGTAGCGGCGCAAGCCTTCGAAGAGAAACATCTGTATCAGAGCCCCACCCGGAGGCCAGAAACCAAGAAAATACTGAAGCTCAGCAGTCCGGAGATCAGGCTGAGCCAAATCTAGACCTTCCTCTTGCCACTGCTGCTGAAAAACCCTCATCAATCATGGAGGAAGTAATGGAGGACTCTATCGAAGAGGCTCCATTCGAGTCTGAGCCTTCCGGACAGACCAGTAGTGCTGTTGCTGCCAAAAAAGATAAAGGCAAGGAGAAGTTGTGCTTGAGGCATCCGGATCTGCCGGAGAGTCTTAAAGGAAGGGTGGGGCCTTGTTTTCACAAGGTCAATGTCAAGTACCTCATCGCCCTGCAAAAGATTAACTACGCATTCCCCTTGGACCCATAAATTGTCAGATACTTCCATCTGATAAAGCTCTGTCCGAGCCAGCTGAGCCCCAATGCTTGGTACACCCTCATGTCCTGCATTATAGCTTCCACGCTTTCCGGGATTCCTCTACCAATGGAGGAGTTTGCTGCTGTGGCCAGTCTTTGCAGAAACCACCACATCCCCTTCTACCATTTCAACCTGAAGACCTCCCATATCATACAATGGCCGAAGGCGACAGGTATGGAGTCTCAAGTGCATCCTCATCTGATGACAAAGAGAAAACCGGAGAGAGCCCAGACGAAGAGGAAGGTGATCCCAAGGGGAAGAAGAAGATAGATGAAGCTGAGCCATCTTCAAAGGCTCAGCCTTAAATTATGAATTACTTTTTACTTTTTATGTTTTCTAAACTAAAGTCCTTTGAAGGCCAAGGCACTCTTTTTGTAAGTGTGTCCGGTATCTGACCGGATAGACCTTTTACCATGTTTTAACAATTTGAAAGTCCTTGGAAGTCCAAGACACTTAAGTTATTTCAATGAATATCCTTGTTTTGCATAATTCTCACATTCTTTCATAGTCTGTTCCAATTTTGATGGCTAGTGTTTAAATAGCCCTTAGTTATTTCATAATGAGAGTGTTTAAATTCTCCGATGACGAATGTTTAAGTGGTCAACACTCTTTTATTTCAGTCCGGATGGTGTGACAAAAGACAAAGTAAGAACACTTCGAAATTTTTTTAAGAAGGCATCAAATTTTATTTAAAACCCGGACACCTCATTAACCCCCCCCCCCCGCGCCACCAGGGTAGGAAAGAGTATGCCCCCAAATATTTACATGAATGTTTAAACAAGTAAATATTTACACAAATGTTACTCCAAGTACATCCGGAGATGTTCGATATTCCAAGGGTGGGTCAGAGATCTTCCATCCTTGTCTTCCAGCCAATATGTTCCAGGTTTAAGCCTTTCAACAACCATATAAGGTCCTTCCCAAGTTGGGGCCAATTTTCCGAGCAGCTTTTCTTTAGTGTGTAAGAAGACTTTCCTCAATACCTTGTCCCCCGGTTGAAATCTCTTCTTTTAACTCTAGAAGCAAATCTGCTCCTCATTAAACCCTGATAGTGTGCAGCTCTAAGGTGAGCTTTAACTCGTCTTTCTTCTATTAGGTTGAGCTGACTTCTGATTGCCACTTCGTTAGCGCATTCAGAGAAGTTGTGAACATGAAATAATGGGAGAGTTGCTTCTATGGGAGCTATTGCATCCATCCCATAGACCAAAGCAAAGGGTGACTCCTGTGTTACAGCCCCAGGTGTTGTCCGGTAGGCCCACAAAACTTCTTGTAAATAGCTAGGCCACTTCCCAGCATCCCCTTCCAATTCTTCTTTAAACCGGACAGTATAGTTCTGTTAGCCACTTCAACCTGACCATTTGCTTGTGGGTGGAAAGGTGAAGAGAAACAATGTTGTATACCCCTTGAGGCACAAAAACTCTCCATTTCCCTATTGTCGAACTGTGGCCCATTGTCCGTTGTTATTTTTTGTGGGACACCAAATCTGCAACAGATGTTGGATATAATGAATTTTATGACAGCTTTTGACGTTGTTCCTGCTAGAGAGGCTGCTTCAATCCATTTCGAAAAGTAATCTATAGCAACAATTATAGTTCTGCGCCCTCCGGATGCCATAGGGAGAGGCCCCACTAAGTCCAACCCCCAACGAGCAAAAGGTATAGACTCAGAAATTGACTCTAAAGGAATGACTGGGACATGAATTTTATTGCTGTATCTTTGGCATGGGTCACACCTTCTTACCAGCTCCTTAGCATCTTTCATGATAGATGGACAATAGTAGCCGGCCAATAAAACTCTCATTGTTAAAGCCCTGAATCCACAATGAGCTGATCCCTCACCATCATGCAATTCGGAGAGGACTACTTGAGACTTATCATCCCCCAAATAGCGCAGAAGAGGTTTACTGTAAGACTTTTTATACAGAATGTCTCTTAGTATGATAAAACCACGAGCCTTGTGTTTCAGTTTCCTTGCATGTGATTTATCCGGAGGCACGATGCCATCAGAGAGGTACTGCAGGAGAGGGAATCTCCAATCCAGAAGTTGTTTCACCTGTACTTCAAGAATTTCTTCTTCTTTTCCCATATTAAGTTGAATGGAGAGGCTCTCCAGCACATGGATCCATGGATACGACTCTATGTACGCTATGGTTGCCAATGAATCTGCTAACTCATTTTCTGTCCGAAGTATATGTTCATAAATAACGCTTTTAAACTTGAGTGCTTCATTTTTAAGAAGAAGTAAATACTTCACCAGCTGTTCCTTTTTAGCCTCAGATTGACCTTGGGAATGGTGGATAAGAAGCTGTGAGTCACTCAATAGCTTGACCCTCTTGGCCCCACAAATAAAAGCTAACTTCAAACCGGCTATAGCTGCCTCGTACTCATACTCATTATTGGATGCCCTGAAAGCAAAACATATAGCCTGGTACATTTTGTCAACATATGAAGAAGTCAAGCACACCCCTGCACCACATCCCATAGTGCTAGATCCACCATCCGTCCGGACGACCTAGAACTTTTTGTCTTTCATGTCAGTAGCCTGCTCCGAATCTCTGTCGGAGTGAAATTCAACCAAAAAATCAGCCACAGCTTGGGCCTTGACTGCTGTTCGAGGAGCGAAATCAATGTCGAAATCCCCTAATTCTACCGACCACTTAGTCATCCTACTTGAAATGTCTGCCTTTTGGAGGACATTCTTCAAGGGAAAAGAAGTCCGGACGATGATAGGATGAGCCTGGAAATAAGGCCTCATTTTTCTTGCAACTATCACCAGGGCCAATGCTAATTTTTCAAGTTTCAAATAACGCCTTTCTGCATCTATCAAGCTTTTGCTGATGTAGTACACTGGATGGGGGTAATTATCTACTTCTCTCACCAACACAACACTGATGGCACAACTTGAAACTGCCAAATATACAAAGAGTGTCTCCCAATTAACTGGTTTAAACAAGGTTTTGGGGGAGGATAGGTGCTTCTTGATCTCATTGAAAGCCTTATCACACTGTGAGGTCCAATCGAATCCCTTTGCACCCTTCAAGGTTTGAAAAAACGGGGCGCACCTGTCCGAAAACCTTGAGATAAATCTGTTTAAAGCAGCTAACCTCCCCGTTAGCCGTTGTGCTTCTTTAATATTTCGAGGAGGCTCCATTTTGAATAGAGCATTAAGCTGGTCCGGATCGGGCTGTATCCTATGCTCACTTATAATATAGCCTAGAAAATTCCCGAATTATACTCCGAACACACATTTTTATGGATTTAACTTCAAATTCACTTTCACCAAGTTGGTAAATGTTTCTTGGAGATCAGCCAAGTGCAATTGCTCATCCACACTCTTTACCATCATGTCATCGATGTATACTTCCATATTCCTTCCAATCTGATCGACAAAGGCTTTGTTCACCAATCTCTGATAAGTAGCTCCAGCATTTTTCAATCCAAATGGCATCACCTTGTAGCAATGAAGACCCCTATCAGTGACAAATGTGGTATGCTCTTGATCCTTCGGATCTACTTGGATCTGATTGTATCCGGAGAAAGCATCCATAAAAGATAACAGCTTATTCCCAGAGGTGGAGTCTACTAGCTGGTCAATCCGGGGAACTGGATACAGATCTTTTGGGCAAGCCCTATTGAGGTCTGTGAAGTCAATGCACATACGCCACTTGCCATTTTTCTTTTTCACCAAGACCGGATTGGTAGTCCACAAAGGATATTGAGACTCCTTGATATGCCCCATCTTTGTGAGCCTGTCAACCTCTTGCACAATAACATCAGCCTTTTCCTTGGAAAAAACCCTTCTCTTTTGAACCACTGGTGCTACATCTTTCCGGACAGATAGGTGGTGTGATATCACACCTGCTAGAACCCCGGTAACATCAGCATTGCACCAAGCAAAAACATGCTGATGGCTTTTCAAAAACTTTAGCATCTCTCTTTTCAGATCGGGTGGCATTCTGGACCCTATTTTGACACTCTTCCCTTCTTCTAAACAATGTGTTTCTACCTCTTCGATTGGTATTAATACTCCAGGGGTCTCTCTGGGGTCATCAATTTCACCCTCACCCCCAGAAAGCCCCTCAAACTGCTATTGCTCGTTGATACAAACTGCCCCCAACGTCCGGGGCGCCAGTGCTGTAGCATAACATTCCCTTGCAACCTTCTGACTACTTTGGACAACTCCCACTTGTCCTTGAACAACATATTTCAAACACTGGTGAACTGTCGAGGCCACTGCATGCATTCTAGAGAGCCAAGACCTCCCCAAAATAGCATTATAGCAAGTGGGACAATCTACCACAATAAAAAGTATCCTGACCATCTTCTTGAAAGGGCCCTTGCCCAACAAAACTTCTTCTTCGAACTCCCCGATCACATCTGTTGAGCTGCCAGTAAAGCCCACAATTAACCTGTCCGAACTCTGAATTATGGCTGGATTTTTCATTCTCTTGCAAGTGGTTAAGAAAAGGATATTGGCTGAGCTTCCAGTATCCACCAAGATTCGTCTTATGTCATTGCCCCCAATAGATGCTCCTATGACAACAACATCTTCATGAGGGCCATCTATATCTCTTAAGTCATCTTCATAAAAAACAATGAAGGGGAATAGAATTTGCGATTGATAGGAGGTCATGCCTCCTTCTAGCTGGGTAGCCAAAGTATGAACGTGCCTCTTCCTCGAAGAAGCAGTAGGAGCTGTCATAGTATCTCCTCCAAAAATTGTCAGTGACTAAAAAAACTTGATGAGCCCAGAGACAGTTCTAAAGGATTCCTCAATTCTACCCACTTTATTTCGAGTTGGATCAGGATCCAAGTATTCAGATTCCACATCAAACCTCTCGATTATAACCATGGATCCCTCCGGAGCAGCATTACTTGGACCAACCCGGTGAGTATTGTCAAGCCTGTTACCTCATCTTCTTTTGACATAAGCCCCTAGTTTTCCCCTTTCGATCAAGTTCTGAACTTCTTGTTTTAAAGCTATACAATCATCGGTGGTATGGCCAATATCATTGTGATATTGGTAGAAAGAGTTATTGCGATGTTCCCTAGGAGATTGCAGTGTGGCCGGTCTTCTATAGTGCACCTCTTCCTTTGTTTTATCATATATGGTGGCCACACTTTCTTTTAATTCTGCGATCCATTCCGGTTGAACCCAAGGCCCTTTCTTGTTTCTGGATTGCTGACTCTGAGTAGGTGGAGCTGGCTGAGACTGAGCTTTAGCCCTGCCATGCGCTTGTCCGGTCTCTTTTGCCTTGTTCCCGGACTGATTCTGATTGGGATTTGGTGCCACCGGGGTGGACCTCACCTGCTTGTGCACCATGGTTTTCTTTGTTTCATCAACGTTAATCTGTTTTCCAACCTGATTCAGCAACCCTCCCCAAGTCATGGCCTTCTTTCTGGTCACACTGAATCAGCCAAATTGTCAGGGTTCAAGCCCTGTCTTAAGGATGCTATTGTCACTTGTTCGAAGCAATCAGCCAACCCATTCTTGGTGTTCACAAAACGAATTATATATTCTTTTAAGGATTCATTTGGTTCCTGGGCACAATGGATTATTGTGTCCCCATTGCCCTTTAGTTCTTTACTCCCAACAAAGTGCCTTCGAAAGGCCACCCAAAAAGTATCAAAATTCTTGATACAGCCTTGTGGTAAGCTGTTATACCATTTTAGAGCACTCCCCGTAAATGATTGGGAGAATGCTCTGCAAAGTAGCCTATCATCGTCATCAAAGTTCATCATGAAGTTTTAAAATTGTTCCAAATGGTTGTCCGGATCAGTACTGCCATCGTACTTTTCCATTTTGGTTCTGTCAAACCTCTTAAGGAGGTTTCCGGACAGAATTTTGGAAGATAATGGAGATTGCCTCCAATTTCTGCCACGACTGAACACAGTATCCTGATTGGGAGTTGCAAAGATACCTGGTTCATCGTGGAAAGCGAAAGTATCCATCAACATCCGATCTACATGCCTCCGGCTGTGAGATGACCCTTTGCCGATATTCTTCTTCATCTTTCCATGTCTATCCCTTTTTCTTGAATATCTTTTGATCTGCTTTTGCTTCTTCTTAGTTCGACCTTCATCGCTGCTAGAGGATAAGGATTCTTCAACTCCCTCATCATCCGAAGAGCTATCAAAAGACTCTGAGCCTGAGTCAGAACTCTCCACTGGCTTAGACCGATGAGATTTTTTGGAGCTGACATGAGTCTTTTTGGTACTCACATGAGTCTTTGAAGGCTCATGCTCTCTGGGGTTATCGGTGTGATGAGCAACTGACGCTTTTGAATTTTCTTTCATGCCCATCTTAGCCTTTTCTTCCCTCAAAGCTTCTATTTCACTCTTTAACCTATCGCGCTCTTCGATAGTGTACTCATCGTTTTCACCCACCACTTCGAGCAAAGCCGGTGGTACTTCCGGGGTGTCCGGATTCGTTCAGACTGATTTTTCTTGTTGGTTTCGAATGCTCGATTCAGGCACCTTTGTGCTCCCACTGTGGTCGCCAATTTGGTGTGGTTAATTTATGTGTGAGGGTAATTCGGTAATTCGTTCATAGTTTTGTGGAAGTTTATAGGTATTTAATATTTTGAGTAGAGAGTAGAGGAAGAATTAAGCTGCCTGGTTGCAGTTAATTTTCATTAACCATATTTAATGCAGGTGGTTGGGTATTTATACCCTTATATCTGGACTTTATGGGTTTTCGGGTCATGTTTAAAGACCTGTGAGCTCTTAGTAGCAGAGCAAGCAGCTTAGTCATAAAGTGTTTAGGTTTTTTAGTACTTTTGTCATAGTTCGAACAGTCCAATGGGCTAAGTGTTCGAAGTGGTCTGTCCGGTCCGGTGGCCTTGGTCCGATCTGTCCCTGTCCGGAGAGGAAGCAGTTTTCAGACTCATCAAATCTCACCAAACTGAGTTGCTATACTCCACACTTTTGTTCATTTTTTCGATTCTCTTAGTTCGTAGATTTCTCAGGATTAACGATACATATTGGATGGTGAACTACGAAAGTACATGCTAGGGTTGATACGACTTTATTTCGTCTCAGTACTTTTCAACATAATTAAACCATGTAAGTTCTTTGAACCCTCTAACTGTATGAAGACTTTCATACAGATGGATCATGGTCTATACTAAAATGATAAAAGTATTATTATATATATTAACGTAAAGATTAAATATTTAAAATACTATAACTATATTTACTCATAAAACGTTAGACCATCTAATGCAAGCCCCTTACGGTGATTTTTTACATAATATCTGTCTATTATAAAATGCCTATCTGGATTCTACACACAAAAATATGGTATAAACTGCTGATAGCCTTGCCAACAAAATGGTTGAATACTTGGGAAATAATTGTAGACCAAACACTTTAGCAACGCGATAAAACCGTTCATCATCTTCATCACATGTTGATATCCTAAACGTAAAATATTGTATAGTTCGGGGAAGATGTGCATCCCCCATGTGTACTTGAACATTGTGTCTAAGTCTCGAAAGATCTCCAAATAGTCAGCCTTGATTTATGTGTTGTTCTTATCAGTGAACATAATATCTATAAATACATATAAAATATATGTTCAGGCGCAAAACAATTTATCTAAACTAGAATAAGACTCGATTGTATAATACACAGTACTAAATTTATCCTTCAACCACATGATAACAAACCTCAAATCGTAACATTTATCCAACTTGGATTTATTACGTTCTGTTCGAGCCCAATTAATTGTAACGCCATATATGATCTAGTATATCTATCATTGCTGTAATCTAGGTTGATTAGTCATCCTCGGACATGAATACTTGTAATAAATGTGAAATCATCTAATATCACAGTATCATCTCCCGAAGGATAAATATAAAATAATGGTCTTGGGGTTCCATCTCTTAATTAATGCTCTTATAATAGGCTCACTCGGCCACCAATCAATTAATATTTCCTGCAACGATACGAACCCCACTGTTGATGAATCTCTAGAAATATTGTTAGCCTCTCAAGTCCCACATTGTTCTTTTTTCTGGAGAAAACCCATAGCCGCTACTCAGAGTGCAATAAGTGCGCACAAGGTAAACCCTCAGTCTGACGCAATAGCCTGCAAACCAACGCCAGAAGGTAAACCACACAAGGTGACATGCCTAGCCGAGAAAACGTATGTAGAGGGACTCGAACTCATGACCTTTGGTCACAAGCATGTCTTACTCGACCAACTCGGCTACCCCCTTAGGGGCAAAGTCCCATATTGTGGTTGTTGAATGATAGGAATTACGTTAAACTGGATCTCTCCTACAAACCAACAAAAAAATTTATTTAGCATATTTTGAAATAACTATAATATAGTTATTAATAACACATTAAGTGCGTACTATCCTGTGATATAAGTGATATAATATGTGATTAGAGAAATACTTATAATATCTCAATATGTGAGATAATATTTTTTGAAACATGTTTTCTTCAAACAATAGTTCCATCTCTTCCTCTTTTCGTTTGGCTTTGCCTCTATCTTTTCCTCCACCTGTTGTTCTGAGCTGATAGTGCTAACGGTGAGATTAGCCGTGAAAAGTCCTCTATATATAACCAAACATTGCGACCCTTATCTCTATCACTTTTAGTCCTCCAGAATGTGCAGGATGACTAATTGTGCAAATTTCTAAAATGAAAGGGATGGGTGAGAGACAAAATGAAGATAAAACATTAGTTTGATACAATGAGTAAACATAGGGGACTAACAATGATTTTTAACCGAGTTTTTTTTATATCATGGAGGTAGTTTGATCATTTCACATTCAATTTTTTTTTGAGAGCCTCACTATATAAAAAAATGGATTTTGAATTAGCATAGTCCTACTTTATACCTCTACTCATATCTTATATTTAAAAAGTATAAAGTTTCAACAAATTAATTGAACCTATATATATATATATATATAACATTAAGTAATATGAAATATAGTAACTTGACATTTTAAAATAAAATAGTATAAACAATTAATATTTAGTTAAAAAAATTAAAATCTGTGATCTGGTATATATATCATTGTTGTAGTCTAGGTTGATTAGTCATCCTCAGATATGAAAACCTGTAATAAATGTGAAATCATCTAATATCACAATATCATCTCCCGAAGGATAAATATAAAATAATGGTCTCGGGGTTCCATCTCTTAAATAATGCTCTTATAATAGGCTCACTCGGCCACCAATCAATTAATATTTCCCGCAACGGTTCGAACCCCACTATTGATGAATCTCTAGAAATATTGTTAGCCTCTCAAGTCCCACATTGTGGTTGTTGAATGATAGGAATTACGTAAAACTGGATCTCTCTAGCAGACCAACAAAAAAAATTTATTTAACATATTTCGAAATAACTATATTTATAATATAGTTATTTACAATACATTAAATGCGTACTATCCTGTGATATAAGTGATATAATATCTTATTAGAGAAATACTTATAATATCTCAATATGTGAGATAATATTTTTTGAAACATGTTTTCTTCAAACAATAGTTCTATCTCTTTCTCTTTTCATTTGGCTTTGCCTCTATCTTTTCCTCCACATGTGGTTCTGAGCTGATAGTGCTAACGGTGAGATTAGCCGTGAAGAGTCCTCTACATATAACCAAACATTGCGACCCTTATCTCTATCACTTTTAGTCCTCTCGAATGTGCGGGAGGACTGATTGTGCAAATTTTTAAAACGAAAGGAATGGATGAGAGTCAAAAATAAAGATGAAACATTAGTTTGATACAAATGGTAAACATAGGGGACTAACAATGATTTTTAGCCGAGTTTTTATATCATAGAAGTAGTTTGATCATTTCACATTCAATCTTTTTTATTTGAGAGCCTCAATATAAAAAAAAAAAATAGATTTTGAATTAGCATAGTCCTACTTTATACCTCTACTCATATCTAATACTCCCTCTGTCTCATAATATGTGTCTTTCTAGAATAGATTTTTTGTCTCATAATATATGTCGTTTTCGTTTTCCAATGCAGCATTATTACATGTATTCCACTTTCAACCAATAAAATAGTTAACTTTCTACATAAGTTATTAACTCCACCAATCAAATTCATTTTCTTTTATTCTTTCAAAGTAATTATTACTTTTCTTAATATTGGTGAAAAAACCTTAAACGACTAATATTATGAGACGGAGGGAATATTTAAAAAGCATAAAATTTCAACAAATAATATGAAATAAAACGTTAAGTAATATAACATTTTAAAATAAAACAGTATAAACAATTAATTTTTAGTTAAATAAAATTTAAAAATTAAATTTTTTACCATTAAATTAAAATATTCTTTATGCAAGCTATCCAATATTTTTTATATTATTGGATTATACAATATATTAACAAGACGACAAGTTTCAATAAAATAAAATATTATAAGAAAAAGTGAATAAAACGTAACGAGAATTGAGAACCAAAATATTTTGGACATAAGTGAGACAAAAATAGTACCACCGACTCCGAGTAAAAATAAAATGTACGGATGTTAGTACCTAATTAGAAACATATGAAATATTGCATTTGAAATTGGTGGGCCATGTGAGTATATGGGCTTCGATTGATGACTGGGTTGGGTTGTTGGCCCTGCCCTACGGCATTTGCCTCTTGGAACCGAGAGGTGCTGAAATCTATCGATTGTCGTCGGAAACCCTAGACGACGCTATGGCGGATCCTCCCGATTGCTGCAGCCGGACGAGTGAATAAGCCGATCAGCAACAAACTCTATGTATTGGCACATCAAATCGCCATTCATCCCTACCAAAGCACAAGGAAGTGCATCACAGACAAATTAAATTCCCTCTCTATATCCACAGCTTCTTTAACAATCGCCTTAACTCGTTCTTCACTAAGCTTTGTCCTCAACGAACTGTACAACAAGCAGGTGAAATCGCAGTGGAGAGCCTCGTCTCGAGAAATGAATTGGTTCGAAAAGGTCAATCCAGGCATCAATCCACGTTTCTTTAGCCAGAAAATGGCACAAAACGAACCGGAGAAGAAGGTTCCTTCAACCACTTACAACCACCAAATGGTTTTGACGCAGAATGAGTAAGACTCTCAAAAGTGCTATGGAACTCTCAATTGTTGCATTACATATGTTCATTGTTACTGAGTAGAGGACAATATCATCTTCTTCTGATGCAATCTTTATTTACTAATCCCATGCTTCACTTTCTTTGCAGATGTACTCACCAAAACGTTCAGTCGTTGATGTTGCGGAGGTTTTCCTCTGGCTTATGGCCGTTGGCACTATTCTTTCTGCTTCCTATTGGTCAGCATGGACTGCAAGAGAAGCAGCTATCGAGCAGGACAAGGTAATCTATTCCAGATGTTGATGGCATTTATCATAGACATGTGTGGTTTGATGACTACAATTATTTGGGTTTTTTCTTTACAATGGCTTGTCTTGCAGAACTTTTCAACAATTTGGGTCTACCAAGCCCACAATTTGTTTTGAAGATATAGGCATTCAGATGCTGGTGGGAGCCTAAACGGATTTTCTAATAATACAAGACTTGTGTTAGGAGGACACATTGCTGAAGGTAATCATCTTCTGCATTTTTCTTTTCTAGATGTTGTGACTTTTCCAATTCAAGTGCTGTATATAGAATAGGACAGTCCTAATGGTGTTGTGAACATAACCACGACAGTCCTATTTGTTCTCTTCACTGATCATGGTAAACCAGCAGTGTATAGCCCCCTTTAATCGAGAATCCGATGCATGTTTTTTTCTCTTATAACAATATTTTACAAATATTACATTTTTTATTCGAAAAGATATATTTATTAATATATATATTATTTTGTTTAAAGATATCTTTTTCTACAGATATTTCAGGAGCTGATAGATTTTCGAAATTAATTAGAGATAAAGATAATGATGAATTTTAAAAATTAACGGCTAACTAACAACTTACCCCATATTTCTCCATTTTGAAAATAAATAGCTCCAATAAGATCACTATTATGGCTAAACCTCAATCAAGAATCCACTCCCATCAATTTACAGCACCACCAGTTTTTGAATCTTTAATACCACATTCAGCCACCAATACCAGAAGCCGATTTGTTATTAGAGGATGGAAAATAAGGGTTCTAAATCTCGCAAACCATACCCCACACCCAAAGCCAGAGAAATCTGGACTCCTGAAGAAAGGGATAAGTTTCTTGAAGTTATACGGAAGTATGTATAATAC
The DNA here is from genome assembly GCA_036936605.1 of Limnanthes douglasii subsp. nivea. NCBI lineage: Eukaryota > Viridiplantae > Streptophyta > Magnoliopsida > Brassicales > Limnanthaceae > Limnanthes > Limnanthes douglasii. The sequence continues at coordinate 284,575,339 of JAUPFV010000005.1, read as the reverse complement.
TTTCAATCTAATATTTCTAATACTTTCAATCTGGACTCCTTAAACATGTCTAATTTCTTCAGAAAATGTGTCTGTTTCTTTATTTGTAGGTTTATTTGTTTTACTTTGTATATTAGGTTTTCATGTTCTCTTAACCGATTCTGAATTTACATTTTTGTTTTAGACACGGCCGCAATTGGAAGATACTTAAGGAATGTTTCGGCGACTCCAGAACCATTGCACAGGTAGTGAGGGAGTTTTAATTATAATTTTATTTGAATATTTTGTACTGTTTTTGTTAACAAACTGTTGACTTAGACAGGTCGTAAGGGGTAACTTTTCCATTGTAATTGTATTTTTTTTGAATATTTTGTACTATTATATTCTGTATCCGTAATGATTCAATTATTTGTGTCAACAGTTAAGGAGTTTTGAGCAGAAACTTAGGAAGAAAGGAGTTCTTTTACCTCCTCCTCGACATAAAGCTCCTCGTCAAACTATAGCACCTAATCATGTTGCACTTCCAAGTATTAAAGATGAATTATATCAACCGTTCTCCCGCATACCGGTACACACAAACAGACTGGATTCTTCTTTAATACTTGGAAATACGATGGATGGAAGTACGACGTATATTCCATCGTTGCCGGATATTTCACCGGAGCTGGATTATTCAATGTTGGACTCTCCACCGCAACTGGATCTTTCATTGAAGTTGGATTCCCCACCGGAGCCAGATTTTCCACTATTGCCGGATATTTCACCGGAGCTGGATTATTCATTGTTGGACTCTCCACCGCAACTGGATCTTTCATTGAAGTTGGATTCCCCACCGGATCTGGATTCTCCACCGGAGCCAGATTCTCCACCATTGCGGGATCTTCCATCGGTGCCTAAAGACCCCGACCTCTACCCCGGTTTGGTTGCACCTAATTTGACACCGGAGCTGGATTTTCTATCTATGCCGGATTATCCACCGGAGCTATATTATCCATCACTGTCATATTTTCCGAAGGAGCTGGATTTTCCATCGTTGTTGGACTCCCCACCAGAACTGGATCTTTTATTGGAGCTGGATTTTCCACCGGTGTTTGAAGATCCGACCCAACAAATATAGATACATTTAGCCCAACAAATAGAAAAAGAGTAGTTATCCCTTTGTTAGTTGTTAAGGGTGTTTATTCAATGTTGCATTTTGTCAAGTTTTGCTCAGTTTTTTATGAGCAACTTTTGTCAAGTTGTATTTTTTATTCATGAGATATATATACCATAGTATTTAGTAAATTACACATTTGTTTTAAGTTGTTATATGTAACAAATAAACAATATTATGATATTAATATTATCAATTTTGAATTTATTTATTATTTAAAATTTAAAATTTTAAACTTATCATTTATAAAATCTAAATATGTAGAAATTAACCTCTATAAAATATCTTACTATAAATCTTTATTTTGTGCCAAATCACTTGGAGATAAGATTCACTTGGAGATAAGATTCACTTTGAGATAACATTGCAACTTTATCGCTAACAAAGCCATCAACATACAATATATTAGGGAGACTTATTTTTATCGCTAACATACAATATATTTGCTATGAGAACTTATTTTTTAACTATTTTGTAAAGTAGCCAAAAGTTTGAACGTGATTTATATTTCTTATCAGAATTATATAAAACAACATATATTATCACACAAAAGAGGGAATACAGAAAGACGAACACTATAACTGAGTAGTATTTCAGTTTGTTCAAATGAAATAATATTAAAACACAAAATACCAAATATGACTGGAATGAGACCCATGATGACGATCGATGAACATACTTTGCCTTGTCCAAAATGTTAAAGTACTTATCCAAAATGTTATTCAAGTCTCTTGGCAATTTCCTTAATTGTGATTTGATCATAAAATTCGATTCCACTAGCTGAAAAATCACCCCCAGCTGCAAAACAAATGAACAAAATTCAATATATGTATATGTATACAAATATTATTTTTTATTTGGTCTCATTGTTGGACTCTCCACCGCAACTGGATCTTTCATTGAAGTTGGATTCCCCACCGGATCTGGATTCTCCACCGGAGCCAGATTTTCCACCATTGCAGGATCTTCCATCGGTGCTTGGAGACCCGGATCTCTACCCCGGTTTGGTTGCACCTAATCTGACACCGGAGTTGGATTTTCCATCAGTGTTAGATTTTCCATTGTTGTTGGATCCTCCACCAGAGCTGGATCTTTCACTGGAGCTGGATCTTTCATCGGTGTTTGAAGACCCGATCCAACAAATATAAGTACATTTTGGCCCAACAAAAGAGTAGTTCGTTTGATTATGTGATCTGTTATCCTTTTGTTAGTTGTTAAGGGTGTTTATTCATTTTGTCAAGTTTTGCTCAGTTTTTTATGAGCAAATTTTGTCAGTATTTTTTATTCATGAGATATATATACGATAGTATTTAGTAAATTACACATTTGTTTTAAGTTGTTATATGTAACAAATCAACAATATTAATATTTATCAAAGGTATAGACTAGTAATATTATGGTATTAATATTATCAATTTCTGAATCTATTTGATATTTAAAATTTAAAATTTTAAACTTACCATTTATAAAATCTAAATATGTAGAAATTAACCTCCTATCCATAAAATATTTTACTGTAAATCCTTATTTTGTGCCAAATCACTTGGAGATAGGATTCACTTTGAGATAACATTGCAACTTTATCGCTAACAAAGCCATCAGCGTACAATATATTGCTAGGAAGGCTAATTTTGTAACTGATTTGTAAAGTAGCCAAAAGTTTAAAGGTGATTTATATTTCTTATCAGAATTATATAAAAACAGCACATATTATATAATTTATATTACACGCAGAACAAGGACTCCTTGCGTTGCAAGAATACAGACCAAAAGGCGAACACTATAACTTGGTATCATGTTTTGTTTTTTTTTGTCATGAACACTATAACCTCAGATTTGTGGTCGGTGAAGTGTCACGAAAATTTAACCATTCCTCTATGGATTCTCTATCGTAAGTATGACCATCGGCAGCAACTTGTGGATCAATCCTTATGTCCTGCAATCACAGGAGGAGGTATAAAGTATCAAATAATGACAAGCCAAACATAATTAAGGACAGTTTGATGTAGAAGGAGATGAAAAACACTTTCGTATAAAAGAATTATTAGTTAAACCCCAAAAATGCACCTAAAAACCCTTCAGAACATGTCATACCAATTGAACGAATCAGCTGGAGGCGGTTTTTAACAATAAAGACACAGCAAGTTTGTTCTGAAATAGTAAAAAGATACTTACGCACGAAATCGGCCAAATAAAGTACGATGGAGGTTCAGATGATGATGCTTTTCGAGTTTATCTTTTACTTGAGCCACTGTTTTCTCCGTTTCCTTTCTCAGTCTGTACTCATTTTGGCACATTTCCTCTTCTTATAAACACTTTGAAACTGATTCATCTCTCCCTTGTTTTGTTTTCGCATGTTCTTACATTTCTTTAAACAGTTTTTCTTCAGTTTCTCTTCTGCGTCTTAACTCTTCATTGTACTTTCTTTCAGCTCTCCCCTGTAGTGGCACTAAGATTTGAATATTAGACAGTGATTAATCCCGTACAAAAAAGATTGATATCGTAATGCCCAGATTAAGTTCAATTTGTCTTCTTCGAAATCCTTACCCAAAGCAACATATAGGGTATCATCATATCCGTAAACATTCGCTTCTTCCATCGACTCTCTTTTGTTAAGTTTTTTGATTTGAACAAACAGAGGAGTCAAATTAGATTTATATATACAGTATATTTGTGAAAGACTCGTACGAGAAAGGTGTTGTTGATGTTTGTACAATTTAAGACTAACTGGTTACTCTCTTAAGGAAGAAGGTGTTTGAGTACCGCTGAGTGCCGACCAAGAAGCGAAAAAGGACGGAGATAGTAAAGACTAGAGACAGACAGAGATAGTTAAAACAGGCTCACCACTAGCAGCGTGCCACACGTGCGCAGGCTAATATGGGAAACGTCCGGTGGACAATAATTGGAAAGTATAAAAATCATAGAAATTTCTATTAATAATAAAATACGAATAGATACTATAATTCATCTCATTTCAGATATCTAAGCACTTTACGGGATATTTCACATTTTATAAATATTTCGGATGTTAACTACCCAACGAGGTAACAATGCGTAAATGCATATTCAATCAATTGGAAGTTTTAGTTGCAATTGAGTGACTGGTTTTGTTAGGCAAGTCACGTAGGAAATATGTTTGAGGTCTCATGATTTGTAGTGTCGAATGGTTCATTCACTGTATTAAGAAATAGTCAAGTTCAGCCCCAATTGAAGGCTTTGTGTTTTTCAAATATGGTCCCAAACCAACACTGACTTCATTAAAGTATTATCTCGAAAAGGTGATGTACAGGGTGTTATACCATTGTCACAAATCCCCTTTCTTTGATGTGGTTATTTATCTCCACATATATTTCTCAGCATCCCTTTATTATTAAACGCAAACTTTTTTTGGTCAACCAGTTGCAGTGACACATATAATGTCAGTTCAACCATAACCTTTTCGGTCGCAACTCAGATTCTTAGTGTCACCATCATAAGAAAGGTTAGAGTCGCGACATGTTTCTCCGTCTCGAGGTCTTCATCAGTACGTGGCCTAACCGACATAACCTCTTTCTTCATTGGCCTACGTAAGAGCCTCCCAAATCAGAGCCCTCTGAGTCTAATCCTAATGATTTGGTTGCGAAATGTTTTTTATTTCACGCATAAAAATCAAAGATTCAAGGATTTTTTAGTTTAACAAAGTGGAAATGATGAAGGAGTGTATAAGAGCCCTTTTATACATTTTGATATGAGACAATTATGCATCTCGGTCGACTATGTACACACGAATATGAAGGTTCATAAATTAAGAAACGATGCTACGGTGGGGTATTAAGAAAAGACACACATAATATGCACGTGCGTGAATTCTTCAATGATATTTATGTCATTTCTACGTAATTTTCACCATTTCCCTAAATTTACTCATCACGGTCGACTCTCTTTAGTTTCATATTTAGGACCATGACTCCCTCCCGATAATTCATCCAAGTTGGGAAAAAATGAAGGTACTGATTCTGTCTTGATAAAATCTATAGGTTCAAGCATAATAAATGTCACGATTCTCTCCTGATAATGCCTACGGTCTGGGCAGAATGGGGGAAATGATTCTCTCCATTAGAGACCTTCTAACTCAGGTATATTTAGGGTTATGACTCCCTTCTAACATTGCACACAAGCTTAGGTAACCCATATATTTAAATCTGCATATATTTTATTGTGCAGGTTTTACAAATACACAGGGTCTCGCTCCCTCATAAGATATTCTCATATATTTGGGGAAGTACAAGGAGACACTTTCTTCCCGACCTCCTCTATCGGATCCAACATCTTGCATATCACTAATATGACATTTTTTCTTCATTGTTAATTACTTTTTGGATAATAGCACTCCTGATGTGTTTACCTTGAATTACTAGGGGGCTACCCGTTTAGGTAGAATTAATAACATATAATAAATTCTTTTTGATACGGAAAAATATACCAAGAACTTTAGTAGTCTGGTACATGCTAACCGTACTATTTCCCTTTGGTAAAATTGATATTTTTACCTCAAGGGAAGTTTGGCTGATAAATATTTTTAATGAAGAAATAACATGGCCAGCACGAACTAAGATATTCAGAGCAAAGAAAGTTTGGCTAGAGTAAATTATTCCCATCAGTGGGCCAGAACATCATGTAGTAGGCAAAATTTTCAATTCAAAAGCTCTATAGGGTTACAGAAAGTCACTAGCTACCACTACATCCTTCTTGGGTTATGGAGAGTTTGAGGTTTCAGCCGAGGTTGATGTACGTCAGGATTCAGGAAATCTACTTGATCATATCTTCCTACAGGCACAGTTGGAAGAAGATCATCGAGCTCATGCATCCAAAATATAATGTATCCAAGGTTTAGTTAAGAATATGGGGACCAAGCTTTCAAAACTAAGGTATGAGGTTAGCTAATGAGGAATATTGTTGGAGGTTCACAAATGAGTATCAAAGTCGCAGCAAAAATATCGTTAAGATCGACTTAATTGCTCATAGAACTATGTATATGTTTTTGTACCATTGCCATTCTTTTGTTCACCTGACGAGAGTTCAATTGATCTTGATTGGGATACGGGTTCTCCATAATGAAACAAAACAAATATATAAACCATGCCTCGACCTTCCGAGAACTTGTTGTTCAAAAAATTGTTCGATTAAAAATTATAATATACACAAATCATACCTCGACCCTTATAAGAAAAACCTTTCTTATCTAACATCCTAATAGGCTGAAGGCTAAATTTAATATCTGGTACATACCTTATATTCTTAATCACTCTTTTAATTCATGTAAATAACCTAAGTCGAACCGTTCCAATCCCTATGATATCACATGATTTATCATTTCCAAAATGACCCTTCCACCATCAAACATATTAGGTTTTAAAACCAATTCTTATTGGAATTCATGTGGAACGTCGTACCTAATTCCAACATCCATTTATTGTTTTACCTGCAAGAAGGAAAAGAAGTCATTAACCCATCAGTGTAGTCACGGATTTCAGACTCCATTGCAATAACTCTGAATTCAGTCTTCTAATAGTTGTTGCCACTTCCCTTCTCTTGGAAGTTCCTACTAATATGTCATTTTTTATTGCATACCCAACATATTAATTCGGGTCGGGTTCAAAGACCCATTAAAGATCCATTAGTTTATTAAGCAGGTAGGTAATTAGCTTAGTCATGAGGTGATTAAGCTTTTAATACATTAGTTCAGTTCGGATGGTTCAGTGGGTGGATATTATCCGAATTGCCCCTGTCCGGTACCAATAGTGAGTGGTGATAAAAATCAGACTCATCAGTAGCCCCTTTTTTAGGTTGTCTTCGAAGGCCTTGGACAAGACCTAAAAAATAGTTCACGTGGACTTGCGACTATGTCCAGACAGATTCTCGCAATAGTTGTGTAGCAACTTTACCCGGACTGATAAAACCTTTAGAAGCGAAACGGTTTTTGCCAGAGATCGTGGGACACGTTTCCTTTTTTGATTAGCCACACCAACCGTTTTTCTCCTAGAAAGCCTCTCCCAATTTCTTCGAAAAAACAACCTCTTCAATTAATGTGGGTGACATCAGCGTCGTCTTTAATCATTACCTTATCCTTTTATATTCTCCTAGGTATCAAAGCATCTTTTATTCCTTTACTATAAATTAGTCCACTTTTCACTGTTTTATCATCTGCATCATCTCTATTCTGCTAAACTTCAAAGCTTTCTCTTCTCAAAAACCCTTATTGTGAGTTTATGTTCACGGCAAGAAACGCCTTAGTAAAAGGTGGGTGGCTCAACTTGTGAGAGATAGAAAAAGCTCAAAAAGTCGAACGAGACAGGCACATTGCTGCAAGCCTCCCTGTTTCCCCAATAAAAAAATCGGAAACACCAATTTTTTAGCCTGACCGGGGTTCTTCTTCAGCTAAGAATGTTAAACCCAGGAGGTTATTTCGATCCGACCTTTCACCAATCGTTTCGGGCTCCTTAGTTCAGGAATCAGAGCCTGTCGTTGAACCAAAGCAGACAGTTACAAGCTTCAAGAGACCTTCTCCATTCATCGCCATGGGGTCGGATGCTGATGCCTCTCCAGAAAAGTTAGTAGACCGACGAAGAGGTCGTTTGGTGAGAGGGCAAACTCCAAAAACTACGCCTTCCAAATCTAGGGCTAAAAATAAAAACACTGGGTCAGACGCACCTATTAAGATCTCCAAGGACAACTGGTCCGGTCCGGAGGCTACCAGCTCAAGCCTTCGTAAAGAGACCTCCGGACCCAAGCCTCAGCCGGACTCTAGACTACAAAGGGGAAATGATGCTCAACAATCCGGAGGGCCTACTGAGCCAACCACTACCTCTTCTCTCCCAGAAGCATCTGACAATCCCTCCATGGTAATGGAGGACAACATCAAAGAAGCCCCTTTTGAGACTGACGTCTCTGGGTGAATAAGTGAGACTATCATCTCCAAAAAAAGAAAAGGCAAAGAAAACGCGTGTTTAAAGCATCCAGAGCTGCCAGAATTCCTTGTGGGAAAAATGGGGCCTTGTTTCCACAAAGTAAGTGTCAAATACCTGCTAGCCATGCAGAAGATCAACTATGCTTTTATTCATACAGATGAGCTTGGCCGGATGAAGACGAAGTGGAGGATTCCGGAAAATGTCAAAGTAAGAATTCCAATTGATCCGGAGACGCCCATGGATTGCAAACTCAATGAGATAGTCTTCTACACTAAGTTATTCAAATGGGGATTTAGGCTCCCCTTGGACCCTGAAATAGTCAGATATTTTCATCTGATAAAGCTTTACCCAAGTCAACTAAGTCCTAATGCCTGGTTCACCCTTATGGCATGTATTATGGCTTCTAGGCTCTCCGGAATCCCTCTTTCGATGGAGCAATTTGCTGCTGTAGCAAGCCTCTGCAGAAACCACGTCATCCCTTTCTATCACTTTAGCATGAGCGATAATTACAAGGTGGTGGATGATTTACTTGAGTCGGAGAAAGGCTGGAAGACTCAATTTCTGTTCATCAGCGGTGCCTGGGAGAATGGAAAGAAAATTAAAGCTGGTGATAACCCAAGCATGCTTACCAGCAGATGGCGAAGTGATGGTAATAATCTCACTACATACTTATGTTTTTACTTATAACGATTTTAAATTCCTCTTCTTTTGTTTTTTGGTAGTGCTGCCCAAGGATTTCAATGCCTACTTGGAGGCTGGGCAGACTACTTGTGCCAAGCTGAATGCTTGGGCTGCTGAGAAATGGGGAAATCGCTTCCACCACTGTTTTACCGGAGACAATTTAACAAGATCTTATCTTTGGAATATAACTGACCGGATGGACTTGTCCTGGGAGGAACTAACCACTCCACCCCCTCCGGTAGTGATTCTCCGGAAGACAGAGGGAAAGGATGGGAAACTGGACTTGCCGGGCAGAGCTAAAGCCCCAAGCAAGATGAAGGGTAAAAAGACTAAGGCCAAGCAAGATGTGATTAAGGCTAACCCTACCGAAGTGGAGGAAGCTGTCCCAACAAACCTAGAGGGATAAGATCAAGGGCAGATTGACGTTGTCTTACTGCAAGTGGTGGAACACGAAAGTACCAAGGAAGCAGATGGGTCTCCAAAACCTCAAAAGGCTCCCAAGAAGGACAGAAAACGGGGGGGGGGGGGGGGCAGAAAGTGGGGACCGGGATGCCAAGAAAAAGAAAAATTCCAAGGGAGATGAGGTTTCTCTCCGGGCTGCTGAGCCACTACCTCTAGTTGACCCAACTGACGCTACTCAAGTAGAAGAGATCCCTAGTGACTTTCAGACCGGAGGAGGTGCATGAGGGGATATCAGCATTGATGATGTCGACATTAGTGGGCTTGATGGGATTGGTATTTACTTCGAAAACCTCGACAAAGATGATTTTGTTGGGCCCTACCTCCCCCCAAGCTCTTCGAACATTGTCACTTTTAATGGTAGGTCGTTTTCTGTTTCAAATGAGAGAGACACTGTCACCCATTCCTTACTGAGCAATATCCAGTCAGTGCTTACCTTGGAGAAACAAGTGCGCAATCAGTTAGCCATTATCAATACTCTCAATTCTGACAAAGAGAAACTGTCTAGTGACCTTCTTAGTCCCAACCAAAATGTTGAGGCATTGAAGAAAGAGAATGAGGAGTTGAAGAAACATCAGGAGGACTTGGTTAACAAGTTGGCCACTTCGGAGGGAGTTGTTAGAGAACTCCAACTGAAGCAATCTGATCTGGAAAGAGACCTCTTTTCTTCAAAAGATGAGGCGAAGGACAAAGATAGCATCATTCAAACCTTAACTAATGACAAGATTTATCTTGAAAATATTGTGTCTAAGGTTGAACAAGAAAAAGCTGACTTGTTGAGGGACCAGGAGAAGACCATCCAGGCTAGGATTGATGTTACACCAATGAAGTGATAGATTCTCAAGAGGAAAGATATGCCGAAGTCAAGTCAGATATGGTCCTGCTTTTCCATGAAAAAATTCTGAAGAGGACACTAGGAGATTTATGGCGATTCGTAGAATATGAAGACCTCCCCCACCATACCATGGTTGATGGTGACAAGCATAACTATTCTAGTGGTTGAGATGACACAACCGACGAAGAAGAAAAGACTAGGGAGAGTCAGGGTGAGGAGGATGATGACCCCAAGAAGAATAAATCAAGTGGGGTTGGGCCATCTAAGAAAGCTCAGTCTTGAAGTATTAATTATCTCTTTTTTTATTTTCTGTGATTGAACCAAAGTCCTTGGATGGCCAAGGCATTTTTTGTAATTGTCCGGCTCTGGTCCGGATAAACCTTTTTTGTTTAAAAACTCAGTCTTTGGATATCCAAGGCACTTCCTATATTTTAATGGGTAATTTTACTTTGCACAAATCTTGCATTATTTCATAATATTTCAACCTTGGTGGCTAATGTTTAAACAACCCTTAGTTAGTTTACAAGCACTTTTAAAGCGAGAGTATTTAAATTCTCCGATGACAAATGTTTAAGTAGTCATCACTCAATCAACTCAATCCGATCTGACATTGATAGAAAATTTCAAAGAAAACATTAACCAAAACACCCCGAATCTTTTAAGAAGGCATCGAATTTTATTAAAAAGCCCGTACACCTCATTAAAACCTCCCCGCGCCACCAGGGTAAGAAAGAGTATGCCCCCAAATATTTACATGAACTTTTAAACAAGTAAATAATTACATAGTTTTCATTCCAAATACAACCGGAGATGTTCAACATTCCAAGAGTGATTCAAAACCCTTCCATCCTTATCTTGAAGTCGGTATGTCCCAGACTTAAGCTTTTCACTGACCACATAGGGTCCTTCGCAAGATGGAGCTAGCTTACCGAACTGCTTCTCTTTAGTGTGTAGGAAGAATTTCCTCAATACTTTATCCCCTGGCTGAAAATCCCTTCTTTTAATTTTGGAAGCAAACCTGTTCCTCATCAGGCCTTGATAGTGTGTTGCTCTGAGGTGAGCCTTAACTCTTCTTTCCTCCATCAAGTCAAGCTGACCTCTTACTGCCACTTCGTTAGCGTGTTCGGAGAAATTATGAACTCGAAAGAAAGGAAGAGTAGCATCTATGGGAGCTATAACATCCATCTCATATACTAAAAAAAGGGAGATTCTTGTGTTGCAGCCCCGGGGTTGGTCTGGTAAGCCCACAAGACTTCTTGTAAATAACTTGGCCATTTTCCAGCAGCCCCTTCTAAGTTCTTTTTTAGACTAGACAGAATTGTTTTCTTAGCCACTTCAACTTGACCGTTTGCCTGTGGGTGGAAAGGAGAAGAGAAGCAGTGTTGAATGCCTCTAGAGGCACAGAAAGTATTCATTTCCTTGTTGTCGAATTGTGGCCCATTCTCTGTAGTTATCTTTTGTGGAAATCCAAATCTGCAACAAATGTTAGATAAAATGAATCTGACAACATATTTCGAGGTAGTTCCTGCTAATGGGGCTGCTTCGATCCACTTCGAAAAGTAATCAATGGCAACAATTATAGTTGCACCCCCCGGACGCCATAGGTAGAGGTCCCACTAAATCCAGCCCCCATCGAGCAAAATGTATTGGCTCAGAAATTGACTCCAATGGGACAGTTGGGGTATGAATTTCATTACCATATTGTTGGCATGGATCACACTTTTTAACCAACTATTTGGCATCTTGCATAATTGAGGGCCAATAGTACCGAGCTAACAAAACTCTTCTAGTTAGAGCCCTGAACCCACAGTGAGTTGATCCCTCACCATCATGTAATTCAGAGAGCACTATTCGGGACTCCTCGACTCCCAGACATCATAAGAGGGGTTTACTATAGGATTTTTTATAAAAAAAACATCCCTTAGGATGATAAAACCACAAGCCTTGTATTTTATTTTTCTTGCTACTGCTTTTTCCGGAGGCAAAGTGCCATCTGAGAGATATTGAAGGATTCAAAATCTCCAATCTTGGGGATGTTTGACTTGTATATTCAAACTTTCTTCTTCCTTATCCGGATTGATTTGAATAGATGGGCACTCTTGCACATGTATCTAAGGGTAGGATTCTGAGTAGGCTACGGTTGCCAAAGAGTCTGCTAGCGTATTTTCCGTTCGGGGTATGTGTTCATAAGTGACGCTTTTGAAATAGAGGGCCAATTTTTTTAGGATGAATAAATATTTAATCAGTTGTTCTTTTTTAGCTTCAGATTGGCCTTGTGCATGATGGATCAGAAGCTGAGAATTGCTCATTAACCTGACCCTTTTGGCTCCACAAATGAGAGCCAACTTTAAACCAGCTATAGCAGCCTCATATTCTGACTCATTATTGGAAGCCCTGAATGCAAAACATATAGCCTGGTACATTCGGTCACCGTACGGAGAGGTTAAACATATCCCAGCACCACAACCCATGGTGCTTGATCCACCATCAGTCCGGATGACCCATACCTTTTTTTCTTTTACTCCAGTTACTTGTTCAGTATCCCTATCGTTGGGAAATTCAACCAAGAAATCAGCCACAGTTTGGGCTTTGATCGTTGTTCGAGGGGAAAAATCAATATCATAGTCTCCCAATTCTACCGACCACTTGGCCATTCTACTTGAAATGTCGGCCTTTTGGAGAACGTTTTTAAGGGGTAAGACGTCCGGACAATGATAGAATGTGCCTGAAAATAGGGCCTCATCTTCCTTGGAGCAATTACTAGGGCTACTGCTAATTTTTCAAGTTTTAAATAGCGTTTTTCTGCCTCTATCAAGCTCTTGCTGATGTAATACACCGGACGAGGATAATTATCTACTTCCCTCACCAACAATGCACTTATAGCACAATCAGAGACTGCCAAATATACGAAGAGAGTCTCTCCATCAACGGGTTTAAATAAAGTCTTGGGGGAAGACAAATTCTTTTTAATCTCATCGAAGGCCTCATCACACTGTGGGGACCAATTGAAATCTTTTGCACCTTTAAGAGTTTGAAAAAACGGGGCGCACAAGTCCGAAGACCTTGAAATAAAACGGCTTAGTGCAGCCACCCTCCCAGTCAATCGTTGCACTTTTTTAACATTCTGAGGAGGCTCCATTTGTAGTGTAGCATTAAGCTAGTCTAGATCAGGTTGTATCCCTTTCTTACTTATCACATACCCCCAAAAAATCCTGGACTGTACTCCGAAGACGCACTTTTATGGGCTCAATTTTAAGTTTACTTTTACTAAGTTAGAAAACATTTCTTGGAGATCTGCCAAGTGTAGCTCTTCGTCCATACTTTTTACCATCATGTCATCGATATAAACTTCCATGTTTCTTCCAATCTGATCAGCAAAAGCCTTCTTTACCAACCTCTGATAAGTAGCCCCATCATTTTTTAACCCAAATGGCATTACCTTGTAATAATGGAGGCCCTTATCAGTAACAAATATAGTATGTTCTTGATCCTTCAGATCCACTTGAATCTGATTATAACCGGAGAAAGCATCCATAAAAGACAACAGCTTATTCCCAGATGTGAAATCCACCAACTGATCAATTCGGGGAACCGGAAATAAATCCTTTGGGCAAGCTCTGTTGAGATCTGTGAAATCGATGCACATTCGCCATTTACCATTTTTCTTTTTTACCAATATCGGGTTGGCTGTCCATAAAGGGTATTGAGATTCCTTTATATGCCCCATTTTAGTAAGTCGGTCAACCTCTTGAACTATAATATCGACCTTCTCCTTAGAAAAGGCCCTTCTCTTTTGTACAACAGGTGCTATGTCTCTTCGGATAGATAATTGGTGTGATATTATATTTGATGGCACTCCGGTAACATCAGCATTGCACCAAGCAAAGACATGCTGATGATCTTTCAAGAATTCTAACATTTTACCATTTAATTCTAATGTCATCTTGGTAACTATCTTGACACTTTTTCCTTCTGCCACAGAGTGAGTTTCAACTTCCTCATTAATCTGAACAGCTCCGAACAACTCCTACTTGCCCTTGCACAGCATACTTCAAGCATTGGTGGACTGTTGAGGCCACAACATGCATCCTGGAGAGCCAAGATCTCCCCAGAATAGCATTATAGCAAGTGGGACAATCCACCACAATGAATAGTATTCTAACCATCTTCTTAAAAGGGCCTTTGCCCAATAATACCTCCTACTCGAATTCCCCGATTACATCTGCTGAGCTTCTTGTGAAACCCACAATTTATCTGTTCGAACGTTGAGTTACTGCTGGATTTTTCATCTTTTTATAGGAAGTTAAAAAGAGAATATTGGCAAAACTTCTGGTGTCCACCAAAATTCGTCTTATGTCATTACCCCCGATGGACGATCCTATGACAACAACATCTTCATGAGGACCAGCAATATCCCGTAAGTCATCCTCATCAAACACAATAGGGAAAAGGAATCGATGATTGATCGGAAGTCATGCCTCCTTCCAATTGGGTAGCTAAAGTATGAACGTGCCTCTTTCTCGAAGAAGCAGTTGGTGTTGTCATGGTATCTTCTCCGAATATTGTAAGTGACTCATAAAAGTTTATAAGTCCAGACATCGTCTTGCAATTCTCTGTGATAACACCCACCATATTCCAGGTTGGATCAGGATCTAAATATTCTGATTCTACATCGAACCTTTCGATATAACCATAGCCCCATCCGGAGCCGACGTGCCTGTATTGTTTGGACCAACCCGATGAACATTATCAGACCTATTTCCACCTCTTCTTTTAACATACGCCCCCAACTTTCCTCTTTCAATTAAATTATGGACTTCTTGTTTTAACGCAATACAATCCTCAGTGGTATGGCCAATATCATGGTGATATTGACAGAAACAATTATTATGGCTATCCCTTGGAGATTGTAACGCATGTGGCTTTCTGAAATGTACTTTGTTTTTTGTTTTGTCATAAATGATGGCTACATTTTCTTTCAACTCAGCAAACCACTATGGTTGAACCCAAGGCCCTCGCCTATTCCTGGATTGCTGGCTCTGGGCTGGTGCAACCGGATGGGACTGAGCTTTGGCTCTGTTATGACCCTGCACGGGTTCCTTGGCCTTGTTCCCGGACTGGTTCTGATTTTGATTTGGCGCAGCTAGAGCAGACCTCACCTGCCTGTGCACCCTAGTTTTCTTTGTTTCATCGACATTGATTTGTTTACCGACCTGATTTAGCAGCCCTCCCCATGTCATGGCTTTTTTCCTGGTTACCAAATCAGCCAAGTGTCCAGGGTTCAAACCCTGTCTTAAAGAAGCTATTACTACTTGTTCAAAGCAATCAGCCAAACCATTTTTAGTATTCACAAAACGACTTATGTATTCTTTTAAAGATTCATTTGGTTCTTGAGCACAATGAATAATTGTGTCTCCATTTCCCTTCACCTCTTTACTTCCAACAAACTGTCTACGAAAGGGCACCCAAAAGGTGTCAAAATTCCTGATGCAACCCTGTGGAAAACTATTGTACCATTTCAGAGCACTCCCCGTAAATGATTGGGAGAATGCTCTACAAAGTAACTTATCGTCATCATCAAAATTCATCATAATTTTTTTGAATTGTTCCAAGTGGTTATCCGGGTCTTTAGTGCCATCATATTTTTCCATTTTCGTACTGTCAAACCTCTTAGGAAGGTTTCCGAACAGTATCTTGGAGGACAATGGAGATTGTCTCCAATTCCGGCCACGACTGAACACCGTATCTTCGTTAAGAGTTGCAAATATACATGGCTCATTATGGAAGGCGAAAGGATTCATTAACAATCGATCTACTTGTCTTTGGCCATGACTCTGAGGCGATCCCTTGCTCAGATGCCTCTTCAACCTTCCATGCCTATCCTTTTTCTTGAGTATTTTTTGACCAACTTTTGTTTCTTTTTAGAACGGCCTTCATCACTGCTGGATGAAAAAGATTCTTCAACTCCATCTTCACCTGAGGAGCTATTGGAAGACTCTGAGTCTGAATCAGAGCTCTCCACCGGTTTAGACCGGTGAGACTTTTTTGAACTAGCATGAGTCTTTTTTGTACTTACATGAGTTTTTGATGGCTCATGATCTTTTGGGTTGTCAGTATGATGAGCTACCGATGCCTTAGATTTTTATTTTATGCCCATCTCTACCCTCTTGGCAGCCCTTATAGCTTCTATTTCAACTTTTAACCTATCTCGCTCCTGGATAGTATACTCATCATTTTCTCCCACCACTTCTGCCAAAGCTGGTGGTATTTCATGCACGTCTCAATTCATCCGAACTGAATTTTCTTGATGTTTTTGAATGCTAGATTCAGGCACCTTCTTCTCCCACTGTGGTCGCCAATTTGGTGAGGTTTATTTTTGTTTGAGGGTAATTTTGTCTAGAGTTTTGTGGTGTTTCAAGGGTATTTAATGTTTAGTAGATTATAGTGAGAGATTTGAGTTGCCTGGTAGTATTTAATATTTCTTACCCTCATTAAATGAAAGTGGTTGGGCATTTATACCCTTAACCTTGGGCCATATGGGCTTTCGGGTCATGATTTATGAATTCGGGTCGGGTTCAAAGACCCATTAAAGATCCATTAGTTTATAAAGCAGGTAGGTAATTAGCTTAGTCATGAGGTGATTAAGCTTATATTATATTAGTTCAGTTCGGATGGTTCAGTGGGTGGATATTGTCCGAATTGCCCCTATCCGGTACCAATAGTAAGTGGTGATAAAAACCAGACTCATCACTATTAATACCCGAAGTTATGAGGAAAAAAACATAACCACGATATTTAAGGTCCACTTCATTCAGAGTTGCCTCAGGTTGCTTTTTTTGGAATGAGACCAATCATTTCCCCAAGCTCCACTAACGAACATAAAATGTTGTTTCCATGTTTTGTTTACTTCCAGAAAATTATCAATAATCTTGTAGTTATTCCAAAAGGTGATGCAAAAGAAGGGAAGCCTCATAGCATTAGATAGCGTGGTGATAGTTATAAACTCTTCCATCAAAATTAGCATCGGAATCCGAGAAAGGCTTGACGCCATGATGCAGGATATTAGAATGTACCACACGTTAGGGATCACCTGGCTACGGTAGAATTCAACCAACTTGAAGTACCTTTCGACTATTGGGTCGAAAGACAAGAAAAATCCCCAGTTCAAGACGCCGAGAAATAATCATTTCCTTTTTGTGATGGAAAATGATGTCTTTCCGATGATAGGAAGATGTCTCCAGCTCTGAACCTTCGTCCTCAGTGTAGTAAAGGTACTTGCCTGTATTTAACCTTATTAGGTGTTCTTTTTCCATCCCACAGAGATTACTCTCCGAAAAATTTAATATTTTAGAAAACAACACCTTATCAGTTTTTCTTGTCGGTCCTTCTGGCTCGGTAGCAGGCTCTTTACACATCTTATGGCTCCCAACAGATGTAGCAATTTTTTACGACCACGACGTTATTATGGACATCACGATAAGGTTATCGAGTTTCATGGATTACTCGATTTCCTTTTTTGTTCCCTTAGTATTGACTAATCCCTTGGGGAGGGTAGTAGTAGTGGGATTTATCCTAACACCGGGTTAGATTTTTAAGCTTTGAGAACTTATTAATTTCCCATTTTAAGGCCTCAGATTTCCAAAACCCCTTGGGATTTGTAGCAGTATTGGTGTTTGTCCTGACGATAGTAAGACCAAAGATTATGTTTTTACATAATGTAACTCATCTTTGTGTAAAGATTCAGAACTAGGGTCCCATATTCATAAGAATGTCGATTTCTGATGAATTTCTTTAGCAACAGTTTCAGGTACAGTTAGAGTGTGATAATCTATTGGTGTCTCTTTGTTTCTCGATACGTCAACTTTCTTGTGCTATTTTTTGGTTTTCTTGTGGAATTATTGCTTCAGTTCGGGGTGGATAGAGAAACTACTTCAAATTTTAAAAAAACAAATTGGGTATAATTCTCCGTAGGTAAACGTTTGGGTAGTTTCTTTAGAGTTTTTTTTATTGAACTCGCAAAGTTGGAATTCCTCAGCTCTTTCAGATATTACAAAACCAATCAAGGGTGTTAATCCTATTTATCATAAATTGTTGTATTTCGGGATGTTCGGGTTGGGATTAGACCTTCTCTCTCTAGAAATTGGGGCATTAGAGCTCTTTTTTCTCTCTATAAATGTTGTTAGGATGAGTTATGAGGGGAAAATGGGTATTTATAGGGAAAGCTCTCATCTCAACGGTCATATGCATAGGGAAGTAAAAAAGACTATACTACGAGAATGCCAAAAGTATTTTTAAAAAAAAAATTAATGGCTTGGGTCGTATGTTGAGGTGACACGTGTAAGAAAAACGGTGGTTAGCACTGGTGTGGATAAAAGTAGCCTGAGGGTAGGCTGGTAATTTCAAGTGGAGTTTTAGGGCGGTGTAAAGGTGTTTCACGGGGGTGTGGTGGTGTTTAACGGTGTTTCAAAGTGTTTCAGGGTATTTTAAGGGTGAAGAGAGAATTAAGCAGCCTGGCAGCAGTTAATTTTTCTTACCCATAGTTAATGCTGGTGGTTGGGCATTTATAGTGTGAAATTTGGGCCCTTATGGGCTTTCGGGTCAAGTTTAATGGACCCGGGTCATGTTTAAAGACCCATGAGTTTTAAGCAGATGTACAGGTAGCTTAGTCAGATAGTGATTAGGTTTTTTAGTACTTTAGTCATAGGTCGAACTGCCTTAGGTTTATAGTGTTCGAATTTATCTGTCCGGTGAAAAAGTCCTGTTCGAATTAATATGCTTGGAGTCTGTCCGAATTTTACGGGGAGATTTACCTTGGACTACCCCTCCGGGGAGCGCTTCGAATTCGGACTCATCAAGCACAATGTAAGTGGGCCTAAGGCAACTCATGAGCATCTTGGGATCATCTGAATGGGCACTCGAGCAATTCCAATGGATCTCCAATCCGGAGCGAAGTTGTATAATCCTCACTCAATTTTCT
Source organism: Limnanthes douglasii subsp. nivea (assembly GCA_036936605.1). Taxonomy (NCBI): domain Eukaryota; kingdom Viridiplantae; phylum Streptophyta; class Magnoliopsida; order Brassicales; family Limnanthaceae; genus Limnanthes; species Limnanthes douglasii. Next base: position 284,556,308 of record JAUPFV010000005.1, on the reverse strand, counting down.
CGCAAGGACTAGGGGGAAGGCTACTAATAAAGGTTTGATTTATCCTAACAAGGTCCGAATCGGTCTGATATTGAATGGTTTCCATAACATGCGATTATCTCTTCTTTACTATTTCTTAATATAATACCTCTACTCACGTCTCTGTTAGGTAGAGCTGAATCGTCTGTATATATTTTAAATTTGTTAGGAAGAGATGGTGCCCAATATATGCAGATAGGATTTCTTTTGGAAATAAAATGGTTATAACATCCTAATTCTGTTGTTGCATTCATATAGAGACTCCAATGTTTTTTGGTTAATAAATTAGCCAGATCAAGACCTGAAAGAATTATATGACATATTTAATCGCAGCAGTAGAATCATTAAGACTACATTTTACTTCATACTTGTTTCTATAATGCCAAATAACCCAACATATCATTGGGGGCATTACATTACAAATATGAACCTCATTTTTGGAATCCCAAAACCAAGATCTTAACATATGGGTGATAGACATTAATCTACCAATTTTGGTTTTGAAAAGTAAAGAAAAATGACACCATATTTTCCATGAGAAAGAGCATTCAATGAATATGTGTTTGGTAGACTCGGTATTATCATAAAAATGACCCGTAGATACCATGGTAATATGTCTAATCTTCATATAAGAGTCAGTAGGAAGCCAATTATGTATGAGCCTCCAAGTAAGATAGAAACATTTCCTAGGAGTTATGATGTTCCAAATCTTCCTAAATAGGCTAGATATATTGTGTTGAGTCCTTAGGTAATTCCATGTGATTTTAGTGTTAAATATCCCATCATTAGATGCTAACCAAGAAATTATATCATTAGTATTATAATTAATATAAACTTTCTCAATATTAATCAAATTAGTAGTAGAGAAGAAGTGTATCATCTCTTTGTCCCAGCCAGTCGTTTCCCAATAGTTAGATACTTTATCTAGCATATACAAATAGTTAATAGCATTATCATCAAATTTTAAGAGAGGAAAGCTTCTCAACCATTTAATTATCCAGAAATCAGCCTCTCATTTGCCAATCAGACATTTAACTAAAGGCTCATCCATGTTCTTCATGTCAAAAAGCCTTCTCAAGATCTTGGAGAAATTCCTAACTTGTAATTAGCATGTAAATGATGAATAAACTTGCAATATATGCTATGAATGCACTTAGACCAGAGTGTATTATTTTGTCTAAAATTCACCCAAAGCTTACACAAAAAAGAGTCGTGAATGTCACTTAACTTTCTGACATTTAAACCTCATTCACAGAAAGGTTTATAAATCTTAGACGAACGAGTCCATTGAATTCTAGAAATTCATGGGTAGAACCCCAGGGAAATTTATTAAAAATATTCTTTATTCTGTCAATTAATCAATGCATAAGAGTACAAACGTAAATCCAATTGATAAGAATTCCCATCAAAGTAGAGTTAATAAAAGTCATCCTTCCAGCATAAGACAACTTCTTGTCCTCTCAGTCAGAGATTTTAGCTTTGATTTTATTAATTATAGGCTCATAGTTTGTGGACTTATTTTCAGTATTAAGGGTTATTCAGTATTAAGGGTTATGCCAAGTTATATAGTAGGCAGTGTATCCTTATTAAAAGCAGTATAATCAGAGATATAATTAAATCTTAAAAAAAAGAGATTGTTTGCAGTAAAGATCTTTGTTGTATTCTTGATTATCAAATGAGCAGAGACCTTTTGATAATCCTGTAAAATTTTGTTAAGCATAGAAACAATTGAATTCAAGCCATTAGTAAAGATAAGCATATCGTCAACAAAGGCCAATGAAGGAATAATGATAGAATTCCTAGTCTTATAGATCATAAATTTGTTATTAACAAAGAGAGAGAGTCTAACCCTATGATTAGGACCTCCTCAACTATTATAAATACAGTATGGGACAATGGATCTCCCTGTCTAATACCTCTCTTAATTTTGAAATAGCCCACATTTTGACCATTAATTAGAATGGATACATGAACATTTCTTATGGTCTTGTTTATTAGATTAACAAAAGCATGGTTAAATCCAAAATAAAGCATGACTTCGCTAATAAAACTATGAGATAATCTATCAAAAGATTTAGCCATGTCAAGATTAATCAGAGTAGTGCTAGTTTTGACTTTCTTATTAAGATAAAAGATCACCTCACTACTTAATAGAATATTGTCATAGATATATCTATTTCTTACATAAGCCTCTTGATTATTGGAAATAATCTTAAGAAGAATATTATCTAGCATGCTGTATATAAGCTCAGAAATATTCTGTTTAAAATTGAACAAATACATTTTGGCCTCTAATCCTTCCAATTTGTAGGATTACTAGACTTGGGAATGATGCAGTAACCTGTAGCAAGGATTCCCCGACGAAGACTTTGGCCTTTGAAGAAGGAAGAAATCGCAACAATCAAGTCTTTTCTGATGATATGCCAACGGAAACTGTAAAAAAATGTATTAAAACCATATAATCATGCAGCACTTCATACATTCATAGACTTGATAGTTTTCTAAATTTCATCTTCATCGAGAATTTCATTAAAAGAGAATTATCATGAGCACTAATCAGGTTAGGAATATTAGAGAATAAAGGACTATTAAGAATATTAGTTTCAGACTTATAATTAGTATAAGGATTCTCAGTTAGGATGCCTTTGAAATAAGCCTCTGCAGATGCATTAATTTGAGTCTCATTAGTAAGCCATGTAGAACATTCTTTTATGCTTAGAATTATTATTTTTCTTCTTTTTCTCTTAATAACTTAGTACTGCGATCACCATCTTTAAGCCAAGTCGTGTAAGTTTGATGTTGCCAATAAGATATCTATTGGGAGAGAGCAAGAAGAAGCATAATATTAGCCTTAGATAGGTTACTAGTGCTTTCAACACTTTGATCATTACGAAGATTGATTTTCATAATCTTGACTATTTCCTCAACCTTAGTAACTTTATCAAAAGTATTATAAAAAACCTTAGTAACTCCAAAGTATGATGTTTACTCGTTTGAAGTTGTATTATTACGTTTGTTGACTGGGAAATCAGCATTGGGAATCACAAAAGAAGTGGAGTGTGCACTAGATTTTGGAAGTTTGGAAAACCTATTGGATCCTTTGGCAGGTGACTGGCCGTTTGTACAAACTGAGTAGTTGGCTCGCTTGGCATTGAGGTGTTGTGAGATGAAATGTAAAAATTATCCAGATCTTGAAACGGAAGTATGGAAGGTACTTGAGTTTATGAGGGCTTCTTGTGGAGGATCCTCATCATTTCGTCTGGGTCCTAAAAAACGGTTTCAACCTCCTTCGTATTTCATTTGTCCCATTTTCCAGGTAAGTTTATATATTAGCTTTAAATTTGTATTAGAGTGACATTATTGAATCCTGGTAAAGTTGATGACGAGGCATGAAGTGAAAATTTGTCTGGAAAAATGAATATAGATTCCTTTTCAGTTCTTCCTCAACCTTGCTTAAATATGTTCCCATAGTATTATTCCTTAGAGCATCTAACAATCACGCTATCATTTTGGTATATTTAGAATTCTAATAATGTAACTATATTCTCAATTATAGTAATAGCTATACAATAATAGTCTCTATATAGATAGGATTTTCAAACTGTTAATTTGGAGTGGTTTAAACTATAAGTTGGAACAATATTTTGATACAAATATCTATGTTTGACATCCACCATCGTTTAGACTGCTGAGCACATACTCTTATAAGTATATACATAAAATAAAGTTTCTATTACTTTATTTTCCGTCTAATTTTCTTCGAATAAGATCAAACAAAGCTTCATCCAAGGGGTCAGGTTTCGTATACAATTTGTGCATGTCCTGTATAAATAAATGTTATTCACTTCCTCCAAAATGCCTCTGTCTTTTGTAAAACTTGTAGGAAGTCATGCAAGATCCTCATGTGGCTGCGGATGGTTTCACGTATGAAGCAAAAGCCTTAAGAGCATGGCTTGATAGTGGCCATGACACTTCGCCAATGACAAACGTCAAACTTTCACACACCAATTGTTGTCCCTAACCAAGCTCTTCGTTCTGCAATTCAAGAATGGCTCTAACAACACTAAATGTATCAGCTCCCTTCTACTTGAGTATATTGGTAAAATTTGTCCAAAGTAAAAAAGAGAAAACATAACCCATAATATCTCCGGCTCTTGTATATTTGCTTGAAACCATCCCAGAAAAAAAGAAAGATGAAAAAAGAGGAAAAATATGGAAAATAGTATTTTGATGTAATTGCTTGTGTATTTGCTTAAGATATAGTTGTAATTTGTAAATTTGGTTAACATAAATAGGGAATGTAATGACTGTCATGATACAGTTATACATAACGAATGCCTTATAACTAAAATAATTACAAAATGTTACCGTAACTGACCCTAACTAGATATCGATTTTCAGATCGATAATTGAACAAATACGAGTTGTATTTGGAGAAGACGTAGTTGTATTTGGAGAAGACGTAATTGCTTTTGTACACGGCCTTGAACATCACCGAATTTTCGTACTTTTTCTTGTATTGCATTCTTCGTTATATTTATTATATTTTCATTTTCATTAAGTAGTATGTGATTGTTGATTCTTTTGTTTCCCGTCATCCTATTTTTTTAAAATTTTTGTTCTTTTCGGTTCCCAAAATTTAAAAATCATATTTTTTAAATTGATGGAACAATGTCGACATAATGGATCGATATTCGTGCTAATAAAAAATCTAATTATTTTTTGATAGTTTTAAATAATGAAATAAAATAATAAGAAAAATTATGGGATGCGTTTAAATATATTAAGAAATTCAATTGTTCGCATTTACTTTTTCGTTTACATTGTAGATTTTCTTTTTATGTAAATGTTTCACATGTATTCGTACCATTTTAAAGTTTTACAATAAATCTCAACTTTAAATATAGATAGACCATATGGATAGAATTTTTTTTATTCAACTTAATATTAAGAGAAGATCCCGAGAGACAAAAAATGTTAATGTATTTTTAGATTTAAGGTTTATCCCGATGAAAGTGGATTATTGTATCTAATAATTATACGTGCAAAACATAATCGTGACGTTGTGAAATTCGTAGAATGATGCTCAGGAGCAAGAATATTCAAAATAAACAAAGAATAAATAGTTACGAAATTATCTATGAACGATCCTCATCTTTGGAAAGTTATAATCGGATTAATTGTCTATGAATGATACTTGTCTTTCCGAACTTTTAGTCGGGTTGAGAAATGAGAAACCCCAAAATATACTTAGCATATGTAATATTTATCATATGTAATATTTACCATATGTAATATTTATAATGTAAAACATAAACATGATACATTGGAGATGTGCCATAAGTCACACATTCATTTTTGGTTAGGTAAATTGAAGGAAAACAATTACATAATATAACATTGGACAAAAACAGAGGGGTTTGAAGTAATCACACATATATTTTCGCACATCGGATATCTGTCGACCTTCTAAGGACATTTCCACAAGTTATGATCATGAAGAATACCTACATAACAACGACATATAAAATGCCACTACTTGAAATTTTTAGGATTATGTCAAAATGTCTAGCATATTGCATCGTATTTGTTTTTATGGGTGTATACAAAATTGACAATTACATTTGGGCAGTGGATAATCTTCAGTTTCGCGAGATAAACTGACTAAACTTTTAACGAATTTGGGTGAAGCTTCACACTTTGCTCGATAACACACGAATATAAAATCATTGTTCGAGCAATGTAAGAAAATAGACAGTTTTACATGAACAAAGTGATTTCCAAAGAAGTTAGAGTTGGGGTCAAGGAGACATGCCTTATAATCATGTCAAAAGAATACGAAAAATATTTAAAACCTGACGTTTCCAAAATAAAATATGAATGTGTTGTTAGATCTACACATGAGTTGTCTTGTGAAAATGAGAAAGGTATAATGGTAATCGAGATTCGTATTATGATTTATTCAATAATCGAAAAATGTGGCAAGCTATAAAATTTGTTACGAAATGTGAATACGACGTATATGATTTTGTGAATAAAAAACTATTCAAAATAGTTGGGTATAATGAGAACGAAGGCTTTACACATTATCAAAAGTTATTGAAGTACTTGATGCGAAAAATACCCAAGTTGTTCGCCCAAAGAACCAGTGAAAACCAAATGACTTGTAACCTAATACATAAATATCCAACTTGGAAAAAGATAAAAAAAAAAAGATAAAAAAGAGCTTGATAAATAAAATATATATCTTCAAAAAACATAACACTCATAAAATCTAAAATCCAAAAACAAAATATCGACAAACATAATCACTCTAGTCTCATAACATCTATAAAACCTAAAATTTAAATATATTATATCTGAAAACATAATCACCCCAGTCTAATATTATACAACTCTCGCTACTTTAATACTTTCCCTTATTTCTTTCCTGCTCTAGGTGAGCGTTATATTTAAAACAACCGACTCTTATATCTATTGACTATCTTTTTAGGTAAGTACGTAAGTTCTCTTCGGTTTGCGTGTGTCACATCTCTAGAGTAATAAGTACCTCATCCGAAATATGATATACAATGTACCAAATATAATTTTGAATGTAATTATCATACTCGAAAACCATTGTATGAATGTTGAATCTTGGTACCATTGAAGTACCCCTTTTTTTCCTCTTGTGGTTATTTGGCCAATCTCACCAAACTGAGTTGCTATACTCCACAATTTTATTCATTTTTCCGATTCTCTTAGCTCATAGATTTCTCGGGATTAACGATACATATTGGATGGTCAACTACGGAAGTACATGCTAGGGCTGATACGACTTTATTTTGTCTCAGTACTTTTCAACATAATTAAACCATGTAAGTTCCTTGAACCCTCTAACTGTATGGAGACTTTCATACGGATGAATCATGGTCTATACTAAAATGATAAAAGTATTATTATATATATTAACGTAAATATTAAATATTTAAAATCCTATAACTATATTTACTCATCAAACGTTAGACCATCTAATGCAAGCCCCTTACGGTGATTTTTTACATAATATTTATCTATTATAAAATGTCTATCTGGAATCTACACACAAAAATATGGTATAAACTGTTGATAGCCTTGCCAACAAAATGGTTGAATACTAGGGAAATAATTGTAGATCAAACACTTTAGCAACGCGATAAAACTGTTCATCATCTTCATCACATGTTGACATCCTAACCGTAAAATATTGTATAGTTAGGGGAAGATGTGCATCCTCCACATGTACTCGAACATTGTGTCTAAGTCTCAGAAGGTCTCCAAATAGTCATCCTTGATTTATGTGTTGTTCTTATCAGTGAACATAAGATCGATAAATATATATAAAATATATGTTCAGGCGCAATTTTTTATATCTAAACTAGAATAAGACTCGATTTTATAATACACGATACTAAATTTTTCCTTTAACCACATGATAAAAAACCTCCAATCGTAACATTTATCCAACTTGGATTTATTACGTTATGTTCGAGCCCAACTAATTGTAACACCATCTGTGATTAGTCATCTTCGGACATGAATACCTGTAATAAATATGAAATCATCTAATATCACAGTATCATCTCCCGAAGGATAGATATAAAATAATGGTCTTGGGGTTCCATCTCTTACTCAATGCTCTTATAGTAGGCTTACTCGGCCACCAATCAATTAATATTTCCCGCAACGGTCTGAACCCCGTTGTTGATGAATCTCTAGAAATATTGTTAGCCTCTCAAGTCCCACATTGTGGTTGTTGAATGATAGGAATTACGTAAAACTGGATCTCTCCTAGAAACCAAAAAAAAATTATTTAGCATATTTTGAAAAAATTATTGATGAGGGAGGAAAAAAGTATATGGGGAAATTGGAAGGAAGTGTTTTATTGGGGAAGATTGTAAAATGTATTATGAAAGTATCCGTTATGAATAAGTGGTAAAATATAGGGACTAAATGTGTAATAGTTAGGAATTAAAGCGTGTGGGGCCCATTATTGTACTATAAAAGGACCCAACACGAGCTGAGAAAGCTGGCTGATTAATATAATACTATTTTCTCTCTATAGATTTAGTAGAACTTTCTCTCTCTAAAAATCTCCCTCATAAAGAATTTCTTCTGACAGTTTAGTCCCTTGAGTATTTGTTTAACACGAGATTACCCTTGAGCAAACTCTTAATTCATCAGTGGCGCCGTCTGTGGAACAAAGATTGTCCTGACGACAACTATTTTCTGGAAATCTTTCATAATCTAAGCGGAATTATGGAAGAGCAGGGGGTGATTTTGTTAACGACTGTGAGGAGAACCATGTTGGAGATACTTATCGAAACGATATGGAATATGAAGCACATGGTAGCCAGCGCGCTGGAGAAATTTTTGACGAGTCGGTTCTACTGGCACGAATAAATGAGTTACCACTGGAGATCGAAAAATTTAGGGCAGAAAAAGAAACTGTCCAGATAAATATTCGTTTCGAGATTAGAAGAGAGCAAGATAGCGGAAAAGATTAGCGTGAAGCTGACTTTCGTCCTAGGAACAACGAAATAGGTATAGAGAGCATGAACGATATTCTTCGAGTAGGAAAGGAAACCGTCACTTGGAGTCCTCTGACTCAAGTGATTATTCTCGCTATAGTTCACAAGAATCATCTCCGAGGAGGAGTCATCGAAAGAAAAGACACGACAGAAAGCATGTGGAGCACCGAAGGGGAATGATTTTGGAGAGGAAATCTTTGAGGGAAAAGAATTATCATGCTCATGTTAATGAGCAAGGTTATGACCAAATGAATTTTCTTTCTGGGAACCAAAATGTTGACCAACGAAATTCGGAATGGCAGCATCAGTACACCCCGCCTTCCGAGGAGGGACTCTATTTTCCGAACCATGAAAATTTAAGAGCTAATGTTTATAGGACATGTCATAATTGGAGAGCTTCTCCATTGTCCTCAGAAATTATAGCAGGCAATCTCCTAAAGTACTTTGATATTTTGAAGCTAGAAAAGTTCGATGGGACGCAAGATCCTAACAATCACATCGAGTAATTCAAAAATTTCATTATCAATTTCGATGGCGATGATAAATTGCTATGTAGAACATTTTCTCGGACCTTCAAATGGGTGGCTTCTAAGTGGTACAACGGGCTTCCACATGGCTCGATAAAGAATTTCGACATGTTCTGGAATATCTTTAGACATCATTTTGTGGGGAGTAAAAAATTCCGAGCCAATGAAGATATGATAATCTACTGTAGGCAAAAAGTTGGGGAGGTTTGAAGAATTACACCAATCGATTTGTGAAAACGTAAACATATATGAAATACTGCAAAAATTATGTGGTACTATCGGCATTCAGGATGGGGATTCTCCTTAGACTTTTATAGGATACAGTAGCAAAGAGTCATGCAATGACTTTTGGGGTATTACTGGATCAAATTGAGAAAAGAATTATAGTGGAGGAGACCCAAACATAAAAAAAATGATCAAGTGATCAGCTAGACCAGAACCAATTTCAAAGGTCTGAGTCTAGTAGTCAATGGCCTTGTGTTAATGTTCAAGCTAAGGGTGTGGGTCAGTATCCGCCAAGGCCGAGAACGAACCAACAAAACTATAGTAAACAGCAGAGTTATAACCAAGGAGTAAGGCCCATTTCGAACAACTGGATTCGTCCAGACTATTTTGCTGAGTTAACGGAAAATGTAGCTACGATATTTGATAAGTCAAGGTCAACAGTGAAATTTAGAAAACCTTTTCTTATTCAAACTTCGAGGGAAAGCAAAAGTGTTAATAAGTTTTGTAAGTACCATGAGGATATTGGGCATGATACCAAGGAATGCATCGCTTTGAAAAAAGAGGTGCATGCTTTAATTGAAAATGGAATGTTATTAGAATTCATGAAAAAACATACCCAGAAAAATGTTGCAGTAAAGGTTGTCCCAAAGAATGCTGACACAACAATGGTGATTTCCGAGGAGGTTGATGCTTTTGATGTTGGAGCAGAGTATCTGGATCCCAAGGATGGGAGAAATAACGTGAACATGGTAGAAGAGATTATTCCAAGGGGGAAAGTAAATGATCTATGTACTTTTTTCGAGTCGTTAGCTATTTTCGGAGGAGATACCATTGTTGGGAACTCCAATAGTTCACGGAAAAGGCATATGGTGAATCGAACTACGCAGATTGAAGCAGGGCTTTCAACGCAGATGCATCGCTTGCCCTCCCATGTCATATGTTTTAACAATGACGATATGAGGAATGTAGCGGGTCCGCGTGAAGATGCGTGGTGATTGCTGCAGGAATAGGTGGTGACCAAGTTCAGAACCTACTTATTGATACGGGAAGCTCTGCGAATATTTTGTTTATGAGTACCTACAAGATAATTTCTGACCCACCTGTTATACGACGGTCCGACATAACTATAGTGGCCTTTATAGAAGCAACAACAATAGTCATGGGAGAGTTTCAGTGTGTGGTGGAGCTCGGTCGTGGGCCATTCAAAAATGAAGTTGAAGTTTTGTTTATAGTCGTAGACGCACCAACTTCTTACAATGTAATTTTGGCCGTTCTTGGCTGTCTAGGATGCATGGTGTTATCTCGATGGTACACTAATTCTTGAAATACGTGGTAGGGAACAATATATGGACGATCAGGAGCAGCCAGAAGATGGCTCGAGAGTGTTATCAAATAGCTTTATCCTCGAAAGGAGTCCGGGGAGGAGCATCGGAAAAATCATAGCAGTTAAAGGGGACTTCCTCTGTAATCACTCCTTGTGATGATCCGAGGGAGGCCCTCAGAATTTTGGTTCCGGATGATGATCATGAGGTACATAAGTTTGAAGAGGGATTTTTTTTGAAAATTGGAGTAAAACTTTCTTTTGAGTTCAGAGAAAAATTGATTGCATTTTTATCGACAAAATTAAATATGTTTGCTTGGTGTGCAGAGGATGTTACGGGCATACCTCCAGAGATAATATCTCATAAACTCACAGTACGACATGATGTTCGACCTATTGTACATAAAAGAAGACCAGTTTCTCAGGAGAAGTCTGCAGTTATTCTTTCAAAGGTTGAGCGATTATTAAGCATGTGCCATATTCGAGAGTCGCAATACCCTATATGGTCCTCGAATCCAGTTTTACTCAGGAAAAAGAATGGTAAGTGGAGGATGTGCGTGGATTTTACGGATCTGAATAGAGCTTGTCCAAATGATCCTTTTCCGGTACCTCGAATTGATCATTTAGTGGATTCTACTTCGGGTAATCGGTTATTGTCTTTCATGGATGCTTATTCAGGATATAATCAGATCAGATTAGATTCAAGAGATGAAGAAAGCACATCGTTTATCACTGGGAGAGGATTATACTGTTATAAGGTCATGTCATTTGGCCTGAAAATGCGGGGGCGACTTATCAGCGTTTGGTAAACAAAAGCTTTGAGGAGCAAATTGGCCAAAATGTAGAACCTTACATCGATGATATGTTGGTAAAGAGTTTATAGGACAAAGATCATTTCTCTGACTTGGAGGAAACTTTTAATAATTTGAGCAAAGTCAATTTAAGTTAAATCCAGAAAAGTGCATTTTTGGAGTACGATCGGGGAAGTTTTTTGGCTACATGATAAGTGAAAGGGTCATCGAAGCTGATCCAGAACAGGTAAATGATTTGACGACTATGACTCCTCCTCAGAATATTAAAGATGTCCAGATTCTCACAGGAAGATTGGCGGTATTGAATAAGTTTATTTCTCGTTCATCGGATAAATGTGCGCCTTTCTTTAAAGTGTTGAGCAGACATGAAGATTGTTGACCAGTCAGGTAAGACATAATGGTTGGTTCGAACGTATGGGGGGTCGAACATTTTAGGAAGTGGTGTTGGAGTCTAGCTAATTTTACCAGATGGGATAACCATGTTTCAAGTTATCCGTTTCAGTTTTAAAGTAACTAATAACGAGGCAGAATATGAGGCAGCATTAGCAGGGCTAAGGTTGGCTCGAGTATGTGGGGCTAGAAAGGTTAAATTGATCTATGATTCACAGTTGGTGATAAACCAAGCTTTGGGAAAGTTAGAGGCAAAGAAAGATCATTAGTCAAGTATTTGAAAGTCTTGAAGGACCTGGTTTTAAGTTTTGATGACATTCAGTATGAGCATGTTCGAAATGAAGAAAATCTAATCCCTGATTCTTTAGCAGCTGCCTCGCGGTCAGAAGGTCATCCATGGGTCATAATTCAGGAGCATCCTTCGATTACAAATAGTACAGAGCATTCGATGAACGTGGAGGAAGTAAGCAATGTGGTTACAAATGATTGGAGGTCAGAAATTGTGGACTATTTAAAAAAGGATAGCTTACCTGCGGAAAAATCAGAGGCTAGGAGAATCAGGTTTAAATTTCATGGTTATATCCTTTTGGGAGGAGTATTATGTAAGAAATCCATAAGCAGTCCGTTACTTAGATGTTTGGCTAATGATGAGTCGCAATTTATCCTATCAGAACTGCATGACGGGGAAGGGTCTGGCCATTGCGGATATAAAGCAATTCGACGAGTGTTTATGCCTGGTTATTATTGGCCGACCATATCCATTGATGGGAAAGAGTTGGTAAAACGATGTGACACATGTAAAAGATATGCAAATATAATACACAAGCCAGAGGTGCTACTAGAAAGTATTTCCGAAGCAGTGCTATTCGATATGTGGGGTATTGATTTAGTTGGACCCTTACCAATGACATTTGATGGAAGGAAAACGATCATAGTAGGAGTTGACTATTTTTCCAAGTGGGTGGAAGCAGAACCTTTAGCGGGAACGAAAGAAAAAGATGTTATTAAGTTTGTCGTCTCAAACATTTGTTGTCGTTTTAGGGTGTCGATAAAAATCACAAAGGATAATGGACCTCAATTCGATAACAAGGAGTTTAAGAGCTTTTGCATTCCCAGGGGCATACATCAATGTTTTTATGCACCATTTCATCTGCAAGCCAATGGTCAAGTGGAGGTGACTAATCAAACGATTTTGGATGGATTAAAAAAAACTTGGAAGACAAGGCTGGAAAATGGCATATTACTTACAGGAAGTATTGTGGGCTTATAGAACAACGCCTCGAACTTCCACTGCAACATATCCATTTGCTTTAGTGTACGGAATGGATGCGGTTGTCCCCTCGGAAATTGTTTTCCCATCATACCGTGTGGCAGCTTATGTTGAGGATTTAAATGATCAAAGTAGGGCTATGGAGTTAGATTTTGTGGAGGAAAAAATATGACGTGCACAATTGAAGTCCTTACATTATCAAACATTAATGAGGAGCAGGTATGCTTTGCTGGTAAAACAGAGAAATTTCAAGGTGGGGGACAAGGTATTACGAAAAGTTTTTCTTCATACCAAGGAGAAAAGCCTTGGAAAGTTGGGACCGGATTGGGAGGGCCTTTATGAAGTAACAGAAAAAGTAAAGCAGGGAACATATAGGTTAAAAAATAAGGAAGGGAGATATCTTAAGCATCCGTGAAACATAGAGCATTTAAAATTGTATCTGGAATGAGGACGAAGAATTTGGCATGTAATGATTACTTTTGTATGTTTATTTGCAGGTCTACAAAAACAATGAAGGTATACTCTTTCCTACCGTGTTAGGCACAAGAAGGTTTTAACGAGGTGTCATTATTAGTTGATCAATATATTTGAACTTTTACCTCGAATTATTTTTTCTAAGTTACAAGTTGTGATTGGACTATTAGGTTAATATTTATGACATTTTATAAGTTTGCCTTAAAGCAGCATACAATGATTATTATGACCAAGTAAAGTTGGCATAAAGCAATTATTTTATTCAACGCAAGTTAACATACAATAATTTTCATACCGAATGTGAAGTTAAAAATTATCAGATTGGTATTCCACACAATGGCATACAAGAAAGGTCAAGTTAAATGTTCCTCAGAATATGTTGATACAATTACAAAAATTACCTTGAAAGTTGTAAAGAACTTATACAAAAACTTATACAAAAAATTATACCAAGATAGTGTTACTCAGAATTTTTCGAGGAGTCGCTCTCCTCGGAATCTGATGTCTCACTATCACTAACAACAATGTTAGGTGGACGAAGTTCGGGGGAGACAAGCTTCCAGAAACTGCCTAAGTCATATTCAGGGTACTCGGCGTGAATTTGGGTGATCAGCCCTGCTCAGGTAGTAGCATCTCGAGTATTAAATTTGTCCACACATTTTGCTGCGTAAGCATTCACAGCTACCTCATTTTCGACTTCTATATGCTGAGGAAAATCTATAATTATCTTTAGTAAGTTTTTCTTTTCCTCTACAATAAACTCGAAATCGGCAAGACAATCCTTAAAACCCTTGGTTGCAATTTGGTGAGCTTTCTTGAGTTCAGTAAGAAATTTTTCTTGAGCTCCTGTCTTCTTTTGGTAGAGATCCCTTTCTTTTTGGCAGCATTTTTCGAGGAGAAGGACATAGTTCTCCGAGGCAACTGTTCAAAAATTGCATCATCTTGACTTTCTATAATGGAGTGTTGTTTCTTTATCTCTTCAAGTTGTACGGAAGCGAGGGAAGGCTTGAACTAGTAATGCTTTTTCCGATCTTCCAAATGTTGCATTTTTCTTCCCATGTTGACAGAAGCGCATAGTAAGTTGCAAACATTTAAAGAAAATTCATCGCCCTGAGGAATGTCGAAGGAGCTGGTAGGAGAACCTATTGTTGTGGAGTCAAAATTCGAAGACTCACCAGTTAGAATAATAGGATCAATTTTTTGAGGAGGATCGCTTCGGGGAATTGGGAGCGGTGCTAAATTTGGAAGATTGTCAGTTGAAGATGGACTCGTAGATTGGGTGAGTGGAGAATTGGGTCTCTGGCCAGAATCTTATCTAGCTTCATTTTGATGCTCAGTTGATATAATTTGAGCCCCAGTGCCTTCAGAGATTTCCTGGACATCATTTTGTGCTTTAGTGTCCTCGGATATCTCTTGGATGAGTTCCAAAATAGCTTTCTTCTTGGTTTCTTTTTTCTTGGCATCTTTTTTCTTGATGGGATGGACAGTTTTTCTTGGAGGGGAAATTGTGATGGGTGCTGCAGTATATGATGAAGAGATTGTCTCTTGATTAGCAGCTAATCCTTCAGAGTCTAATTGAAGATCTTTGATTGAAACTTCTTCTTCAGAATCACCTAAATGGCTTTTTGGCTCAGGAGCGCTTCAGAAGATAAACGATGATGTCTTTCTTTTCCACTCGATCGAGGACTTCTTGCTGAGAATGAGAAGTCATCAATTCCTTTATAGTTATCTTGTCGAGGGGATTCAACCTCCAAAGTCAACTTTTGGCTAAGTTATTATTCGTAAAACAGATGCGGAATTTGTTTTCCCAGTTCTCCTTGGCCCATTCACTAAGTTTAGTAAACATTGTGGTGGCACTTTCTACATAGTCAGCGTAGGGCTTCGAAATCCCAGTAATAGCTGTGCAAAAGTTCGAACATCAAGTTGTTAAACGATTATTCGAGGAAGATAAAAGTGAGATTTGAGAAGACTTACATCTGTTAGCCCAAACAAGAGAAAACTTGTGTGGATTTGAGGGGGTTGACTCAGAGCCCGTCTCCTAGTGTCCGGAGAAGAATAGGAATTGTTGCCTCCATTTTTATCAGCCTCTAGTAAGTCTTTTACTACTTTTTAACCTCGACCAAAGATCAGTGAGTAAAACGGGAAAAACAGATTATTTGCTAGGCCAGATAGTCCGATGAGCTCTTCTAAGGAGAATTCGTTACCATAAATCCTTGAAGCCATAATACATGTCATAAGTGTGAACCACATGTCTGGGCCAGCTTGGGAGGGGCAGATATCGATCTTGGCAAAATATTTGATGAATAATGAGTCTAAGGGATATCTCAACCCCCAATTCATGATCTCCGTATAGACAACAAACTCATTATCTTTAACAGATAAAGGAGTCTCACCTTTCGAGGTGAATTAGTATAGTCCTACTTTATACCTCTACTCATATCTTATATTTAAAAAGCATAAAGTTTCAACAAATTAATTGAACCTGTATATGTAACATTTTTAAATAAAACAATATAAACAATTAATGTTTAACTAATTTTTTTTTTAAACATGATAATAAAATTTAAAAATTAACAACTTTATCACTAAATTAGAATTTTTTTTTACAGGTGCTCAATATTTTTAATAATAATGGATTATACGATATACTAACAAAACAAAATTACGCGTTTCAATAAAATAAAATATTATAATAAATAAAATGAATAAAACGTGACGAGAACAAAAAAACATTTTGGACATAACTGGAACGA
Source organism: Limnanthes douglasii subsp. nivea (assembly GCA_036936605.1). Classification (NCBI taxonomy): domain Eukaryota; kingdom Viridiplantae; phylum Streptophyta; class Magnoliopsida; order Brassicales; family Limnanthaceae; genus Limnanthes; species Limnanthes douglasii. Next base: position 284,539,969 of record JAUPFV010000005.1, on the reverse strand, counting down.
AAACAACACCAACAAGTAAAAATAAAAAAATATGGACACCAAGTTTTCGGTTCGGTCCAGTTCCGGTTCGGTCCGAATTCGGTTCGGTCCAGTTGGGTCCATTTAAAAAAAAATTGTTTAAAATTTTATTACATGTATTCCACTTTCAACCAATAAAATAGATTTTTAAAATTTTAAAATTTTATTACATATAATATGTGTCTTTCTAGAAGAGATTTTTTGTCTCATAATATATGTCGTTTTCGTTTTCCAATGCAGCATTATTACATGTATTCCACTTTCAACCAATAAAATAGTTAACTTTCTACATAAGTTATTAACTCCACCAATCAAATTTATTTTCTTTTATTCTTTCAAAGTAATTATTACTTTTCTTAATATTGGTGAAAAAACCTTAAACGACTAATATTATGAGACGGAGGGAATATTTAAAAAGCATAAAATTTCAACAAATAATATGAAATAGAACGTTAAGTAATATAACATTTTAAAATAAAACAGTATAAACAATTAATTTTTAGTTAAATAAAATTTAAAAATTAATTTTTTTACCATTAAATTAAAATATTCTTTATGCAAGCTATCCAATATTTTTTATATTATTGGATTATACAATATATTAACAAGACGACACGTTTCAATAAAATAAAATATTATAAGAAAAAGTGAATAAAACGTAACGAGAATTGAGAACCAAAATATTTTGGACATAACTGAGACAAAAATAGTACCACCGACTCCGAGTAAAAATAAAATGTACGGATGTTAGTACCTAATTAGAAACATATGAAATATTGCATTTGAAATTGGTGGGCCATGTGAGTATATGGGCTTCGATTGATGACTGGGTTGGGTTGTTGGCCCTGCCCTACGGCATTTGCCTCTTGGAACCGAGAGGTGCTGAAATCTATCGATTGTCGTCGGAAACCCTAGACGACGCTATGGCGGATCCTCCCGATTGCTGCAGCCGGACGAGTGAATAAGCCGATCAGCAACAAACTCTATGTATTGGCACATCAAATCGCCATTCATCCCTACCAAAGCACAAGGAAGTGCATCACAGACAAATTAAATTCCCTCTCTATATCCACAGCTTCTTTAACAATCGCCTTAACTCGTTCTTCACTAAGCTTTGTCCTCAACGAACTGTACAACAAGCAGGTGAAATCGCAGTGGAGAGCCTCGTCTCGAGAAATGAATTGGTTCGAAAAGGTCAATCCAGGCATCAATCCACGTTTCTTTAGCCAGAAAATGGCACAAAACGAACCGGAGAAGAAGGTTCCTTCAACCACTTACAACCACCAAATGGTTTTGACGCAGAATGAGTAAGACTCTCAAAAGTGCTATGGAACTCTCAATTGTTGCATTACATATGTTCATTGTTACTGAGTAGAGGACAATATCATCTTCTTCTGATGCAATCTTTATTTACTAATCCCATGCTTCACTTTCTTTGCAGATGTACTCACCAAAACGTTCAGTCGTTGATGTTGCGGAGGTTTTCCTCTGGCTTATGGCCGTTGGCACTATTCTTTCTGCTTCCTATTGGTCAGCATGGACTGCAAGAGAAGCAGCTATCGAGCAGGACAAGGTAATCTATTCCAGATGTTGATGGCATTTATCATAGACATGTGTGGTTTGATGACTACAATTATTTGGGTTTTTTCTTTACAATGGCTTGTCTTGCAGAACTTTTCAACAATTTGGGTCTACCAAGCCCACAATTTGTTTTGAAGATATAGGCATTCAGATGCTGGTGGGAGCCTAAACGGATTTTCTAATAATACAAGACTTGTGTTAGGAGGACACATTGCTGAAGGTAATCATCTTCTGCATTTTTCTTTTCTAGATGTTGTGACTTTTCCAATTCAAGTGCTGTATATAGAATAGGACAGTCCTAATGGTGTTGTGAACATAACCACGACAGTCCTATTTGTTCTCTTCACTGATCATGGTAAACCAGCAGTGTATAGCCCCCTTTAATCGAGAATCCGATGCATGTTTTTTTCTCTTATAACAATATTTTACAAATATTACATTTTTTATTCGAAAAGATATATTTATTAATATATATATTATTTTGTTTAAAGATATCTTTTTCTACAGATATTTCAGGAGCTGATAGATTTTCGAAATTAATTAGAGATAAAGATAATGATGAATTTTAAAAATTAACGGCTAACTAACAACTTACCCCATATTTCTCCATTTTGAAAATAAATAGCTCCAATAAGATCACTATTATGGCTAAACCTCAATCAAGAATCCACTCCCATCAATTTACAGCACCACCAGTTTTTGAATCTTTAATACCACATTCAGCCACCAATACCAGAAGCCGATTTGTTATTAGAGGATGGAAAATAAGGGTTCTAAATCTCGCAAACCATACCCCACACCCAAGGCCAGAGAAATCTGGACTCCTGAAGAAAGGGATAAGTTTCTTGAAGTTATACGGAAGTATGTATAATACTTTCAATCTAATATTTCTAATACTTTCAATCTGGACTCCTTAAACATGTCTAATTTCTTCAGAAAACGTGTCTGTTTCTTTATTTGTAGGTTTATTTGTTTTACTTTGTATATTAGGTTTTCATGTTCTCTTAACCGATTCTGAATTTACATTTTTGTTTTAGACACGGCCGCAATTGGAAGATACTTAAGGAATGTTTCGGCGACTCCAGAACCATTGCACAGGTAGTGAGGGAGTTTTAATTATAATTTTATTTGAATATTTTGTACGGTTTTTGTTAACAAACTGTTGACTTAGACATGTAGTAAGGGGTAACTTTTCCATTGTAATTGTACTTTTTTTGAATATTTTGTACTATTATATTCTGTATCCGTAATGATTCAATTATTTGTGTCAACAGTTAAGGAGTTTTGAGCAGAAACTTAGGAAGAAAGGAGTTCTTTTACCTCCTCCTCGACATAAAGCTCCTCGTCAAACTATAGCACCTAATCATGTTGCACTTCCAAGTATTAAAGATGAATTATATCAACCGTTCTCCCGCATACCGGTACACACAAACAGACTGGATTCTTCTTTAATACTTGGAAATACGATGGATGGAAGTACGACGTATATTCCATCGTTGCCGGATATTTCACCGGAGCTGGATTATTCAATGTTGGACTCTCCACCGCAACTGGATCTTTCATTGAAGTTGGATTCCCCACCGGAGCCAGATTTTCCACTATTGCCGGATATTTCACCGGAGCTGGATTATTCATTGTTGGACTCTCCACCGCAACTGGATCTTTCATTGAAGTTGGATTCCCCACCGGATCTGGATTCTCCACCGGAGCCAGATTCTCCACCATTGCGGGATCTTCCATCGGTGCCTAAAGACCCCGACCTCTACCCCGGTTTGGTTGCACCTAATTTGACACCGGAGCTGGATTTTCTATCTATGCCGGATTATCCACCGGAGCTATATTATCCATCACTGTCATATTTTCCGAAGGAGCTGGATTTTCCATCGTTGTTGGACTCCCCACCAGAACTGGATCTTTTATTGGAGCTGGATTTTCCACCGGTGTTTGAAGATCCGACCCAACAAATATAGATACATTTAGCCCAACAAATAGAAAAAGAGTAGTTATCCCTTTGTTAGTTGTTAAGGGTGTTTATTCAATGTTGCATTTTGTCAAGTTTTGCTCAGTTTTTTATGAGCAACTTTTGTCAAGTTGTATTTTTTATTCATGAGATATATATACCATAGTATTTAGTAAATTACACATTTGTTTTAAGTTGTTATATGTAACAAATAAACAATATTATGATATTAATATTATCAATTTTGAATTTATTTATTATTTAAAATTTAAAATTTTAAACTTATCATTTATAAAATCTAAATATGTAGAAATTAACCTCTATAAAATATCTTACTATAAATCTTTATTTTGTGCCAAATCACTTGGAGTCACTTGGAGATAAGATTCACTTTGAGATAACATTGCAACTTTATCGCTAACAAAGCCATCAACATACAATATATTAGGGAGACTTATTTTTATCGCTAACATACAATATATTTGCTATGAGAACTTATTTTTTAACTATTTTGTAAAGTAACCAAAAGTTTGAACGTGATTTATATTTCTTATCAGAATTATATAAAACAACATATATTATCACACAAAAGAGGGAATATAGAAAGACGAACACTATAACTGAGTAGTATTTCAGTTTGTTCAAATGAAATGATATTAAAGCACAAAATACCAAATATGACTGGAATGAGACCCATGATGACGATCGATGAACATACTTTGCCTTGTCCAAAATGTTAAAGTACTTATCCAAAATGTTATTCAAGTCTCTTGGCAATTTCCTTAATTGTGATTTGATCATAAAATTCGATTCCACTAGCTGAAAAATCACCCCCAGCTGCAAAACAAATGAACAAAATTCAATATATGTATATGTATACAAATATTATTTTTTATTTGGTCTCATTGTTGGACTCTCCACCGCAACTAGATCTTTCATTGAAGTTGGATTCCCCACCGGATCTGGATTCTCCACCGGAGCCACATTTTCCACCATTGCAGGATCTTCCATCGGTGCTTGGAGACCCGGATCTCTACCCCGGTTTGGTTGCACCTAATCTGACACCGGAGTTGGATTTTCCATCAGTGTTAGATTTTCCATTGTTGTTGGATCCTCCACCAGAGCTGGATCTTTCACTGGAGCTGGATCTTTCATCGGTGTTTGAAGACCCGATCCAACAAATATAAGTACATTTAGGCCCAACAAAAGAGTAGTTCGTTTGATTATGTGATCTGTTATCCTTTTGTTAGTTGTTAAGGGTGTTTATTCATTTTGTCAAGTTTTGCTCAGTTTTTTATGAGCAAATTTTGTCAGTATTTTTTATTCATGAGATATATATATACGATAGTATTTAGTAAATTACACATTTGTTTTAAGTTGTTATATGTAACAAATCAACAATATTAATATTTATCAAAGGTATAGACTAGTAATATTATGGTATTAATATTATCAATTTCTGAATCTATTTGATATTTAAAATTTAAAATTTTAAACTTACCATTTATAAAATCTAAATATGTAGAAATTAACCTCCTATCCATAAAATATTTTACTGTAAATCCTTATTTTGTGCCAAATCACTTGGAGATAGGATTCACTTTGAGATAACATTGCAACTTTATCGCTAACAAAGCCATCAGCGTACAATATATTGCTAGGAAGGCTAATTTTGTAACTGATTTGTAAAGTAGCCAAAAGTTTGAAGGTGATTTATATTTCTTATCAGAATTATATAAAAACAGCACATATTATATAATTTATATTACACGCAGAACAAGGACTCCTTGCGTTGCAAGAATACAGACCAAAAGGCGAACACTATAACTTGGTATCATGTTTTGTTTTTTTTGTCATGAACACTATAACCTCAGATTTGTGGTCGGTGAAGTGTCACGAAAATTTAACCATTCCTCTATGGATTCTCTATCGTAAGTATGACCATCGGCAGCAACTTGTGGATCAATCCTTATGTCCTGCAATCACAGGAGGAGGTATAAAGTATCAAATAATGACAAGCCAAACATAATTAAGGACAGTTTGATGTAGAAGGAGATGAAAAACACTTTCGTATAAAAGAATTATTAGTTAAACCCCAAAAATGCACCTAAAAACCCTTCAGAACATGTCATACCAATTGAACGAATCAGCTGGAGGCGGTTTTTAACAATAAAGACACAGCAAGTTTGTTCTGAAATAGTAAAAAGATACTTACGCACGAAATCGGCCAAATAAAGTACGATGGAGGTTCAGATGATGATGCTTTTCGAGTTTATCTTTTACTTGAGCCACTGTTTTCTCCGTTTCCTTTCTCAGTCCGTACTCATTTTGGCACCTTTCCTCTTCTTCTAAACACTTTGAAACTGATTCATCTCTCCCTTGTTTTGTTTTCGCATATTCTTACATTTCTTTAAACAGTTTTTCTTCAGTTTCTCTTCTGCGTCTTAACTCTTCATTGTACTTTCTTTCAGCTCTCCCCTGTAGTGGCACTAAGATTTGAATATTAGACAGTGATTAATCCCGTACAAAAAAGATTGATATCGTAATGCCCAGATTAATTTCAATTTGTCTTCTTCGAAATCCTTACCCAAAGCAACATATAGGGTATCATCATATCCGTAAACATTCGCTTCTTCCATCGACTCTCTTTTGTTAAGTTTTTTGATTTGAACAAACAGAGGAGTCAAATTAGATTTATATATACAGTATATTTGTGAAAGACTCGTACGAGAAAGGTGTTGTTGATGTTTGTACAATTTAAGACTAACTGGTTACTCTCTTAAGGAAGAAGGTGTTTGAGTACCGCTGAGTGCCGACCAAGAAGCGAAAAAGGACGGAGATAGTAAAGACTAGAGACAGACAGAGATAGTTAAAACAGGCTCACCACTAGCAGCGTGCCACACGTGCGCAGGCTAATATGGGAAACGTCCGGTGGACAATAATTGGAAAGTATAAAAATCATAGAAATTTCTATTAATAATAAAATACGAATAGATACTATAATTCATCTCATTTCAGATATCTAAGCACTTTACGGGATATTTCACATTTTATAAATATTTCGGATGTTAACTACCCAACGAGGTAACAATGCGTAAATGCATATTCAATCAATTGGAAGTTTTAGTTGCAATTGAGTGACTGGTTTTGTTAGGCAAGTCACGTAGGAAATATGTTTGAGGTCTCATGATTTGTAGTGTCGAATGGTTCATTCACTGTATTAAGAAATAGTCAAGTTCAGCCCCAATTGAAGGCTTTGTGTTTTTCAAATATGGTCCCAAACCAACACTGACTTCATTAAAGTATTATCTCGAAAAGGTGATGTACAGGGTGTTATACCATTGTCACAAATCCCCTTTCTTTGATGTGGTTATTTATCTCCACATATATTTCTCAGCATCCCTTTATTATTAAACGCAAACTTTTTTTGGTCAACCAGTTGCAGTGACACATATAATGTCAGTTCAACCATAACCTTTTCGGTCGCAACTCAGATTCTTAGTGTCACCATCATAAGAAAGGTTAGAGTCGCGACATGTTTCTCCGTCTCGAGGTCTTCATCAGTACGTGGCCTAACCGACATAACCTCTTTCTTCATTGGCCTACGTAAGAGCCTCCCAAATCAGAGCCCTCTAAGTCTAATCCTAATGATTTGGTTGCGAAATGTTTTTTATTTCACGCATAAAAATCAAAGATTCAAGGATTTTTTAGTTTAACAAAGTGGAAATGATGAAGGAGTGTATAAGAGCCCTTTTATACATTTTGATATGAGACAATTATGCATCTCGGTCGACTATGTACACACGAATATGAAGGTTCATAAATTAAGAAACGATGCTACGGTGGGGTATTAAGAAAAGGCACACATAATATGCACGTGCGTGAATTCTTCAATGATATTTATGTCATTTCTACGTAATTTTCACCATTTCCCTAAATTTACTCATCACGGTCGACTCTCTTTAGTTTCATATTTAGGACCATGACTCCCTCCCGATAATTCATCCAAGTTGGGAAAAAATGAAGGTACTGATTCTGTCTTGATAAAATCTATAGGTTCAAGCATAATAAATGTCACGATTCTCTCCTGATAATGCCTATGGTCTCGGCAAAATGGGGGAAATGATTCTCTCCATTAGAGACCTTCTAACTCAGGTATATTTAGGGTTATGACTCCCTTCTAACATTGCACACAAGCTTAGGTAACCCATATATTTAAATCTGCATATATTTTATTGTGCAGGTTTTACAAATACACAGGGTCTCGCTCCCTCATAAGATATTCTCATATGTTTGGGGAAGTACAAGGAGACACTTTCTTCCCGACCTCCTCTATCGGATCCAACATCTTGCATATCACTAATATGACATTTTTTCTTCATTGTTAATTACTTTTTGGATAATAGCACTCCTGATGTGTTTACCTTGAATTACTAGGGGGCTACCCGTTTAGGTAGAATTAATAACATATAATAAATTCTTTTTGATACGGAAAAATATACCAAGAACTTTAGCAGTCTGGTACATGCTAACCGTACTATTTCCCTTTGGTAAAATTGATATTTTTACCTCAAGGGAAGTTTGGCTGATAAATATTTTTAATGAAAAAATAACATGGCCAGCACGAACTAAGATATTCAGAGCAAAGAAAGTTTGGCTAGAGTAAATTATTCCCATCAGTGGGCCAGAACATCATGTAGTAGGCAAAATTTTCAATTCAAAAGCTCTATAGGGTTACAGAAAGTCACTAGCTACCACTACATCCTTCTTGGGTTATGGAGAGTTTGAGGTTTCAGCCGAGGTTGATGTACGTCAGGATTCAGGAAATCTACTTGATCATATCTTCCTACAGGCACAGTTGGAAGAAGATCATCGAGCTCATGCATCCAAAATATAATGTATCCAAGGTTTAGTTAAGAATATGGGGACCAAGCTTTCAAAACTAAGGTATGAGGTTAGCTAATGAGGAATATTGTTGGAGGTTCACAAATGAGTATCAAAGTCGCAGCAAAAACATTGTTAAGATCGACTTAATTGCTCATAGAACTATGTATATGTTTTTGTACCATTGCCATTCTTTTGTTCACCTGACGAGAGTTCAATTGATCTTGATTGGGATACGGGTTCTCCATAATGAAACAAAACAAATATATAAACCATGCCTCGACCTTCCGAGAACTTGTTGTTCAAAAAATTGTTCGATTAAAAATTATAATATACACAAATCATACCTCGACCCTTATAAGAAAAACCTTTCTTATCTAACATCCTAATAGACTGAAGGCTAAATTTAATATCTGGTACATACCTTATATTCTTAATCACTCTTTTAATTCATGTAAATAACCTAAGTCGAACCGTTCCAATCCCTATGATATCACATGATTTATCATTTCCAAAATGACCCTTCCACCATCAAACATATTAGGTTTTAAAACCAATTCTTATTGGAATTCATGTGGAACGTCGTACCTAATTCCAACATCCATTTATTGTTTTACCTGCAAGAAGGAAAAGAAGTCATTAACCCATCAGTGTAGTCACGGATTTCAGACTCCATTGCAATAACTCTGAATTCAGTCTTCTAATAGTTGTTGCCACTTCCCTTCTCTTGGAAGTTCCTACTAATATGTCATTTTTTATTGCATACCCAACATATTAATTCGGGTCGGGTTCAAAGACCCATTAAAGATCCATTAGTTTATTAAGCAGGTAGGTAATTAGCTTAGTCATGAGGTGATTAAGCTTTTAATACATTAGTTCAGTTCGGATGGTTCAGTGGGTGGATATTATCCGAATTGCCCCTGTCCGGTACCAATAGTGAGTGGTGATAAAAATCGGACTCATCAGTAGCCCCTTTTTTAGGTTGTCTTCGAAGGCCTTGGACAAGACCTAAAAAATAGTTCACGTGGACTTGCGACTATGTCCAGACAGATTCTCGCAATAGTTGTGTAGCGACTTTACCCGGACTGATAAAACCTTTAGAAGCGAAACGGTTTTTGCCAGAGATCGTGGGACACGTGTCCTTTTTTGATTAGCCACACCAACCGTTTTTCTCCTAGAAAGCCTCTCCCAATTTCTTCGAAAAAACAACCTCTTCAATTAATGTGGGTGACATCAGCGTCGTCTTTAATCATTACCTTATCCTTTTATATTCTCCTAGGTATCGAAGCATCTTTTATTCCTTTACTATAAATTAGTCCACTTTTCACTGTTTTATCATCTGCATCATCTCTATTCTGCTAAACTTCAAAGCTTTCTCTTCTCAAAAACCCTTATTGTGAGTTTATGTTCACGGCAAGAAACGCCTTAGTAAAAGGTGGGTGGCTCAACTTGTGAGAGATAGAAAAAGCTCAAAAAGTCGAACGAGACAGGCACATTGCTGCAAGCCTCCCTGTTTCCCCAATAAAAAAATCGGAAACACCAATTTTTTAGCCTGACCGGGGTTCTTCTTCAGCTAAGAATGTTAAACCCAGGAGGTTATTTCGATCCGACCTTTCACCAATCGTTTCGGGCTCCTTAGTTCAGGAATCAGAGCCTGTCGTTGAACCAAAGCATACAGTTACAAGCTTCAAGAGACCTTCTCCATTCATCGCCATGGGGTCGGATGCTGATGCCTCTCCAGAAAAGTTAGTAGACCGACGAAGAGGTCGTTTGGTGAGAGGGCAAACTCCAAAAACTACGCCTTCCAAATCTAGGGCTAAAAATAAAAACACTGGGTCAGACGCACCTATTAAGATCTCCAAGGACAACTGGTCCGGTCCGGAGGCTACCAGCTCAAGCCTTCGTAAAGAGACCTCCGGACCCGAGCCTCAGCCGGACTCTAGACTACAAAGGGGAAATGATGCTCAACAATCCGGAGGGCCTATTGAGCCAACCACTACCTCTTCTCTCCCAGAAGCATCTGACAATCCCTCCATGGTAATGGAGGACAACATCAAAGAAGCCCCTTTTGAGACTGACGTCTCTGGGTGAATAAGTGAGACTATCATCTCCAAAAAAAGAAAAGGCAAAGAAAACGCGTGTTTAAAGCATCCAGAGCTGCCAGAATGCCTTGTGGGAAAAATGGGGCCTTGTTTCCACAAAGTAAGTGTCAAATACCTGCTAGCCATGCAGAAGATCAACTATGCTTTTATTCATACAGATGAGCTTGGCCGGATGAAGACGAAGTGGAGGATTCCGGAAAATGTCAAAGTAAGAATTCCAATTGATCCGGAGACGCCCATGGATTGCAAACTCAATGAGATAGTCTTCTACACTAAGTTATTCAAATGGGGATTTAGGCTCCCCTTGGACCCTGAAATAGTCAGATATTTTCATCTGATAAAGCTTTACCCAAGTCAACTAAGTCCTAATGCCTGGTTCACCCTTATGGCATGTATCATGGCTTCTAGGCTCTCCGGAATCCCTCTTTCGATGGAGCAATTTGCTGCTGTAGCAAGCCTCTGCAGAAACCACGTCATCCCTTTCTATCACTTTAGCATGAGCGATAATTACAAGGTGGTGGATGATTTACTTGAGTCGGAGAAAGGCTGGAAGACTCAATTTCTGTTCATCAGCGGTGCCTGGGAGAATGGAAAGAAAATTAAAGCTGGTGATAACCCAAGCATGCTTACCAGCAGATGGCGAAGTGATGGTAATAATCTCACTACATACTTATGTTTTTACTTATAACGATTTTAAATTCCTCTTCTTTTGTTTTTTGGTAGTGCTGCCCAAGGATTTCAATGCCTACTTGGAGGCTGGGCAGACTACTTGTGCCAAGCTGAATGCTTGGGCTGCTGAGAAATGGGGAAATCGCTTCCACCACTGTTTTACCGGAGACAATTTAACAAGATCTTATCTTTGGAATATAACTGACCGGATGGACTTGTCCTGGGAGGAACTAACCACTCCACCCCCTCCGGGAGTGATTCTCCGGAAGACAGAGGGAAAGGATGGGAAACTGGACTTGCTGGGCAGAGCTAAAGCCCCAAGCAAGATGAAGGGCAAAAAGACTAAGGCCAAGCAAGATGTGATTAAGGCTAACCCTACCGAAGTGGAGGAAGCTGTCCCAACAAACCTAGAGGGATAAGATCAAGGGCAGATTGACGTTGTCTTACTGCAAGTGGTGGAACACGAAAGTACCAAGGAAGCAGATGGGTCTCCAAAACCTCAAAAGGCTCCCAAGAAGGACAGAAAACGGGGGGGCAGAAAGTGGGGACCGGGATGCCAAGAAAAAGAAAAATTCCAAGGGAGATGAGGTTTCTCTCCGGGCTGCTGAGCCACTACCTCTAGTTGACCCAACTGACGCTACTCAAGTAGAAGAGATCCCTAGTGACTTTCAGACCGGAGGAGGTGCATGAGGGGATATCAGCATTGATGATGTCGACATTAGTGGGCTTGATGGGATTGGTATTTACTTTGAAAACCTCGACAAAGATGATTTTGTTGGGCCCTACCTCCCCCCAAGCTCTTCGAACATTGTCACTTTTAATGGTAGGTCGTTTTCTGTTTCAAATGAGAGAGACACTGTCACCCATTCCTTACTGAGCAATATCCAGTCAGTGCTTACCTTGGAGAAACAAGTGCGCAATCAGTTAGCCATTATCAATACTCTCAATTCTGACAAAGAGAAACTGTCTAGTGACCTTCTTAGTCCCAACCAAAATGCTGAGGCATTGAAGAAAGATAATGAGGAGTTGAAGAAACATCAGGAGGACTTGGTTAACAAGTTGGCCACTTCGGAGGGAGTTGTCAGAGAACTCCAACTGAAGCAATCCGATCTGGAAAGAGACCTCTTTTCTTCAAAAGATGAGGTGAAGGACAAAGATAGCATCATTCAAACCTTAACTAATGACAAGATTTATCTTGAAAATATTGTGTCTAAGGTTGAACAAGAAAAAGCTGACTTGTTGAGGGACCAGGAGAAGACCATCCAGGCTAGGATTGATGTTACACCAATGAAGTGATAGATTCTCAAGAGGAAAGATATGCCGAAGTCAAGTCAGATATGGTCCTGCTTTTCCATGAAAAAATTCTGAAGAGGACACTAGGAGATTTATGGCGATTCGTAGAATATGAAGACCTCCCCCACCATACCATGGTTGATGGTGACAAGCATAACTATTCTAGTGGTTGAGATGACACAACCGACGAAGAAGAAAATACTAGGGAGAGTCAGGGTGAGGAGGATGATGACCCCAAGAAGAAGAAATAAAGTGGGGTTGGGCCATCTAAGAAAGCTCAGTCTTGAAGTATTAATTATCTCTTTTTTTATTTTCTGTGATTGAACCAAAGTCCTTGGATGGCCAAGGCATTTTTTGTAATTGTCCGGCTCTGGTCCGGATAAACCTTTTTTGTTTAAAAACTCAGTCTTTGGATATCCAAGGCACTTCCTATATTTTAATGGGTAATTTTACTTTGCACAAATCTTGCATTATTTCATAATATTTCAACCTTGGTGGCTAATGTTTAAACAACCCTTAGTTAGTTTACAAGCACTTTTAAAGCGAGAGTATTTAAATTCTCCGATGACAAATGTTTAAGTAGTCATCACTCAATCAACTCAATCCGATCTGACATTGATAGAAAATTTCAAAGAAAACATTAACCAAAACACCCCAAATCTTTTAAGAAGGCATCGAATTTTATTAAAAAGCCCGTACACCTCATTAAAACCTCCCCGCGCCACCAGGGTAAGAAAGAGTATGCCCCCAAATATTTACATGAACTTTTAAACAAGTAAATAATTACATAGTTTTCATTCCAAATACAACCAGAGATGTTCAACATTCCAAGAGTGATTCAAAACCCTTCCATCCTTATCTTGAAGTCGGTATGTCCCAGACTTAAGCTTTTCACTGACCACATAGGGTCCTTCGCAAGATGGAGCTAGCTTACCGAACTGCTTCTCTTTAGTGTGTAGGAAGAATTTCCTCAATACTTTATCCCCTGGCTGAAAATACCTTCTTTTAATTTTGGAAGCAAACCTGTTCCTCATCAGGCCTTGATAGTGTGTTGCTTTGAGGTGAGCCTTAACTCTTCTTTCCTCCATCAAGTCAAGCTGACCTCTTACTGCCACTTCGTTAGCGTGTTTGGAGAAATTATGAACTCGAAAGAAAGGAAGAGTAGCATCTATGGGAGCTATAACATCCATCTCATATACTAAAAAAAGGGAGATTCTTGTGTTGCAGCCCCGGGGTTGGTCTGGTAAGCCCACAAGACTTCTTGTAAATAACTTGGCCATTTTCCAGCAGCCCCTTCTAAGTTCTTTTTTAGACTAGACAGAATTGTTTTCTTAGCCACTTCAACTTGACCGTTTGCCTGTGGTGGAAAGGAGAAGAGAAGCAGTGTTGAATGCCTCTAGAGGCACAGAAAGTATTCATTTCCTTGTTGTCGAATTGTGGCCCATTCTCTGTAGTTATCTTTTGTGGAAATCCAAATCTGCAACAAATGTTAGATAAAATGAATCTGACAACATATTTCGAGGTAGTTCCTGCTAATGGGGCTGCTTCGATCCACTTCGAAAAGTAATCAATGGCAACAATTATAGTTGCACCCCCGGACGCCATAGGTAGAGGTCCCACTAAATCCAGCCCCCATCGAGCAAAATGTATTGGCTCAGAAATTGACTCCAATGGGACAGTTGGGGTATGAATTTCATTACCATATTGTTGGCATGGATCACACTTTTTAACCAACTCTTTGGCATCTTGCATAACTGAGGGCCAATAGTACCGAGCTAACAAAACTCTTCTAGTTAGAGCCCTGAACCCACAGTGAGTTGATCCCTCACCATCATGTAATTCAGAGAGCACTATTCGGGACTCCTCGACTCCCAGACATCATAAGAGGGGTTTACTATAGGATTTTTTATAAAAAAACATCCCTTAGGATGATAAAACCACAAGCCTTGTATTTTATTTTTCTTGCTACTGCTTTTTCCGGAGGCAAAGTGCCATCTGAGAGATATTGAAGGATTCAAAATCTCCAATCTTGGGGATGTTTGACTTGTATATTCAAACTTTCTTCTTCCTTATCCGGATTGATTTGAATAGATGGGCACTCTTGCACATGTATCTAAGGGTAGGATTCTGAGTAGGCTACGGTTGCCAAAGAGTCTGCTAGCGTATTTTCCGTTCGGGGTATGTGTTCATAAGTGACGCTTTTGAAATTGAGGGCCACTTTTTTTAGGATGAATAAATATTTAATCAGCTGTTCTTTTTTAGCTTCAGATTGGCCTTGTGCATGATGGATCAGAAGCTGAGAATTGCTCATTAACCTGACCCTTTTGGCTCCACAAATGAGAGCCAACTTTAAACCAGCTATAGCAGCCTCATATTCTGACTCATTATTGGAAGCCCTGAATGCAAAACATATAGCCTGGTACATTCGGTCACCGTACGGAGAGGTTAAACATATCCCAGCACCACAACCCATGGTGCTTGATCCACCATCAGTCCGGATGACCCATACCTTTTTTTCTTTTACTCCAGTTACTTGTTCAGTATCCCTATCGTTGTGAAATTCAACCAGGAAATCAGCCACAGTTTGGGCTTTGATCGTTGTTCGAGGGGAAAAATCAATATCATAGTCTCCCAATTCTACCGACCACTTGGCCATTCTACTTGAAATGTCGGCCTTTTGGAGAACGTTTTTTAAGGGGTAAGACGTCCGGACAATGATAGAATGTGCCTGAAAATAGGGCCTCATCTTCCTTGGAGCAATTACTAGGGCTACTGCTAATTTTTCAAGTTTTAAATAGCGTTTTTCTGCCTCTATTAAGCTCTTGCTGATGTAATACACCGGACGAGGATAATTATCTACTTCCCTCACCAACAATGCACTTATAGCACAATCAGAGACTGCCAAATATACGAAGAGAGTCTCTCCATCAACGGGTTTAAATAAAGTCTTGGGGGAAGACAAATTCTTTTTAATCTCATCGAAGGCCTCATCACACTGTGGGGACCAATTGAAATCTTTTGCACCTTTAAGAGTTTGAAAAAACGGGGCGCACAAGTCCGAAGACCTTGAAATAAAACGGCTTAGTGCAGCCACCCTCCTAGTCAATCGTTGCACTTTTTTAACATTCTGAGGAGGCTCCATTTGTAGTGTAGCATTAAGCTAGTCTAGATCAGGTTGTATCCCTTTCTTACTTATCACATACCCCCAAAAAATCCTGGACTGTACTCCGAAGACGCACTTTTATGGGCTCAATTTTAAGTTTACTTTTACTAAGTTAGAAAACATTTCTTGGAGATCTGCCAAGTGTAGCTCTTCGTCCATACTTTTTACCATCATGTCATCGATATAAACTTCCATGTTTCTTCCAATCTGATCAGCAAAAGCCTTGTTTACCAACCTCTGATAAGTAGCCCCATCATTTTTTAACCCAAATGGCATTACCTTGTAATAATGGAGGCCCTTATCAGTAACAAATATAGTATGTTCTTGATCCTTCAGATCCACTTGAATCTGATTATAACCGGAGAAAGCATCCATAAAAGACAACAGCTTATTCCCAGATGTGAAATCCACCAACTGATCAATTCGGGGAACCGGAAATAAATCCTTTGGGCAAGCTCTGTTGAGATCTGTGAAATCGATGCACATTCGCCATTTACCATTTTTCTTTTTTACCAATATCGGGTTGGCTGTCCATAAAGGGTATTGAGATTCCTTTATATGCCCCATTTTAGTAAGTCGGTCAACCTCTTAAACTATAATATCGGCCTTCTCCTTAGAAAAGGCCCTTCTCTTTTGTACAACAGGTGCTATGTCTCTTCGGATAGATAATTGGTGTGATATTATATTTGATGGCACTCCGGTAACATCAGCATTGCACCAAGCAAAGACATGCTGATGATCTTTCAAGAATTCTAACATTTTACCATTTAATTCTAATGTCATCTTGGTAACTATCTTGACACTTTTTCCTTCTGCCACAGAGTGAGTTTCAACTTCCTCATTAATCTGAACAGCTCCAATGTCCGAGGAGCCAGTACTGTTGCATAACACTCTCTTGCTACCTTTTGACTGCTCCGAACAACTCCTACTTGCCCTTGCACAGCATACTTCAAGCATTGGTGGACTGTTGAGGCCACAACATGCATCCTGGAGAGCCAAGATCTCCCCAGAATAGCATTATAGCAAGTGGGACAATCCACCACAATGAATAGTATTCTAACCATCTTCTTAAAAGGGCCTTTGCCCAATAATACCTCCTACTCGAATTCCCCGATTACATCTGCTGAGCTTCTTGTGAAACCCACAATTTATCTGTTCGAACGTTGAATTACTGCTGGATTTTTCATCTTTTTATAGGAAGTTAAAAAGAGAATATTGGCAAAACTTCTGGTGTCCACCAAAATTCGTCTTATGTCATTACCCCCGATGGACGATCCTATGACAACAACATCTTCATGAGGACCAGCAATATCCCTTAAGTCATCCTCATCAAACACAATAGGGAAAAGGAATCGATGATTGATCGGAAGTCATGCCTCCTTCCAATTGGGTAGCTAAAGTATGAACGTGCCTCTTTCTCGAAGAAGCAGTTGGTGTTGTCATGGTATCTTCTCCGAATATTGTAAGTGACTCATAAAAGTTTATAAGTCCAGACATCGTCTTGCGATTCTCTGTGATAACACCCACCATATTCCAGGTTGGATCAGGATCTAAATATTTTGATTCTACATCGAACCTTTCGATATAACCATAGCCCCATCCGGAGCCGACGTGCCTGTATTGTTTGGACCAACCCGATGAACATTATCAGGCCTATTTCCACCTCTTCTTTTAACATACGCCCCCAACTTTCCTCTTTCAATTAAATTATGGACTTCTTGTTTTAACGCAATACAATCCTCAGTGGTATGGCCAATATCATGGTGATATTGACAGAAACAATTATTATGGCTATCCCTTGGAGATTGTAACGCATGTGGCTTTCTGAAATGTACTTTGTTTTTTGTTTTGTCATAAATGATGGCTACATTTTCTTTCAACTCAGCAAACCACTCTGGTTGAACCCAAGGCCCTCGCCTATTCCTGGATTGCTGGCTCTGGGCTGGTGCAACCGGATGGGACTGAGCTTTGGCTCTGTTATGACCCTGCACGGGTTCCTTGGCCTTGTTCCCGGACTGGTTCTGATTTTGATTTGGCGCAGCTGGAGCAGACCTCACCTACCTGTGCACCCTAGTTTTCTTTGTTTCATCGACATTGATTTGTTTACCGACCTGATTTAGCAGCCCTCCCCATGTCATGGCTTTTTTCCTGGTTACCAAATCAGCCAAGTGTCCAGGGTTCAAACCCTGTCTTAAAGAAGCTATTACTACTTGTTCAAAGCAATCAGCCAAACCATTTTTGGTATTCACAAAACGACTTATGTATTCTTTTAAAGATTCATTTGGTTCTTGAGCACAATGAATAATTGTGTCTCCATTTCCCTTCACCTCTTTACTTCCAACAAACTGTCTACGAAAGGGCACCCAAAAGGTGTCAAAATTCCTGATGCAACCCTGTGGAAAACTATTGTACCATTTCAGAGCACTCCCCGTAAATGATTGGGAGAATGCTCTACAAAGTAACTTATCGTCATCATCAAAATTCATCATAATTTTTTTGAATTGTTCCAAATGGTTATCCGGGTCTTTAGTGCCATCATATTTTTTCATTTTCGTACTGTCAAACCTCTTAGGAAGGTTTCCGAACAGTATCTTGGAGGACAATGGAGATTGTCTCCAATTCCGGCCACGACTGAACACCGTATCTTCGTTAAGAGTTGCAAATATACATGGCTCATTATGGAAGGCGAAAGGATTCATTAACAATCGATCTACTTGTCTTTGGCCATGACTCTGAGGCGATCCCTTGCTCAGATGCCTCTTCAACCTTCCATGCCTATCCTTTTTCTTGAGTATTTTTTGACCAACTTTTGTTTCTTTTTAGAACGGCCTTCATCACTGCTAGATGAAAAAGATTCTTCAAATCCATCTTCACCTGAGGAGCTATTGGAAGACTCTGAGTCTGAATCAGAGCTCTCCACCGGTTTAGACCGGTGAGACTTTTTTGAACTAGCATGAGTCTTTTTTGTACTTACATGAGTTTTTGATGGCTCATGATCTTTTGGGTTGTCAGTATGATGAGCTACCGATGCCTTAGATTTTTATTTTATGCCCATCTCTACCCTCTTGGCAGCCCTTATAGCTTCTATTTCAACTTTTAACCTATCTCGCTCCTGGATAGTATACTCATCATTTTCTCCCACCACTTCTGCCAAAGCTGGTGGTATTTCATGCACGTCTCAATTCATCCGAACTGAATTTTCTTGATGTTTTTGAATGCTAGATTCAGGCACCTTCTTCTCCCACTGTGGTCGCCAATTTGGTGAGGTTTATTTTTGTTTGATGGTAATTTTGTCTAGAGTTTTGTGGTGTTTCAAGGGTATTTAATGTTTAGTAGATTATAGTGAGAGATTTGAGTTGCCTGGTAGTATTTAATATTTCTTACCCTCATTAAATGAAAGTGGTTGGGCATTTATACCCTTAACCTTGGGCCATATGGGCTTTCGGGTCATGATTTATGAATTCGGGTTGGGTTTAAAGACCCATTAAAGATCCATTAGTTTATTAAGCAGGTAGGTAATTAGCTTAGTCATGAGGTGATTAAGCTTTTATTACATTAGTTCAGTTCGGATGGTTCAGTGGATGGATATTGTCCGAATTGCCCCTATCCGGTACCAATAGTAAGTGGTGATAAAAACCAGACTCATCACTATTAATACCCGAAGTTATGAGGAAAAAAACATAACCACGATATTTAAGGTCCACTTCATTCAGAGTTGCCTCAGGTTGCTTTTTTTGGAATGAGACCAATCATTTCCCCAAGCTCCACTAACGAACATAAAATGTTGTTTCCATGTTTTGTTTACTTCCAGAAAATTATCAATAATCTTGTAGTTATTCCAAAAGGTGATGCAAAAGAAAGGAAGCCTCATAGCATTAGATAGCGTGGTGATAGTTATAAACTCTTCCATCAAAATTAGCATCGGAATCCGAGAAAGGCTTGACGCCATGATGCAGGATATTAGAATGTACCACACGTTAGGGATCACCTGGCTACGGTAGAATTCAACCAACTTGAAGTACCTTTCGACTATTGGGTCGAAAGACAAGAAAAATCCCCAGTTCAAGACGCCGAGAAATAATCATTTCCTTTTTGTGATGGAAAATGATGTCTTTCCGATGATAGGAAGATGTCTCCAGCTCTGAACCTTCGTCCTCAGTGTAGTAAAGGTACTTGCCTGTATTTAACCTTATTAGGTGTTCTTTTTTCATCCCACAGAGATTACTCTCCGAAAAATTTAATATTTTAGAAAACAGCACCTTATCAGTTTTTCTTGTCGGTCCTTCTGGCTCGGTAGCAGGCTCTTTACACATCTTATGGCTCCCAACAGATGTAGCAATTTTTTACGACCACGACGTTATTATGGACATCAGGATAAGGTTATCGAGTTTCATGGATTACTCGATTTCCTTTTTTGTTCCCTTAGTATTGACTAATCCCTTGGGGAGGGTAGTAGTAGTGGGATTTATCCTAACACCGGGTTAGATTTTTAAGCTTTGAGAACTTATTAATTTCCCATTTTAAGGCCTCAGATTTCCAAAACCCCTTGGGATTTGTAGCAGTATTGGTGTTTGTCCTGACGATAGTAAGACCAAAGATTATGTTTTTACATAATGTAACTCATCTTTGTGTAAAGATTCAGAACTAGGGTCCCATATTCATAAGAATGTCGATTTCTGATGAATTTCTTTAGCAACAGTTTCAGGTACAGTTAGAGTGTGAGAATCTATTGGTGTCTCTTTGTTTCTCGATACGTCAACTTTCTTGTGCTATTTTTTGGTTTTCTTGTGGAATTATTGCTTCAGTTCGGGGTGGATAGAGAAACTACTTCAAATTTTAAAAAAACAAATTGGGTATAATTCTCCGTAGGTAAACGTTTGGGTAGTTTCTTTGGAGTTTTTTTTATTGAACTCGCAAAGTTGGAATTCCTCAGCTCTTTCAGATATTACAAAACCAATCAAGGGTGTTAATCCTATTTATCATAAATTGTTGTATTTCAGGATGTTCGGGTTGGGATTAGACCTTCTCTCTCTAGAAATTGGGGCATTAGAGCTCTTTTTTCTCTCTATAAATGTTGTTAGGATGAGTTATGAGGGGAAAATGGGTATTTATAGGGAAAGCTCTCATCTCAACGGTCATATGCATAGGGAAGTAAAAAAGACTATACTACGAGAATGCCAAAAGTATTTTAAAAAAAAAATTAATGGCTTAGGTCGTATGTTGAGGTGACACGTGTAAGAAAAACGGTGGTTAGCACTGGTGTGGATAAAAGTAGCCTGAGGGTAGGCTGGTAATTTCAAGTGGAGTTTTAGGGCGGTGTAAAGGTGTTTCACGGGGGTGTGGTGGTGTTTAACGGTGTTTCAAAGTGTTTCAGGGTATTTTAAGGGTGGAGAGAGAATTAAGCAGCCTGACAGCAGTTAATTTTTCTTACCCATAGTTAATGCTGGTGGTTGGGCATTTATAGTGTGAAATTTGGGCCCTTATGGGCTTTCGGGTCAAGTTTAATGGACCCGGGTCATGTTTAAAGACCCATGAGTTTTAAGCAGATGTACAGGTAGCTTAGTCAGATAGTGATTAGGTTTTTTAGTACTTTAGTCATAGGTCGAACTGCCTTAGGTTTATAGTGTTCGAATTTATCTGTCCGGTGAAAAAGTCCTGTTCGAATTAATATGCTTGGAGTCTGTCCGAATTTTACGGGGAGATTTACCTTGGACTACCCCTCCGGGGAGCGCTTCGAATTCGGACTCATCAAGCACAATGTAAGTGGGCCTAAGGCAACTCATGAGCATCTTGGGATCATCTGAATGGGCACTCGAGCAATTCCAATGGATCTCCAATCCGGAGCGAAGTTGTATAATCCTCACTCTATTTTCTCGCAAGGACTAGGGGGAAGGCTACTAATAAAGGTTTGATTTATCCTAACAAGGTCCGAATCGGTCTGATATTGAATGGTTTCCATAACATGCGATTATCTCTTCTTTACTATTTCTTAATATAATACCTCTACTCACGTCTCTGTTAGGTAGAGCTGAATCGTCTGTATATATTTTAAATTTGTTAGGAAGAGATGGTGCCCAATATATGCAGATAGGATTTCTTTTGGAAATAAAATGGTTATAACATCCTAATTCTGTTGTTGCATTCATATAGAGACTCCAATGTTTTTTGGTTAATAAATTAGCCAGATCAAGACCTGAAAGAATTATATGACATATTTAATCGCAGCAGTAGAATCATTAAGACTACATTTTACTTCATACTTGTTTCTATAATGCCAAATAACCCAACATATCATTGGGGGCATTACATTATAAATATGAACCTCATTTTTGGAATCCCAAAACCAAGATCTTAACATATGGGTGATAGACATTAATCTACCAATTTTGGTTTTGAAAAGTAAAGAAAAATGACACCATATTTTCCATGAGAAAGAGCATTCAATGAATATGTGTTTGGTAGACTCGGTATTATCATAAAAATGACCCGTAGATACCATGGTAATATGTCTAATCTTCATATAAGAGTCAGTAGGAAGCCAATTATGTATGAGCCTCCAAGTAAGATAGAAACATTTTCTAGGAGTTATGATGTTCCAAATCTTCCTAAATAGGCTAGATATATTGTGTTGAGTCCTTAGGTAATTCCATGTGATTTTAGTGTTAAATATCCCATCATTAGATGCTAACCAAGAAATTATATCATTAGTATTATAATTAATATAAACTTTCTCAATATTAATCAAATTAGTAGTAGAGAAGAAGTGTATCATCTCTTTGTCCCAGCCAGTCGTTTCCCAATAGTTAGATACTTTATCTAGCATATACAAATAGTTAATAGCATTATCATCAAATTTTAAGAGAGGAAAGCTTCTCAACCATTTAATTATCCAGAAATCAGCCTCTCATTTGCCAATCAGACATTTAACTAAAGGCTCATCCATGTTCTTCATGTCAAAAAGCCTTCTCAAGATCTTGGAGAAATTCCTAACTTGTAATTAGCATGTAAATGATGAATAAACTTGCAATATATGCTATGAATGCACTTAGACCAGAGTGTATTATTTTGTCTAAAATTCACCCAAAGCTTACACAAAAAAGAGTCGTGAATGTCACTTAACTTTCTGACATTTAAACCTCATTCACAGAAAGGTTTATAAATCTTAGACGAACGAGTCCATTGAATTCTAGAAATTCATGGGTAGAACCCCAGGGAAATTTATTAAAAATATTCTTTATTCTGTCAATTAATCAATGCATAAGAGTACAAACGTAAATCCAATTGATAAGAATTCCCATCAAAGCAGAGTTAATAAAAGTCATCCTTCCAGCATAAGACAACTTCTTGTCCTCTCAGTCAGAGATTTTAGCTTTGATTTTATTAATTATAGGCTCATAGTTTGTGGACTTATTTTCAGTATTAAGGGTTATGCCAAGTTATATAGTAGGCAGTGTATCCTTATTAAAAGCAGTATAATCAGAGATATAATTAAATCTTAAAAAAAAGAGATTGTTTGCAGTAAAGATCTTTGTTGTATTCTTGATTATCAAATGAGCAGAGACCTTTTGATAATCCTGTAAAATTTTGTTAAGCATAGAAACAATTGAATTCAAGCCATTAGTAAAGATAAGCATATCGTCAACAAAGGCCAATGAAGGAATAATGATAGAATTCCTAGTCTTATAGATCATAAATTTGTTATTAACAAAGAGAGAGAGTCTAACCCTATGATTAGGACCTCCTCAACTATTATAAATACAGTATGGGACAATGGATCTCCCTGTCTAATACCTCTCTTAATTTTGAAATAGCCCACATTTTGACCATTAATTAGAATGGATACATGAACATTTCTTATGGTCTTGTTTATTAGATTAACAAAAGCATGGTTAAATCCAAAATAAAGCATGACTTCGCTAATAAAACTATGAGATAATCTATCAAAAGATTTAGCCATGTCAAGATTAATCAGAGTATTGCTAGTTTTGACTTTCTTATTAAGATAAAAGATCACCTCACTACTTAATAGAATATTTTCATAGATATATCTATTTCTTACATAAGCCTCTTGATTATTGGTGGTGTGGATAAAAGTGGCCTAGGGGTAGGCTGGTAATTTTAAGTGGAGTTTTAAGGTGGCGTTAGGGTGTTTCACGATAGTGTGGTGGTGTTTAAGGATATTTCAAGATGTTTCAGGGTGTTTCAAAGTGTTTCAAGGGTGGTGAGAGAATTGAGCAGCCTGGCAGCAGTTAATTTTTCTTACCCATAGTTAATGCTGGTGGTTGGGTATTTATAGTGTGTAATTTGGGCCCTTATGGGCTTTCGGGTCAAGTTTCATGGACCCGGGTCATGTTTAAAGACCCATGAAGTTTAAGCTAATGCACAGGTAGCTTAGTCAGATAGTGATTAGGTTTTTTAGTACTTTAGTCATAGTTCGAATTGTCTTATGTTTGCTGTGTTCGAATTCATCTGTCCGGTTCAAACAGGGCTGTTCGAATTGAAATCTTGGTGTCTGTCCGGTTTTCGGGGAGTTTTACTTTGGACTACCCTTTTATGGAGCTCTTCGAATCCGGACTCATCAGGAGCCCCTTTTTTAGGTATTTGGACAAGTGTCCTTGTTAAAGAACTGAAAAACAGTCCGATTGAAGAAGTGGTTTTCCAATTCGAAGAGTTGAGACAGGCCCGGACTGTCCAACCGTTACGAATTCCAAACGGTTGTTTGTCAGAAGTAGTGGGATACGTGTCACCCTCTGGTTGGTCACTCCAGCCGTTTTTCTACCTCGATAATCACACCACTTTATTGAACAGGTAACTTCTTTAAATGGTTTTGATGACGTCAGCGCCGTCTTTTAATCATTGCCCAACTTTTCGGATTCTCCTAAGAATCAAACCCCCTTTTTCACTTTTACTATAAATATTATTCATCTTTCACAGTCTCATTTTCACTTTGCCATTTTACTCAAAACTTCATCTCTCTAAAATCTTAAAATTTCCTTAATCGTTTTATGTTCACAGCAAGAACAGCTTTAATCAAGGGTGGCTGGCTCAATCTTTCAGAACTAGAGAAAGCTCAAAGGGTCGAAAAAGAGAAAAGGCTTGCAGCAGGGCTTCCAGCATCGCCTGTCGAGAAACCAGCCCCTTCGATTGAAGAATCTGATAGAGGTTCGTCTTTCTCAAAGGGTACAAAACCTAGAAAGCTCTTTCGAACAACACTCTCTCCCATCGTTTCAGACTCTTCAGTTCAAGAGTCTATCCCCATTGTTGAACCGGGGGCTACTGTTACAAGTGTCAGAAAAAAGTCTACTTTTATTGCCATGGGGTCCGACTCCGATCATTCTCCAGACAAGCTTATTATGAAGAGACCAAGTAGATTGGTTAAAGGACTCTCCTCAAAAAATACTAGTGAGTCGGGGTCCGGAACAACTGTTAGGACCCTCCGGGAGAGGCCGGGCGGTCCGGAGGCTAGCAGTCCACTACCTCCAAAGGAAACTTCGACCTCAGAGACTCAAGCTGAGGTGAAAACCCAAAAACATTCAACGAGCCGCCAGTCCGGAGGATCAGCTGTACCAAGCTTCATCCCTCCTCGGGCTGTTTCTGCAGAAGCTCCCCCAACAGTAATGGAGGAGAGGATGGAAGACTCCATAGAGGAGGCTAGGTTTGAGTCCGAGTCTTCCGGACAAGCTGACACTGCCATAGTTGCTGCCAAGAAAGGCAAAGAGGACTTATACCTGAGCCGTCCGGATCTGCCGGAGAGCCTTGAAGGGAAAGTTGGTCCCTGCTTTCACAAGGTAGAATTTAAGTACCTTTTGTCTTTGTTAAAAACCAGGTACATGTTTATTCACACTAGAGATTTGGGACGACTTCGCACTAAGTGGGGGATCCCTGAAAATGTAAAGATTCGAATTCCCATCGACCCGGAGACCCCGATGGATTGCAAGAGAAACGAGATTGTCTTTTTTACAGAGCTGTTCAATTGGGGACTCAGGTTCCCATTGGATCCGGAGATAGTGCGCTATTTCCATTTAGTCAAGCTATGTCCATCGCAACTGAGCCCCAACGGATGGTACACCTTGATGTCATGCATAATGGCGTCTAGGCTGTCCGGAATCCCTCTTCCCATGGAAGAGTTTGCTGCTGTGGCAAGTCTATGCAAACATCACCAGTTCCCCTTTTATCACTTTAATATGGGGAACAATCTGAAAGCTGTCGATGATCTCCTGGAATCGGAGAATAAATGGAGGAGCCAGTTCCTGTTTATAAGTGGCTCATGGGAGAATGGGAAGAAGATTAAGATTGGGGAGAATCCTAGCCTTCTTCGAAGTAGATGGAGAAGTGATCGTAAGTTCTTTCTTTAAGTTTCTATTCGAATCTTCCCTTCTTTAAGCTTTCACTAACTTAATTATTCTTTTGTTTTGCTAGAACTGCCAAAAGAGTTCGGAGACTATGCGAAAGCCGGACAGGTTACCTGTGGCAAAATAAACACATGGGCCGCAGAGAACTGGGAGAACCGGTTTCACAAGGCTTTTACTCCGGGAAACTTAGCCAGATCTCACCTGTGGAACACCACAGGTCGAAGGGATTTAACCTGGGAGGAGTTTTCCACCCCTCCCGATGATGACGTTGTGCTGAGAAGGTCTCATGAGCTAGATGGGACCCTTTTCCTCCCTCTCCGGGCCAAAGCCCCAAGTAAGATGAAGGGCCAGAAGAAGAAAGGGAGGAAAACAGCAGGAGATTCAGAGAAAAAGGCCCTAACTGACACAGAGGTGCCAATTCCAGTTCAAGTTGATGCAAGCCTTCTACAGGTGGTAGAAGTGGAAAGTAAGAAACACGGAGAGACTCCCTCAAAACCTACAAGAGTCTCCAAACGAACCCGTAAGCAAGTAAGCGAGGGTGCTGAGAGAGAAGTAAAAAAGAAGAAAACTTCTCAAGAAGAAGAATTTGCTCTCCGGGACCCGGAGCCCACTTTTCCAGTTGATCCTACATTAGCCGAAGAGATCCCAGAAAACCTTAACGAAGGGATTCCAGGGGAGCTTCACACTGATGATATTGAACAGGGAGAGATCAACATGGATGAAGTGGATGTCACCGGCCTGGGTCCCCTAGGTGATTACTTTCTTGGTCTGTCAAGAGATGAGTTTGCTGGGCCATACGTTCCTCCAAGTAGTTCCAACACAGTGAACTTTAATGGCAAGACTTTCTTGGTTTCCAGCGAAAGGGACATTATAGCTCACTCCCTCCTTAGCAACGTGCAACCTGTGCTCACCTTGGAAAGGCAAGTCCGGAGTCAGGCAGAAACCATTAAGGAGCTTAAGTCTGAGAAGGAGAAACTGTCCGATAACCTCCGGGGTGCCACTACCCAGGTTGACTTGCTTAAGGAGTCAAACGAACAGCTGAAGAGGAGTAAAGATGAAAGCAACACGAAAGTTGCTTCTTTGGAGAAAACCCTAGAAGATCTCCGGGCTAAGCTGTCCGAGTTGGAGAAAGACTTGAAAACCTCAAAAGATGAGACTGCAGCAAAAGAGAAGATTGTCACCAATCTGACTACTGACAAACTTACTTTGGAGAATGCAGTGACTCAGGCTGTTGGTGAGAAAGCTGCCCTGGTGAAGGATCAAGAGGCCATGATCAAGGCCAAAATCAATGCTTATGCCAAGGAGATGCTACGGAGTGAGGAATTATTGATTGAGAAGGTGAAATCTGACATGGTCCTCCTATTTCACGAGAAGTTCCCGAAGAGGAGACTTGGGAACTTATGGCGTTATGTGGATGATGATGATCTCCCATACTGGACCATGGCTGATGACGAGGGGTACTCTGATGAGCCTTCATCTGGTGATGAAGAGGAAACTGGAGAGAGCCCTGGGGAGGAAGAGATCGACCTTAAAGGCAAGAAAAAAGTCGAAGAGAAGAGTGATATTAAAGACAAGAACACACATGTGGGTGAGCCGTCTTCGAAGGCTCTTCCTTAGTTTATAACTTGTTTTGTTCAATTTTTGTTTGAACCAAAGTCCTTGGAAGGCCAAGGCACCTTTTTTGTGATGCTGTCCGTTTTATCCGGACAGAGTTTTGTATTATGTTCAAACTTGTTCAAAAAGTCCTTGGAAGGCCAAGGCAACTTTAAGTTTATTGAATGAATGTTTTATTTTGCACAACCTTTCTCTTATTCCATAGTTTGTTTAAGTATTTCGTATTGTGAGAGTGTTTAATTTCTCTGGCTAAAATTTAAATAGCCCTTAGAACTTTCAGTCCGGGTAGCATGGTAATCAACAGAATTTTGCAAAAACTTAGAAAATTTATTCAAAAAAGCTCCAAGTTTCATTTAAAGCTCTCCGTGGCGCCAGAGAGGGGTAGTGGTATGCCCCCAAATATTTACATGGATGTTTAAACAAGTAAATATTTACATAAGTTTCATTCCAAATACATTCGAAGGTGTTCAATGTTCCAAGGGTGAGTTAAAACCCTGCCATCTTTGTCTTCCAGCCAGTATGTGCCAGGCTTGATTCTTTCAACCATAGTATACGGACCCTCCCAGGTTGGGGCCAGCTTTCCGAAGAGCTTTTCCTTGGTGTGCAAGAAAACTTTCCTCAATACTTTATCTCCTGGTTGAAAGTCCCTTCTTTTAACCTTGGAAGCAAACCTGCTTCTCATCAAGCCCTGATAGTGTGCCATTCTAAGATGAGCTTTTATTCGCCTCTCTTCAATCAAATCAAGCTGATTTCTGATTGCTATTTCATTAGCCTGTCCGGAGAAGTTATGAACACGAAAAGAGGGGAGTGTCTTCTCTATGGGAGCTACTGCATCCATCCCATAGACCAAGGCAAAAGGTGATTCTTGTGTGGCAGCCCCAGGCGTTGTCCGGTATGCCCACAAGACTTCTTGTAAATAACTCGGCCACTTCCCAGCAGCCCCTTCCAGATTTTTCTTTAAGCCGGACAGTATCGTTCTATTAGCCACCTCAACTTGCCCATTGGCTTGTGGGTGGAATGGTGAAGAAAAGCAGTGCTGAATACCCCTTGAGGCACATAAGCTCTCCATTTCTCGGTTGTCAAACTGTGGCCCATTATCTGTTGTTATTTTCTGAGGGACACCAAATCTGCAACATATGTTGGATAGAATGAATTTTATAACAGCCTTTGATGTTGTTCCTGCTAAGGGGGCTGCTTCTATCCACTTCGAAAAGTAGTCGATGGCTACAATTATGGTTTTACGTCCTCCGGACGCCATAGGGAGAGGCCCAACTAAGTCCAATCCCCATCGAGCAAAAGGGATAGGCTCAGAAATTGATTCCAAAGGGATGGCTGGTACATGAATTTCATTGCTGTACCTTTGGCATGGGTCACACCTTCTTACCAGTTCCTTGGCATCTTTCATTATTGAAGGCCAATAATATCCGGAGAGAAGCACTCTTCTTGTTAACGCTCTAAATCCACAATGGGCTGATCCCTCACCATCATGTAATTCAGAGAGAACCATTTGTGACTCATGATCTCCTAAACAGCGTAGGAGAGGTTTGCTGTAGGATTTCTTGTACAAGACCTCTCTAATCATGATGAAACCATGAGCCTTGTGTTTTAACGTTCTGGCTTGTGATTTAACCAAGGGTACGACGCCATCGGACAGATATCGGATAAGAGGAGACCTCCAATCCTGAGGCTGATTTACTTGTATTTCAAAGACCTCCTCTTTCTCCCCTTCATTAAGTTGAATAGAAGGACTTTCAAGCACATGGATCCATGGATAGGACTCCGTGTATGCTATTGTTGCCAATGAGTCCGCCAGTTCATTTTCTGCCCGGGGAATGTGCTCATAGACAACAGCTTTAAACTTCATTGCCTCATTTTTCAAGAGAAGTAAATATTTGATTAACTGTTCTTTTCTAGCTTCTGATAGGCCCAAGGCATGGTGAACAAGCAATTGGGAGTCGCTTAACAGCTTGACCCTTTTTGCTCCACAAATGTAAGCCAATTTTAATCCAGCTATAGCTGCTTCGTATTCGGACTCGTTATTGGACGCCCTAAAAGCAAAACAAATAGCTTGAAACATGTTGTCCCCATAAGGAGAAGTAAGACATATTCCTGCCCCAGATCCTATGGCACTGGATCCTCCATCTGTTCGGACAATCCACACTTTTTTGTCTTTTGAATCAGCAGGTTGCTCTGAGTCCCTATCAGAATGGAATTCGACCAGAAAATCAGCCACAGCTTGAGCTTTTACTGCCATTCGAGGAGCAAAATCTATGTCGAAATCTCCCAACTCTACTGACCACTTTGTCATTCTGCTCAAAATATCCGCTTTTTGAAGGACATTCTTTAAAGGGAAGGATGTCCGGACAACAATAGGGTGAGCCTGAAAATAAGGCCTCATCTTTCTTGCAGCTATCACCAAGGCCAATGCTAGTTTCTCGAGTTTCAAGTAACGGCGTTCAGCATCAATCAGGCTTTTGCTGATGTAGTATACTGGGTGAGGATACCCATCAACCTCTCTAACTAACACAGCACTGATGGCACAACTTGAAACAGCCAGATACACAAATAGAGTCTCCCCATCGATTGGTTTGAATAAAGTCTTTGGAGAGGACAGATGCTTCTTAATTTCATTGAACGCCTCACCACACTGTGGTGTCCACTCAAACCCCTTTGTACCTTTCAAAGTTTGAAAGAAAGGAGCACATCTGTCCGAAGACCTAGAGATAAACCTGTTCAAAGCTGCTAACCTCCCCGTTAACCGCTGCACTTCTTTAACATTTCGAGGAGGCTCCATTTGAAACAAAGCATTGAGCTGGTCCGGGTCGGGCTGGATTCCATGCTCACTTATAATGTACCCTAAGAATTTCCCGGACCGCACTCCGAACACACATTTTTCAGGATTTAGCTTTAAATTCACCTTGGCCAGGTTGGCAAAAGTCTCATGGAGGTCGGACAAGTGTAGCTGCTCATCCACACTTTTCACCATCATATCGTCAATGTAAACCTCCATATTTCTTCCAATTTGATCAGCAAAGGTTTTATTGACTAACCTTTGGTAAGTAGCCCCAGCATTCTTCAAACCAAAAGGCATCACCTTGTAGCAATGTAATCCTCTATCAGTAACAAAAGTGGTATGTTCTTGATCTCTTGGATCTACCTTGATCTGATTATATCCGGAGAAAGCATCCATGAAGGAGAGTAGCTTGTTCCCAGAAGTAGAATCTACCAGCTGATCTATCCGGGGAACCGGATACAAGTCTTTTGGGCAAGCTCGATTGAGATCCGTGAAGTCTATGCACATTCGCCATTTACCGTTTTTCTTTTTTACCAAGACTGGATTGGCAGTCCACAAAGGATACTGAGCTTCTTTAATGTGCCCCATCTTTGTGAGTCTGTCAACCTCTTGTACAATGACATCAGCCTTTTCTTTTGAGAAAGCTCTCCTTTTTTGCACCACTGGTGCTACGTCTCTCCGGACAGATAAGTGATGGGAAATCACTTCTGACGGCACTCCAGTAACATCAGCATTGCACCAGGCAAAAACATGCTGATGGTCTTTTAAGAATTTTAACATTTCTTCTTTCAATACTTGTGGCATTTTGGACCCTATCTTGACAGATTTCCCTTCTTCTAAGCAGTGTGTCTCAACCTCCTCAACCGGGATCAACACTCCGGGGGTCTCCCTGGGGTCATCAATTTCACCCTCACCCCCAGAAAGGCCCTCAAACTGCTATTGGTCATTCATACGGACTGCCCCCAGCGTTCGTGGAGCCAAGGCAGTGGCATAACATTCTCTTGCAACTTTTTGACTGCTCCGGACAACCCCAACCTGCCCCTGAACAGCATATTTTAGACACTGATGAACTGTTGAGGCCACTGCATGCATCCTAGAAAGCCAAGATCTCCCTAGAATAGCATTGTAACAAGTGGGACAGTCCACCACAATGAAAAGTATTCTGACCGTTTTCTTGAAAGGGCCTCTGCCCAACAATACTTCTTCTTCAAATTCACCAATTACATCAGCTGAACTGCCCGTGAAGCCTACAATCGATCGGTCTGACTTTTGAATCACAGCTGGATTTTTCATTTTCTTGTAAGTATCTAGGAAAAGGATATTGGCAGAGCTCCCAGTATCTACCAGGATTCGCCTTATCTCATTGCCCCCTATCGATGCTCCTATGACAACAACATCTTCATGAGGGCCAGCAATGTCTCTCAAATCATCCCCATCAAAGACAATGAATGGAAATAGATTTGACGTTTGATAAGAGGTCATGCCCCCTTCTAGTTGGGTTGCCAAATTATGAACATGGCTTTTTCTTGATGAAGTGGTAGGAGCCGTTACGGCGTCCCCTCCGAAAATTGTCAAGGACTCAAAGAATTTAATGAGCCCGGAGACCGACCTGGAACGTTCCTCTATTGCACCCACTCTGTTCCTTGTTGGATCAGGATCCAAGTATTCTGACTCCACATCAAACCTTTCAACAATCACCATGGCTCCTTCTGGGGCAGCATTAACCGGACCAGCCCGGTGAGTGTTATCAGGCCTGTTGCCTCCTCTTCTTTTGACATACGCACCCAACTTCCCTCTTTCAATCAGGTTCTGAACCTCTTGCTTCAAGGCTATACAATCATCAGTAGTATGGCCAATATCATTGTGATATTGACAAAAAGAACTGTTTCGATGTTCTCTGGGAGACTGCAAGGTTGCCGGTCTCCGGTAGTGTACTTCATCTTTAGTTTTCTCGAAAATGGTTGCCACACTCTCTTTGAGCTCTGCAAACCACTCCGGTTGGACCCACGGCCCCCTTTTGTTTCTAGACTGTTGACTTTGTGCAGGAGCAGCTGGTTGAGACTGAGCTTTTCCTCTTCCATGCCCCTGTCCGGTTTCTCTAGCTTTGTTGCCGGACTGGTTTGGATTGGGAGTTGGTGTCACTGGGGTGGATCTCACCTGCCTGTGCACCCTGGTCTTTTTTGTTTCATCAACATTTATTTGCTTGCCGACTTGATTTAGCAATCCACCCCAGGTCATGGCTTTCTTCCTTGTCACTGAATCAGCCAGGTTGCCCGGGTTCAAACCCTGTCTTAGGGATGCTATTGCCACTTGTTCAAAACAATCAGCCAGCCCGTTCTTTGTATTCACAAAACGACTTATGTATTCTTTTAATGATTCATTTGGCTCTTGGGCACAATGGATTATGGTATCTCCATTGCCCTTGAGCTCCTTACTTCCCACAAATTGCCTTCGGAAGGCCACCCAAAAGGTATCAAAGTCTCTGATACAGCCCTGAGGAAGGCTGTTATACCACTTCAGAGCACTCCCCGTAAAGGATTGGGAGAATGCCCTGCAGAGTAGTTTATCATCATCATCAAAGTTCATCATGAAGTTCTTGAATTGCTCCAGATGATTGTCCGGATCGGTACTGCCGTCGTACTTCTCCATCTTTGTGCTATCAAACCTCTTGGGGAGGTTTCCGGACAGAATTTTAGAAGACAATGGTGATTGCCTCCAGTTCCTCCCACGACTGAACGCAGTATCCTCATTAGGGGTTGCAAAGATACCTGGCTCATCATGGAAGGCAAAGGGATCCACCAGCATCCGGTCTATATGTCTCCGGCTGTGAGATGATCCTTTCCCAATGTGTCTTTTCATTCTTCCATGGTGGTCTCTTTTTCTGGAATACTTTTTAACTTGCTTTTGTTTTTTCCTGGTTCGCCCTTCGTCACTACTGGAGGACAAGGACTTTTCATTCCCCTCACTGTCCGAAGAGCTGTCCGAAGATTCTGAACTTGAGTCAGAACTCTCCACAGGCTTGGACCGGTGAGACTTTTTAGAACTAGCATGTGTCTTTTTAGTGCTCACATGAGTCTTCGAAGCCTCATGCTCTCGAGGGTTATCAGAGCGATGAGCAACTGATGCCTTGGACTTTTCCTTCATGCCCATCTTGGTCTTCTCAGCCCTCAGAGCTTCTATTTCAACCCTCAACCTGTCACGCTCTTGGACAGTATATTCATCGTTCTCTTCCACCACTTCGAGCAAAGCTGGTGGAAGCTCTGGATTATCCGGATTCATTCGGACAGAATTCTTTTACTTGGTTTTGAATGTTTGATTCAGGCACCTTCATGCTCCCACTGTGGTCGCCAATTTGGTGTGGATAAAAGTGGCCTAGGGGTAGGCTGGTAATTTTAAGTGGAGTTTTAAGGTGGCGTTAGGGTGTTTCACGGTAGTGTGGTGGTGTTTAAGGATATTTCAAGATGTTTCAGGGTGTTTCAAAGTGTTTCAAGGGTGGTGAGAGAATTGAGCAGCCTGGCAGCAGTTAATTTTTCTTACCCATAGTTAATGCTGGTGGTTGGGTATTTATAGTGTGTAATTTGGGCCCTTATGGGCTTTCGGGTCAAGTTTCATGGACCCGGGTCATGTTTAAAGACCCATGAAGTTTAAGCTAATGCACAGGTAGCTTAGTCAGATAGTGATTAGGTTTTTTAGTACTTTAGTCATAGTTCGAATTGTCTTATGTTTGCTGTGTTCGAATTCATCTGTCCGGTTCAAACAGGGCTGTTCGAATTGAAATCTTGGTGTCTGTCCGGTTTTCGGGAGTTTTACTTTGGACTACCCTTTTATGGAGCTCTTCGAATCCGGACTCATCAATTGGAAATAATCTTAAGAAGAATATTATCTAGCCTACTGTATATAAGCTCAGAAATATTCTGTTTAAAATTGAACAAATACATTTTGGCCTCTAATCCTTCCAATTTGTAGGATTACTAGACTTGGGAATGATGCAGTAACCTGTAGCAAGGATTCCCCGACGAAGACTTTGGCCTTTGAAGAAGGAAGAAATCGCAACAATCAAGTCTTTTCTGATGATATGCCAACGGAAACTGTAAAAAATGTATTAAAACCATATAATCATGCAGCACTTCATACATTCATAGACTTGATAGTTTTCTAAATTTCATCTTCATCGAGAATTTCATTAAAAGAGAATTATCATGAGCACTAATCAGGTTAGGAATATTAGAGAATAAAGGACTATTAAGAATATTAGTTTCAGACTTATAATTAGTATAAGGATTCTCAGTTAGGATGCCTTTGAAATAAGCCTCTGCAGATGCATTAATTTGAGTCTCATTAGTAAGCCATGTAGAACATTCTTTTATGCTTAGAATTATTATTTTTCTTCTTTTTCTCTTAATAACTTAGTACTGCGATCACCATCTTTAAGCCAAGTCGTGTAAGTTTGATGTTGCCAATAAGATATCTATTGGGAGAGAGCAAGAAGAAGCATAATATTAGCCTTAGATAGGTT
The DNA here is from genome assembly GCA_036936605.1 of Limnanthes douglasii subsp. nivea. Taxonomy (NCBI): domain Eukaryota; kingdom Viridiplantae; phylum Streptophyta; class Magnoliopsida; order Brassicales; family Limnanthaceae; genus Limnanthes; species Limnanthes douglasii. The sequence goes on along the minus strand of JAUPFV010000005.1, from coordinate 284,505,023 downwards.
ACTAGTGCTTTCAACACTTTGATCATTACGAAGATTGATTTTCATAATCTTGACTATTTCCTCAACCTTAGTAACTTTATCAAAAGTATTATAAAAAACCTTAGTAACTCCAAAGTATGATGTTTACTCGTTTGAAGTTGTATTATTACGTTTGTTGACTGGGAAATCAGCATTGGGAATCACAAAAGAAGTGGAGTGTGCACTAGATTTTGGAAGTTTGGAAAACCTATTGGATCCTTTGGCAGGTGACTGGCCGTTTGTACAAACTGAGTAGTTGGCTCGCTTGGCATTGAGGTGTTGTGAGATGAAATGTAAAAATTATCCAGATCTTGAAACGGAAGTATGGAAGGTACTTGAGTTTATGAGGGCTTCTTGTGGAGGATCCTCATCATTTCGTCTGGGTCCTAAAAAACGGTTTCAACCTCCTTCGTATTTCATTTGTCCCATTTTCCAGGTAAGTTTATATATTAGCTTTAAATTTGTATTAGAGTGACATTATTGAATCCTGGTAAAGTTGATGACGAGGCATGAAGTGAAAATTTGTCTGGAAAAATGAATATAGATTCCTTTTCAGTTCTTCCTCAACCTTGCTTAAATATGTTCCCATAGTATTTTTCCTTAGAGCATCTAACAATCACGCTATCATTTTGGTATATTTAGAATTCTAATAATGTAACTATATTCTCAATTATAGTAATAGCTATACAATAATAGTCTCTATATAGATAGGATTTTCAAACTGTTAATTTGGAGTGGTTTAAACTATAAGTTGGAACAATATTTTGATACAAATATCTATGTTTGACATCCACCATCGTTTAGACTGCTGAGCACATACTCTTATAAGTATATACATAAAATAAAGTTTCTATTACTTTATTTTCCGTCTAATTTTCTTCGAATAAGATCAAACAAAGCTTCATCCAAGGGGTCAGGTTTCGTATACAATTTGTGCATGTCCTGTATAAATAAATGTTATTCACTTCCTCCAAAATGCCTCTGTCTTTTGTAAAACTTGTAGGAAGTCATGCAAGATCCTCATGTGGCTGCGGATGGTTTCACGTATGAAGCAAAAGCCTTAAGAGCATGGCTTGATAGTGGCCATGACACTTCGCCAATGACAAACGTCAAACTTTCACACACCAATTGTTGTCCCTAACCAAGCTCTTCGTTCTGCAATTCAAGAATGGCTCTAACAACACTAAATGTATCAGATCCCTTCTACTTGAGTATATTGGTAAAATTTGTCCAAAGTAAAAAAGAGAAAACATAACCCATAATATCTCCGGCTCTTGTATATTTGCTTGAAACCATCCCAGAAAAAAAGAAAGATGAAAAAAGAGGAAAAATATGGAAAATAGTATTTTGATGTAATTGCTTGTGTATTTGCTTAAGATATAGTTGTAATTTGTAAATTTGGTTAACATAAAGAGGGAATGTAATGACTGTCATGATACAGTTATACATAACGAATGCCTTATAACTAAAATAATTACAAAATGTTACCGTAACTGACCCTAACTAGATATCGATTTTCAGATCGATAATTGAACAAATACGAGTTGTATTTGGAGAAGACGTAGTTGTATTTGGAGAAGACGTAATTGCTTTTGTACACGGCCTTGAACATCACCGAATTTTCGTACTTTTTCTTGTATTGCATTCTTCGTTATATTTATTATATTTTCATTTTCATTAAGTAGTATGTGATTGTTGATTCTTTTGTTTCCCGTCATCCTATTTTTTTAAAATTTTTGTTCTTTTCGGTTCCCAAAATTTAAAAATCATATTTTTTAAATTGATGGAACAATGTCGACATAATGGATCGATATTCGTGCTAATAAAAAATCTAATTATTTTTTGATAGTTTTAAATAATGAAATAAATTATAAGAAAAATTATGGGATGCGTTTAAATATATTAAGAAATTCAATTGTTCGCATTTACTTTTTCGTTTACATTGTAGATTTTCTTTTTATGTAAATGTTTCACATGTATTCGTACCATTTTAAAGTTTTACAATAAATCTCAACTTTAAATATAGATAGATCATATGGATAGAATTTTTTTTATTCAACTTAATATTAAGAGAAGATCCCGAGAGACAAAAAATGTTAATGTATTTTTAGATTTAAGGTTTATCCCGATGAAAGTGGATTATTGTATCTAATAATTATACGTGCAAAACATAATCGTGACGTTGTGAAATTCGTAGAATGATGCTCAGGAGCAAGAATATTCAAAATAAACAAAGAATAAATAGTTACGAAATTATCTATGAACGATCCTCATCTTTGGAAAGTTATAATCGGATTAATTGTCTATGAATGATACTTGTCTTTCCGAACTTTTAGTCGGGTTGAGAAATGAGAAACCCCAAAATATACTTAGCATATGTAATATTTATCATATGTAATATTTACCATATGTAATATTTATAATGTAAAACATAAACATGATACATTGGAGATGTGCCATAAGTCACACATTCATTTTTGGTTAGGTAAATTGAAGGAAAATAATTACATAATATAACATTGGACAAAAACTGAGGGGTTTGAAGTAATCACACATATATTTTCGCACATCGGATATCTGTCGACCTTCTAAGGACATTTCCACAAGTTATGATCATGAAGAATACCTACATAACAACGACATATAAAATGCCACTACTTGAAATTTTTAGGATTATGTCAAAATGTCTAGCATATTGCATCGTATTTGTTTTTATGGGTGTATACAAAATTGACAATTACATTTGGGCAGTGGATAATCTTCAGTTTCGCGAGATAAACTGACTAAACTTTTAACGAATTTGGGTGAAGCTTCACACTTTGCTCGATAACACACGAATATAAAATCATTGTTCGAGCAATGTAAGAAAATATACAGTTTTACATGAACAAAGTGATTTCCAAAGAAGTTAGAGTTGGGGTCAAGGAGACATGCCTTATAATCATGTCAAAAGAATACGAAAAATATTTAAAACCTGACGTTTCCAAAATAAAATATGAATGTGTTGTTAGATCTACACATGAGTTGTCTTGTGAAAATGAGAAAGGTATAATGGTAATCGAGATTCGTATTATGATTTATTCAATAATCGAAAAATGTGGCAAGCTATAAAATTTGTTACGAAATGTGAATACGACGTATATGATTTTGTGAATAAAAAACTATTCAAAATAGTTGGGTATAATGAGAACGAAGGCTTTACACATTATCAAAAGTTATTGAAGTACTTGATGCGAAAAATACCCAAGTTGTTCGCCCAAAGAACCAGTGAAAACCAAATGACTTGTAACCTAATACATAAATATCCAACTTGGAAAAAGATAAAAAAAAAGATAAAAAAGAGCTTGATAAATAAAATATATATCTTCAAAAAACATAACACTCATAAAATCTAAAATCCAAAAACAAAATATCGACAAACATAATCACTCTAGTCTCATAACATCTATAAAACCTAAAATTTAAATATATTATATCTGAAAACATAATCACCCCAGTCTAATATTATACAACTCTCGCTACTTTAATACTTTCCCTTATTTCTTTCCTGCTCTAGGTGAGCGTTATATTTAAAACAACCGACTCTTATATCTATTGACTATCTTTTTAGGTAAGTACGTAAGTTCTCTTCGGTTTGCGTGTGTCACATCTCTAGAGTAATAAGTACCTCATCCGAAATATGATATACAATGTACCAAAGATAATTTTGAATGTAATTATCATACTCGAAAACCATTGTATGAATGTTGAATCTTGGTACCATTGAAGTACCCCTTTTTTTCCTCTTGTGGTTATTTGGCCAATCTCACCAAACTGAGTTGCTATACTCCACAATTTTATTCATTTTTCCGATTCTCTTAGCTCATAGATTTCTCGGGATTAACGATACATATTGGATGGTCAACTACGGAAGTACATGCTAGGGCTGATACGACTTTATTTTGTCTCAGTACTTTTCAACATAATTAAACCATGTAAGTTCCTTGAACCCTCTAACTGTATGGAGACTTTCATACGGATGAATCATGGTCTATACTAAAATGATAAAAGTATTATTATATATATTAACGTAAATATTAAATATTTAAAATCCTATAACTATATTTACTCATCAAACGTTAGACCATCTAATGCAAGCCCCTTACGGTGATTTTTTACATAATATTTATCTATTATAAAATGTCTATCTGGAATCTACACACAAAAATATGGTATAAACTGTTGATAGCCTTGCCAACAAAATGGTTGAATACTAGGGAAATAATTGTAGATCAAACACTTTAGCAACGCGATAAAACTGTTCATCATCTTCATCACATGTTGACATCCTAACCGTAAAATATTGTATAGTTAGGGGAAGATGTGCATCCTCCACATGTACTCGAACATTGTGTCTAAGTCTCAGAAGGTCTCCAAATAGTCATCCTTGATTTATGTGTTGTTCTTATCAGTGAACATAAGATCGATAAATATATATAAAATATATGTTCAGGCGCAATTTTTTATATCTAAACTAGAATAAGACTCGATTTTATAATACACGATACTAAATTTTTCCTTTAACCACATGATAAAAAACCTCCAATCGTAACATTTATCCAACTTGGATTTATTACGTTATGTTCGAGCCCAACTAATTGTAACACCATCTGTGATTAGTCATCTTCGGACATGAATACCTGTAATAAATATGAAATCATCTAATATCACAGTATCATCTCCCGAAGGATAGATATAAAATAATGGTCTTGGGGTTCCATCTCTTACTCAATGCTCTTATAGTAGGCTTACTCGGCCACCAATCAATTAATATTTCCCGCAACGGTCTGAACCCCGTTGTTGATGAATCTCTAGAAATATTGTTAGCCTCTCAAGTCCCACATTGTGGTTGTTGAATGATAGGAATTACGTAAAACTGGATCTCTCCTAGAAACCAAAAAAAATTATTTAGCATATTTTGAAAAAATTATTGATGAGGGAGGAAAAAAGTATATGGGGAAATTGGAAGGAAGTGTTTTATTGGGGAAGATTGTAAAATGTATTATGAAAGTATCCGTTATGAATAAGTGGTAAAATATAGGGACTAAATGTGTAATAGTTAGGAATTAAAGCGTGTGGGGCCCATTATTGTACTATAAAAGGACCCAACACGAGCTGAGAAAGCTGGCTGATTAATATAATACTATTTTCTCTCTATAGATTTAGTAGAACTTTCTCTCTCTAAAAATCTCCCTCATAAAGAATTTCTTCTGACAGTTTAGTCCCTTGAGTATTTGTTTAACACGAGATTACCCTTGAGCAAACTCTTAATTCATCAGTGGCGCCGTCTGTGGAACAAAGATTGTCCTGACGACAACTATTTTCTGGAAATCTTTCATAATCTAAGCGGAATTATGGAAGAGCAGGGGGTGATTTTGTTAACGACTGTGAGGAGAATCATGTTGGAGATACTTATCGAAACGATATGGAATATGAAGCACATGGTAGCCAGCGCGCTGGAGAAATTTTTGACGAGTCGGTTCTACTGGCACGAATAAATGAGTTACCACTGGAGATCGAAAAATTTAGGGCAGAAAAAGAAACTGTCCAGATAAATATTCGTTTCGAGATTAGAAGAGAGCAAGATAGCGGAAAAGATTAGCGTGAAGCTGACTTTCGTCCTAGGAACAACGAAATAGGTATAGAGAGCATGAACGATATTCTTCGAGTAGGAAAGGAAACCGTCACTTGGAGTCCTCTGACTCAAGTGATTATTCTCGCTATAGTTCACAAGAATCATCTCCGAGGAGGAGTCATCGAAAGAAAAGACACGACAGAAAGCATGTGGAGCACCGAAGGGGAATGATTTTGGAGAGGAAATCTTTGAGGGAAAAGAATTATCATGCTCATGTTAATGAGCAAGGTTATGACCAAATGAATTTTCTTTCTGGGAACCAAAATGTCGACCAACGAAATTCGGAATGGCAGCATCAGTACACCCCGCCTTCCGAGGAGGGACTCTATTTTCCGAACCATGAAAATTTAAGAGCTAATGTTTATAGGACATGTCATAATTGGAGAGCTTCTCCGTTGTCCTCAGAAATTATAGCAGGCAATCTCCTAAAGTACTTTGATATTTTGAAGCTAGAAAAGTTCGATGGGACGCAAGATCCTGACAATCACATCGAGTAATTCAAAAATTTCATTATCAATTTCGATGGCGATGATAAATTGCTATGTAGAACATTTTCTCGGACCTTCAAATGGGTGGCTTCCAAGTGGTACAACGGGCTTCCACATGGCTCGATAAAGAATTTCGACATGTTCTGGAATATCTTTAGACATCATTTTGTGGGGAGTAAAAAATTCCGAGCCAATGAAGATATGATAATCTACTGTAGGCAAAAAGTTGGGGAGGTTTGAAGAATTACACCAATCGATTTGTGAAAACGTAAATATATATGAAATACTGCAAAAATTATGTGGTACTATCGGCATTCAGGATGGGGATTCTCCTTAGACTTTTATAGGATACAGTAGCAAAGAGTCATGCAATGACTTTTGGGGTATTACTGGATCAAATTGAGAAAAGAATTATAGTGGAGGAGACCCAAACATAAAAAAAATGATCAAGTGATCAGCTAGACCAGAACCAATTTCAAAGGTCTGAGTCTAGTAGTCAATGGCCTTGTGTTAATGTTCAAGCTAAGGGTGTGGGTCAGTATCCGCCAAGGCCGAGAACGAACCAACAAAACTATAGTAAACAGCAGAGTTATAACCAAGGAGTAAGGCCCATTTCGAACAACTGGATTCGTCCAGACTATTTTGCTGAGTTAACGGAAAATGTAGCTACGATATTTGATAAGTCAAGGTCAACAGTGAAATTTAGAAAACCTTTTCTTATTCAAACTTCGAGGGAAAGCAAAAGTGTTAATAAGTTTTGTAAGTACCATGAGGATATTGGGCATGATACCAAGGAATGCATCGCTTTGAAAAAAGAGGTGCATGCTTTAATTGAAAATGGAATGTTATTAGAATTCATGAAAAAACATACCCAGAAAAATGTTGCAGTAAAGGTTGTCCCAAAGAATGCTGACACAACAATGGTGATTTCCGAGGAGGTTGATGCTTTTGATGTTGGAGCAGAGTATCTGGATCCCAAGGATGGGAGAAATAACGTGAACATGGTAGAAGAGATTATTCCAAGGGGGAAAGTAAATGATCTATGTACTTTTTTCGAGTCGTTAGCTATTTTCGGAGGAGATACCATTGTTGGGAACTCCAATAGTTCACGGAAAAGGCATATGGTGAATCGAACTACGCAGATTGAAGCAGGGCTTTCAGCGCAGATGCATCGCTTGCCCTCCCATGTCATATGTTTTAACAATGACGATATGAGGAATGTAGCGGGTCCGCGTGAAGATGCGTGGTGATTGCTGCAGGAATAGGTGGTGACCAAGTTCAGAACATACTTATTGATACGGGAAGCTCTGCGAATATTTTGTTTATGAGTACCTACAAGATAATTTCTGACCCACCTGTTATACGACGGTCCGACATAACTATAGTGGCCTTTATAGAAGCAACAACAATAGTCATGGGAGAGTTTCAGTGTGTGGTGGAGCTCGGTCGTGGGCCATTCAAAAATGAAGTTGAAGTTTTGTTTATAGTCGTAGACGCACCAACTTCTTACAATGTAATTTTGGCCGTTCTTGGCTGTCTAGGATGCATGGTGTTATCTCGATGGTACACTAATTCTTGAAATACGTGGTAGGGAACAATATATGGACGATCAGGAGCAGCCAGAAGATGGCTCGAGAGTGTTATCAAATAGCTTTATCCTCGAAAGGAGTCCGGGGAGGAGCATCGGAAAAATCATAGCAATTAAAGGGGACTTCCTCTGTAATCACTCCTTGTGATGATCCGAGGGAGGCCCTCAGAATTTTGGTTCCGGATGATGATCATGAGGTACATAAGTTTGAAGAGGGATTTTTTTTGAAAATTGGAGTAAAACTTTCTTTGAGTTCAGAGAAAAATTGATTGCATTTTTATCGACAAAATTAAATATGTTTGCTTGGTGTGCAGAGGATGTTACAGGCATACCTCCAGAGATAATATCTCATAAACTCACAGTACGACATGATGTTCGACCTATTGTACATAAAAGAAGACCAGTTTCTCAGGAGAAGTCTGCAGTTATTCTTTCAAAGGTTGAGCGATTATTAAGCATGTGCCATATTCGAGAGTCGCAATACCCTATATGGTCCTCGAATCCAGTTTTACTCAGGAAAAAGAATGGTAAGTGGAGGATGTGCGTGGATTTTACGGATCTGAATAGAGCTTGTCCAAAGGATCCTTTTCCGGTACCTCGAATTGATCATTTAGTGGATTCTACTTCGGGTAATCGGTTATTGTCTTTCATGGATGCTTATTCAGGATATAATCAGATCAGATTAGATTCAAGAGATGAAGAAAGCACATCGTTTATCACTGGGAGAGGATTATACTGTTATAAGGTCATGTCATTTGGCCTGAAAATGCGGGGGCGACTTATCAGCGTTTGGTAAACAAAAGCTTTGAGGAGCAAATTGGCCAAAATGTAGAACCTTACATCGATGATATGTTGGTAAAGAGTTTATAGGACAAAGATCATTTCTCTGACTTGGAGGAAACTTTTAATAATTTGAGCAAAATCAATTTAAGTTAAATCCAGAAAAGTGCATTTTTGGAGTACGATCGGGGAAGTTTTTTGGCTACATGATAAGTGAAAGGGTCATCGAAGCTGATCCAGAACAGGTAAATGATTTGACGACTATGACTCCTCCTCAGAATATTAAAGATGTCCAGATTCTCACAGGAAGATTGGCGGTATTGAATAAGTTTATTTCTCGTTCATCGGATAAATGTGCGCCTTTCTTTAAAGTGTTGAGCAGACATGAAGATTGTTGACCAGTCAGGTAAGACATAATGGTTGGTTCGAACGTATGGGGGGTCGAACATTTTAGGAAGTTGTGTTGGAGTCTAGCTAATTTTACCAGATGGGATAACCATGTTTCAAGTTATCCGTTTCAGTTTTAAAGTAACTAATAACGAGGCAGAATATGAGGCAGCATTAGCAGGGCTAAGGTTGGCTCGAGTATGTGGGGCTAGAAAGGTTAAATTGATCTATGATTCACAGTTGGTGATAAACCAAGCTTTGGGAAAGTTAGAGGCAAAGAAAGATCAATTAGTCAAGTATTTGAAAGTCTTGAAGGACCTGGTTTTAAGTTTTGATGACATTCAGTATGAGCATGTTCGAAATGAAGAAAATCTAATCCCTGATTCTTTAGCAGCTGCCTCGCGGTCAGAAGGTCATCCATGGGTCATAATTCAGGAGCATCCTTCGATTACAAATAGTACAGAGCATTCGATGAACGTGGAGGAAGTAAGCAATGTGGTTACAAATGATTGGAGGTCAGAAATTGTGGACTATTTAAAAAAGGATAGCTTACCTGCGGAAAAATCAGAGGCTAGGAGAATCAGGTTTAAATTTCACGGTTATATCCTTTTGGGAGGAGTATTATGTAAGAAATCCATAAGCAGTCCGTTACTTAGATGTTTGGCTAATGATGAGTCGCAATTTATTCTATCAGAACTGCATGACGGGGAAGGGTCTGGCCATTGCGGATATAAAGCAATTCGACGAGTGTTTATGCCTGGTTATTATTGGCCGACCATATCCATTGATGGGAAAGAGTTGGTAAAACGATGTGACACATGTAAAAGATATGCAAATATAATACACAAGCCAGAGGTGCTACTAGAAAGTATTTCCGAAGCAGTGCTATTCGATATGTGGGGTATTGATTTAGTTGGACCCTTACCAATGACATTTTATGGAAGGAAAACGATCATAGTAGGAGTTGACTATTTTTCCAAGTGGGTGGAAGCAGAACCTTTAGCGGGAACGAAAGAAAAATATGTTATTAAGTTTGTCGTCTCAAACATTTGTTGTCGTTTTAGGGTGTCGATAAAAATCACAAAGGATAATGGACCTCAATTCGATAACAAGGAGTTTAAGAGCTTTTGCATTCCCAGGGGCATACATCAATGTTTTTATGCACCATTTCATCTGCAAGCCAATGGTCAAGTGGAGGTGACTAATCAAACGATTTTGGATGGATTAAAAAAAACTTGGAAGGCAAGGCTGGAAAATGGCAGATTACTTACAGGAAGTATTGTGGGCTTATAGAACAACGCCTCGAACTTCCACTGCAACATATCCATTTGCTTTAGTGTACGGAATGGATGCGGTTGTCCCCTCGGAAATTGTTTTCCCATCATACCGTGTGGCAGCTTATGTTGAGGATTTAAATGATCAAAGTAGGGCTATGGAGTTAGATTTTGTGGAGGAAAAAATATGACGTGCACAATTGAAGTCCTTACATTATCAAACATTAATGAGGAGCAGGTATGCTTTGCTGGTAAAACAGAGAAATTTCAAGGTGGGGGACAAGGTATTACGAAAAGTTTTTCTTCATACCAAGGAGAAAAGCCTTGGAAAGTTGGGACCGGATTGGGAGGGCCTTTATGAAGTAACAGAAAAAGTAAAGCAGGGAACATATAGGTTAAAAAATAAGGAAGGGAGATATCTTAAGCATCCGTGAAACATAGAGCATTTAAAATTGTATCTGGAATGAGGACGAAGAATTTGGCATGTAATGATTACTTTTGTATGTTTATTTGCAGGTCTACAAAAACAATGAAGGTATACTCTTTCCTACCGTGTTAGGCACAAGAAGGTTTTAACGAGGTGTCATTATTAGTTGATCAATATATTTGAACTTTTACCTCGAATTATTTTTTCTAAGTTACAAGTTGTGATTGGACTATTAGGTTAATATTTATGACATTTTATAAGTTTGCCTTAAAGCAGCATACAATGATTATTATGACCAAGTAAAGTTGGCATAAAGCAATTATTTTATTCAACGCAAGTTAACATACAATAATTTTCATACCGAATATGAAGTTAAAAATTATCAGATTGGTATTCCACACAATGGCATACAAGAAAGGTCAAGTTAAATGTTCCTCAGAATATGTTGATACAATTACAAAAATTACCTTGAAAGTTGTAAAGAACTTATACAAAAACTTATACAAAAAATTATACCAAGATAGTGTTACTCAGAATTTTTCGAGGAGTCGCTCTCCTCGGAATCTGATGTCTCACTATCACTAACAACAATGTTAGGTGGACGAAGTTCGGGGGAGACAAGCTTCCAGAAACTGCCTAAGTCATATTCAGGGTACTCGGCGTGAATTTGGGTGATCAGCCCTGCTCAGGTAGTAGCATCTCGAGTATTAAATTTGTCCACACATTTTGCTGCGTAAGCATTCACAGCTACCTCATTTTCGGCTTCTATATGCTGAGGAAAATCTATAATTATCTTTAGTAAGTTTTTCTTTTCCTCTACAATAAACTCGAAATCGGCAAGACAATCCTTAAAACCCTTGGTTGCAATTTGGTGAGCTTTCTTGAGTTCAGTAAGAAATTTTTCTTGAGCTCCTGTCTTCTTTTGGTAGAGATCCCTTTCTTTTTGGCAGCATTTTTCGAGGAGAAGGACATAGTTCTCCGAGGCAACTGTCAAAAATTGCATCATCTTGACTTTCTATAATGGAGTGTTGTTTCTTTATCTCTTCAAGTTGTACGGAAGCGAGGGAAGGCTTGAACTAGTAATGCTTTTTCCGATCTTCCAAATGTTGCATTTTTCTTCCCATGTTGACAGAAGCGCATAGTAAGTTGCAAACATTTAAAGAAAATTCATCGCCCTGAGGAATGTCGAAGGAGCTGGTAGGAGAACCTATTGTTGTGGAGTCAAAATTCGAAGACTCACCAGTTAGAATAATAGGATCAATTTTTTGAGGAGGATCGCTTCGGGGAATTGGGAGCGGTGCTAAATTTGGAAGATTGTCAGTTGAAGATGGACTCGTAGATTGGGTGAGTGGAGAATTGGGTCTCTGGCCAGAATCTTATCTAGCTTCATTTTGATGCTCAGTTGATATAATTTGAGCCCCAGTGCCTTCAGAGATTTCCTGGACATCATCTTGTGCTTTAGTGTCCTCAGATATCTCTTGGATGAGTTCCAAAATAGCTTTCTTCTTGGTTTCTTTTTTCTTGGCATCTTTTTTCTTGATGGGATGGACAGTTTTTCTTGGAGGGGAAATTGTGATGGGTGCTGCAGTATATGATGAAGAGATTGTCTCTTGATTAGCAGCTAATCCTTCAGAGTCTAATTGAAGATCTTTGATTGAAACTTCTTCTTCAGAATCACCTAAATGGCTTTTTGGCTCGGGAGCGCTTCAGAAGATAAACGATGATGTCTTTCTTTTCCACTCGATCGAGGACTTCTTGCTGAGAATGAGAAGTCATCAATTCCTTTATAGTTATCTTGTCGAGGGGATTCAACCTCCAAAGTCAACTTTTGGCTAAGTTATTATTCGTAAAACAGATGCGGAATTTGTTTTCCCAGTTCTCCTTGGCCCATTCACTAAGTTTAGTAAACATTGTGGTGGCACTTTCTACATAGTCAGCGTAGGGCTTCAAAATCCCAGTAATAGCTGTGCAAAAGTTCGAACATCAAGTTGTTAAACGATTATTCGAGGAAGATAAAAGTGAGATTTGAGAAGACTTACATCTGTTAGCCCAAACAAGAGAAAACTTGTGTGGATTTGAGGGGGTTGACTCAGAGCCCGTCTCCTAGTGTCCGGAGAAGAATAGGAATTGTTGCCTCCATTTTTATCAGCCTCTAGTAAGTCTTTTACTACTTTTTAACCTCGACCAAAGATCAGTGAGTAAAACGGGAAAAACAGATTATTTGCTAGGCCAGATAGTCCGATGAGCTCTTCTAAGGAGAATTCGTTACCATAAATCCTTGAAGCCATAATACATGTCATAAGTGTGAACCACATGTCTGGGCCAGCTTGGGAGGGGCAGAGATCGATCTTGGCAAAATATTTGATGAATAATGAGTCTAAGGGATATCTCAACCCCCAATTCATGATCTCCGTATAGACAACAAACTCATTATCTTTAACAGATAAAGGAGTCTCACCTTTCGAGGTGAATTAGTATAGTCCTACTTTATACCTCTACTCATATCTTATATTTAAAAAGCATAAAGTTTCAACAAATTAATTGAACCTGTATATGTAACATTTTTAAATAAAACAATATAAACAATTAATGTTTAACTAATTTTTTTTTAAACATGATAATAAAATTTAAAAATTAACAACTTTATCACTAAATTAGAATTTTTTTTTTACAGGTGCTCAATATTTTTAATAATAATGGATTATACGATATACTAACAAAACAAAATTACGCGTTTCAATAAAATAAAATATTATAATAAATAAAATGAATAAAACGTGACGAGAACAAAAAAACATTTTGGACATAACTGGAACGAAAACAACACCAACAAGTAAAAATAAAAAAATATGGACACCAAGTTTTCGGTTCGGTCCAGTTCCGGTTCGGTCCGAATTCGGTTCGGTCCAGTTGGGTCCATTTAAAAAAAAATTGTTTAAAATTTTATTACATGTATTCCACTTTCAACCAATAAAATAGATTTTTAAAATTTTAAAATTTTATTACATATAATATGTGTCTTTCTAGAAGAGATTTTTTGTCTCATAATATATGTCGTTTTCGTTTTCCAATGCAGCATTATTACATGTATTCCACTTTCAACCAATAAAATAGTTAACTTTCTACATAAGTTATTAACTCCACCAATCAAATTTATTTTCTTTTATTCTTTCAAAGTAATTATTACTTTTCTTAATATTGGTGAAAAAACCTTAAACGACTAATATTATGAGACGGAGGGAATATTTAAAAAGCATAAAATTTCAACAAATAATATGAAATAGAACGTTAAGTAATATAACATTTTAAAATAAAACAGTATAAACAATTAATTTTTAGTTAAATAAAATTTAAAAATTAATTTTTTTACCATTAAATTAAAATATTCTTTATGCAAGCTATCCAATATTTTTTATATTATTGGATTATACAATATATTAACAAGACGACACGTTTCAATAAAATAAAATATTATAAGAAAAAGTGAATAAAACGTAACGAGAATTGAGAACCAAAATATTTTGGACATAACTGAGACAAAAATAGTACCACCGACTCCGAGTAAAAATAAAATGTACGGATGTTAGTACCTAATTAGAAACATATGAAATATTGCATTTGAAATTGGTGGGCCATGTGAGTATATGGGCTTCGATTGATGACTGGGTTGGGTTGTTGGCCCTGCCCTACGGCATTTGCCTCTTGGAACCGAGAGGTGCTGAAATCTATCGATTGTCGTCGGAAACCCTAGACGACGCTATGGCGGATCCTCCCGATTGCTGCAGCCGGACGAGTGAATAAGCCGATCAGCAACAAACTCTATGTATTGGCACATCAAATCGCCATTCATCCCTACCAAAGCACAAGGAAGTGCATCACAGACAAATTAAATTCCCTCTCTATATCCACAGCTTCTTTAACAATCGCCTTAACTCGTTCTTCACTAAGCTTTGTCCTCAACGAACTGTACAACAAGCAGGTGAAATCGCAGTGGAGAGCCTCGTCTCGAGAAATGAATTGGTTCGAAAAGGTCAATCCAGGCATCAATCCACGTTTCTTTAGCCAGAAAATGGCACAAAACGAACCGGAGAAGAAGGTTCCTTCAACCACTTACAACCACCAAATGGTTTTGACGCAGAATGAGTAAGACTCTCAAAAGTGCTATGGAACTCTCAATTGTTGCATTACATATGTTCATTCTTACTGAGTAGAGGACAATATCATCTTCTTCTGATGCAATCTTTATTTACTAATCCCATGCTTCACTTTCTTTGCAGATGTACTCACCAAAACGTTCAGTCGTTGATGTTGCGGAGGTTTTCCTCTGGCTTATGGCCGTTGGCACTATTCTTTCTGCTTCCTATTGGTCAGCATGGACTGCAAGAGAAGCAGCTATCGAGCAGGACAAGGTAATCTATTCCAGATGTTGATGGCATTTATCATAGACATGTGTGGTTTGATGACTACAATTATTTGGGTTTTTTCTTTACAATGGCTTGTCTTGCAGAACTTTTCAACAATTTGGGTCTACCAAGCCCACAATTTGTTTTGAAGATATAGGCATTCAGATGCTGGTGGGAGCCTAAACGGATTTTCTAATAATACAAGACTTGTGTTAGGAGGACACATTGCTGAAGGTAATCATCTTCTGCATTTTTCTTTTCTAGATGTTGTGACTTTTCCAATTCAAGTGCTGTATATAGAATAGGACAGTCCTAATGGTGTTGTGAACATAACCACGACAGTCCTATTTGTTCTCTTCACTGATCATGGTAAACCAGCAGTGTATAGCCCCCTTTAATCGAGAATCCGATGCATGTTTTTTTCTCTTATAACAATATTTTACAAATATTACATTTTTTATTCGAAAAGATATATTTATTAATATATATATTATTTTGTTTAAAGATATCTTTTTCTACAGATATTTCAGGAGCTGATAGATTTTCGAAATTAATTAGAGATAAAGATAATGATGAATTTTAAAAATTAACGGCTAACTAACAACTTACCCCATATTTCTCCATTTTGAAAATAAATAGCTCCAATAAGATCACTATTATGGCTAAACCTCAATCAAGAATCCACTCCCATCAATTTACAGCACCACCAGTTTTTGAATCTTTAATACCACATTCAGCCACCAATACCAGAAGCCGATTTGTTATTAGAGGATGGAAAATAAGGGTTCTAAATCTCGCAAACCATACCCCACACCCAAGGCCAGAGAAATCTGGACTCCTGAAGAAAGGGATAAGTTTCTTGAAGTTATACGGAAGTATGTATAATACTTTCAATCTAATATTTCTAATACTTTCAATCTGGACTCCTTAAACATGTCTAATTTCTTCAGAAAACGTGTCTGTTTCTTTATTTGTAGGTTTATTTGTTTTACTTTGTATATTAGGTTTTCATGTTCTCTTAACCGATTCTGAATTTACATTTTTGTTTTAGACACGGCCGCAATTGGAAGATACTTAAGGAATGTTTCGGCGACTCCAGAACCATTGCACAGGTAGTGAGGGAGTTTTAATTATAATTTTATTTGAATATTTTGTACGGTTTTTGTTAACAAACTGTTGATTTAGACATGTAGTAAGGGGTAACTTTTCCATTGTAATTGTACTTTTTTTGAATATTTTGTACTATTATATTCTGTATCCGTAATGATTCAATTATTTGTGTCAACAGTTAAGGAGTTTTGAGCAGAAACTTAGGAAGAAAGGAGTTCTTTTACCTCCTCCTCGACATAAAGCTCCTCGTCAAACTATAGCACCTAATCATGTTGCACTTCCAAGTATTAAAGATGAATTATATCAACCGTTCTCCCGCATACCGGTACACACAAACAGACTGGATTCTTCTTTAATACTTGGAAATACGATGGATGGAAGTACGACGTATATTCCATCGTTGCCGGATATTTCACCGGAGCTGGATTATTCAATGTTGGACTCTCCACCGCAACTGGATCTTTCATTGAAGTTGGATTCCCCACCGGAGCCAGATTTTCCACTATTGCCGGATATTTCACCGGAGCTGGATTATTCATTGTTGGACTCTCCACCGCAACTGGATCTCTCATTGAAGTTGGATTCCCCACCGGATCTGGATTCTCCACCCGAGCCAGATTCTCCACCATTGCGGGATCTTCCATCGGTGCCTAAAGACCCCGACCTCTACCCCGGTTTGGTTGCACCTAATTTGACACCGGAGCTGGATTTTCTATCTATGCCGGATTATCCACCGGAGCTATATTATCCATCACTGTCATATTTTCCGAAGGAGCTGGATTTTCCATCGTTGTTGGACTCCCCACCAGAACTGGATCTTTTATTGGAGCTGGATTTTCCACCGGTGTTTGAAGATCCGACCCAACAAATATAGATACATTTAGCCCAACAAATAGAAAAAGAGTAGTTATCCCTTTGTTAGTTGTTAAGGGTGTTTATTCAATGTTGCATTTTGTCAAGTTTTGCTCAGTTTTTTATGAGCAACTTTTGTCAAGTTGTATTTTTTATTCATGAGATATATATACCATAGTATTTAGTAAATTACACATTTGTTTTAAGTTGTTATATGTAACAAATAAACAATATTATGATATTAATATTATCAATTTTGAATTTATTTATTATTTAAAATTTAAAATTTTAAACTTATCATTTATAAAATCTAAATATGTAGAAATTAACCTCTATAAAATATCTTACTATAAATCTTTATTTTGTGCCAAATCACTTGGAGATAAGATTCACTTGGAGATAAGATTCACTTTGAGATAACATTGCAACTTTATCGCTAACAAAGCCATCAACATACAATATATTAGGGAGACTTATTTTTATCGCTAACATACAATATATTTGCTATGAGAACTTATTTTTTAACTACTTGTAAAGTAGCCAAAAGTTTGAACGTGATTTATATTTCTTATCAGAATTATATAAAACAACATATATTATCACACAAAAGAGGGAATACAGAAAGACGAACATTATAACTGAGTAGTATTTCAGTTTGTTCAAATGAAATGATATTAAAGCACAAAATACTAAATATGACTGGAATGAGACCCATGATGACGATCGATGAACATACTTTGCCTTGTCCAAAATGTTAAAGTACTTATCCAAAATGTTATTCAAGTCTCTTGGCAATTTCCTTAATTGTGATTTGATCATAAAATTCGATTCCACTAGCTGAAAAATCACCCCCAGCTGCAAAACAAATGAACAAAATTCAATATATGTATATGTATACAAATATTATTTTTTATTTGGTCTCATTGTTGGACTCTCCATCGCAACTGGATCTTTCATTGAAGTTGGATTCCCCACCGGATCTGGATTCTCCACCGGACCCACATTTTCCACCATTGCAGGATCTTCAATCGGTGCTTGGAGACCCGGATCTCTACCCCGGTTTGGTTGCACCTAATCTGACACCGGAGTTGGATTTTCCATCAGTGTTAGATTTTCCATTATTGTTGGATCCTCCACCAGAGCTGGATCTTTCACTGGAGCTGGATCTTTCATCGGTGTTTGAAGACCCGATCCAACAAATATAAGTACATTTAGGCCCAACAAAAGAGTAGTTCATTTGATTATGTGATCTGTTATCCTTTTGTTAGTTGTTAAGGGTGTTTATTCATTTTGTCAAGTTTTGCTCAGTTTTTTATGAGCAAATTTTGTCAGTATTTTTTATTCATGAGATATATATACGATAGTATTTAGTAAATTACACATTTGTTTTAAGTTGTTATATGTAACAAATCAACAATATTAATATTTATCAAAGGTATAGACTAGTAATATTATGGTATTAATATTATCAATTTCTGAATCTATTTGATATTTAAAATTTAAAATTTTAAACTTACCATTTATAAAATCTAAATATGTAGAAATTAACCTCATATCCATAAAATATTTTACTGTAAATCCTTATTTTGTGCCAAATCACTTGGAGATAGGATTCACTTTGAGATAACATTGCAACTTTATCGCTAACAAAGCCATCAGCGTACAATATATTGCTAGGAAGGCTAATTTTGTAACTGATTTGTAAAGTAGCCAAAAGTTTGAAGGTGATTTATATTTCTTATCAGAATTATATAAAAACAGCACATATTATATAATTTATATTACACGCAGAACAAGGACTCCTTGCGTTGCAAGAATACAGACCAAAAGGCGAACACTATAACTTGGTATCATGTTTTGTTTTTTTTGTCATGAACACTATAACCTCAGATTTGTGGTCGGTGAAGTGTCACGAAAATTTAACCATTCCTCTATGGATTCTCTATCGTAAGTATGACCATCGGCAGCAACTTGTGGATCAATCCTTATGTCCTGCAATCACAGGAGGAGGTATAAAGTATCAAATAATGACAAGCCAAACATAATTAAGGACAGTTTGATGTAGAAGGAGATGAAAAACACTTTCGTATAAAAGAATTATTAGTTAAACCCCAAAAATGCACCTAAAAACCCTTCAGAACATGTCATACCAATTGAACGAATCAGCTGGAGGCGGTTTTTAATAATAAAGACACAGCAAGTTTGTTCTGAAATAGTAAAAAGATACTTACGCACGAAATCGGCCAAATAAAGTACGATGGAGGTTCAGATGATGATGCTTTTCGAGTTTATCTTTTACTTGAGCCACTGTTTTCTCCGTTTCCTTTCTCAGTCTGTACTCATTTTGGCACCTTTCCTCTTCTTCTAAACACTTTGAAACTGATTCATCTCTCCCTTGTTTTGTTTTCACATGTTCTTACATTTTTTTAAACAGTTTTTCTTCAGTTTCTCTTCTGCGTCTTAACTCTTCATTGTACTTTCTTTCAGCTCTCCCCTGTAGTGGCACTAAGATTTGAATATTAGACAGTGATTAATCCCGTACAAAAAAGATTGATATCGTAATGCCCAGATTAAGTTCAATTTGTCTTCTTCGAAATCCTTACCCAAAGCAACATATAGGGTATCATCATATCCGTAAACATTCGCTTCTTCCATCGACTCTCTTTTGTTAAGTTTTTTGATTTGAACAAACAGAGGAGTCAAATTAGATTTATATATACAGTATATTTGTGAAAGACTCGTACGAGAAAGGTGTTGTTGATGTTTGTACAATTTAAGACTAACTGGTTACTCTCTTAAGGAAGAAGGTGTTTGAGTACCGCTGAGTGCCGACCAAGAAGCGAAAAAGGACGGAGATAGTAAAGACTAGAGACAGACAGAGATAGTTAAAACAGGCTCACCACTAGCAGCGTGCCACACGTGCGCAGGCTAATATGGGAAACGTCCGGTGGACAATAATTGGAAAGTATAAAAATCATAGAAATTTCTATTAATAATAAAATACGAATAGATACTATAATTCATCTCATTTCAGATATCTAAGCACTTTACGGGATATTTCACATTTTATAAATATTTCGGATGTTAACTACCCAACGAGGTAACAATGCGTAAATGCATATTCAATCAATTGGAAGTTTTAGTTGCAATTGAGTGACTGGTTTTGTTAGGCAAGTCACGTAGGAAATATGTTTGAGGTCTCATGATTTGTAGTGTCGAATGGTTCATTCACTGTATTAAGAAATAGTCAAGTTCAGCCCCAATTGAAGGCTTTGTGTTTTTCAAATATGGTCAAACCAACACTGACTTCATTAAAGTATTATCTCGAAAAGGTGATGTACAGGGTGTTATACCATTGTCACAAATCCCCTTTCTTTGATGTGGTTATTTATCTCCACATATATTTCTCAGCATCCCTTTATTATTAAACGCAAACTTTTTTTGGTCAACCAGTTGCAGTGACACATATAATGTCAGTTCAACCATAACCTTTTCGGTCGCAACTCAGATTCTTAGTGTCACCATCATAAGAAAGGTTAGAGTCGCGACATGTTTCTCCGTCTCGAGGTCTTCATCAGTACGTGGCCTAACCGACATAACCTCTTTCTTCATTGGCCTACGTAAGAGCCTCCCAAATCAGAGCCCTCTGAGTCTAATCCTAATGATTTGGTTGCGAAATGTTTTTTATTTCACGCATAAAAATCAAAGATTCAAGGATTTTTTAGTTTAACAAAGTGGAAATGATGAAGGAGTGTATAAGAGCCCTTTTATACATTTTGATATGAGACAATTATGCATCTCGGTCGACTATGTACACACGAATATGAAGGTTCATAAATTAAGAAACGATGCTACGGTGGGGTATTAAGAAAAGACACACATAATATGCACGTGCGTGAATTCTTCAATGATATTTATGTCATTTCTACGTAATTTTCACCATTTCCCTAAATTTACTCATCACGGTCGACTCTCTTTAGTTTCATATTTAGGACCATGACTCCCTCTCGATAATTCATCCAAGTTGGGAAAAAATGAAGGTACTGATTCTGTCTTGATAAAATCTATAGGTTCAAGCATAATAAATGTCACGATTCTCTCCTGATAATGCCTATGGTCTGGGCAGAATGGGGGAAATGATTCTCTCCATTAGAGACCTTCTAACTCAGGTATATTTAGGGTTATGACTCCCTTCTAACATTGCACACAAGCTTAGGTAACCCATATATTTAAATCTGCATATATTTTATTGTGCGGGTTTTATAAATACACAGGGTCTCGCTCCCTCATAAGATATTCTCATATGTTTGGGGAAGTACAAGGAGACACTTTCTTCCCGACCTCCTCTATCGGATCCAACATCTTGCATATCACTAATATGACATTTTTTCTTCATTGTTAATTACTTTTTGGATAATAGCACTCCTGATGTGTTTACCTTGAATTACTAGGGGGCTACCCGTTTAGGTAGAATTAATAACATATAATAAATTCTTTTTGATACGGAAAAATATACCAAGAACTTTAGCAGTCTGGTACATGCTAACCGTACTATTTCCCTTTGGTAAAATTGATATTTTTACCTCAAGGGAAGTTTGGCTGATAAATATTTTTAATGAAGAAATAACATGGCCAGCACGAACTAAGATATTCAGAGCAAAGAAAGTTTGGCTAGAGTAAATTATTCCCATCAGTGGGCCAGAACATCATGTAGTAGGCAAAATTTTCAATTCAAAAGCTCTATAGGGTTACAGAAAGTCACTAGCTACCACTACATCCTTCTTGGGTTATGGAGAGTTTGAGGTTTCAGCCGAGGTTGATGTACGTCAGGATTCAGGAAATCTACTTGATCATATCTTCCTACAGGCACAGTTGGAAGAAGATCATCGAGCTCATGCATCCAAAATATAATGTATCCAAGGTTTAGTTAAGAATATGGGGACCAAGCTTTCAAAACTAAGGTATGAGGTTAGCTAATGAGGAATATTGTTGGAGGTTCACAAATGAGTATCAAAGTCGCAGCAAAAATATCGTTAAGATCGACTTAATTGCTCATAGAACTATGTATATGTTTTTGTACCATTGCCATTCTTTTGTTCACCTGACGAGAGTTCAATTGATCTTGATTGGGATACGGGTTCTCCATAATGAAACAAAACAAATATATAAACCATGCCTCGACCTTCCGAGAACTTGTTGTTCAAAAAATTATTCGATTAAAAATTATAATATACACAAATCATACCTCGACCCTTATAAGAAAAACCTTTCTTATCTAACATCCTAATAGACTGAAGGCTAAATTTAATATCTGGTACATACCTTATATTCTTAATCACTCTTTTAATTCATGTAAATAACCTAAGTCGAACCGTTCCAATCCCTATGATATCACATGATTTATCATTTCCAAAATGACCCTTCCACCATCAAACATATTAGGTTTTAAAACCAATTCTTATTGGAATTCATGTGGAACGTCGTACCTAATTCCAACATCCATTTATTTTTTTACCTGCAAGAAGGAAAAGAAGTCATTAACCCATCAGTGTAGTCACGGATTTCAGACTCCATTGCAATAACTCTGAATTCAGTCTTCTAATAGTTGTTGCCACTTCCCTTCTCTTGGAAGTTCCTACTAATATGTCATTTTTTATTGCATACCCAACATATTAATTCGGGTCGGGTTCAAAGACCCATTAAAGATCCATTAGTTTATTAAGCAGGTAGGTAATTAGCTTAGTCATGAGGTGATTAAGCTTTTAATACATTAGTTCAGTTCGGATGGTTCAGTGGGTGGATATTATCCGAATTGCCCCTGTCCGGTACCAATAGTGAGTGGTGATAAAAATCGGACTCATCAGTAGCCCCTTTTTTAGGTTGTCTTCGAAGGCCTTGGACAAGACCTAAAAAATAGTTCACGTGGACTTGCGACTATGTCCAGACAGATTCTCGCAATAGTTGTGTAGCGACTTTACCCGGACTGATAAAACCTTTAGAAGCGAAACGGTTTTTGCCAGAGATCGTGGGACACGTGTCCTTTTTTGATTAGCCACACCAACCGTTTTTCTCCTAGAAAGCCTCTCCCAATTTCTTCGAAAAAACAACCTCTTCAATTAATGTGGGTGACATCAGCGTCGTCTTTAATCATTACCTTATCCTTTTATATTCTCCTAGGTATCGAAGCATCTTTTATTCCTTTACTATAAATTAGTCCACTTTTCACTGTTTTATCATCTGCATCATCTCTATTCTGCTAAACTTCAAAGCTTTCTCTTCTCAAAAACCCTTATTGTGAGTTTATGTTCACGGCAAGAAACGCCTTAGTAAAAGGTGGGTGGCTCAACTTGTGAGAGATAGAAAAAGCTCAAAAAGTCGAACGAGACAGGTACATTGCTGCAAGCCTCCCTGTTTCCCCAATAAAAAAATCGGAAACACCAATTTTTTAGCCTGACCGGGGTTCTTCTTCAGCTAAGAATGTTAAACCCAGGAGGTTATTTCGATCCGACCTTTCACCAATCGTTTCGGGCTCCTTAGTTCAGGAATCAGAGCCTGTCGTTGAACCAAAGCAGACAGTTACAAGCTTCAAGAGACCTTCTCCATTCATCGCCATGGGGTCGGATGCTGATGCCTCTCCAGAAAAGTTAGTAGACCGACGAAGAGGTCGTTTGGTGAGAGGGCAAACTCCAAAAACTACGCCTTCCAAATCTAGGGCTAAAAATAAAAACACTGGGTCAGACGCACCTATTAAGATCTCCAAGGACAACTGGTCCGGTCCGGAGGCTACCAGCTCAAGCCTTCGTAAAGAGACCTCCGGACCCGAGCCTCAGCCGGACTCTAGACTACAAAGGGGAAATGATGCTCAACAATCCGGAGGGCCTACTGAGCCAACCACTACCTCTTCTCTCCCAGAAGCATCTGACAATCCCTCCATGGTAATGGAGGACAACATCAAAGAAGCCCCTTTTGAGACTGACGTCTCTGGGTGAATAAGTGAGACTATCATCTCCAAAAAAAGAAAAGGCAAAGAAAACGCGTGTTTAAAGCATCCAGAGCTGCCAGAATGGCTTGTGGGAAAAATGGGGCCTTGTTTCCACAAAGTAAGTGTCAAATACCTGCTAGCCATGCAGAAGATCAACTATGCTTTTATTCATACAGATGAGCTTGGCCGGATGAAGACGAAGTGGAGGATTCCGGAAAATGTCAAAGTAAGAATTCCAATTGATCCGGAGACGCCCATGGATTGCAAACTCAATGAGATAGTCTTCTACACTAAGTTATTCAAATGGGGATTTAGGCTACCCTTGGACCCTGAAATAGTCAGATATTTTCATCTGATAAAGCTTTACCCAAGTCAACTAAGTCCTAATGCCTGGTTCACCCTTATGGCATGTATCATGGCTTCTAGGCTCTCCGGAATCCCTCTTTCGATGGAGCAATTTGCTGCTGTAGCAAGCCTCTGCAGAAACCACGTCATCCCTTTCTATCACTTTAGCATGAGCGATAATTACAAGGTGGTGGATGATTTACTTGAGTCGGAGAAAGGCTGGAAGACTCAATTTCTGTTCATCAGCGGTGCCTGGGAGAATGGAAAGAAAATTAAAGCTGGTGATAACCCAAGCATGCTTACCAGCAGATGGCGAAGTGATGGTAATAATCTCACTACATACTTATGTTTTTACTTATAACGATTTTAAATTCCTCTTCTTTTGTTTTTTGGTAGTGCTGCCCAAGGATTTCAATGCCTACTTGGAGGCTGGGCAGACTACTTGTGCCAAGCTGAATGCTTGGGCTGCTGAGAAATGGGGAAATCGCTTCCACCACTGTTTTACCGGAGACAATTTAACAAGATCTTATCTTTGGAATATAACTGACCGGATGGACTTGTCCTGGGAGGAACTAACCACTCCACCCCCTCCGGGAGTGATTCTCCGGAAGACAGAGGGAAAGGATGGGAAACTGGACTTGCTGGGCAGAGCTAAAGCCCCAAGCAAGATGAAGGGCAAAAAGACTAAGGCCAAGCAAGATGTGATTAAGGCTAACCCTACCGAAGTGGAGGAAGCTGTCCCAACAAACCTAGAGGGATAAGATCAAGGGCAGATTGACGTTGTCTTACTGCAAGTGGTGGAACACGAAAGTACCAAGGAAGCAGATGGGTCTCCAAAACCTCAAAAGGCTCCCAAGAAGGACAGAAAACGGGGGGGGGGGGCAGAAAGTGGGGACCGGGATGCCAAGAAAAAGAAAAATTCCAAGGGAGATGAGGTTTCTCTCCGGGCTGCTGAGCCACTACCTCTAGTTGACCCAACTGACGCTACTCAAGTAGAAGAGATCCCTAGTGACTTTCAGACCGGAGGAGGTGCATGAGGGGATATCAGCATTGATGATGTCGACATTAGTGGGCTTGATGGGATTGGTATTTACTTCGAAAACCTCGACAAAGATGATTTTGTTGGGCCCTACCTCCCCCCAAGCTCTTCGAACATTGTCACTTTTAATGGTAGGTCGTTTTCTGTTTCAAATGAGAGAGACACTGTCACCCATTCCTTACTGAGCAATATCCAGTCAGTGCTTACCTTGGAGAAACAAGTGCGCAATCAGTTAGCCATTATCAATACTCTCAATTCTGACAAAGAGAAACTGTCTAGTGACCTTCTTAGTCCCAACCAAAATGCTGAGGCATTGAAGAAAGAGAATGAGGAGTTGAAGAAACATCAGGAGGACTTGGTTAACAAGTTGGCCACTTCGGAGGGAGTTGTCAGAGAACTCCAACTGAAGCAATCCGATCTGGAAAGAGACCTCTTTTCTTCAAAAGATGAGGTGAAGGACAAAGATAGCATCATTCAAACCTTAACTAATGACAAGATTTATCTTGAAAATATTGTGTCTAAGGTTGAACAAGAAAAAGCTGACTTGTTGAGGGACCAGGAGAAGACCATCCAGGCTAGGATTGATGTTACACCAATGAAGTGATAGATTCTCAAGAGGAAAGATATGCCGAAGTTAAGTCAGATATGGTCCTGCTTTTCCATGAAAAAATTCTGAAGAGGACACTAGGAGATTTATGGCGATTCGTAGAATATGAAGACCTCCCCCACCATACCATGGTTGATGGTGACAAGCATAACTATTCTAGTGGTTGAGATGACACAACCGACGAAGAAGAAAAGACTAGGGAGAGTCAGGGTGAGGAGGATGATGACCCCAAGAAGAAGAAATCAAGTGGGGTTGGGCCATCTAAGAAAGCTCAGTCTTGAAGTATTAATTATCTCTTTTTTTATTTTCTGTGATTGAACCAAAGTCCTTGGATGGCCAAGGCATTTTTTGTAATTGTCCGGCTCTGGTCCGGATAAACCTTTTTTGTTTAAAAACTCAGTCTTTGGATATCCAAGGCACTTCCTATATTTTAATGGGTAATTTTACTTTGCACAAATCTTGCATTATTTCATAATATTTCAACCTTGGTGGCTAATGTTTAAACAACCCTTAGTTAGTTTACAAGCACTTTTAAAGCGAGAGTATTTAAATTCTCCGATGACAAATGTTTAAGTAGTCATCACTCAATCAACTCAATCCGATCTGACATTGATAGAAAATTTCAAAGAAAACATTAACCAAAACACCTCAAATCTTTTAAGAAGGCATCGAATTTTATTAAAAAGCCCGTACACCTCATTAAAACCTCCCCGCGCCACCAGGGTAAGAAAGAGTATGCCCCCAAATATTTACATGAACTTTTAAACAAGTAAATAATTACATAGTTTTCATTCCAAATACAACCAGAGATGTTCAACATTCCAAGAGTGATTCAAAACCCTTCCATCCTTATCTTGAAGTCGGTATGTCCCAGACTTAAGCTTTTCACTGACCACATAGGGTCCTTCGCAAGATGGAGCTAGCTTACCGAACTGCTTCTCTTTAGTGTGTAGGAAGAATTTCCTCAATACTTTATCCCCTGGCTGAAAATCCCTTCTTTTAATTTTGGAAGCAAACCTGTTCCTCATCAGGCCTTGATAGTGTGTTGCTCTGAGGTGAGCCTTAACTCTTCTTTCCTCCATCAAGTCAAGCTGACCTCTTACTGCCACTTCGTTAGCGTGTTCGGAGAAATTATGAACTCGAAAGAAAGGAAGAGTAGCATCTATGGGAGCTATAACATCCATCTCATATACTAAAAAAAGGGAGATTCTTGTGTTGCAGCCCCGGGGTTGGTCTGGTAAGCCCACAAGACTTCTTGTAAATAACTTGGCCATTTTCCAGCAGCCCCTTCTAAGTTCTTTTTTAGACTAGACAGAATTGTTTTCTTAGCCACTTCAACTTGACCGTTTGCCTGTGGGTGGAAAGGAGAAGAGAAGCAGTGTTGAATGCCTCTAGAGGCACAGAAAGTATTCATTTCCTTGTTGTCGAATTGTGGCCCATTCTCTGTAGTTATCTTTTGTGGAAATCCAAATCTGCAACAAATGTTAGATAAAATGAATCTGACAACATATTTCGAGGTAGTTCCTGCTAATGGGGCTGCTTCGATCCACTTCGAAAAGTAATCAATGGCAACAATTATAGTTGCACCCCCGGACGCCATAGGTAGAGGTCCCACTAAATCCAGCCCCCATCGAGCAAAATGTATTGGCTCAGAAATTGACTCCAATGGGACAGTTGGGGTATGAATTTCATTACCATATTGTTGGCATGGATCACACTTTTTAACCAACTCTTTGGCATCTTGCATAACTGAGGGCCAATAGTACCGAGCTAACAAAACTCTTCTAGTTAGAGCCCTGAACCCACAGTGAGTTGATCCCTCACCATCATGTAATTCAGAGAGCACTATTCGGGACTCCTCGACTCCCAGACATCATAAGAGGGGTTTACTATAGGATTTTTTATAAAAAAAACATCCCTTAGGATGATAAAACCACAAGCCTTGTATTTTATTTTTCTTGCTACTGCTTTTTCCGGAGGCAAAGTGCCATCTGAGAGATATTGAAGGATTCAAAATCTCCAATCTTGGGGATGTTTGACTTGTATATTCAAACTTTCTTCTTCCTTATCCGGATTGATTTGAATAGATGGGCACTCTTGCACATGTATCTAAGGGTAGGATTCTGAGCAGGCTACGGTTGCCAAAGAGTCTGCTAGCGTATTTTCCGTTCGGGGTATGTGTTCATAAGTGACGCTTTTGAAATTGAGGGCCACTTTTTTTAGGATGAATAAATATTTAATCAGCTGTTCTTTTTTAGCTTCAGATTGGCCTTGTGCATGATGGATCAGAAGCTGAGAATTGCTCATTAACCTGACCCTTTTGGCTCCACAAATGAGAGCCAACTTTAAACCAGCTATAGCAGCCTCATATTCTGACTCATTATTGGAAGCCCTGAATGCAAAACATATAGCCTGGTACATTCGGTCACCGTACAGAGAGGTTAAACATATCCCAGCACCACAACCCATGGTGCTTGATCCACTATCAGTCCGGATGACCCATACCTTTTTTTCTTTTACTCCAGTTACTTGTTCAGTATCCCTATCGTTGTGAAATTCAACCAGGAAATCAGCCACAGTTTGGGCTTTGATCGTTGTTCGAGGGGAAAAATAAATATCATAGTCTCCCAATTCTACCGACCACTTGGCCATTCTACTTAAAATGTCGGCCTTTTGGAGAACGTTTTTTAAGGGGTAAGACGTCCGGACAATGATAGAATGTGCCTGAAAATAGGGCCTCATCTTCCTTGGAGCAATTACTAGGGCTACTGCTAATTTTTCAAGTTTTAAATAGCGTTTTTCTGCCTCTATCAAGCTCTTGCTGATGTAATACACCGGACGAGGATAATTATCTACTTCCCTCACCAACAATGCACTTATAGCACAATCAGAGACTGCCAAATATACGAAGAGAGTCTCTCCATCAACGGGTTTAAATAAAGTCTTGGGGGAAGAAAAATTCTTTTTAATCTCATCGAAGGCCTCATCACACTGTGGGGACCAATTGAAATCTTTTGCACCTTTAAGAGTTTGAAAAAACGGGGCGCACAAGTCCGAAGACCTTGAAATAAAACGGCTTAGTGCAGCCACCCTCCCAGTCAATCGTTGCACTTTTTTAACATTCTGAGGAGGCTCCATTTGTAGTGTAGCATTAAGCTAGTCTAGATCAGGTTGTATCCCTTTCTTACTTATCACATACCCCCAAAAAATCATGGACTGTACTCCGAAGACGCACTTTTATGGGCTCAATTTTAAGTTTACTTTTACTAAGTTAGAAAACATTTCTTGGAGATCTGCCAAGTGTAGCTCTTCGTCCATACTTTTTACCATCATGTCATCGATATAAACTTCCATGTTTCTTCCAATCTGATCAGCAAAAGCCTTGTTTACCAACCTCTGATAAGTAGCCCCATCATTTTTTAACCCAAATGGCATTACCTTGTAATAATGGAGGCCCTTATCAGTAACAAATATAGTATGTTCTTGATCCTTCAGATCCACTTGAATCTGATTATAACTGGAGAAAGCATCCATAAAAGACAACAGCTTATTCCCAGATGTGAAATCCACCAACTGATCAATTCGGGGAACCGGAAATAAATCCTTTGGGCAAGCTCTGTTGAGATCTGTGAAATCGATGCACATTCGCCATTTACCATTTTTCTTTTTTACCAATATCGGGTTGGCTGTCCATAAAGGGTATTGAGATTCCTTTATATGCCCCATTTTAGTAAGTCGGTCAACCTCGTGAACTATAATATCGGCCTTCTCCTTAGAAAAGGCCCTTCTCTTTTGTACAACAGGTGCTATGTCTCTTCGGATAGATAATTGGTGTGATATTATATTTGATGGCACTCCGGTAACATCAGCATTGCACCAAGCAAAGACATGCTGATGATCTTTCAAGAATTCTAACATTTTACCATTTAATTCTAATGTCATCTTGGTAACTATCTTGACACTTTTTCCTTCTGCCACAGAGTGAGTTTCAACTTCCTCATTAATCTGAACAGCTCCAATGTCCGAGGAGCCAGTACTGTTGCATAACACTCTCTTGCTACCTTTTGACTGCTCCGAACAACTCCTACTTGCCCTTGCACAGCATACTTCAAGCATTGGTGGACTGTTGAGGCCACAACATGCATCCTGGAGAGCCAAGATCTCCCTAGAATAGCATTATAGCAAGTGGGACAATCCACCATAATGAATAGTATTCTAACCATCTTCTTAAAAGGGCCTTTGCCCAATAATACCTCCTACTCGAATTCCCCGATTACATCTGCTGAGCTTCTTGTGAAACCCACAATTTATCTGTTCGAACGTTGAATTACTGCTGGATTTTTCATCTTTTTATAGGAAGTTAAAAAGAGAATATTGGCAAAACTTCTGGTGTCCACCAAAATTCGTCTTATGTCATTACCCCCGATGGACGATCCTATGACAACAACATCTTCATGAGGACCAGCAATATCCCTTAAGTCATCCTCATCAAACACAATAGGGAAAAGGAATCGATGATTGATCGGAAGTCATGCCTCCTTCCAATTGGGTAGCTAAAGTATGAACGTGCCTCTTTCTCGAAGAAGCAGTTGGTGTTGTCATGGTATCTTCTCCGAATATTGTAAGTGACTCATAAAAGTTTATAAGTCCAGACATCGTCTTGCAATTCTCTGTGATAACACCCACCATATTCCAGGTTGGATCAGGATCTAAATATTCTGATTCTACATCGAACCTTTCGATATAACCATAGCCCCATCCGGAGCCGACGTGCCTGTATTGTTTGGACCAACCCGATGAACATTATCAGGCCTATTTCCACCTCTTCTTTTAACATACGCCCCCAACTTTCCTCTTTCAATTAAATTATGGACTTCTTGTTTTAACGCAATACAATCCTCAGTGGTATGGCCAATATCATGGTGATATTGACAGAAACAATTATTATGGCTATCCCTTGGAGATTGTAACGCATGTGGCTTTCTGAAATGTACTTTGTTTTTTGTTTTGTCATAAATGATGGCTACATTTTCTTTCAACTCAGCAAACCACTCTGGTTGAACCCAAGGCCCTCGCCTATTCCTGGATTGCTGGCTCTGGGCTGGTGCAACCGGATGGGACTGAGCTTTGGCTCTGTTATGACCCTGCACGGGTTCCTTGGCCTTGTTCCCGGACTGGTTCTGATTTTGATTTGGCGCAGCTGGAGCAGACCTCACCTACCTGTGCACCCTAGTTTTCTTTGTTTCATCGACATTGATTTGTTTACCGACCTGATTTAGCAGCCCTCCCCATGTCATGGCTTTTTTCCTGGTTACCAAATCAGCCAAGTGTCCAGGGTTCAAACCCTGTCTTAAAGAAGCTATTACTACTTGTTCAAAGCAATCAGCCAAACCATTTTTGGTATTCACAAAACGACTTATGTATTCTTTTAAAGATTCATTTGGTTCTTGAGCACAATGAATAATTGTGTCTCCATTTCCCTTCACCTCTTTACTTCCAACAAACTGTCTACGAAAGGGCACCCAAAAGGTGTCAAAATTCCTGATGCAACCCTGTGGAAAACTATTGTACCATTTCAGAGCACTCCCCGTAAATGATTGGGAGAATGCTCTACAAAGTAACTTATCGTCATCATCAAAATTCATCATAATTTTTTTGAATTGTTCCAAATGGTTATCCGGGTCTTTAGTGCCATCATATTTTTCCATTTTCGTACTGTCAAACCTCTTAGGAAGGTTTCCGAACAGTATCTTGGAGGACAATGGAGATTGTCTCCAATTCCGGCCACGACTGAACACCGTATCTTCGTTAAGAGTTGCAAATATACATGGCTCATTATGGAAGGCGAAAGGATTCATTAACAATCGATCTACTTGTCTTTGGCCATGACTCTGAGACGATCCCTTGCTCAGATGCCTCTTCAACCTTCCATGCCTATCCTTTTTCTTGAGTATTTTTTGACCAACTTTTGTTTCTTTTTAGAACGGCCTTCATCACTGCTAGATGAAAAAGATTCTTCAAATCCATCTTCACCTGAGGAGCTATTGGAAGACTCTGAGTCTGAATCAGAGCTCTCCACCGGTTTAGACCGGTGAGACTTTTTTGAACTAGCATGAGTCTTTTTTGTACTTACATGAGTTTTTGATGGCTCATGATCTTTTGGGTTGTCAGTATGATGAGCTACCGATGCCTTAGATTTTTATTTTATGCCCATCTCTACCCTCTTGGCAGCCCTTATAGCTTCTATTTCAACTTTTAACCTATCTCGCTCCTGGATAGTATACTCATCATTTTCTCCCACCACTTCTGCCAAAGCTGGTGGTATTTCATGCACGTCTCAATTCATCCGAACTGAATTTTCTTGATGTTTTTGAATGCTAGATTCAGGCACCTTCTTCTCCCACTGTGGTCGCCAATTTGGTGAGGTTTATTTTTGTTTGAGGGTAATTTTGTCTAGAGTTTTGTGGTGTTTCAAGGGTATTTAATGTTTAGTAGATTATAGTGAGAGATTTGAGTTGCCTGGTAGTATTTAATATTTCTTACCCTCATTAAATGAAAGTGGTTGGGCATTTATACCCTTAACCTTGGGCCATATGGGCTTTCGGGTCATGATTTATGAATTCGGGTCGGGTTTAAAGACCCATTAAAGATCCATTAGTTTATTAAGCAGGTAGGTAATTAGCTTAGTCATGAGGTGATTAAGCTTTTATTACATTAGTTCAGTTCGGATGGTTCAGTGGGTGGATATTGTCCGAATTGCCCCTATCCGGTACCAATAGTAAGTGGTGATAAAAACCAGACTCATCACTATTAATACCCGAAGTTATGAGGAAAAAAACATAACCACGATATTTAAGGTCCACTTCATTCAGAGTTGCCTCAGGTTGCTTTTTTTGGAATGAGACCAATCATTTCCCCAAGCTCCACTAACGAACATAAAATGTTGTTTCCATGTTTTGTTTACTTCCAGAAAATTATCAATAATCTTGTAGTTATTCCAAAAGGTGATGCAAAAGAAAGGAAGCCTCATAGCATTAGATAGCGTGGTGATAGTTATAAACTCTTCCATCAAAATTAGCATCGGAATCCGAGAAAGGCTTGACGCCATGATGCAGGATATTAGAATGTACCACACGTTAGGGATCACCTGGCTACGGTAGAATTCAACCAACTTGAAGTACCTTTCGACTATTGGGTCGAAAGACAAGAAAAATCCCCAGTTCAAGACGCCGAGAAATAATCATTTCCTTTTTGTGATGGAAAATGATGTCTTTCCGATGATAGGAAGATGTCTCCAGCTCTGAACCTTCGTCCTCAGTGTAGTAAAGGTACTTGCCTGTATTTAACCTTATTAGGTGTTCTTTTTTCATCCCACAGAGATTACTCTCCGAAAAATTTAATATTTTAGAAAACAGCACCTTATCAGTTTTTCTTGTCGGTCCTTCTGGCTCGGTAGCAGGCTCTTTACACATCTTATGGCTCCCAACAGATGTAGCAATTTTTTACGACCACGACGTTATTATGGACATCAGGATAAGGTTATCGAGTTTCATGGATTACTCGATTTCCTTTTTTGTTCCCTTAGTATTGACTAATCCCTTGGGGAGGGTAGTAGTAGTGGGATTTATCCTAACACCGGGTTAGATTTTTAAGCTTTGAGAACTTATTAATTTCCCATTTTAAGGCCTCAGATTTCCAAAACCCCTTGGGATTTGTAGCAGTATTGGTGTTTGTCCTGACGATAGTAAGACCAAAGATTATGTTTTTACATAATGTAACTCATCTTTGTGTAAAGATTCAGAACTAGGGTCCCATATTCATAAGAATGTCGATTTCTGATGAATTTCTTTAGCAACAGTTTCAGGTACAGTTAGAGTGTGAGAATCTATTGGTGTCTCTTTGTTTCTCGATACGTCAACTTTCTTGTGCTATTTTTTGGTTTTCTTGTGGAATTATTGCTTCAGTTCGGGGTGGATAGAGAAACTACTTCAAATTTTAAAAAAACAAATTGGGTATAATTCTCCGTAGGTAAACGTTTGGGTAGTTTCTTTGGAGTTTTTTTTATTGAACTCGCAAAGTTGGAATTCCTCAGCTCTTTCAGATATTACAAAACCAATCAAGGGTGTTAATCCTATTTATCATAAATTGTTGTATTTCAGGATGTTCGGGTTGGGATTAGACCTTCTCTCTCTAGAAATTGGGGCATTAGAGCTCTTTTTTCTCTCTATAAATGTTGTTAGGATGAGTTATGAGGGGAAAATGGGTATTTATAGGGAAAGCTCTCATCTCAACGGTCATATGCATAGGGAAGTAAAAAAGACTATACTACGAGAATGCCAAAAGTATTTTTTAAAAAAAAATTAATGGCTTGGGTCGTATGTTGAGGTGACACGTGTAAGAAAAACGGTGGTTAGCACTGGTGTGGATAAAAGTAGCCTGAGGGTAGGCTGGTAATTTCAAGTGGAGTTTTAGGGCGGTGTAAAGGTGTTTCACGGGGGTGTGGTGGTGTTTAACGGTGTTTCAAAGTGTTTCAGGGTATTTTAAGGGTGGAGAGAGAATTAAGCAGCCTGACAGCAGTTAATTTTTCTTACCCATAGTTAATGCTGGTGGTTGGGCATTTATAGTGTGAAATTTGGGCCCTTATGGGCTTTCGGGTCAAGTTTAATGGACCCGGGTCATGTTTAAAGACCCATGAGTTTTAAGCAGATGTACAGGTAGCTTAGTCAGATAGTGATTAGGTTTTTTAGTACTTTAGTCATAGGTCGAACTGCCTTAGGTTTATAGTGTTCGAATTTATCTGTCCGGTGAAAAAGTCCTGTTCGAATTAATATGCTTGGAGTCTGTCCGAATTTTACGGGGAGATTTACCTTGGACTACCCCTCCGGGGAGCGCTTCGAATTCGGACTCATCAAGCACAATGTAAGTGGGCCTAAGGCAACTCATGAGCATCTTGGGATCATC
This sequence comes from Limnanthes douglasii subsp. nivea, assembly GCA_036936605.1. NCBI lineage: Eukaryota > Viridiplantae > Streptophyta > Magnoliopsida > Brassicales > Limnanthaceae > Limnanthes > Limnanthes douglasii. The sequence goes on along the minus strand of JAUPFV010000005.1, from coordinate 284,470,088 downwards.
TGAATGGGCACTCGAGCAATTCCAATGGATCTCCAATCCGGAGCGAAGTTGTATAATCCTCACTCTATTTTCTCGCAAGGACTAGGGGGAAGGCTACTAATAAAGGTTTGATTTATCCTAACAAGGTCCGAATCGGTCTGATATTGAATGGTTTCCATAACATGCGATTATCTCTTCTTTACTATTTCTTAATATAATACCTCTACTCACGTCTCTGTTAGGTAGAGCTGAATCGTCTGTATATATTTTAAATTTGTTAGGAAGAGATGGTGCCCAATATATGCAGATAGGATTTCTTTTGGAAATAAAATGGTTATAACATCCTAATTCTGTTGTTGCATTCATATAGAGACTCCAATGTTTTTTGGTTAATAAATTAGCCAGATCAAGACCTGAAAGAATTATATGACATATTTAATCGCAGCAGTAGAATCATTAAGACTACATTTTACTTCATACTTGTTTCTATAATGCCAAATAACCCAACATATCATTGGGGGCATTACATTATAAATATGAACCTCATTTTTGGAATCCCAAAACCAAGATCTTAACATATGGGTGATAGACATTAATCTACCAATTTTGGTTTTGAAAAGTAAAGAAAAATGACACCATATTTTCCATGAGAAAGAGCATTCAATGAATATGTGTTTGGTAGACTCGGTATTATCATAAAAATGACCCGTAGATACCATGGTAATATGTCTAATCTTCATATAAGAGTCAGTAGGAAGCCAATTATGTATGAGCCTCCAAGTAAGATAGAAACATTTTCTAGGAGTTATGATGTTCCAAATCTTCCTAAATAGGCTAGATATATTGTGTTGAGTCCTTAGGTAATTCCATGTGATTTTAGTGTTAAATATCCCATCATTAGATGATAACCAAGAAATTATATCATTAGTATTATAATTAATATAAACTTTCTCAATATTAATCAAATTAGTAGTAGAGAAGAAGTGTATCATCTCTTTGTCCCAGCCAGTCGTTTCCCAATAGTTAGATACTTTATCTAGCATATACAAATAGTTAATAGCATTATCATCAAATTTTAAGAGAGGAAAGCTTCTCAACCATTTAATTATCCAGAAATCAGCCTCTCATTTGCCAATCAGACATTTAACTAAAGGCTCATCCATGTTCTTCATGTCAAAAAGCCTTCTCAAGATCTTGGAGAAATTCCTAACTTGTAATTAGCATGTAAATGATGAATAAACTTGCAATATATGCTATGAATGCACTTAGACCAGAGTGAATTATTTTGTCTAAAATTCACCCAAAGCTTACACAAAAAAGAGTCGTGAATGTCACTTAACTTTCTGACATTTAAACCTCATTCACAGAAAGGTTTATAAATCTTAGACGAACGAGTCCATTGAATTCTAGAAATTCATGGGTAGAACCCCAGGGAAATTTATTAAAAATATTCTTTATTCAGTCAATTAATCAATGCATAAGAGTACAAACGTAAATCCAATTGATAAGAATTCCCATCAAAGCAGAGTTAATAAAAGTCATCCTTCCAGCATAAGACAACTTCTTGTCCTCTCAGTCAGAGATTTTAGCTTTGATTTTATTAATTATAGGCTCATAGTTTGTGGACTTATTTTCAGTATTAAGGGTTATGCCAAGTTATATAGTAGGCAGTGTATCCTTATTAAAAGCAGTATAATCAGAGATATAATTAAATCTTAAAAAAAAGAGATTGTTTGCAGTAAAGATCTTTGTTGTATTCTTGATTATCAAATGAGCAGAGACCTTTTGATAATCCTGTAAAATTTTGTTAAGCATAGAAACAATTGAATTCAAGCCATTAGTAAAGATAAGCATATCGTCAACAAAGGCCAATGAAGGAATAATGATAGAATTCCTAGTCTTATAGATCATAAATTTGTTATTAACAAAGAGAGAGAGTCTAACCCTATGATTAGGACCTCCTCAACTATTATAAATACAGTATGGGACAATGGATCTCCCTGTCTAATACCTCTCTTAATTTTGAAATAGCCCACATTTTGACCATTAATTAGAATGGATACATGAACATTTCTTATGGTCTTGTTTATTAGATTAACAAAAGCATGGTTAAATCCAAAATAAAGCATGACTTCGCTAATAAAACTATGAGATAATCTATCAAAAGATTTAGCCATGTCAAGATTAATCAGAGTATTGCTAGTTTTGACTTTCTTATTAAGATAAAAGATCACCTCACTACTTAATAGAATATTGTCATAGATATATCTATTTCTTACATAAGCCTCTTGATTATTGGAAATAATCTTAAGAAGAATATTATCTAGCATGCTGTATATAAGCTCAGAAATATTCTGTTTAAAATTGAACAAATACATTTTGGCCTCTAATCCTTCCAATTTGTAGGATTACTAGACTTGGGAATGATGCAGTAACCTGTAGCAAGGATTCCCCGACGAAGACTTTGGCCTTTGAAGAAGGAAGAAATCGCAACAATCAAGTCTTTTCTGATGATATGCCAACGGAAACTGTAAAAAAATGTATTAAAACCATATAATCATGCAGCACTTCATACATTCATAGACTTGATAGTTTTCTAAATTTCATCTTCATCGAGAATTTCATTAAAAGAGAATTATCATGAGCACTAATCAGGTTAGGAATATTAGAGAATAAAGGACTATTAAGAATATTAGTTTCAGACTTATAATTAGTATAAGGATTCTCAGTTAGGATGCCTTTGAAATAAGCCTCTGCAGATGCATTAATTTGAGTCTCATTAGTAAGCCATGTAGAACATTCTTTTATGCTTAGAATTATTATTTTTCTTCTTTTTCTCTTAATAACTTAGTACTGCGATCACCATCTTTAAGCCAAGTCGTGTAAGTTTGATGTTGCCAATAAGATATCTATTGGGAGAGAGCAAGAAGAAGCATAATATTAGCCTTAGATAGGTTACTAGTGCTTTCAACACTTTGATCATTACGAAGATTGATTTTCATAATCTTGACTATTTCCTCAACCTTAGTAACTTTATCAAAAGTATTATAAAAAACCTTAGTAACTCCAAAGTATGATGTTTACTCGTTTGAAGTTGTATTATTACGTTTGTTGACTGGGAAATCAGCATTGGGAATCACAAAAGAAGTGGAGTGTGCACTAGATTTTGGAAGTTTGGAAAACCTATTGGATCCTTTGGCAGGTGACTGGCCGTTTGTACAAACTGAGTAGTTGGCTCGCTTGGCATTGAGGTGTTGTGAGATGAAATGTAAAAATTATCCAGATCTTGAAACGGAAGTATGGAAGGTACTTGAGTTTATGAGGGCTTCTTGTGGAGGATCCTCATCATTTCGTCTGGGTCCTAAAAAACGGTTTCAACCTCCTTCGTATTTCATTTGTCCCATTTTCCAGGTAAGTTTATATATTAGCTTTAAATTTGTATTAGAGTGACATTATTGAATCCTGGTAAAGTTGATGACGAGGCATGAAGTGAAAATTTGTCTGGAAAAATGAATATAGATTCCTTTTCAGTTCTTCCTCAACCTTGCTTAAATATGTTCCCATAGTATTATTCCTTAGAGCATCTAACAATCACGCTATCATTTTGGTATATTTAGAATTCTAATAATGTAACTATATTCTCAATTATAGTAATAGCTATACAATAATAGTCTCTATATAGATAGGATTTTCAAACTGTTAATTTGGAGTGGTTTAAACTATAAGTTGGAACAATATTTTGATACAAATATCTATGTTTGACATCCACCATCGTTTAGACTGCTGAGCACATACTCTTATAAGTATATACATAAAATAAAGTTTCTATTACTTTATTTTCCGTCTAATTTTCTTCGAATAAGATCAAACAAAGCTTCATCCAAGGGGTCAGGTTTCGTATACAATTTGTGCATGTCCTGTATAAATAAATGTTATTCACTTCCTCCAAAATGCCTCTGTCTTTTGTAAAACTTGTAGGAAGTCATGCAAGATCCTCATGTGGCTGCGGATGGTTTCACGTATGAAGCAAAAGCCTTAAGAGCATGGCTTGATAGTGGCCATGACACTTCGCCAATGACAAACGTCAAACTTTCACACACCAATTGTTGTCCCTAACCAAGCTCTTCGTTCTGCAATTCAAGAATGGCTCTAACAACACTAAATGTATCAGCTCCCTTCTACTTGAGTATATTGGTAAAATTTGTCCAAAGTAAAAAAGAGAAAACATAACCCATAATATCTCCGGCTCTTGTATATTTGCTTGAAACCATCCCAGAAAAAAAGAAAGATGAAAAAAGAGGAAAAATATGGAAAATAGTATTTTGATGTAATTGCTTGTGTATTTGCTTAAGATATAGTTGTAATTTGTAAATTTGGTTAACATAAAGAGGGAATGTAATGACTGTCATGATACAGTTATACATAACGAATGCCTTATAACTAAAATAATTACAAAATGTTACCGTAACTGACCCTAACTAGATATCGATTTTCAGATCGATAATTGAACAAATACGAGTTGTATTTGGAGAAGACGTAGTTGTATTTGGAGAAGACGTAATTGCTTTTGTACACGGCCTTGAACATCACCGAATTTTCGTACTTTTTCTTGTATTGCATTCTTCGTTATATTTATTATATTTTCATTTTCATTAAGTAGTATGTGATTGTTGATTCTTTTGTTTCCCGTCATCCTATTTTTTTAAAATTTTTGTTCTTTTCGGTTCCCAAAATTTAAAAATCATATTTTTTAAATTGATGGAACAATGTCGACATAATGGATCGATATTCGTGCTAATAAAAAATCTAATTATTTTTTGATAGTTTTAAATAATGAAATAAAATAATAAGAAAAATTATGGGATGCGTTTAAATATATTAAGAAATTCAATTGTTCGCATTTACTTTTTCGTTTACATTGTAGATTTTCTTTTTATGTAAATGTTTCACATGTATTCGTACCATTTTAAAGTTTTACAATAAATCTCAACTTTAAATATAGATAGACCATATGGATAGAATTTTTTTTATTCAACTTAATATTAAGAGAAGATCCCGAGAGACAAAAAATGTTAATGTATTTTTAGATTTAAGGTTAATCCCGATGAAAGTGGATTATTGTATCTAATAATTATACGTGCAAAACATAATCGTGACGTTGTGAAATTCGTAGAATGATGCTCAGGAGCAAGAATATTCAAAATAAACAAAGAATAAATAGTTACGAAATTATCTATGAACGATCCTCATCTTTGGAAAGTTATAATCGGATTAATTGTCTATGAATGATACTTGTCTTTCCGAACTTTTAGTCGGGTTGAGAAATGAGAAACCCCAAAATATACTTAGCATATGTAATATTTATCATATGTAATATTTACCATATGTAATATTTATAATGTAAAACATAAACATGATACATTGGAGATGTGCCATAAGTCACACATTCATTTTTGGTTAGGTAAATTGAAGGAAAACAATTACATAATATAACATTGGACAAAAACTGAGGGGTTTGAAGTAATCACACATATATTTTCGCACATCGGATATCTGTCGACCTTCTAAGGACATTTCCACAAGTTATGATCATGAAGAATACCTACATAACAACGACATATAAAATGCCACTACTTGAAATTTTTAGGATTATGTCAAAATGTCTAGCATATTGCATCGTATTTGTTTTTATGGGTGTATACAAAATTGACAATTACATTTGGGCAGTGGATAATCTTCAGTTTCGCGAGATAAACTGACTAAACTTTTAACGAATTTGGGTGAAGCTTCACACTTTGCTCGATAACACACGAATATAAAATCATTGTTCGAGCAATGTAAGAAAATATACAGTTTTACATGAACAAAGTGATTTCCAAAGAAGTTAGAGTTGGGGTCAAGGAGACATGCCTTATAATCATGTCAAAAGAATACGAAAAATATTTAAAACCTGGCGTTTCCAAAATAAAATATGAATGTGTTGTTAGATCTACACATGAGTTGTCTTGTGAAAATGAGAAAGGTATAATGGTAATCGAGATTCGTATTATGATTTATTCAATAATCGAAAAATGTGGCAAGCTATAAAATTTGTTACGAAATGTGAATACGACGTATATGATTTTGTGAATAAAAAACTATTCAAAATAGTTGGTATAATGAGAACGAAGGCTTTACACATTATCAAAAGTTATTGAAGTACTTGATGCGAAAAATACCCAAGTTGTTCGCCCAAAGAACCAGTGAAAACCAAATGACTTGTAACCTAATACATAAATATCCAACTTGGAAAAAGATAAAAAAAAAAATAGATAAAAAAGAGCTTGATAAATAAAATATATATCTTCAAAATACATAACACTCATAAAATCTAAAATCCAAAAACAAAATATCGACAAACATAATCACTCTAGTCTCATAACATCTATAAAACCTAAAATTTAAATATATTATATCTGAAAACATAATCACCCTAGTCTAATATTATACAACTCTCGCTACTTTAATACTTTCCCTTATTTCTTTCCTGCTCTAGGTGAGCGTTATATTTAAAACAACCGACTCTTATATCTATTGACTATCTTTTTAGGTAAGTACGTAAGTTCTCTTCGGTTTGCGTGTGTCACATCTCTAGAGTAATAAGTACCTCATCCGAAATATGATATACAATGTACCAAAGATAATTTTGAATGTAATTATCATACTCGAAAACCATTGTATGAATGTTGAATCTTGGTACCATTGAAGTACCCCTTTTTTTTCCTCTTGTGGTTATTTGGCCAATCTCACCAAACTGAGTTGCTATACTCCACAATTTTATTCATTTTTCCGATTCTCTTAGCTCATAGATTTCTCGGGATTAACGATACATATTGGATGGTCAACTACGGAAGTACATGCTAGGGCTGATACGACTTTATTTTGTCTCAGTACTTTTCAACATAATTAAACCATGTAAGTTCCTTGAACCCTCTAACTGTATGGAGACTTTCATACGGATGAATCATGGTCTATACTAAAATGATAAAAGTATTATTATATATATTAACGTAAATATTAAATATTTAAAATCCTATAACTATATTTACTCATCAAACGTTAGACCATCTAATGCAAGCCCCTTACGGTGATTTTTTACATAATATATATCTATTATAAAATGTCTATCTGGAATCTACACACAAAAATATGGTATAAACTGTTGATAGCCTTGCCAACAAAATGGTTGAATACTAGGGAAATAATTGTAGATCAAACACTTTAGCAACGCGATAAAACTGTTCATCATCTTCATCACATGTTGACATCCTAACCGTAAAATATTGTATAGTTAGGGGAAGATGTGCATCCTCCACATGTACTCGAACATTGTGTCTAAGTCTCAGAAGGTCTCCAAATAGTCATCCTTGATTTATGTGTTGTTCTTATCAGTGAACATTAGATCGATAAATATATATAAAATATATGTTCAGGCGCAATTTTTTATATCTAAACTAGAATAAGACTCGATTTTATAATACACGATACTAAATTTTTCCTTTAACCACATGATAAAAAACCTCCAATCGTAACATTTATCCAACTTGGATTTATTACGTTATGTTCGAGCCCAACTAATTGTAACACCATCTGTGATTAGTCATCTTCGGACATGAATACCTGTAATAAATATGAAATCATCTAATATCACAGTATCATCTCCCGAAGGATAGATATAAAATAATGGTCTTGGGGTTCCATCTCTTACTCAATGCTCTTATAGTAGGCTTACTCGGCCACCAATCAATTAATATTTCCCGCAACGGTCTGAACCCCGTTGTTGATGAATCTCTAGAAATATTGTTAGCCTCTCAAGTCCCACATTGTGGTTGTTGAATGATAGGAATTACGTAAAACTGGATCTCTCCTAGAAACCAAAAAAAAATTATTTAGCATATTTTGAAAAAATTATTGATGAGGGAGGAAAAAAGTATATGGGGAAATTGGAAGGAAGTGTTTTATTGGGGAAGATTGTAAAATGTATTATGAAAGTATCCGTTATGAATAAGTGGTAAAATATAGGGACTAAATGTGTAATAGTTAGGAATTAAAGCGTGTGGGGCCCATTATTGTACTATAAAAGGACCCAACACGAGCTGAGAAAGCTGGCTGATTAATATAATACTATTTTCTCTCTATAGATTTAGTAGAACTTTCTCTCTCTAAAAATCTCCCTCATAAAGAATTTCTTCTGACAGTTTAGTCCCTTGAGTATTTGTTTAACACGAGATTACCCTTGAGCAAACTCTTAATTCATCAGTGGCGCCGTCTGTGGAACAAAGATTGTCCTGACGACAACTATTTTCTGGAAATCTTTCATAATCTAAGCGGAATTATGGAAGAGCAGGGGGTGATTTTGTTAACGACTGTGAGGAGAATCATGTTGGAGATACTTATCGAAACGATATGGAATATGAAGCACATGGTAGCCAGCGCGCTGGAGAAATTTTTGACGAGTCGGTTCTACTGGCACGAATAAATGAGTTACCACTGGAGATCGAAAAATTTAGGGCAGAAAAAGAAACTGTCCAGATAAATATTCGTTTCGAGATTAGAAGAGAGCAAGATAGCGGAAAAGATTAGCGTGAAGCTGACTTTCGTCCTAGGAACAACGAAATAGGTATAGAGAGCATGAACGATATTCTTCGAGTAGGAAAGGAAACCGTCACTTGGAGTCCTCTGACTCAAGTGATTATTCTTGCTATAGTTCACAAGAATCATCTCCGAGGAGGAGTCATCGAAAGAAAAGACACGACAGAAAGCATGTGGAGCACCGAAGGGGAATGATTTTGGAGAGGAAATCTTTGAGGGAAAAGAATTATCATGCTCATGTTAATGAGCAAGGTTATGACCAAATGAATTTTCTTTCTGGGAACCAAAATGTCGACCAACGAAATTCGGAATGGCAGCATCAGTACACCCCGCCTTCCGAGGAGGGACTCTATTTTCCGAACCATGAAAATTTAAGAGCTAATGTTTATAGGACATGTCATAATTGGAGAGCTTCTCCGTTGTCCTCAGAAATTATAGCAGGAAATCTCCTAAAGTACTTTGATATTTTGAAGCTAGAAAAGTTCGATGGGACGCAAGATCCTGACAATCACATCGAGTAATTCAAAAATTTCATTATCAATTTCGATGGCGATGATAAATTGCTATGTAGAACATTTTCTCGGACCTTCAAATGGGTGGCTTCCAAGTGGTACAACGGGCTTCCACATGGCTCAATAAAGAATTTCGACATGTTCTGGAATATCTTTAGATATCATTTTGTGGGGAGTAAAAAATTCCGAGCCAATGAAGATATGATAATCTACTGTAGGCAAAAAGTTGGGGAGGTTTGAAGAATTACACCAATCGATTTGTGAAAACGTAAACATATATGAAATACTGCAAAAATTATGTGGTACTATCGGCATTCAGGATGGGGATTCTCCTTAGACTTTTATAGGATACAGTAGCAAAGAGTCATGCAATGACTTTTGGGGTATTACTGGATCAAATTGAGAAAAGAATTATAGTGGAGGAGACCCAAACATAAAAAAAAATGATCAAGTGATCAGCTAGACCAAAACCAATTTCAAAGGTCTGAGTCTAGTGGTCAATGGCCTTGTGTTAATGTTCAAGCTAAGGGTGTGGGTCAGTATCCGCCAAGGCCGAGAACGAACCAACAAAACTATAGTAAACAGCAGAGTTATAACCAAGGAGTAAGGCCCATTTCGAACAAGTGGATTCGTCCAGACTATTTTGCTGAGTTAACGGAAAATGTAGCTACGATATTTGATAAGTCAAGGTCAACAGTGAAATTTAGAAAACCTTTTCTTATTCAAACTTCGAGGGAAAGCAAAAGTGTTAATAAGTTTTGTAAGTACCATGAGGATATTGGGCATGATACCAAGGAATGCATCGCTTTGAAAAAAGAGGTGCATGCTTTAATTGAAAATGGAATGTTATTAGAATTCATGAAAAAACATACCCAGAAAAATGTTGCAGTAAAGGTTGTCCCAAAGAATGCTGACACAACAATGGTGATTTCCGAGGAGGTTGATGCTTTTGATGTTGGAGCAGAGTATCTGGATCCCAAGGATGGGAGAAATAACGTGAACATGGTAGAAGAGATTATTCCAAGGGGGAAAGTAAATGATCTATGTACTTTTTTCGAGTCGTTAGCTATTTTCGGAGGAGATACCATTGTTGGGAACTCCAATAGTTCACGGAAAAGGCATATGGTGAATCGAACTACGCAGATTGAAGCAGGGCTTTCAGCGCAGATGCATCGCTTGCCCTCCCATGTCATATGTTTTAACAATGACGATATGAGGAATGTAGCGGGTCCGCGTGAAGATGCGGTGGTGATTGCTGCAGGAATAGGTGGTGACCAAGTTCAGAACATACTTATTGATACGGGAAGCTCTGCGAATATTTTGTTTATGAGTACCTACAAGATAATTTCTGACCCACCTGTTATACGACGGTCCGACATAACTATAGTGGCCTTTATAGAAGCAACAACAATAGTCATGGGAGAGTTTCAGTGTGTGGTGGAGCTCGGTCGTGGGCCATTCAAAAATGAAGTTGAAGTTTTGTTTATAGTCGTAGACGCACCAACTTCTTACAATGTAATTTTGGCCGTTCTTGGCTGTCTAGTATGCATGGTGTTATCTCGATGGTACACTAATTCTTGAAATACGTGGTAGGGAACAATATATGGACGATCAGGAGCAGCCAGAAGATGGCGCGAGAGTGTTATCAAATAGCTTTATCCTCGAAAGGAGTCCGGGGAGGAGCATCGGAAAAATCATAGCAGTTAAAGGGGACTTCCTCTGTAATCACTCCTTGTGATGATCTGAGGGAGGCCCTCAGAATTTTGGTTCCGGATGATGATCATGAGGTACATAAGTTTGAAGAGGGATTTTTTTTGAAAATTGGAGTAAAACTTTCTTTTGAGTTCAGAGAAAAATTGATTGCATTTTTATCGACAAAATTAAATATGTTTGCTTGGTGTGCAGAGGATGTTACGGGCATACCTCCAGAGATAATATCTCATAAACTCACAGTACGACATGATGTTCGACCTATTGTACAGAAAAGAAGACCAGTTTCTCAGGAGAAGTCTGCAGTTATTCTTTCAAAGGTTGAGCGATTATTAAGCATGTGCCATATTCGAGAGTCGCAATACCCTATATGGTCCTCGAATCCAGTTTTACTCAGGAAAAAGAATGGTAAGTGGAGGATGTGCGTGGATTTTACGGATCTGAATAGAGCTTGTCCAAAGGATCCTTTTCCGGTACCTCGAATTGATCATTTAGTGGATTCTACTTCGGGTAATCGGTTATTGTCTTTCATGGATGCTTATTCAGGATATAATCAGATCAGATTAGATTCAAGAGATGAAGAAAGCACATCGTTTATCACTGGGAGAGGATTATACTGTTATAAGGTCATGTCATTTGGCCTGAAAATGCGGGGGGCGACTTATCAGCGTTTGGTAAACAAAAGCTTTGAGGAGCAAATTGGCCAAAATGTAGAACCTTACATCGATGATATGTTGGTAAAGAGTTTATAGGACAAAGATCATTTCTCTGACTTGGAGGAAACTTTTAATAATTTGAGCAAAGTCAATTTAAGTTAAATCCAGAAAAGTGCATTTTTGGAGTACGATCGGGGAAGTTTTTTGGCTACATGATAAGTGAAAGGGTCATCGAAGCTGATCCAGAACAGGTAAATGATTTGACGACTATGACTCCTCCTCAGAATATTAAAGATGTCCAGATTCTCACAGGAAGATTGGCGGTATTGAATAAGTTTATTTCTCGTTCATCGGATAAATGTGCGCCTTTCTTTAAAGTGTTGAGCAGACATGAAGATTGTTGACCAGTCAGGTAAGACATAATGGTTGGTTCGAACGTATGGGGGGTCGAACATTTTAGGAAGTGGTGTTGGAGTCTAGCTAATTTTACCAGATGGGATAACCATGTTTCAAGTTATCCGTTTCAGTTTTAAAGTAACTAATAACGAGGCAGAATATGAGGCAGCATTAGCAGGGCTAAGGTTGGCTCGAGTATGTGGGGCTAGAAAGGTTAAATTGATCTATGATTCACAGTTGGTGATAAACCAAGCTTTGGGAAAGTTAGAGGCAAAGAAAGATCAATTAGTCAAGTATTTGAAAGTCTTGAAGGACCTGGTTTTAAGTTTTGATGACATTCAGTATGAGCATGTTCGAAATGAAGAAAATCTAATTCCTGATTCTTTAGCAGCTGCCTCGCGGTCAGAAGGTCATCCATGGGTCATAATTCAGGAGCATCCTTCGATTACAAATAGTACAGAGCATTCGATGAACGTGGAGGAAGTAAGCAATGTGGTTACAAATGATTGGAGGTCAGAAATTGTGGACTATTTAAAAAAGGATAGCTTACCTGCGGAAAAATCAGAGGCTAGGAGAATCAGGTTTAAATTTCACGGTTATATCCTTTTGGGAGGAGTATTATGTAAGAAATCCATAAGCACTCCGTTACTTAGATGTTTGGCTAATGATGAGTCGCAATTTATCCTATCAGAACTGCATGACGGGGAAGGGTCTGGCCATTGCGGATATAAAGCAATTCGACGAGTGTTTATGCCTGGTTATTATTGGCCGACCATATCCATTGATGGGAAAGAGTTGGTAAAACGATGTGACACATGTAAAAGATATGCAAATATAATACACAAGCCAGAGGTGCTACTAGAAAGTATTTCCGAAGCAGTGCTATTCGATATGTGGGGTATTGATTTAGTTGGACCCTTACCAATGACATTTGATGGAAGGAAAACGATCATAGTAGGAGTTGACTATTTTTCCAAGTGGGTGGAAGCAGAACCTTTAGCGGGAACGAAAGAAAAAGATGTTATTAAGTTTGCCGTCTCAAACATTTGTTGTCGTTTTAGGGTGTCGATAAAAATCATAAAGGATAATGGACCTCAATTCGATAACAAGGAGTTTAAGAGCTTTTGCATTCCCAGGGGCATACATCAATGTTTTTATGCACCATTTCATCTGCAAGCCAATGGTCAAGTGGAGGTGACTAATCAAACGATTTTGGATGGATTAAAAAAAAACTTGGAAGGCAAGGCTGGAAAATGGCAGATTACTTACAGGAAGTATTGTGGGCTTATAGAACAACGCCTCGAACTTCCACTGCAACATATCCATTTGCTTTAGTGTACGGAATGGATGCGGTTGTCCCCTCGGAAATTGTTTTCCCATCATACCGTGTGGCAGCTTATGTTGAGGATTTAAATGATCAAAGTAGGGCTATGGAGTTAGATTTTGTGGAGGAAAAAATATGACGTGCACAATTGAAGTCCTTACATTATCAAACATTAATGAGGAGCAGGTATGCTTTGCTGGTAAAACAGAGAAATTTCAAGGTGGGGGACAAGGTATTACGAAAAGTTTTTCTTCATACCAAGGAGAAAAGCCTTGGAAAGTTGGGACCGGATTGGGAGGGCCTTTATGAAGTAACAGAAAAAGTAAAGCAGGGAACATATAGGTTAAAAAATAAGGAAGGGAGATATCTTAAGCATCCGTGAAACATAGAGCATTTAAAATTGTATCTGGAATGAGGACGAAGAATTTGGCATGTAATGATTACTTTTGTATGTTTATTTGCAGGTCTACAAAAACAATGAAGGTATACTCTTTCCTACCGTGTTAGGCACAAGAAGGTTTTAACGAGGTGTCATTATTAGTTGATCAATATATTTGAACTTTTACCTCGAATTATTTTTTCTAAGTTACAAGTTGTGATTGGACTATTAGGTTAATATTTATGACATTTTATAAGTTTGCCTTAAAGCAGCATACAATGATTATTATGACCAAGTAAAGTTGGCATAAAGCAATTATTTTATTCAACGCAAGTTAACATACAATAATTTTCATACCGAATATGAAGTTAAAAATTATCAGATTGGTATTCCACACAATGGCATACAAGAAAGGTCAAGTTAAATGTTCCTCAGAATATGTTGATACAATTACAAAAATTACCTTGAAAGTTGTAAAGAACTTATACAAAAACTTATACAAAAAATTATACCAAGATAGTGTTACTCAGAATTTTTCGAGGAGTCGCTCTCCTCGGAATCTGATGTCTCACTATCACTAACAACAATGTTAGGTGGACGAAGTTCGGGGGAGACAAGCTTCCAGAAACTGCCTAAGTCATATTCAGGGTACTCGGCGTGAATTTGGGTGATCAGCCCTGCTCAGGTAGTAGCATCTCGAGTATTAAATTTGTCCACACATTTTGCTGCGTAAGCATTCACAGCTACCTCATTTTCGGCTTCTATATGCTGAGGAAAATCTATAATTATCTTTAGTAAGTTTTTCTTTTCCTCTACAATAAACTCGAAATCGGCAAGACAATCCTTAAAACCCTTGGTTGCAATTTGGTGAGCTTTCTTGAGTTCAGTAAGAAATTTTTCTTGAGCTCCTGTCTTCTTTTGGTAGAGATCCCTTTCTTTTTGGCAGCATTTTTCGAGGAGAAGGACATAGTTCTCCGAGGCAACTGTTCAAAAATTGCATCATCTTGACTTTCTATAATGGAGTGTTGTTTCTTTATCTCTTCAAGTTGTACGGAAGCGAGGGAAGGCTTGAACTAGTAATGCTTTTTCTGATCTTCCAAATGTTGCATTTTTCTTCCCATGTTGACAGAAGCGCATAGTAAGTTGCAAACATTTAAAGAAAATTCATCGCCCTGAGGAATGTCGAAGGAGCTGGTAGGAGAACCTATTGTTGTGGAGTCAAAATTCGAAGACTCACCAGTTAGAATAATAGGATCAATTTTTTGAGGAGGATCGCTTCGGGGAATTGGGAGCGGTGCTAAATTTGGAAGATTGTCAGTTGAAGATGGACTCGTAGATTGGGTGAGTGGAGAATTGGGTCTCTGGCCAGAATCTTATCTAGCTTCATTTTGATGCTCAGTTGATATAATTTGAGCCCCAGTGCCTTCAGAGATTTCCTGGACATCATCTTGTGCTTTAGTGTCCTCGGATATCTCTTGGATGAGTTCCAAAATAGCTTTCTTCTTGGTTTCTTTTTTCTTGGCATCTTTT
Source organism: Limnanthes douglasii subsp. nivea (assembly GCA_036936605.1). Taxonomy (NCBI): domain Eukaryota; kingdom Viridiplantae; phylum Streptophyta; class Magnoliopsida; order Brassicales; family Limnanthaceae; genus Limnanthes; species Limnanthes douglasii. The sequence continues at coordinate 284,454,971 of JAUPFV010000005.1, read as the reverse complement.
TTCTTGATGGGATGGACAGTTTTTCTTGGAGGGGAAATTGTGATGGGTGCTGCAGTATATGATGAAGAGATTGTCTCTTGATTAGCAGCTAATCCTTCAGAGTCTAATTGAAGATCTTTGATTGAAACTTCTTCTTCAGAATCACCTAAATGGCTTTTTGGCTCGGGAGCGCTTCAGAAGATAAACGATGATGTCTTTCTTTTCCACTCGATCGAGGACTTCTTGCTGAGAATGAGAAGTCATCAATTCCTTTATAGTTATCTTGTCGAGGGGATTCAACCTCCAAAGTCAACTTTTGGCTAAGTTATTATTCGTAAAACAGATGCGGAATTTGTTTTCCCAGTTCTCCTTGGCCCATTCACTAAGTTTAGTAAACATTGTGGTGGCACTTTCTACATAGTCAGCGTAGGGCTTCAAAATCCCAGTAATAGCTGTGCAAAAGTTCGAACATCAAGTTGTTAAACGATTATTCGAGGAAGATAAAAGTGAGATTTGAGAAGACTTACATCTGTTAGCCCAAACAAGAGAAAACTTGTGTGGATTTGAGGGGGTTGACTCAGAGCCCGTCTCCTAGTGTCCGGAGAAGAATAGGAATTGTTGCCTCCATTTTTATCAGCCTCTAGTAAGTCTTTTACTACTTTTTAACCTCGACCAAAGATCAGTGAGTAAAACGGGAAAAACAGATTATTTGCTAGGCCAGATAGTCCGATGAGCTCTTCTAAGGAGAATTCGTTACCATAAATCCTTGAAGCCATAATACATGTCATAAGTGTGAACCACATGTCTGGGCCAGCTTGGGAGGGGCAGAGATCGATCTTGGCAAAATATTTGATGAATAATGAGTCTAAGGGATATCTCAACCCCCAATTCATGATCTCCGTATAGACAACAAACTCATTATCTTTAACAGATAAAGGAGTCTCACCTTTCGAGGTGAATTAGTATAGTCCTACTTTATACCTCTACTCATATCTTATATTTAAAAAGCATAAAGTTTCAACAAATTAATTGAACCTGTATATGTAACATTTTTAAATAAAACAATATAAACAATTAATGTTTAACTAATTTTTTTTTTAAACATGATAATAAAATTTAAAAATTAACAACTTTATCACTAAATTAGAATTTTTTTTTTACAGGTGCTCAATATTTTTAATAATAATGGATTATACGATATACTAACAAAACAAAATTACGCGTTTCAATAAAATAAAATATTATAATAAATAAAATGAATAAAACGTGACGAGAACAAAAAAACATTTTGGACATAACTGGAACGAAAACAACACCAACAAGTAAAAATAAAAAAATATGGACACCAAGTTTTCGGTTCGGTCCAGTTCCGGTTCGGTCCGAATTCGGTTCGGTCCAGTTGGGTCCATTTAAAAAAAAATTGTTTAAAATTTTATTACATGTATTCCACTTTCAACCAATAAAATAGATTTTTAAAATTTTAAAATTTTATTACATATAATATGTGTCTTTCTAGAAGAGATTTTTTGTCTCATAATATATGTCGTTTTCGTTTTCCAATGCAGCATTATTACATGTATTCCACTTTCAACCAATAAAATAGTTAACTTTCTACATAAGTTATTAACTCCACCAATCAAATTTATTTTCTTTTATTCTTTCAAAGTAATTATTACTTTTCTTAATATTGGTGAAAAAACCTTAAACGACTAATATTATGAGACGGAGGGAATATTTAAAAAGCATAAAATTTCAACAAATAATATGAAATAGAACGTTAAGTAATATAACATTTTAAAATAAAACAGTATAAACAATTAATTTTTAGTTAAATAAAATTTAAAAATTAATTTTTTTACCATTAAATTAAAATATTCTTTATGCAAGCTATCCAATATTTTTTATATTATTGGATTATACAATATATTAACAAGACGACACGTTTCAATAAAATAAAATATTATAAGAAAAAGTGAATAAAACGTAACGAGAATTGAGAACCAAAATATTTTGGACATAAGTGAGACAAAAATAGTACCACCGACTCCGAGTAAAAATAAAATGTACGGATGTTAGTACCTAATTAGAAACATATGAAATATTGCATTTGAAATTGGTGGGCCATGTGAGTATATGGGCTTCGATTGATGACTGGGTTGGGTTGTTGGCCCTGCCCTACGGCATTTGCCTCTTGGAACCGAGAGGTGCTGAAATCTATCGATTGTCGTCGGAAACCCTAGACGACGCTATGGCGGATCCTCCCGATTGCTGCAGCCGGACGAGTGAATAAGCCGATCAGCAACAAACTCTATGTATTGGCACATCAAATCGCCATTCATCCCTACCAAAGCACAAGGAAGTGCATCACAGACAAATTAAATTCCCTCTCTATATCCACAGCTTCTTTAACAATCGCCTTAACTCGTTCTTCACTAAGCTTTGTCCTCAACGAACTGTACAACAAGCAGGTGAAATCGCAGTGGAGAGCCTCGTCTCGAGAAATGAATTGGTTCGAAAAGGTCAATCCAGGCATCAATCCACGTTTCTTTAGCCAGAAAATGGCACAAAACGAACCGGAGAAGAAGGTTCCTTCAACCACTTACAACCACCAAATGGTTTTGACGCAGAATGAGTAAGACTCTCAAAAGTGCTATGGAACTCTCAATTGTTGCATTACATATGTTCATTCTTACTGAGTAGAGGACAATATCATCTTCTTCTGATGCAATCTTTATTTACTAATCCCATGCTTCACTTTCTTTGCAGATGTACTCACCAAAACGTTCAGTCGTTGATGTTGCGGAGGTTTTCCTCTGGCTTATGGCCGTTGGCACTATTCTTTCTGCTTCCTATTGGTCAGCATGGACTGCAAGAGAAGCAGCTATCGAGCAGGACAAGGTAATCTATTCCAGATGTTGATGGCATTTATCATAGACATGTGTGGTTTGATGACTACAATTATTTGGGTTTTTTCTTTACAATGGCTTGTCTTGCAGAACTTTTCAACAATTTGGGTCTACCAAGCCCACAATTTGTTTTGAAGATATAGGCATTCAGATGCTGGTGGGAGCCTAAACGGATTTTCTAATAATACAAGACTTGTGTTAGGAGGACACATTGCTGAAGGTAATCATCTTCTGCATTTTTCTTTTCTAGATGTTGTGACTTTTCCAATTCAAGTGCTGTATATAGAATAGGACAGTCCTAATGGTGTTGTGAACATAACCACGACAGTCCTATTTGTTCTCTTCACTGATCATGGTAAACCAGCAGTGTATAGCCCCCTTTAATCGAGAATCCGATGCATGTTTTTTTCTCTTATAACAATATTTTACAAATATTACATTTTTTATTCGAAAAGATATATTTATTAATATATATATTATTTTGTTTAAAGATATCTTTTTCTACAGATATTTCAGGAGCTGATAGATTTTCGAAATTAATTAGAGATAAAGATAATGATGAATTTTAAAAATTAACGGCTAACTAACAACTTACCCCATATTTCTCCATTTTGAAAATAAATAGCTCCAATAAGATCACTATTATGGCTAAACCTCAATCAAGAATCCACTCCCATCAATTTACAGCACCACCAGTTTTTGAATCTTTAATACCACATTCAGCCACCAATACCAGAAGCCGATTTGTTATTAGAGGATGGAAAATAAGGGTTCTAAATCTCGCAAACCATACCCCACACCCAAAGCCAGAGAAATCTGGACTCCTGAAGAAAGGGATAAGTTTCTTGAAGTTATACGGAAGTATGTATAATACTTTCAATCTAATATTTCTAATACTTTCAATCTGGACTCCTTAAACATGTCTAATTTCTTCAGAAAACGTGTCTGTTTCTTTATTTGTAGGTTTATTTGTTTTACTTTGTATATTAGGTTTTCATGTTCTCTTAACCGATTCTGAATTTACATTTTTGTTTTAGACACGGCCGCAATTGGAAGATACTTAAGGAATGTTTCGGCGACTCCAGAACCATTGCACAGGTAGTGAGGGAGTTTTAATTATAATTTTATTTGAATATTTTGTACGGTTTTTGTTAACAAACTGTTGACTTAGACAGGTAGTAAGGGGTAACTTTTCCATTGTAATTGTACTTTTTTAATATTTTGTACTATTATATTCTGCATTCGTATTGATTAATTAGTTGTGTCAGCAGTTAAGGAGTTATGAGCAAAATATTAGGAAGAAAGGAGTTGTTTTAAATATACCTCCTCCTCGACATAAAGCTCCTCATCGAACTAAAGCACCTAATCAAGTTGCACTTCCAAGTATTAGAGATGAATTATATCAACTGTTCTCTCGCATACCGGTACACACAAACATACTTCATCGGTTTCTTTCTGTTGTAGCTGTGAAGAGAAGTGAGCTTCAGTTGGTGGGCATCAGTTCAATGCTTATAGCTAGCAAGTACGAAGAGATATGGGCACCAGAGGTGCATGACTTGGTGTTTGTATCAGACAACGCATATGTGAGAAAAGAAATTCTAGTAATGGAGAAAGCGATATTGGGTATAATTCAATGGTCTTTAACGGTGCCTACACTATATGTCTTTCTTGCCCGGTATACTCAAGCATCAATCTGTAACGACATAGAGATGCAGCACATGGTGTTTTATCTTGCTACACTCGGGCTGATGGAATATCAGTTTGCCATCAGATACCGTCCATCGCTGATTGCTGCGGGGGCTGTATACGCTGCGAGGTGCATGCTTGACAAAACTCCGTTTTGGAACAAGCGACTGACCAACTTCCCTGGATACGCAGAAACGGAATTAGTTGAATGTGCTCAGCTGTTGGTGAATCTTCATAGTTCGGCTGGAGAAAGCAAGCTAAAGGTTATCTTTAAGAAATTCTCCAGTGTGGATAATGGTTCGGTGGCTCTTGTAACTACCGCCATCAAGAGACTTACTATTTGATCCGAAAGTAGAAGATTTTAGTATTTTGGGAATATCTTGTAGAGATTAACTTAAAGGTCTAAAATTTGGATTCCTAGCATAGATTAGCTATCTATCAAAAGTATAGATGAGTAATATTATGGTATTAATATTATCAATTTCTGAATCTATTTGATATTTTAAATTTTAAATTTTAAACTTACCATTTATAAAATCTAAATATGTAGAAATTAACCTCGTATCCATAAAACATCTTACTATAAATCCTTATTTTGTGCTAAATCTCTTGGAGATAACATTTCCAAAATATTGCTAGGAAGACTAAATTTATAACTGATTTGTAAAGTAGCCAAAAGTTTGAAGGAGATTTATATTTCTTATCAGAATTATATAAAAAGAGCACATATTATATAATTTATATTACATACAGAACAAAGAATCCTTGCGTTGCAAGAATACAGACCAGAAAGCGAACACTATAACTGAGTAGTATCATGTTTTGTTTTTCTTGTCATGAACTATAGAAATTATATTCAATGTCGAGCAAGCCATTCTTGAATTGCGGAGTGGAGAGCATTATTTGGGATCATATTGAAATGAGCAAACCTCAGATTTGTCATTGGTGAAGTGTCACGGTTATTTAGCCATTCCTCTATGGATTCTCTATCGTAAGTATGACCATCGGTAGCAACTTGTGGATCAATCATTATGTCCAGCAATCACAGGAGGAGGTATATAAGTATCAAATAATGACAAGCCTAACATAGTTAAAGACAGTTTGGTGAAGAAACAGATGAAAAACACTTTCGTATAAAAGAATCATTAGTTAAACCCCAAAAATGCACCTAACAACCCTTCAGAACATGTCATACCAATTGAACGAATCAGCTGGAGTTAGATTTTAACAATTAAGGTACGGCAAGTTTGTTCTGAAATAGTAAAAAGTTACTTACGCATTTTGGCACATTTCCTCTTCTTCTAAACACTTTGAAACTGCTTCATCTCTCCCTTATTTTGTTTTCGCATGTTCTTCCGTTTCTTTAAAAAGTTTTTCTTCAGTTGCTCTTCTGCGTCTTAACTCTTCATTGTACTTTCTTTCAGCTCTGCCTTGTAGTGGCAGTAAGATTTGAATATTAGATAGTGATTAATTCTGTTCATGGTTTATTTAAGTCTGGCAATTGGGATCATCATGTACAAAAGAGATCCCTATATAAAATAGATACAGCATAGAGAGTATGATCGCATTGCCATGTTTTTAATAATCACAACAAACAAGTGCCTATAGCTCAAAAAAGAAAAGAAGAAGAGAACCTTACCCTCTAAGGATGCGCTTTCCACCGCAGGTGTACCAAATATGACAAGAGTGAGGCGCATGATGGCGAACATACTTTGCCTTGTCCGATTTAACATACTTTGTTAAATCAAAACTTTTATTGGAAGTTTTGATTTACAAGAGGACTCGAATGGTGGCAAATTTTGATTTACTAGACTTCGTCTAACACCACTAGTCGGATTAGCCTTGTTTGAACTTAAGAGACGAAATTCTCAAACCCCCTATATACTCGAAAAAGCGAAAAAGGACAGATAGTAAAGAGAGCATGTTGCTGCTAACTAACGAACGGGAACTGCAGGATTGAAAAAAGTCTTCACTTTTGGACTGTTGTTGCTTAGTAGTTTCTAGGATGGTGACGACTAGACTTGATTATCACGCGATTTTTTATTTTTTTTATTTTTTATGCATTTGCGGTGATTACATATCATACACTAATTATATCCCACACGACACATTGTCATTACAATTGTCATTACAATTTTGGGGCTGCTATAACAAATACGAAACCTACTCATCATAGTTTTCTTTCTATTTTCGTCTCGTTTTTAACTTTTAGTTCTCTTTTTATTTTTCTTTGCCTTTATCCTTCTTGGCAGCAGCAGCATCACTGGTTTGTCCGGAGGGTTCAGACTCGAATGGAGCATCTTCGATAGAGTCCTCCATTACTTCCTCCATCACCAAGGAGGGATTCTCAGTTGTTTTTGGGAGAGGGGAGTTTGAAGTTGGTTCAGTCAGGCCTCCGGACTGTTGGGCCTCAATACTCTCCTGGACTCTGGCCTCCGGCTGGGGCTCAGGTGAGGTGGTTTCTCTTCGGAGGCTTGAGCTAGTAGCCTCCGGTCCGGACAGTCTGTCCTTAGGAACTTTTATGGGTGCCTCTGACCCCGTATTACTGTCTTTGTCCCCTGATTTTGAAGGGGTGCCTTTGGAAGCCTGCCCTTTAACCAGCCGACCTCTTCTTCGATCAACCAGTTTGTTGGGAGAGGTATCTGCATCTGACCCCATGGCTATAAATGGGGAAGGTTTTTTGAAGCTAGTGACTGCTAACCCTGGTTCAACAGTGGGTTCTGATTCTTGAACCGATGAACCTGAGACAATAGGAGAAAGATTGGTTTGAAACAATCTCTTCGGTTTGACACTTTTTGTTGAGGAGGAACCCTGGTCAGGCTCTGTGTTTGAGGTTACTGGTTTGTCGATGGGGGATGTAGGTAGGCCTGCTGCAATGCGCATTTCCCTTTTAACTTTTTGTGCCTTTTCTAGTTCTGATAGATTGAGCCACCCACCTCTGATTGAAGCGTTCCTAGCCGTGAACATAAACAACCAAAATGAAGAACTTGTGTTTGAGAGAGAAAGCTCTGAAAATTAGCAAAGTAAATATGAAGATGATGGTAAAACAGTGGAAAAGTGTTTAATTTATAGTAAACCTCAAAAAGGTGCTTTGATTCCTAGGAGAATTCGAAAGGATTTGCAATGATTAAGAAACAACGCTGATGTCACCTTCATTTAATGAAGAGGTTGTTTTTCAGAGAAGGTGGGAGCGAAATTCAAGGTGAAAAAACGGCTGAAATAACGAACCAGAGAGAGACACGTGTCCCACGAACTCTGGCAAAAAACCGTTTAAATTCAAAGAACTTTTTTCAGTTCGGATAAAACTATAACACAAATCGAAGGACCTGTCCGGATGTAACTGTCACTAGCAACAGACTGTTTTTTAGGTCTTGCCAAAGGTTTTTGAACACCACCTAAAAAAGGGGCTAGTGATGAGTCCGAATTTCGTCACCACTTCGGACAGGGTCAGTTCGGACAAAGTCTACTTAACCGGACAGGGGCAGTTAGAACACCATCATCCATTGGACTGTTCGAACAGAACTAAAGTTTTTAAAACATAATCACTTCTTGACTAAGCAGCCTGCTCTCCTACTTAGAACTTATGGGTCCTTAAACTCGACCCGAGTCCATTAAACACGACCCGAAAGCCCATAAGGCCCAAATGTAAGGGTATAAATACCCAACCACCAACATTAAATGAGGGTAATGAAAATTAAATACAACCAGGCTGCTTAATTCTCCCTCTACACTCTACCCAAACATTAAATACTTACAAACTTCCACAAAACTCTAAACAAAAATTACAAACTTACCCTCAGACAAAAATAAACCACACCAATTTTGATTTCCTGAAGAATGATTCTTGACTATGATGGACTTAAGTCTATCATTCTCTTTCTAACTGTCTTCTCCAAAGTATTTTCCAGAGTCTTACCGGTGATCTTTAAAACTTTTTTGAGCCTCAGAAGAGGCTTTCTTGCAGGTGCTAATATCGTGACCAATATGAAAATAGAGATCACAATATTTTGGGATATTCTTGTACCTTATGGGGAGCCAGCAACCATCGTTGGCTCCAAATCCAACCCAAGCATAATGTTTGAGTTTTCTGCTGATGTCAACCTCAACCAATGCGTAACAAGCGTGGAATAGGGCCTTAATTTAGGAGGAATCCAGAATTTTAGAGGCTGACCTATTGAAGATGCTATAGAGTTAATCATGCCTTCATCATACAATTCAGGTACATTCACAATACGAATCCATATATGAACCACTGGATTTTCAAACTTAGGGTTAGGAGACCATTCTAAAAGTCTCATCGATTTTTCTCCAACTTACCATATATTTGGGAACCACAGTTTAATCATGTCAGATTTTATTGAGAACTCAAGCAAAATATGCATGGAGTCTAAACTGCAATAGGTATAGTCTCCAACAAATCTTTTCGATTCTAGAAAGTTACCAATGACTTGTTTCTTTGACATCCCTTGTGAGAACTTTCCCACAAGAGTGAATTTATTGGAATCCAATAACCTATCTTTGACATTCTGATTGAACTGCACTAATGAATTTTTTCAGGTTTAGAATCTCCTTGAATGATAGAAGGGTTAACTATTTATTCGAAAGTCCTTTGAGATATAAAAATTGACCTTTTGCCACTAAACTGAATTATTTGTTTGTTTCTCATTTGTTTGAACAAGATTTGCATAATAGAGACCTACAAAAGGTTTTTGAAAAGTTTCATACCGAAAAACAGAGTCGGAGTTGGAACTTAGAAGAAATTCAAAAACAGAGAATGCCAAAAATAGCTTAACAGAGTCAGATGATGATTCTTAGAAACAATGAGAAGAGAAGATTACAGAGCATCCTCTCCGAAGAAAACTGAAATCCCCGATTATTTTAAAATCTTTACACTTTCCGCGTTCATTTTCAAATATCTTCTTCATACATACATAAATTCGAAATTAATACATAAGTTTGAGGTTTAATATATAATACTACTTTACCCTCTGTAACCACTAATTATACCAAATATAACACTACTTTATCCTTTATGAACACTAATTATATAAAATTAACTTCCTAGACAAAAATTATCTTACTATAGATCGTTAGGTTGTGCCATATAACTTTGATATACACTGCAACTTTATCTCTAATGCTCTTTAACAAAGCCAGTAACATACAATAGATTGCTACGAAACTAATTTTATAATTGATTTGTAAAGTAGCCCAAATAAATTTTTACACACATATTATTACACACAGAACAAGGAATTCCTTGCATTGCAAGAATACAGACCAAAAAGACGAACACTATAACTGAGTAGTATCATGTTCTGTTTTTCTTTTCGTGAAGTATAACATTATATAACAACACTACAGTATTCCACTATTTTTTTCAAATCAAATGATATTAAATCCCAGAATACCATTTTTATAGAAATGATTTTGTATATTATATTCTATGTCGAGCAAGCCATTCTTGAATTGCAGAACGGAGAGCATTATTTGGAATCATAGTGGTATGACCAAGCCTCAGATTTGTCATCGGTGAAGTGTCACGGTTATTTAGCCATTCCTCTATGGATTCTCTATCGTAAGTATGACCATCGGCCGCAACTTGTGGATCAATCATTATGTCCTGCAGTAACAGGAGGAGGTATATAAGTTATCAGATGACACTTTCGTATAAAAGAATTTTTAGTTGTTTGGCGCATGATATATGAGGTTAAAAGTGATTGTAGAAAGTTAGACCAAGCAAATAATAGTTCTGCTTATAACAACTAAGACACGACAGCTTTGTAGAAAGTTGAAAGTTACTTACGAGCGAAATCGGACAAATAAAGTACGACGGAGGCTGAGATGAGGATGCCGAAGCTTCTGATCTTCGTTTTTTTAAAAACTTAAAATTCTGTTTTGTCAGTCTATCTACTTCTTTTTTGCAGTCCTCCGATGCTTCTTGAAAATCCTTAGCAATCTTATTTGCTTCTTCGATCGTATTATTGGCTATTTCAACCTTCAGTCGCGCTTCGTCTCTCTTTTTTTTTTTTATCTTTTCGAGTTTATCTTTTACTTTAGCAAGTGCTTTCTCCGTTTCATTTCTCTGTCTGTACTCATTTTGGCACATTTCCTCTTTTTCTAAAGACTTTGAAACCGCTTCATCTCGCTCTTGTTTTGTTTTCGCATGTTCTTCCATTTCTTTAAACAGTTTTTCTTCGGTAGCTCTTCTGCTTCTTAACTCTACATTGTATTTTCTTTCAGCTCTGTCCTGTAGTGGCAAAATCGACCTTTCACTCACGATGTCAAGATAAAAAGTATAATCCTCATATGTGTTTTTTCATATTTTGCGCCACACTTAGTGGGATCTAATAAAACAGTAATGTAAACCAAAATTAGGTTGCGTTGTCTATCCGCTTTCGTAACATATAGATATAGTCCATCAACTAAAGAACATCCGGTTTTAGTCTTTGACTCTTAATTTTGGTGACATATCACTGTGTGTATTTGTAGATCCAAATGTTACAAGTGCATGACTAAGATGAGATACTCGTGGGACTACGATGACCATTCTGGTAGAACTACGATAACTATATTTACCTTTGTTTGTCATGAATAAGAGGTAAAAACCATTTCTAACGAACAAAATTTATATCCGGACAGAAAACTATTGGTGACAGACATGAATTTTATATTCAATAACTGTATTTAAGCAAACAATTTTAGGTCAGGTCCAGATTTGGAATAAACCAGTAAGATTTGATTATTAGATACTGATTAATCCAATTCATGCTATATTTAAGTCACGCAACAGGGATCATCATGTACAAAAGAAATTGGTACTTACAGATGATTGTCTAGATTCAGAGTCTACAAAACTTTCTCGCGCCAAGGATGTATATGTTGCATCACCCCGGTCGAACTCTCCATCCCTGTATAAAAGGTATACAACATAAAGAGTATGATCGCATTGCCTATAGCTCAAAAAAGAAAAGAAGAAGAGAACCTTACCCTCTAAGGATGCGTTTTCCACCGCAGGTGTACCAAATATGACAAGAATGAGGTGCATGATGACGAACATACTTTGCCTTGTCCGACTTGAGATCAACCATGTTTCTGTTACCACAAATTCTATTTCAATCATCCTAGTCGCAGATTGTTAATAATAACTAAACTTCAAATGAAAATTCTGATCTACAAAACACAGATATATCTTACTAGGACCAAACATAAACCATATTCGTACTCTGAAAAGCGCTTGTCTGATGCTGCTCCCATAACAAGCCTCTCGATGCTGTGTTCGTATATAAGTGCCACAAGGCCTTCCCCAATATCATCCATCTCGATTAAAAGCTTCTCCGCATTCACCTATGCAATAAAGAATCAAATGATATCTTATGTAAATGTTTTATATACCAACATTACAAAACTTCAACCCTCATCAAACCAATTACACACCATATCAACCCAGCAACAATCACATGAAAAACCAATTCAAAACAAGAAATTAGCATACATACCCCTACTTGGTGACAAATGTCAACATACTTATCCAAAATATTATTCATGATTCTTTTCTCAATTTCCTTAATTGTGATTTGATCATGAAACTCGATTCCACTAGCTGAAACATCACCACCAGCTGCCAAAACAAATGAACAAAAAATCAATATATATACATACAAATATTATTTCTTATTTGGTTTTCAGTTAGATTTGGACTTACTGATAGAGATGATTATCTTTTGTGGCTGATGAACATGAAGTATAAAAACATTTTCAGGTTCAAGATTCTGTAATGCCCAGATTAAGTTCAATCTGCCTTCTTCGAAATCTTTGCCCAAAGCAACATATAGGGTATCATCATATCCGTAATCATTCTCTTCTTCCATTTGATTCTCTTTTGTTTTGTTTTTCGAATTGAAAAAACAGAGGAATCAAATTAGATTTATATATAGATGTATTTGTGAAATACTTGTACGAGAAGGCGTTGATGTTTGTACAGTTTAAGACTAACCGGTTACTCTCTTAAAGAAGGTGTTTTGAGTGCCGACCAAGAAGCCAAAAAGGACACCAATGATAGAGAGAAAGAGTATGTTGCTTACTAACGAATGGGAACTGCGGGATTGAAAATATTAAATCTATTTGCTAAAGTCTTCACTTTTGGACTGTTGTTACTTCGTAGTTTCTAGAATAGGCGGTACCATGCGAAATCCTTTTTAAAGTACATTTGCGGTGATTACAGATCATAGATTATGTCTAGTCATACTGCAGCAACCTCAATTACCATCCAAATCAATTTGATTCGAAAGGTGAATGGTATTTTTCATTTTTATTAGTCTCTTTGTTTTTAATTTTTTTTAATGTTAAAATTTTTCTCTCATAATTTTCGCCTATTTATTATTTGCTTTACATTTTTCAGTTTTGTTCACCATTTTTTATCTTCATTTTGTAATGAGTTTCCGTTTTAGTTATATGGTTAAAAAAATTATTTATTTTTTATCGTTTTTAAAAGTTTTAATTTTGATGATTTCTACCTTAGAAGTTGTATCAGTATTGGTGCTTTTCGTGACGATATTAAGACCCAAAATTATCTTTTTACATAATGTGAGTTATCTGTGTGCGAAGACTCAAAACTAGAGTCCCTTATTTCCAGAAAGGTCGGTTTCCGACGACTTTCTTTAGCAAGAGTTTTGGGTACAATTAGAGTGTGGGAATCTGTTGGAGTCTCCTTGTTTCCCGATACGTCAACTTTAGATTGTTTTTTGGTTTTCTTGTACAATTATTGCTTCAATTCGGAGGTGGATGGAGAAACTGTTTCAAATTTTTGAAGGCTTTTTGGGTATAATTCTCCGCGGGTAAAAGTTTGGGTAGTTTCTTTGGGTGTGTTGTCGATTGAACTCGCAAACTTAGAATTCTTCATCAGTTTTAGTTATAGAAAACCAATCAAGGGCGTTCATCCTATTTCTCATAAATTGTTGTCTCTTCGGGATGTTCGGGTTGGGATTAGACTTTCTCTCTCAAGAAATTGGGGCACTAAAGCTCTTTTCTCTCTCTACAAATGTTGTAAGGATGAGTTATGAGGTGGAAATGGGTATTTGTAGGGAAAGTTGTCATCTCAACGATCATATGCATAGGGAAGCGGAAACAACTATATTACGGGAAGGCCAAAAGTCACTTTTTAAAACAATTAATGGCTTGGTCTGTATGTTGAGGTGACACGTATAAGATAAGCAGTAGGTAGCACAATGTAGTGGGCCTAAGGAAACTCGTGAGCATCTCGGGATAATCTAAATGAACAATCTCCGATCCGGAGCGAAATTGTATAGTCCTCACTCAATTTTCTCGCAAGTACTAAAGGACTACTGATAAGGATGTGATTTATCCCAATAGGGTCCGGATCTGTCTAATATTGAATGAGTTTGGTGTGATATGAATCTTTAATATAAAATAGTATAAATGTGTAACACTAACGGCATATGATGTTGTAATAAATGTATATGTGTGAGATTATTAGAATAGTGGATGGAACAACCTTAAATGGGTCAACGATCTAGTTTTAAGCCCACAACGATTACTACATAAAGTAACATTCTTTTTTTAAGGAAATAAGAAATATTATTATACTATTACCACTTTTGACATTTTCTTTCTCTTCTTTTCGTTAACTTATACCAAAAATATTTGAGAGCAGTATTCACATCGGGTAAATCTAGATTTATTAGAACTAACCACAAAGTAAATTCAAAAACAAATTTTATAACAAATCGTTTCATTTTGTATATATATTAAAAAAAATAAAACTATAAAATAATAGAATTTTGAATTGTCAATTGCCGATTTATATAAATTAAAAATCTAAAAATTAAAAATATAAAGTTCGAGAAAGAAAGAGAAAAAATAGATAACGAAAAAATCAAAAATAGTAAAAATGGTAAAAAAAACCAAAATAATAGAATTAGGTAGAAAAAAAATATTGATTTTTTTTAAATTTATATATTTATCGATAATAAATAATTTAATGTTAGATACTAAATGATAATAAATAAAATGTTAATATAATATAAGATACGCGAGCTATCGTTGTTTTATTTTTATTAAATCTTACATTTTTATTTACGTCTTCAAATCTAAAAACCTAAACTATCTCTAATTTTAAATTGTTAATATGTGGTAGTCATGTATATAATTAGAGTAGTTAGGAGTATTTTTAATTTTTTTGATTTTAAAATTAAAAGAAAGTGTAATCTATAAAAAGAACCAGATCTATTTACGTCCTAAAATATATGATGGGGAAATGAATTTCTAATATCTTATTATTATTTTTTATTCAGAAAAACTTTTATTTGATCAATGAAAAAGTAAATGAGGCAAAACCTTTATTAAAGCCTAATACCATTATTGAAGGATTAAAAAAATAAGTCCTAGAAATTAAAATTTTACTCATTTTCTTCTAAAATATTCCAACCATGAAAATCGTAAACCAGCAGAAAATAAAGGTTGGATTGAAAGAGGAGCACATGAACCGACCAACTTCAGAATATCCATGCCAGAAGATCCGCTACAAATCCTGAGAGGAAAACCTGAAGGATAAGAGCACATCTTTGATTAAGGAGAATCTAACCAATTTGAAATTATCAGTTCTGTCATGATTTTGCTTCCCTTCCATGAAGCGAATCATTCAACTCCCAGAATCCAAAGTATACATGGTGTGGTTTATTTTTGATTGAGAGTAATTTTGTCCAGAGTTTTGTGGTGCTTTACATGTATTTAATGTTTGGATGGATTGTATTGAGAGAATTGAGCTGTCTGGATGTATTTAATTTTCATTACCCTCATTAAATGAAGGTGGTTGGGTATTTATACCCTTAACCTTGGGCCACATGGACTTTCGGGTTGTGTTAATGGATTCGGGTCGAGTTTAAAGACCCATTAGTTTTGATTAGGCAAGTAATTAGCTTAGTCATGAAGTGATTAAGTTTTTAATACTTTAGTTCAGTTCGGACGGTTTAGTAGGTGTATGTTATCCAAATTGTCCCTGTCCGGTTCTCATAAAGAGTGGCGACAAAATTCGTACTTATTTGTAGCCCCTTTTTTAGGTTGTGTTCAAAGGCATTTGGCAAGACCTAAAAAATAGCTTGTATCTGGTCATAGCCATGTCCGGACAGATTTTCAAACTGTGTAATGACTTTATCCGGACTAAAAAAGTTCTCAGAAACTAAACGGTTTTTTGCCAGAGATCGTGGGACACGTGTCTTTCTCTGATTCGCACATCAGCCGCTTTTTCCCTAGAACGGTGCTCCCACTTACTCCAAAAAGCAACCTCTTCATTTAATGTAGGTGACATCAGCTCCGTTTTTTAAATCATTACAACCCTTTCGAATTCTCCTAGGTATCGAAGCATCTTTTATACCTTTACTATAAATTAGTCCCTTTTCTATTGTTTTACCATCTTCACCATTCTTGCTCTGTTAAACTTCAAAGCTTTCATCTCTAAAAAACAAAAACTTTCTTGTGGTGTGAGTTTATGTTCACAGCAAGAAATGCTTTAATAAAAGGTGGGTGGCTCAATTTGTTAGAGTTGGAAAAAGCTCAAAAGGTTGAACGAGAAAGACGCATTGCTGCAGGCCTCCCTGTTTCCCCTGTTGATAAATCGGAAACACCAAGCTCAGAGCCTGACCGGGGTTCTTCTTCAACTAAGAGTGTTAAACCTAGGAGGTTGTTCCAACCCAACCTTTCACCAATTGTTTCGGGCTCATCGGTTCAGGAATCAGAGCCTACTGTTGAACCAGGGCATGCAGTCACAAGCTTTAAGAAACCTTCCCCATTCATTTCCATGGGATCGGATGATGACGCCTCTCTAGAGAAGTTAGTAGATCGGATAAGAGGTCGTTTGGTGAAAGGACAAGCTCCAAAAGCCACGCCTTCCAAATCTGGGGCTAAAAATACAAATACAGGGTCAGAAGCACCCATTAAGACTCCTAAGGACAAGCTGTCTGGCCCGGAGGCATCTAGTTCAAGTCTCCGGAAAGAAACCACTGCATCTGAGCCCCAGCCGGAGTCCAGACTACAAGAAGCTAGTAACGCCCAAACATCCGGAGGGCCTGTTGAGCCAACCACTAGCTCCCCTCACCCAAAAACAACTGATAACCCTTCCATGATAATGGAAGAAGTGTTGGAGGATTCTATTGAAGAAGCTCCTTTTGAGTCCGAAGTCTCTGGGCAAACAAGTGAGGCTGCTGCTGCCAAGAAGGACAAAGGCAAGGATAAGCTATGCTTAAAACATCCGGATTTGCCGGGGAGCCTTGTGGGAAAAGTGGGACCTTGCTTCCACAAGGTAAGTGTCAAATACCCGCTAGCTTTGCAAAAATTTAATTATGCTTTAATCCACACAACAGAACTGGGTCGGATGCGAACCAAATGGGAGATCCTGGAGAATGTCAAGGTAAGGATTCAGGTGGATACAGAGACACCGATGAACTGCAAGCTCAGTAAAATAGTTTTCTTCACTGAGCTCTCCAACTGGGGACTAAGGTTTCCCCTAGACCCAGAGATAGTCAAATACTTTCATCTTATCAAACTCTGCCCAAGCCAATTGAGCCCCAATGCATGGTATACTCTCATGGCCTGTATTATGGCCTCCAGGCTCTCTGGAATTCCTCTTCCAATGGAGCAGTTTGCAGTTGTGTCCAGCCTCTCCAGAAACCATATTATCCCCTTCTATCACTTTAACATGGGTGATAATTACAAAGTAATGGACGACCTGCTTGAGTCGGAAAGGAATTGGAAAACTCAATTCTTGTTTGTTAGCGGCGTCTGGGAGAATGGGAGGAAGATTAAAACCGGCGTGAACCCAAGTCTGCTTACCATAAGATGGCGAAGCGATGGTAAGAATCTTATCTCATATTTCCATATTTACTTATCACAAATCTGTTTGTCTAACTTGTCTTTTTTTTTGGTAGTGCTGCCTAAGGACTTTAGTGACCACTTGAAGGCTGGGCAGACCACTTGCACCAACCTGAATGCTTGGGCTGCTGAGAAGTGGGAAAATCGCTTCCACAAGGCTTTTACCGGAGGCAATCTGACAAGGTCCTACCTTTGGAATACAACTGACTGAAGGGACTTATCCCGGGAAGAACTTACTACCCCACCCCTCCGGAAGTAATTCTCAAGAGGACAGATGCACCGGATGGGTCGTTGTATTTTCCCGGTAGAGCCAAAGCCCCAAGTAGGATGAAGGGAAAGAAAGGTAAAGGCAAGCAAAGTATGGTTGAAGCCAATCCTACCGAAGTAGAGGAAGCTGCCCAAACAAACCCAGAGGGGCCAGAATAAGGTCAGATTGATGTTGCTCTTCTACAAGTAGTAGAGCATGAGAGTACTAGAGAAGTGGTAGGATCTCCAAAATCTTCAAAGGCTCCTAAGAAAGATAGGAAACGGGGAGCAGAAGGCAAGGACAGGGAGGCCAAGAAGAAGAAAACCTCCAAGGGTGATGAGATTGCCCTCCGGCCTCCAGAGTCTCTCCCTCATGTTGACCCTACTGACCCCACTCAAGCAGAAGGCATCCCTGGTAACTTTCAAACCGGAGGGGGTACAGGAGGGGATATCAGCATTGATGGCGTTGATATCAGTGGTCTTGAAGAAATTGGTCTTTACTTTGAAAACCTCCCTAAAGATGATTTTGCTGGGCCTTACCTCCCCCCGAGTTCTTCGAACATCGTTACCTTCAATGGTAAGTCCTTATCTGTCTCAAGTGAAAGAGATGTCATAACTCACTTTATATTAAGTAATATTCAGCCAGTGCTTAATTTGGAGAAGCAAGTACGAGGTCAGTCAGTCATCATTAATGCCCCTTAATTCTGAAAAAGATAAATTGTCTGGCGACCTCCTTACTGCCAATAAAAATGCTGATGTTTTGAAGAGGGAGAATGAGGAGTTGAAGAAAAACCAGGAGGATTGGGCCATAAAGCTAGCCACTTTGGAAGATACTATCAAAGAACTCCGAACAAAGCAGTCCGAGTTGGAGAGAGATCTCTCCTCTTCCAGAGAAGATGTGAGTGCTATGGACAAGGTCATTCATACTTTAACCAATGACAAGATCTCGCTCGAGGACTCGGTGTCCAAAGCTGCACAAGAAAAAACTGATCTGCTAAAGGAGCAAGAGAGAAAAATTCAGGCTAGGATTTATTCTTACACCAACCAAGTGATAGACACTCAGGAAGAAAAGTTCGCCAAAGTGAAGTCGGACATGGTCTTGCTCTTTCATGAGAAATTCCCGAAGAGGACACTAGGAGACTTATGGGCTTTTGTAGAGTATGAAGACCTTCCCCACCATACTATGGCTGAGGGCGATAGGCATGGCTTCTCCAGTGGATGGGATGACACTACTAATGAAGATGAAGAGACCGGGGAGAGCCCGGATGACGACCCAAAGAAAAAGAAGCCAAGTGAGGCTGAGCCATCTTCAAAGGCTCAGTCTTAGAGTATCAATTATCTTTTCACTTTTGTTTTGATTGAACCAAAGTCCTTGGATGGCCAAGGTCTGGATAAACCTTTCTTGTTTTGACAATTCAAAGTCCTTGGATGGCCAAGGCATTTCGTATGTTTTAATGAGCAGTTTTATTTTGCATAACTCCTACATTATTTCATAGTTTTTCAATTTTGGTGGCTAATGTTTAAACAACCCTTAATTATTTCACAAGTATTTTAAAGTGAGAGGGTTTAAATTCTCCGATGGCAAATGTTTAAGTAGTCATCGCTCCTCCAATTTAATCCGGTTTGTTCAATAACAAATCTCACCAAAAACTATTAACTGAAAACACTCTGAATTTTTTAAGAAGGCATCAAATTTTATAAAAAAGCCCAGACACCTCATTAAAACCTCCCCGCGCTACCAGGGTAGGAAAGAGTATGCCTCCAAATATTTACATGAACTTTTAAACAAGTAAATATTTACATAGTTTCTATTCCAAGTACAAACGGAGGTGTTCAATGTTCCATGGGTGATTCAAAATCCTTCCATCTTTGTCTTGGAGCCGGTATGTCCTAGGCTTAAGCTTTTCAATGACCACATAGGTTCCTTCCCAAGTTGGAGCCAACTTACCGAACTGATTCTCTTTACTATGTAGGAAAACTTTTCTCAATACCTTATCCTCTGGTTGAAAATCCCTTCTCTTAATTTTAGAAGCGAACCTGCTTCTCATCAAACCTTGATAGTGTGCAGCTCTAAGGTGAGCCTTAACTCTTATTTCTTCTATTAAGTCAAGCTGGCTTCTGATTGCTAATTCGTTAGCATGTTCGGAAAAATTATGAACTCGAAATAAAGGGAGAGTAGCTTCTATGGGAGCTATGGCATCCATCCCATATACTAAGGCAAAGGGAGACTCTTGTATGGCAGCCCCGAGAGTGGTCCAGTAAGCCCACAAAACTTCTTGCAAGTAACTTGGTCATTTTGCAGCAGCCCCTTCTAAATTCTTCTTCAGACCGGACATTATTGTCCTGTTGGCCACTTCGACCTGACCATTTGCTTGTGGGTGGAAAGGGAAAGAGAAGAAATGTTGTATGCCTCTAGAGGCACAAAAATCCTTCACTTCTTTGTTGTCGAACTGTGGCCCATTGCCTGTTGTTATCTTTTGTGGAATTCCAAATCTGCAACATATATTGGATAAAATGAATTTTATAACAGCCTTTGATGTCTTACCTGCCAATGGAGCTGCTTCGATCCACTTTGAAAAGTAATCAATAGCAACGATTATAGTTCTGTGCCCCCCGGATGCCATGGGTAGAGGTCCCACTAAATCCAACCCTCATCGAGCAAAAGGTATTGGCTCAGAAATTGATTCCAAAGGGACCGCTGGGGTATGAATTTCATTACCATATCTCTGGCATCGATCACACGTTTTTACCAAGTCTTTGGCATCTTGCATTATAGAGGGCTAATAGTACCCAGCTAATAAAACTCTTCTGGTTAGAGCCCTGAATCCACATTGTGCTGATCCCTCACCATCGTGTAATTCAGAGAGTACTATTTGAGACTCATCGACCCCCAAACATCGTAAAAGAGGTTTACTATAAGATTTTTTATAAAGAATATCTCTTAGAATGATAAAACCACAAACCTTGTACTTTACTTTCTTTGCTACTGCTTTTTCCGGAGACAAGATGCCATCTAAGAGATATTAAAGGAGAGGAAATCTCCAATCTTGAGGCTGCCTTATCTGTATATTCAAACTTTCTTCTTCCTGAACCGGATTGATTTTAATGGATGGGCACTCCAGCACATGAATCCAAGGGTATGACTCAGTATAGGCTATGGTTGCCAAAGAGTCTGCTAGTGTATTTTCTGTTCGAGGTATGTGTTCATAGGTGATGTTTTTGAAACTAAGTACCACTTCTTTGAGAAGAAGTAAGTATTTAACCAGCTGCTCTTTTTTTACTCCAGATCGACCTTGTGCGTGATGAATAAGAAGCTGAGAATCACTCATTAACTTGACCCTTTTGGCTACACAAATAAGAGCTAATTTCAAACCAGCTATAGCAGCTTCATATTCAGACTCATTATTAGAGGCCCTGAAAGCAAAACATATAGCTTGGTACATTCTGTCACTGTACGGAGAGGTTAAACATACCCCAACCCCACATCCCATGGTACTTGACCCACCATCAGTCCGGACGACCCAGACTTTTTTATCTTTCACTTTAGTTGCTTGCTTAGTTTCCATATCCCAATGGAATTCAACTAAGAAATCAGCCACAGCTTGGGCTTTGACTGCTGTTCGAGGAGCAAAATTAATATCGTAGTCTCCCAGCTCTACTGACCATTTGGTCATTCTACTTGAAATGTCAGCTTTTTGGAGAATATTTTTCAAAGGGAAAGAAGTCCGAACGATGATGGAATGAGCCTGAAAATATGGCCTCATTTTCCTTGCAGCAATTACCAGGGCCAACGCCAACTTCTCAAGCTTCAAATATCATTTTTCTGCATCTATCAAGCTTTTGCTGATGTAGTACACCGGATGAGGATAATTATTCACCTCTCTTACCAATACTGCACTTATCGCGCAATCAGAGAAGCTAAATACACATAAAGCGTTTCTCCATCAACAGGTTTATACAAAGTTTTAGGGAAGACAAATGCTTATTAATTTCATCGAAGGCCTCATCACACTTTGAGGATCAGTTGAAGTCCTTAGCACCTTTTACAGTTTGAAAAAACGGGGCACATCTGTCCGAAGACCTTGAAATAAATCGATTTAAAGCAGCCAACCTCCCAGTCAATCGTTGTACCTCTTTAATATTCCGAGGAGGCTCCATTTGCAGTAAAGCATTAAGCTGGTCCGGATCAGGCTGTATCCCTTGCTCACTTATCACATACCCCAAGAACTTCCCAGACTGTACTCCAAACACACACTTTTCTGGGTTCAATTTCAAATTTACTTTCACTAAGTTAGCAAAAGTTTCTTGGAGATCTGCCAAGTGTAGCTCTTCGTCCACACTTTTCACCATCATGTCGTCGATGTAAACTTCCATGTTTCTTCCAATTTGATCAGCAAAAGCCTTATTTACCAACCTCTGATAAGTAGCCCTAGCATTTTAAAACCCAAATGGAATCACCTTGTAACAATGAAGGCCCCTATCAGTAACAAATGTGGTATGTTCCCGATCTTTCGGATCTACTTGAATCTGATTATACCCGGAGAAAGCATCCATAAAAGATAGCAGCTTATTTCCAGATGTGGAGTCCACCAAGTGATCAATCCGGGGCACCGGGTATAAATCCTTTGGGCAAGCTCTGTTGAGATCTGTAAAATCGATGCACATACGCCACTTGTCATTTTTCTTTTTTACCAATACCGGATTGGTGTCCATAAAGGGTATTGAGACTCCTTTATGTGCCCCATTTTAGTAAGCCGGTCGACCTCTTGAACTATGACATCAGCCTTTTCCTTAGAAAAGGCTCTTCTTTTTTGTATCACAGGTGCTACGTCCCTTCAGATGGACAGTTGGTGTGATATAATACCTGCTGGTACTCCAGTAGCATCAGCATTGCACCAAGAAAAAACATGCTGATGGTCTTTCAAGAATTCTAACATTTTACCCTTTAATTCCGACGTCATCTTGGATCCTATCTTGACACTTTTTCCTTTAGCCAGAGAATGTGTTTTAACTTCTTCAATCGGTATTAAAACTCCAGGGGTCTCTCTGGGGTCATCAATTTTACCCTCTCCCCCAGAGGGCCCCTCAAACTGTTATTCCTCATTGATCCGAACTGCCCCCAACGTCCGAGGAGCCAGTGCTGTTGCATAACACTCTCTTGCTACCTTTTGGCTGCTCCGAACAACTCCCACTTGTCCTTGCACAACATATTTCAGGCATTGGTGGACTGTTGAGGCCACGACATGCATTCTAGAGAGCCAGGATCTCCCCAGAATAGCATTATAACAAGTGGGACAATCCATTACACGAACAATATTCTAACTATCTTTTTAAAAGGGCCTTTGCCCAATAAAACCTCCTCCTCGAATTCTCCGATCACGTCTGCTGAACTTCCAGTGAAACCCACAATTGATCTGTTCGAATGTTGAATTACTGCTGGATTCTTCATTTTTTTGTAGGAAGTTAAAAAGAGAATATTGGCTGAACTTCCGGTATCCACCAAAATTCGCCTTATATCATTGCCTCCAATGGATGCTCCTATGACCACATCATCTTCATGTGGACCGGCAATATCCCTCAGATCATCCTGGTCAAAAACAATAAAAGGGAAAGGAATTTGCGATTGATAAAAGGTCATGCCTCCTTCAAGCCGGGTAGCTAAAGTATGAACGTGCCTCTTTCTTGATGAAGCAGTTGGTGCAGTCATGGTGTCCCCTCCGAATATTGTAAGTGATTCAAAAAAGTTAATTAGCCCGGACACCGTCTTGCAATTTTCCACAATAACACCCACTTTATTCCTGGCCGGACCAGGGTCCAAGTATTCTGACTCCACATCGAACCTCTCGATTATCACCATAGCCCCTTCCGGAGCCGATGTGCATGCATTATTTGGACCAGCCCGATGAGTGTTATCAGGCCTATTTCCACCTCTTCTTTTAACATATGCTCCCAACTTTCCCTTTTCAATCAAATTCTGGACTTCTTGCTTTAAAGCAATACAATTCTCAATGGTATGGCCAGTATCATTGTGATACTGGCAGAAACAATTGTTGCGGCTCTCCTTAGGAGACTGTAACGCAGCCGACCTTCTATAGTGTACTTCGTCTTTTGTTTTGTCATAAATTGTGGCTACGTTTTCTTTCAACTCAACAAACCACTCCGGTTGAACCCAAGGCCCTCGTTTATTTCTAGAATGTTGACTCTGGGCTGGTACAGCTGGCTGAGACTGAGCTTTGGCTCTGTTATGACTCTGCCCGGCCTCCCTAGCCTTGTTTCCGGACTGGTTTTGGTTTGGATTTGGTGCAGCCGGAGCAGACCTCAACTGCCTGTGCACCCTACTTTTCTTTGTTTCATCTACATTAATCTGCTTTCCAACCTGATTCAACAGACCTCCCCATTCACGGCCTTTTTCTGGTTACTGAATCAGTCAAGTTTCCAGGGTTTAAGCCCTGCCTCAGAGAAGCTATTGCTACTTCTTCAAAGTAATCAGCTAATCCATTTTTGGTATTCACAAAACGACTTATGTATTCTTTTAAGGATTCGTTTGGTTCTTGGGCACAATGGATAATTGTGTCTCCAATGCCCTTCACTTCCTTACTTCTAACAAACTGCCTTCGAAAGGCTACCCAAAAAGTGTCAAAATTCCTGATACAGCCCTGCGGTAAGCTATTATACCATTTCAGAGCACTCCCCGTAAAATATTGGGAGAGTTCCCTACAAAGTAATTTGTCGTCATCATCAAAATTCATCATGAAATTTTTGAACTGTTCCAAGTGGTTATCATGGTCTTTACTGCCATCGTATTTTTCTATTTTTGTAATGTCAAACCTCTTAGGGAGGTTTCCGGACAGGATCTTGGAGGACAATGGAGATTGTCTCCAATTCCGGCTACGACTGAACACGGTATCCTCATTAGGAGTTGCAAAGATACTTGGTTCATTATGGAAGGCAAAAGGATCCATCACCATCCGATCTATGTGTCTCCGGCTATGAGACGATCCTTTGCTTATATGCCTCTTTAATCTAATGCATATCCCTTTTTCTTGAATACTTCTGAACCAATTTTTGTTTCTTTTTAGAACGGCCCTCATCACTGCTGGACGACAATGACTATTCAACTCCATCTTTATTTGAGGAGCTACTGGAAGATTCTGATTCTGAATCAGAGCTCTCCACCGGTTTAGACCGGTGAGACTTTTTTGAGCTAGCATGAGTCGTTTTCGTACTCACATGGGTTTTTGAGGGCTCATGCTCTCTTGGGTTGTCGGTATGATGAGCAATTGACGCCTTTGATTTCTCTTTTTTGCCCATCTTTTCCCTCTCTGCCCTCAGAGCTTCTATTTCAACTTTTAATCTATCTCGCTCCTCAATCGTGTATTCATCATTTTCACCCACCACTTCTGCCAAAGCTGGTGGTATTTCTTGCACGTCCGGATTCATCCGAACTGGTTTTTTCTGATGGTTTTGAATGCTAGATTCAGGCACCTTCGTGCTCCCACTGTGGTCGCCAATTTGGTGTGGTTTATTTTTGACTGAGAGTAATTTTGTCCAGAGTTTTGTGGTGTTTTACAGGTATTTAATGTTTGGATAGATTGTAGTGAGAGAATTGAGCTGCCTGGGTGTATTTAATTTTCATTACCCTCATTAAATGAAGGTGGTTGGGTATTTATACCCTTAACCTTGGGCCACATGGGCTTTCGGGTTGTGTTAATGGATTCGGGTCGAGTTTAAAGACCCATTAGTTTTAAGTAGGCAAGTAATTATATTAGTCATGAAGTGATTAAGTTTTTAATACTTTAGTTAAGTTCGGACGGTTTAGTAGGTGTTTGTTGTCCGAATTTCCCCTGTCCGGTTCTCATAAAGAGTGGCGAAAAAATCCTGACTCATCAATACAGATCTGCTTTCCACTGAAGAACAAAAATTTTCCCAAACTTCTTCTAGCGCAGGCATGTCTTTTCTAGCTGAAGGAATGATAAGGACCCAGGTAACAACAGGAAGCAAATCGAAGATCTATTTTTTTCATGAATTTGGTTTATTCTGATTTGAATCTGGGAAGACTATTTAACTTTGAAAGATTCTACTACCAGAAGGATAAGATCTCTCTTTGATTAATTAGAATAAGCACAGATAAGAAAAGTCTGGTAGAAACTAGAAAAATGAGATAAACTATTTCGATTAGATTACAACAGAGCAAAGAATAGAGAAATCATCATGAAGCAAGAAAGAAAAAATAACAATTAGGATAAAATATAAGGCAGATATAATCAGGAAAACTTTCTCTTAAAGCCACAAACTAATCTTTGGAAAAAATAATTTAAACAAAAGATAAGACATTGAATGTCACTGTAATCATTGGAAAACAACTGAAATATCTCAAGGATCGTATGAGTCATTATAAATCTGAACTCTCAATGATCAGATCAGAGCTTAAAGAACTTAAAAAGGAAAATTTGACCCTTGAACAACAAGTTGACGCCATCTTCGAAAAGCTCCTTGCATCAGAACACTATATCATGCTCTTCGCAAAGTGTTGTGAGGATGAAAGGGAATTTTACGTGGAGAAAAATGAAACTAAAGATAAGCTCATCGTAACTTATAAGGATTCTAACAGCTTAGCAACAGATGCTTTAAGGATTTTGAAAGGGTCGTAAAAGAAAAACAACTCATATTGGCTAATGTTGAGAAAGAAAAAGTCGATGCTGTTGAAAACCATGCTGCTAAATGGGTGGATAAGTTGGATTCGACATTTAGGTGTGCCTTAATCCAGGAAATTCATCCACGCTATCCTAACCTCCACTTAGGAAGTTTTGAGAACATGTTCCAGCCAAATTTCGCCCTCCTGGGGTAGTGCTTACTGATAGTGAAAGTGAACTTGAAAGTGAAAGTGATAGGTTAAACTCTGATGGCCATGACTCCTCTGTATCTACTGAGTGGCAAAATAGATGTTCTACTTAAAAAATTATTTTGTAAAAGTCTTTTTAAAATTTGAGGCATTTTATTGAAAGTCCTCATAGATTTCGATGTAATTTTGTAACAAAAGTCCCCCATAAAAGTTTTAGGAAATTTTGGAAGAAAAACTTCTAAATTTTCACAATGTTTTTATCCTTTTTGTTTACTCCCTCGACTAATTCAAGCCATCCTTAATAATTGTAAACCAAATTTTGTTGGGAATAATAGTTGTGGACAACCTTTCGTTGGACATATAATCATTGTAGACCAACTTTCGTTGGACATATAATCGTTGTAGACCAACTCTCGTCAGCTATATAATCGTTGTAGACCAACTCTCGTCAGCCATATAATCGTTGTGGACCAACTTTTGTCGGACATATAATCGTTGTAGACCAACTTTCTTTGGATGACTTTTAGGTCCAATAACCAAAATTTTAAGGAAAAAAACTCATATATATATATATATAAATCGACTTATACTGGCACCTCATTAAAACCTTCATGTACCTATCAGGGTAGGAAAGAGCATGCCACCGATGTTTTACAAAAATAAGCAAATATATACATTTTTACATTTACTCCAAGTGCAATTTAAGATGCTCTATATTCCACAGATGTTTGAAATTTCTTCCTTATTTTTCATTAATTCTGTATGTCCCAAGCTTCACCTTCTCAGTTACTTTATAAGAGCCTTCCAAATTAGGACCTAACTTCCCAAGATGTTTCTCTTTGGTGTGAAGAAAAACTTTTTTCAATACTTTATCGCGCACTTTAAATTCTCTTTGTTTTACTCTAGAGGCATACATGCTTCTCATCAATGTTTGATAGTGTAACGCTTTAACTTGTGCTCGCCTTCTTTTCTTTTCAATCAAATCAAGCTCAACAGCTCTGCTTATATCATTGGGCTCCTCGAAACATGTCATAACTCGATAGGATGGAAAGACTGCCTCAGAGGGTACTATAACATCCATCCCATAAACTAATGCAAATGGAGGCTCGGACGTTGCTGTTCGAGGAGTTGTTCGATATGCCCAAACAACTTCTCATAGATAATCAGGCAACTTCTCAGTTTTTTCCTTTAAATCTTTCTTCAATCCCTCAAAAATTGTTCGATTAGTAACTTCTACTTGCCTATTCGTTTGTGGATGAAAAAGAGTTGAGAAACACTGTTGTATCCCCCTCGAACTACAAAATCTCTTTAACTCTTTGTTGTCAAATTGAGACCCATTATCTGTAGTGATTTTCATTGAGACCCCAAAACGGCAACGAATATTTGATGTAATAAACCTGATCACATCTTTGGTCTTTCTTCCTGCTAGTGGCTTTGCCTCTACCCATTTTGAAAAATAATCCATTCCCATTATTATTGTCTGCCGCCCCCCCCCCCCCCCCGGAAGCCATTGGAAGAGGATCCACCAGGTCAATACCCTATTGGTCAAATGGCAATGCCTCTGATATGCTTTCAAGGGGAACTCATGGCTTATGAACTATATTCGCATATCTTTGACATGTATCACATTTTTTAACCAAATCCTTTGCATCAGACGATATCGTGGGCCAATAATACCCTGTCAAAAATACTCTTCTAATAAATGATTTATACCCGCAATGAGAAGATCTTTCCCCATCATGAAGTTCTGATAATATCATTTGTGACTCATTTTTTTCCAAACACCGAAGCAAAGGCCTACTAAAAGATTTTTTTATACAATACACCCCCAAAACAATGTACCTGTGAGATATAAAGCGTACTCTTTTAGATAATGACTTGTCAACTGGTAACTCATCATAATCTAAAAATTTAATTATGTATTGCCTCCAATCTTTACTTTCGCCGCTAGGCGTTTGGCTATCTTCACTGATTTTCACTGATTGATAGATTTTTCAATGTAATAATCCATAAGTATTTCTTAGAATATAAACTAGTAGCCAAAGAATCTGCCACTGAATTTTCCTCCATTTGAACATGTTCATAGCTTATCTTTTCGAAACTTAGATATGAATATTTTAATGCTTTCAAGTATTTGACCAAATGACCCTTGCGAACCTCGGATTGTCCAGATGCATGATTAATGAGTAATTGTGAATCGCTGATTAATTTAACTTTTTTAGCCCCATAAAGTTGCGCAAACCTTAATCCTGCTAAAGCTGCTTCATATTCCACTTCATTATTCGTTTCTTTAAATCCAAACCGAAGGGCTTGCAACATTGTTATTCCTTCTGGCGAAATCAACTGAATCTCATCTCTGTTTCCAGATGTACTCGATCCTCCATCAGTTCGAATTATCCATTCATACTCGAAATTATCCGTGTTCACATCCATATCTGGTCGATCAGAATGAAACTCCGCTAAAAAATCTGCTAGAGCTTGAGCTTTAATTGCATTCCTTGGTTCAAATTCGATATCGAAATCTCCCAATTCAACCGACCATTTTATTATTCTCCCCGAAATATCTGGTCTCTGAAGCATATTTTTTAGTAGAAACGATGTTTGAACTCTAATAGAATGAGCCTGGAAATATGGTCGCATTTTCGAGCATAAATTACTAACGCGAGAGCCAACTTTTCTAACTTCAATATCATTTCTCTGCATCCAATAAACTCTTGTTAATGTAATACACCAGTCGTGGGACATTTTTCTCCTCATGAATTAACACAACACTTATGGCATAATCTGAAACAACTAAGTAAACGAACAATCTTTCTCCTAACAAAGGTTTAGTGAGAATTTCCGGGGAAGAAAAATACTCTTTAATCTGGTGAAAAGCCTCCGAATATTATGTAGTCCAGTTAAAACAGTTGACATGTCTTAACACTTGGAAAAAAGGAGCACATTTATCCGATAAGCGTGATATAAATCTATTTAAAGCTGTCAATCTTCTCGTCAATATCTGAACTTTTTTAATATTCCGAGGAGGACTCATAGATGTAAGAGCCTTTAGTTGTACTGGGTCTGTTTACATCCTACGGACGGCACCACTGATCGCTCCAAAAATCTTTGGAGGAGGTTTTCTGTATAAAACTATGTTTATAGGACTTTTGTATTGTTCAGATTACTTAGAAAATATTTTAGAGAGAGAAAGAAGTATTTTTAGAGAGAGAAAATCAATATAATAAATTCTTAATCATTGATCAATCACCCTTTTCTCAAAAAGGGAGGGTGTATTTATAGTACAATAGTAGGTCACATAAGGTTAAAAATTTCATAAATGTAGTCCTATCCTCAAATCTATTGTTTGCTTTACATTAGTCATTTTTCTTTACATAATTGACAATTTCTCCCCAAAAACTTTATTTATCGATAAAACACTCTCATTTTCCCTAGATCTTTAATCTTCCCTTATCACATATACCAAGAATTATTATCATCAAATTTTAAGAGAGAAGAGCTTCCAAAGGCTCTCATTTTCCAATTAGCCATTTAACTAACGGCTCAGCCCCGTTCTTTATGTCAGAAAGCCTTCTCGAGATCTTGGAGAAATTCCTAGACTTGTAATTAGCCTATACATGGTGAATAGAATTGTAATATATGTTATGAATATACTTAGCCAAGAAAGTCGTATTTTGTCTAAAATTTACCCAAATCTTACATGAAAAAGAGTCGTGAATGTCACTTAACTTTCTGACATTTAAACCTCATTCAGAGAAAGGTTTACAAATCTTAGACCAACAAGCCTAGTGAATTCTAGAAACTTCATGGGTAGAACCCCATAAAAATTTACAAAAAATCTTCTATCTTTTGTCAATTATGCAATAAAGAAGAGTACAAACTTGAAGTCAATAAATAAGAATTCCCATCAAAGCAGAGTTAATAAAAGTCAGCCTTCCAACATAAAACAACTTCTTTACCTCCCAATCAGAGATTTTGGCTTTAATTTTATTAATCATAGGCTCATAGTTTGTGGACTTATTGTTAGAATTAAGGGTTATGCCAGGGTATATAGTAGGCAGCATATCCTTATTGAAACCAATGTAATCAGAGATATAATTGACTCTAGAAGAAGAGAGAGTGTTTGCAGTAAATATTTTTGTCTTATCCCTGCTTGCCAATTAACGAGAGACCTCTTGATAATCCTGCAAAATTTTCTAAGCATACAAATAGTTGAATTCAAGCCATTAGTAAAGATAAGCATATCGTCAGCAAAGGCTAATGAAGAAATAATGATAGAACTCATAGTCTTATAGATCATAGATTTGTTATTGACAAAGAGGGAGTCCAACCTTTTAATTAGAACCTCCTCAGCTATTATAATAGAATAGGAGACAAAGGATCTCCCTATCTAATACGTCTCTTAGTTTTGAAATAGCCCATAATTTGACCATTAATTAGAATGGATGCATGAACATTTCTGATGATCTTGTTTATTATATTAACAAAAGCATGGTTAAATCGAAAAGAAAGCATGACTTTGCTAAGAAAGCTATGGGATACTTTGTCAAAAGCTTTACTCAAATCAAGATTAATCATATTATTGCTAGGTTTGACTTTCTTATTAAGATCATTGGCCAGCTCACTAGCTAATAGAATATTGGCATGGATAGATCTGTGTCTTACATAAGCCCCTTGAGTTTCAGAAATAATCTTAGGAAGAATATTATCTAGCCTATTGTTTATAAGCTTAGACATAATTCTGTTTAAAATTGAACAAAGACTTACTAGCCTGTAATCCTTCAAATTTGTAGAATTACTGGACTTGGGAATGACGCAATAACCAGTAGCAAGGATGCCATGAGGAAGACTTTGGCTTTTGAATAAGAAAATAATCACATCAATCAAGTCTATCCTGATGATATGCCAACGGAAGCTGTAAAAAAGGTATTAAAACCATCTAATCCTGCAGCACTTCATACTTTCATAGACTTAATAGTTTTTAAATTTCATCTTCATTAGGAATTTCATCAAAAGAGAGTTATCTTGCGCATTAATCAGGTTAAGAATATTAGACAATAAAGGACTATTAAGAATATTTGTTTCATACTTATAATTAGTGTAAGGATTCTCAGTTAGGATACCTTTGAAATAAGCCTTTACAGAAGCATTAATTTGAGTCTCGTCAGTAGGCCATGTAAAACCTTCTTTTATGCTTAGAATTCTGTTTTTTCTTTTTTTTCTCTTAACATAATTGTGGTATAACTTAGTATTACGATCACCATCTTTAAGCCAAGTCGTGTAAGTTTTCTGTTTCCAATAAGATTCCTCTTGGGATAGAGCAAGCATAAGCATATCATTAGCCTTAGATTGGTTATTAGTGTTTTCAACACTTTGATCATTAAGAAGATTTCTTTCCATAATCTTGACTCTTTCCTCAGCCTTGGTGACTTTATAAAAAATATTACCAAAAAAACATCAGCATTCCATCCTTTAAGATCTCCCTTCAACCTTTTAAGCTTGTTCCAAAAAACTAGAATAAGATTTCCATACATTTGAAAATTCAAGTTAGATTCAAAAAATGGTAAGAAATCAGTATTTAATGTCCACATATTTAAGAATTTAAAACTAGATTTAGATTGGAGATTGGTGTTAGATATAGTGACACAAAGAGGTGTGTGATCTGAACGAGTCCTAGCTAGGTGTTTGACTCTGGTATTGTTGAAGAAATCAACCCAATGAGAGTTATAGAAGGCTCGATCTCGACACTTCCATTTAGACTTATTAGTCCAAGTGAATTTAGTTCCCTCATAACATGCATCTTCTAAAAGATAGTAGTTACTAGTATCAATTAGATCATCTGCATTAGTGCAACCAATTTGATCATCAGAAGATATTATAGCGTTAAAATCCTCAATAATGAACTATTCATTTACATTATAAGAGAGAGACTTAAAAGTAGTCAAAAGGTCTTTTTAACTATGCCTTTGATATTTAGCGTAGACAGTGGTCAAATGGAAAGCTTTATTTAGGTGAATATAAGTAACTTCATAGTAAAGTAACTGAGTGTGATCCATAGTGACCTTGATAGTGAAAGAATTATACCATAAAAGCCAAATCTTGTTAGAAATATTAGAAATAAAGTTATTGAAAACAAGATTTTGTGCTATACATGGAAGATGATCAGAAGAGACAAAAGGCTATTGAATGGAAATGATGCTGATTTTTTTTATTATAGACTTGAGCCTCTTCATTGTAGCTTTATTCCTAATGACTCTTATATTCCAAGAGAGGAATTTAATCATGAAATTGAGTTGATTTTTTTTCCTTGCTGGTCCCAAATAGGGACTTGTATACTTCTTCACCCTTCCTCTTCCATGCATTGCTTCCTTAAACTTTTTGTTGATTAAATCCTCGAAACTTTTGCCCATTTCCTTTCTCTTTATTATTGGGGATGTAGACAAACCTCCTGTATTTTGTTAATTAGGGGTATGTATATGTGTTTCATAGTTTTCTTGCTCGTGATTTGGTTCTATAGTATATTCTTCTTCCACATTTTTAATTGCGACAATGATTTTTTCATTCTGAGGAGTATTGTTTTTAGAGATGTCATTCTTGCCTGGCTTAACATATTTCTTGGTTTCATGGACATATCCTTTAGAACTATATCTTGATTTTCAGAAAAATGATTCTTGACTATGACAGACTTAAGTCTATCATTCTCTTTCTGACTGTCTTCTCCAGAGTCTTGACTGTGATATTTGAAGTTTTTTTGTAGCCTGAGAAGAGGCTTTCTTGCAAGTGCTAATATCGTGACTAATATAAAAATAGAGATCACAATATTTTGGGATATTCTTGTAACTTGTGTGGAGCCAGCAACCATCGTTGGCTCAAAATCCAACTCAAACATAGTGTTAGAGTTTCTTGCTGATGGCAACCTCAACCCATGCGTAACAAGCATTGAATATGGCTCTATTTTTAGGAAGAATCCAAAATTTTAAATGTTGACCTATTGAAGATGCTATAGAGTTAATCATGTCTTTATCACACAAGAATTCAAGCACATTCTCAATACGAATCCAAATAAGAACCACTGGGTTTTCAAACTTAGGGGTAAAGTTAGGAGACCATTTAAAAAGTTTCATCGATTTTTCTCCAACTAACCATACATTTCGGGGACCACAATTTAAAAAGTTACCAAATACCTGTTTCTTTGGCAGCCGTTGTGAGAACTTGCCCACAAGAGTAAATTTACTGGAATTCAGTGAACTGTATCAAAATATGATCAGTAAGTTTTTGAATTCTTTCAGGTTTAGAATCTGCTTGAATGTTAGGAGGGTTAACAATTTCTGCAAAAATTCTTTGAGATAAAGAATTGACCTTTTGCCAATAGACTGAATTGTTTGTTTCTTTCTCCTTTGCTTGAACAAGATTTGCATAATAGAGATCTGGAAAAGCTTTTTGATAAAATTTTATACCAATAAATAGAGAAATTCTAAAAAAACAGTAGGAATTAGAGTTTAGAAAAAGCTCAAAAATATATGTTATGAATAAGTCGAATAGTGCCTTGATAATGTACTGTGTCCGGTAGTACAGTTTTGTGTCTGTGATAGTGATATAATGCCTTGACAGTGTATTGTGTTCGGCAATAAAAATAAGTGTTGTGACAGTATCGTGTTAGTCTTGTGGTATGGGCCCATTAGGCCCATTGTCTAGTAAGTCTATTAATTCTCTAGAAATAGACTACTAGGACTACACAAAACACAATCTGAAATCTGTACCTTTTCTACCATAGTGAAACTCTTTTCTTTGGCGTCGTCCGTGGACGTAGACAAATTATCGAACCACGTCAAATCCTGTGTTCATTTAAATCTTTCATTCGCATATGTTCTGTGCTTGAGCCATTTTGTGATAATTGCATAGTAATTTAATAACAAAATTGGTATCAGAGCCACGTGGTGAAATTAGGGCTTTTGTAATTAGGGTTTCACAATGGCGTCTACGACAACAAAATAGATGATTGGAAAATTTGATGGGGGATCCAGCTTTGCGTTGTGGAAGATTAAACTGAAATCTTTATTGGTACTGCAAGAGCTGTGGAGAATAAGTTACCAGAAGAGATGAAAGAAGAGAGAAACAAGATCTTCAAGAAAGGTCTTTGTGATGGATTTTAATTAGTGTGAAAGATAATGTGCTTCGCGAGATTAGTGTTGAGAAGACTGCTACATGCGCATGGAAAAATCTAGGAGATCTTTACTCAGAGAAATCAATAGTAAACCGATTATACTTGAAGAAACGTTTGTATGATTTCAGATTGAAAGAAGGTGTGTCCATAACAGGGTACGTAGATAATTTTAAATCAATTATAATGGACTTGGAGAACATAGATATCAATATTGAGGATGAGGATCAAGCTTTATTTGTATTGAGATCGTTACCAGCTCCCTCTGAAAACTTTGTAGATACCATTATGTATAGTAAGGATAAGTTATCGCTAGCAGATGTCAAAAGGGCACTGAAATCAAAGGAGATGAGACAGTTGCAGCCATACAATCAAGTTGAAGGGGAACATCTTATGACTAGGGGGAGATCTAGAAGCAAATCGAGTTCTTTAAGAATAAAGAACTTGAGGTCCAAGTCAAGGTTAAAGCACTCAAACTGCTATGAATACGGTGAGCAGGGTCATTATACGAGAGATTGTCTAAAACTAAATGGTAAGAAGGGAAATCAAAAGGAAAATGCAGCAAACATTGTTGAAGGTGTGAACGATTCCGACGATAGTGAAAACAATGGTAGAGGAGATGTATTGTCCGTGAGTTCAGACTTTATGAAAAAATATTGGGTACTCAATACTGGCGCTACATATCACATGTGTCAGTTCAAGCAGTGGTTTGATATGTACAAGCCAATGCAGGGAACTGTCTATTTAAGGAACAATCATTCGTTGACTGTTGGTGGTATTGGTAACGTCAGAATCAGAATGTTTGACGGGATTGTTAGAATCTTGACGTGCTGGCATGTTTTTGGGTTAAAGAGAAACCTGATTTCTCTTGGGAATCTAGACTCTTGGGGTTACAAGTACCATGCAGAAGACGGTGTAATCAAAGTGACAAAAGGCTCAATGGTATGCATGAAAGGCAGTTTGCAAAAGGGTCTTTACATTCTCCAGGGAGTGTTGTTATGGGCGATGCTGCAGTAGCATCATCAGGGAGTAATAGCCAAAGTAGGTAGGATCAAAATAAGTTGTGGCATTGGCGTCTAGGTCACATGAGTGACAAAGAATTAGCTGTTTTGGGAAAAAGAGATTTGTTGAAAGGGTATAAAGCAGAATCATTGGGATTTTGTGAGCACTGTGTGTTTGGTAAACAAACTAGAGTCAAATTCAGGAAATCGGCTGTAAGAAAAACTAAAAGGACAGTGGACTATATTCACTGAGATCTTTGGGGTCCAAACAGAATTCCATCCAAGAGCGGGGCCAGATACTACATGAGTTTGATTGATGATTATTCAAGGATGGTGTGGGTTTACTTTCTGAAAACGAAATATGAGGCATATTCAACCTTTGTCAAATGGAAGACGATGATTGAGAAGCAAACAAGAAGAAAAATCAAATGTCTTAGGACAGATAATGAGTTAGAATATTACAGTCGTGAGTTCAACGAGTTCTACGAAGCTGAGGGAATAGTGCGTCATCGCACTTGTTCTAGAACACCACAACAGAATGGAGTCGCAGAAAGAATGAACAAAACACTTTGTGATAAAGCACAAAGTATGCTTTTGTATTCCGGTGTGGGAAATGATTTTTGGGCTGAAGCTATCAATACAGCATGTTACTTGGTGAATCGGTCTCCATCAACGGCTATTGATTGTAAAACTCCTTTTGAGATTTGGTCTGGATCGTCGGCTGATTATGAACATTTGAGGGTGTTCGGTTGTCCTGCGTATGCTCATGTGAGAGATGGTAAGCTAGAGCCAAGGTCAAAGAGGTGCATATTTCTAGGATATGCTACTGGTGTGAAGGGATATAGGTTATGGTGTACCTCTCCAAAGTCTCCAAGTTTTCTCATCATTAGGGACGTTACTTTTAATGAGTTTCCTTCGATAGACAGTCAGAAGAAAGTAGGAGAAATCGTCAAATTATGATCGTTTGTGAGTAAACAAGTGGAGCTTGAAGTAGAATCAGTTCCTAGCAGGTCCAATAATTCAAGTGGTTCTGAGGTGGATCTAGAATCAGGAGGTGAAGCGTCAGCATCAGATGATAGTGACAATGATGTGCCTGAACCAGAACAACAACCTTATAGCATATCATTGGGCAAAGAAAGAAGAGATATTTGACTTTCAAAAATGTATGTGAATCTAGTTGCATATGCTCTATCAGTTGAGAAGAAGTTGAGATACAAGAACCTAGTAGCTACAGAGAAGCTATAGCGAGTTCAGAGGCAGATCGATGGATTGGTGCTATGGGGGAAGAGATTGAATCTCTTCATAAGAATCAAACATGGAAGCTTGTTGACTTGCCTAAAAGACAGAAGATAGTAGGCAGTAAATGGGTGTTCAAGAAAAAGAAAGGTAATCCAGGGGTTGAGGCATCTTGATTCAAAGCAAGACTGATCGCTAAGGGTTTTACTTAAAGGGAAGGAATCAACTTCAATGAAGTGTTTTCTCCAATGGTGAAGCATAGTTCGATTCGAGCTTTGTAAGCCATAGTAGTTTTGCAAGATTTAGAGCTTGAGCAGTTGGATGTGAAGACTGCGTTTCTACATGGTGAATTGGAAGAGCAAATCTACACGAGACAACCAGAGGGATTTATCGAACCTAATATGGAGGACAAAGTTTTTCGGCTGAAAAAGTCACTGTATGGTTTGAAACAGTCACCTAGGAAATGGTACAAATGTTTTGATACATCCATGGTGTCAAAAGGGTTCACAAGGAGTCCATATGATAGTTGTGTGTATCATCAAAAGATGTCAGATGATTCTTATGTTTACTTGTTGTTGTATGTGGATGATATGCTTATTGCTGCTTGTAGTATGTCACACATTGTGCAGTTAAAGAAGCAGCTTAGTGCTGAGTTTGAGATGAAAGATCTAGGTAGAGCAAAGCAAATTCTTTTTGAAGAAAGACGAGGTGTAGCCGTCCGGTCCTGGGGCCTTGTCATTCCCGATATCAAAGAGTGCATTCCGGAATTCATCAACTTCCACAGGTTTAAGTAGTTGCTCATAATATCGATCCTCGACTAGGGGTCCGTGACTTATGACTGTCGGGTCAATGGGGGTGTTTGGCCGGGATGTGCCAAAGAGATGTGTGTAGAAATCTACAAGGAGTGAGGCGACTTATGTCGGGGATGTAGTGCGGGTGCCGTCATCTTGGATGATGTATGATATATTATTTCTTGCATTGTCTCGGTTGATTAAGCTGTGAAAGTATTTCGTACCTCTGTCTCCATCAATTAGGTGGGTGGTCCGCATACGCTGTTGAAGAAAACTCTTCTCAGCATCAAGGAGGAAGTTTGCACGAGCCTGTAATCTATGAACCTCTTCTTTTAAAGCAACATTGTCGTTATCAGCCATAAGAGAAGATATAACCTCTTTAAATTCTGAATTTGCAGTAGTCGTACGCTTAAGAATGCCCCCATACTCAGCTTTATTCAATTCTCTTAATGGACGTTTTAGGGCTTTCAACTTCTGCGCAAGTACATATTGTTTCGTACCACCAATAAACTGCCCTCATGAACTTTGTACGATACTAGCAAACTTGGGATGTTTAAGCCACATGTTGAAGAATTTGAATGGCCGACAACCATGCTGAAAGTCCCGAACAACCGATGCAATAAATGGGCTATGGTCGGATACAGGTTCCATCGTTAGGAATGAGGCTTTGCATAAGAGATTCTTGTCACTCCACCCATGGTTTATAAGGACTCGGTCAAGATTGGCCCAGATAGTACTATTTGTCCAAGTGAAGAAAGGACCTGTGGAAGGTACATCGACAAGACCATGAGATATCCGAAAATTATTTAAATCAATTAACTCACTATTTCGAAGAGGGGAAGCCCTAATTCGATCTCCTGGAGTGCACTACGTGTTATAATCTCCCGTAATCATCCAAGATAAACGAATGTTGTCCCCGATGGTGGTTAGGTGCTCCCAAAGAACTCTCCTTTGCGGTACTATATACAAAGAGTAAACGAAGGTAACATAAAAAGTTTCCCGAGTGACGTTGCAATGGATTTGAAAGTGGATATGTTGTCTTCCAATTTCAATCACCGTACAAGCCACTCTACTAGCATCCCAAACAACAATGATGCGTCCTCCATGTATAATGTCAAGATTAGAAACTTGATTCAAGCTTAAGAACCAAGAAGACATAAAATTATCTAAACGTTCTTGCGAGAATTTAGTTTTTAATAGGCAGAACAGGGGCAAAGAATTTTGTCTTACGAGTTTACAAACCGTGGAGAGAGAAGCCCCTCGATCTGCACTCCCACATAGGCCCCTGATGTTCCAACTAAGGAGCTTCATTTATCAACAGAGGAGTTTATGGGCACTCCGTGCCTCACGTTTTTCTTTGTCTTTTTGCTTTGCACCTTTTGACAAGGCTGGTCAGAAGGCTTGGTAGGACTGCTCGATAGATGTGTGATATCGTCACTTGTTTGATGGTCAAATATTGGATCTCGGTCTCTAGTATCTGCCAGGGGATTGCTCAAGTGTGACGGTGCTTCAAATTCATCAGCAAGTGCCACGGGGGTGTCAATCATGGTTCCAGTTGCACTAGACTTGTTACCTCCCTTTTTTAGGTTTGCTATTAGTTACCGTTTGTTTGTCTTTTGTGCTAGTTTTGTGGGATGGATTGGGTTGTAGGGCAGTTAGCTTCGGCTGTGTGCTAGCTGACGGCTGTTTCTGTGGCGTAGCACTTGCATGGGCCTTTCGATGCTCGCGGTGCTAATTGTTTTGTGTCTGTTCACCATTTTGTGGCGTTCTTTTCCCTTTCATTGCATCCCTTTTTGTGTGCTGGTAATTAGCCTAGGTGGACAACACAGATGATTGTGTCCAAAGCATTGACATACATGGCAAAACATAGGGTAGTTCTCGTACTCCACCGTTTGTTCATAGCGCTTCCCACAAGGCAACTTGACACCAAACTTTGTAACTGGTTCTTTACTCACATCAATCTCAATCAAAACATGTGAGTATGTCATCCTGGACTTGTCACAAGTAAACTGGTCAGTATATAAGGGCTACCAACCTTGGAGGCGATCTTACTAAGTCCAGATTCACTCCAGAAACCCAAGGGGATGCCACGGAGCACAACCCAAGTTGGGATCTTTGTGAAGAGATCGTCTGTGAGCATTATGCCTCTCTCGATCTGCTTTAGAAGAGTGTCTTCCCATAGATGGTATAAGGGCCACCTTGAAGGAATTTTAGCAAATCTTGTTCATTAGAGAACTTGAAGACAATCCACCATTTGCTATAGGGCGAAACCCTGCATCCAACGCCCCAAGCTTTAGTTATTAAGTCAAGTGCGATCTTACCAGGAAATCGTCTGGTGAAACAGCCTATGAGGCAGTGTCCCCAAGTCTCGACAATTGGGATTTCATCTGTCTGGTCGAGAGTGATGTCTTCAGCATCATTAATAGGAGGAGCAAAGTACTGCAGGTTCAACCCTTTCGATTCTAAACGGGATCCTTGGAATAAGCTGGAGAATGTTTTAGATGGAATTTGTGTTGTGTGCGTTGAGTACGTATTCTGATCAAGTCCCACATTGTGGTTGTTGAATGATAGGAATTACGTAAAACTAGATCTCTCCTACAAACCAAAAAAAATATTATTTAACATATTTTAAAATAACTATAATATAGTTATTTACAACACATTAAATGCGTACTATCCTATGATATAAGTGATATAATATGTGATTAGAGAAATACTTATAATATCTCAATATTTGAGATAATATTTTTTGGAACATGTTTTCTTCAAACAATAGTTCTATCTCTTTCTCTTTTTGTTTGGCTTTGCCTCTATCTTTTCCTCCAACTTTGGTCTGGAGCTGATAGTGCTAACGGTGAGATTAGCCGTGAAGAGTCCTCTATATAGAACCAAACATTGCGACCCTTATCTCTATTACTTTTAGTCCTCCCGAATGTGCGGGAGGACTGATTGTGCAAATTTCTAAAACGAAAGGAATGGGTGAAAGACAAAAGTAAAGACGAAGCACTAGTTTGATACAAAAAAGTAAACATAAAGCACTAACAATGATTTTTAATCAAATTTTTATATCATAGAAGTAATTTGATCATTTCACATTTAATCTTTTTTATTTGAGAGCCTCGATATAAAAAAAATTAAATTAACATAGTCGTACTTTATACCTCTACTCATATCTTATATTTAGAAAACATAAAGTTTCAACAAATTAATTGAACCTATAAATATAACATCAAGTAATATAAAATATAATAACTTTTGCAAAATAAAACAGTATAAACAATTAATTTTTAGTTAAAAAAATTAAAATCTTTAAACATATAATAAAATTTAAAAATTAACAATTTTATCATTAAATTAAAATATTTTTTATGTTAGTGGATTATACGATATATTTACAAAACAAAACCACGCGTTTCAATAAAATAAAATATTATATAAATAAAATGAATAAAACGTGACGAGAACAAAAACAATTTGGACATAACTGAAACGAAAATAACACCAACGAGTAGAAATAAAAAGCATGGACACTATCCCTAAGGGTAGCCGAGTTGGTTGAGTATGGCATTCTTATGACTAAAAGGTTATGAGTTCGAGTCCCTCTACATACGCTTTCTCGACTGAGCCTGTCACCTTGTGTGGTTTACTTTCTGGCGTTGGTTTGCAGGCTATCGCGTCAGACTGAGGGTTTACCCTGTGCGCACCCATTGCACTCTGAGTAGCGGCTGCGGGTTCTCTCCGGAAAAAAAAAGTATGGATACTAGTCACACCTAGAGTTGTTATCGGTTCGGGTTTTGAAAGAACCGGACCGGACCGCTAAGCTTATCGGTTCAGACCAGACCGTTAAGCTTTCGGTTCTAATTTTTGGAATCGGACCGAACCACTAAGTTTTTGGTTCGGTTCAGTCTGTTCCGGTTCGATTCGGTCCGAATTTGATTCGGTTTGAATTCGGTCTATTTCGGTCCATTTTAAAAAAATCCAATTAAAATTTGATTATTTATTTTTTTATTGAAGTAACTAATATAAAAACTAAATTTTATATGTTAATATTTGATTTTGTTAAAAATTGTTAATGAGTATTAATTTTGGTATATAATTTATAAAAGAATAAATAATAATACTAAATAATCGGTTCTAACGTTTTTTATTGGTCCGATTCCCTTATTGGTTCTACCAGTTTATCGGTTCTATGGATTCGATTCCGTATCGGTTTTATCAGTTCGGTTCATATCGATTCTAAATTTATCGATTTTATCAGTTTGGTTCCTAACCGGTTTTTTGTTTCAGTTTTTTATTGCTTTTTGGTTTTTAGAATGGTACGAACCGGACCGTTAAATTTCGGTCTGATTCTGGAAAACCATTTACAGCCCTAATCGATGAAATTAGAAGCGAAAAAAAACTTTAAATTTTATATTCATTATTTTAATTATTTTATAGAAAATATTACAATAATTGGATATATATAAAACTGTCAATTGCATATTTTTAGAGTGATATTTATAAAACCGTAGTCTAGAAATCAATAATCTGTCTTATATGGGCTTCAATTGATGGCTGGGTCATGCCTTTGGGCATTTGTCTCTTGAAACCAAGAGTTGCTACTACGTTGTTTTGCTTCGGCATTACTCATTAGGCTCTTACCGCTCCGGTTTGGTCTGAGTTTGGAGAAAATCGGATTGGGCTGCTAAGTTTATCTGTTCGGATTGGACTGTTAAATTTTTGTTCTAATTTTTAGAACCGGACCGAACCGCTAAGTTTTTGGTTCGGTCCGGTTCGGTTCAGTCTGAGTTTGGTTCGATCCGGTTTCGGTCCAGTTTCGGTCTGATTCGATTTCGGTTCGGTTTCGATCTGGTTCGGTTTTGGTTCGGTTCGGTCCATTTAAAAAAATAAATCAAACTAAATTTTGATTCTGATTTTTTTATTGAAGTAAATG
Organism: Limnanthes douglasii subsp. nivea; assembly: GCA_036936605.1. NCBI lineage: Eukaryota > Viridiplantae > Streptophyta > Magnoliopsida > Brassicales > Limnanthaceae > Limnanthes > Limnanthes douglasii. The sequence goes on along the minus strand of JAUPFV010000005.1, from coordinate 284,412,305 downwards.
ATATAAAAACTAAATTTTATAGGTTAATATTTGATTTTGTTAAAGAATTGGTATAACTATTAATTTTGCTACATAATTGATAAAAGAATAAATAATAATAATAAATAATTGGTTCTAACGATTTTATTGGTCCGATTTTCTATCGGTACTATCGATTTATCGGTTCTATAGGTTCGGTTCCGTATCGGTTCTATCGGTTTATCGATTCAGTTCATATCGGTCTTATTAGTTTATTCGGTTCCTAACAGATTTTTTGTTTCGATTTTTTATCGCTTTTTGGTTTTCAAAATAGAACCGCGAATCTGACCGTTATAATTCAGTCCAGTCTTTATCGGTTCGGTCCCGGTCCGATTTTCGGTTTTGCATAACTATATGTGTCTGAACGTAATTAGAAGCATTCGAAAAAAGCTTTATATTTTATATTCATTATTTTAATTATTTTATAGCAAAAGCTTTATATTTTATATTCATTATTTTAATTATTTTATAGCAAAATATTACCATAATTGGATATATATAAAAATGTCAATTGCATATTTTTAGAGTGATATTTATGAAACCGTAGTCTAGGAATCAATAATCTGTCTTATATGGGCTTCAATTGATGGCTGGGTCATGCCTTTGGGCATTTGTCTCTTGAAACCAAGAGTTGCTACTACGTCGTTTTGCTTGTAAGTAGAACACCTCTGAAATCCACCGAGTGTCGTGGGAAACCCTAAATGCTCTACTCTTTCCAACCAGACCTAAACTGGCTTGCTATGGCGATGGTGGATCCTCCAGATTGCTGCAGCCGGACGAGAAAGAAGGTTTTAACTTTGAACTTCTTATCGTTTATGCTGTCAATTTATAAATTTGGTATAAATTTTTGATCTGTTTCCTCTTTTGGCTTTGGGTGTACTGCTTTTTGTAGCTTACAGGGGAGGTTGTTCTTGTTCACAGAGGTCACTGTAGTTTCACCACCAAGCCAAAAATTGCGGAAGCAGGCGAAATCGCAGTGGAGAGCCTCCTCTCGAGAAATGAATTCGTTCGAAAAGGTCAATCCAGGCATCAATCCACGTTTCTTTAGCCAGAAAATGGCACAAAACGAACCGGAGAATGAGTAAGACTCTCAAAAGTGCTATGGAACTCTCAATTGTTGCATTGCATATGTTCATTGTTACTAACTAGAGGACAATATCATCTTCTTCTGATGCATCTTTATTTACTAATCCCATGCTTCACTTTCTTTGCAGATGTACTCACCAAAACGAGAAGGACAAGGTAATCTATTCCAGATGTTGATGGCATTTATCATAGACATGTGTGGTTTGATGACTACAATTATTTGGGTTTTTTCCTTACAATGGCTTGTCTTGCAGAACTTTTCAACAATTTGGGTCTACCAAGCCCACAATTTCTTTGCAGATGTACTCACCAAAACGTTCAGTCGTTGATGTTGCAGAGGTTTCCCTCTGGCTTATGGCCGCTGTCACTATTCTTTCGCTTCCTATTGGTCATGATGGACTGCAAGAGAAGCAGCTATCGAGCAGGACAAGTTACTGAAGGTAATCTATTCCAGATGTTGATGTCATTTATCATAGACATGTGTGGTTTGATGACTACAATTATTTGGGTTTTCTCGTTTCAATGGCTTGTCTCGTATGCAGAATTTGTTTTGAAGATATAGGCATTCCTTGTGTAGATGCTGGTGAGAGGCTAAAAGGATTTTCCAATAATACAAGACTTGTGTTAGGAGGACAAGTTGCTGAAGGTAATCTTCTGCATTTTTCTTATAAGGATGTTGTGACTTTTCAAAGTGTCAAAATTTATCAATATCTGTAGATAGACTGCACCAGTCCTACTGGTGTTGGTGTTGTGAACATAACCACCACACTGCCGCCCCCTTTAACTGTATCCCATACATGTTTTTTTCTCTTATAACAATATTTTTAAATATCACATTTATTTAGATATATTTTGTTAATATATCTTTTATTTTGTTTAAAGATCTCTTTTTCTAGAGATATTTCAGGAGCTGATAGATTTTCGAAGATAATGATGAATTTTAAAATTAACGGCTAACTAACAACTTACCCCATATTTCTCCATTTTGAAAATAAATAGCTCCAATAAGATCACTATTATGGCTAAACCTCAATCAAGAATCCACTCCCATCAATTTACAGCACCACCAGTTCTTGAATCTTTAATACCACATTTAGCCACCAATACCAGAAGCCGATTTGTTATTAGAGGATGGAAAATAAGGGTTCTAAATCTCGCAAACCATACCCCACACCCAAAGCCAGAGAAATCTGGACTCCTGAAGAAAGGGATAAGTTTCTTGAAGTTATACGGAAGTATGTATAATACTTTCAATCTAATATTTCTAATACTTTCAATCTGGACTCCTTAAACATGTCTAATTTCTTCAGAAAACGTGTCTGTTTCTTTATTTGTAGGTTTATTTGTTTTACTTTGTATATTAGGTTTTCATGTTCTCTTAACCGATTCTCAATTTACATTTTTGTTTTAGACACGGCCGCAATTGGAAGATACTTAAGGAATGTTTCGGCCACTCCAGAACCATTGCACAGGTAGTGAGGGAGTTTTAATTATAATTTTATTTGAATATTTTGTACTGTTTTTGTTAGCAAACTGTTGACTTAGACAGGTCGTAAGGGGTAACTTTTCCATTGTAATTGTATTTTTTTTGAATATTTTGTACTATTATATTCTGTATCCGTATTGATTCAATTATTTGTGTCAACAGTTAAGGAGTTATGAACAGAAACTTAGGAAGAAAGGAGTTCTTTTACCTCCTCCTCGACATAAAGCTCCTCATCAAACTATAGCACCTAATCATGTTGCACTTCCAAGTATAAAAGATGAATTATATCAACCGTTCTCTCGCATACCGGTACACACAAACAGACTGGATTCTTCTTTAATACTTGGAAGCACGATGGATATTCCATCGCTGGATTATTCATTGTTGGACTCTCCACCGCAACTGGATCTTTCATTGAAGTTGGATTCCCCACCGGATCTGGATTCTCCACCGGAGCCAGATTCTCCACCATTGCGGGATCTTCCATCGGTGCCTGGAGACCCCGACCTCTACCCCGGTTTGGTTGCACCTAATCTGACACCGGAGCCGGATTGTCTATCGTTGCCGGATTTTCCACCGGAGCAATATTTTCCATCAATGACAGATTTTCCACCGGAGCTGGATTTTCCATCGTTGATAGACTCTCCACCAGAGCTGGATCTTTCACTGGAGCTGGATCTTCCATCGGTGTTTGAAGACCCGACCCAACAAATATAAGTACATTTAGGCCCAACAAATAGAAAAAGAGTAGTTCGGTTGATTATCTGATCTGTTATCCCTTTGTTAGTTGTTAAGGGTATTTATTCAATGTTGCATTTTGTCAAGTTTTGTTCAGTTTTTTATGAGCAACTTTTGTCAAGTTGTAATTTTTATTCATGATATATATATATATATAATATAGTATTTAGTAAATTACACATTTGTTTTAAGTTTATATGTAACAAATTAACAATATTCCGTGAGTAATATTTATAAAACTGGTTCCCCGCTTAGATTAGCTATCTATCAAAAGTATAGACGAGTAATATTATGGTATTAATATTATCAATTTCTGAATCTATTTGATATTTAGAATTTAAAATTTTAAACTTACCATTTATAAAATCTAAATATCGAACCTCCTATCCATAATATATCTTACTGTAAATCCTTATTTTGTGTCAAAATATAAGATTCACTTTGTGATAACATTGCAACTTTATCGCTAACAAAGCCATCAACATACAATATATTGCTGAAGACTAATTTTGTAACTGATTTGCAAAATAGCCAAAAGTTTGAAGGTGATTTATATTACATACAGAACAAAGAACAAGGAATCCTTGCGTTGCAAGATTACAGACCAGAAAGGCGAACACTATAACTGAGTAGTATCATGTTTTGTTTTTCTTGTCATGAACTATAGAAATTATATCAATGTCGAGCAAGCCATTCTTGAATTGCGGAACGGAGAGCATTATTTGGGATCATATTGAAATGAGCAAACCTCAGATTTGTAATCGGTGAAGTGTCACGAATTTCTAGCCATTTCAATAAATTTTCTCTATCGTAAGTATTACCATCGGCGGCAACATGTGGATCAATCATTATGTCCTGCAATAACAGGAGGAGGTATATAAGTCATCAAACAATGACAAGCCAAACATAGCTAAGGATTGTTTGGAGAAGAAACAGATAAAAAACACTTTCGTATAAAAGAATCATTAGTTAGACCCTTCAGAGGATGTCTTACCAATTGAACGAATCAGCTCGAGGCCGATTTTAACAATTAAGACACGACAAGTTTGTCCTGAAATAGTAAAAGTTACTTACGTGCATAATCGGGCAAGTAAAGTAGTCTGGAGGCTCAGATGAGGATGGCGAAGCCTCTGATCTCAGTTTCTTTAAAAGGTTAGAATTCTGTTTTTTCAGTTCATCTACTTCTTTTTTGTAGTCGTCCGATGATTCTTGACACTGCTTAGCAATCTTATATGCTTCTTCAACCGTATTATCGGCTATTTCAACCTTCAGTCGTGCTTCGTCTCTCTCATTTTTTGTCTTTTCGAGTTTAACTTTTACTTTAGCCAGTGCTTTCTCCGTTTCCTTTCTCAATCTGTACTCATTTTGGCACATTTCCTCTTCTTCTACAGACTTCGCGACCACTTCATCTCTCTCTTGTTTTGTTTTCGCATATTCTTCAATTTCTTTAAACAGTTTTTCTTCAGTTGCTCTTCTGCGTCGTAACTCTTCATTGTACTTTCTTTCAGCTCTACCCTGTAGTGGCAAAATCAACCTTTCACTCACGATGTCAAGATAAACAGTATAATCACACTATGTATTTGATGATCCAAATGTACAAGTGCATGACTAAAATGAGATACTCGTAGAATAAGAGTTAAAAACCATTTCTAAAGACATGAATTTTATATCCAAAAACTACATTCAAGCAAATAATTTTAAGATTTGAGTATTTGATAGTGATTAATCCGGTCAATGCTATATTTAAGTCTTACAAAAGAAATTGATACTTACAGATGATTGTCTAGATTCAGAGTCGATAGAACTTTCTTGCACCAATGATGTATCTGTTGCATCACCACGGTCGAATTCACCATCCCTGTATAAAATATATACAACATTGAGAGTATGTTTGTATTGCCATGTTTTTAATGATCACAACAAACAGGTGCCTATAGCTCAAAAATGAAAAGAAGAAGAGAACCTTACCCTCTAAGGATGCGCTTTCCACCGCAGGTGTACCATATATGACAAGAATGAGGAGCATGATGACGAACATACTTTGCCTTGTTCGACTTGAGGTCAACCATGTTTCTGCTACCACAAAACTCTATTTCAATCATCACAGCCGCAAATTGTAAATAATTTCAAATCAAATCTAAAAATTCAAATGAAAATTTTGATTTAAAAGAGGACTCGAATGGTGGCTAGTCCTCTAATTCAAAACGTTACCCACTAGATTTCGTCTAACACGACTAGTCGGATTAGCCTTGTTTGAACTTAAGAGACGAAATTCTCAAAACCCCCTATATACTCGATGCTTTAAAAAAACAATTTAACATCTACAAAAATCAGAAATATCTTATTAGGACCAAACATAAACCATATTCGTACTCTGAAAAGCGCTTGTCTGATGCTGCTCCCATAACAAGCCTCTCGATACCGTGTTCGTATATAAATGCCACAAGGCCTTCCCCAATATCATCCATCTCGATTAAAAGCTTCTCCGCATTCACCTATACAATAAAGAATCAAATGATATCTTATGTAAATGTTTTATATACCAACATTACAAAACTTCAACCCTCATCAAACCAATTACACACCATATCAACCCAGCAACAATCACATGAAAAACCAATTCAAAACAAGAAATTAGCATACATACCCCTACTTGGTGACAAATGTCAACATACTTATCCAAAATATTATTCATGATTCTTTTCTCAATTTCCTTAATTGTGATTTGATCATGAAATTCGATCCCACCAACTGAGACATCACCACCAGCTGCCAAAACAAATGAACAAAAAATCAATATGTATACATACAAATATTATTTTTTATTTGGAATTTGGACTTACTTATAGAGATGATTATCTTTTGTGGCTGATGAACATGAAGTATACAAACATTTTCAGGCTCAAGATTCTGTAATGCCCAGATTAAGTTCAATTTGCCTTCTTCGAAATGTTTACCCAAAGCAACATATAGGGTATCATCGAATCCGTAATCATTAGCTTCTTCCATTGACTCTCTTTTGTTTTGTTTTTCGATTTGAACAAACAGAGGAGTCAGATTGGATTTATATATAGAGGTATTTGTGAAAGACTTGTACTTTGAAGGCGTTGATGTTTGTACAATTTAAGACTAACTGGTTACTCTCTTAAAGAAGGTGTTTTGAGTAGAGGTGTCTAATGGTTCAGGAACCATGGTTTAGAGCTGACAACCTGCTTAAGAACTGGCGGTCTACCTGCGAAACTGGCCCATTAGGACTGCAACCCGCCGAGACCGCAACCCGCCGAGACCGCAACCCGCCGAGACCGCATAAGGAGCAACCCGCCGAGACCGCAACCCGCCGAGACCGCAACCCGCCGAGACCGCAACCCGCCGAGACCGCAACCCGCCGAGACCGCGAAACCACGGTTTATTTGTAAAAAACCGGTGGTTTATTGGTAAATATTATGCTGATTTTATTTATTTTATATCCAAAATGTTATATTTAAAAAATATTGAGATTGAATATTATTATAGAATTATTATTACATTTTTGTTAATATTAATTTGTTTTGGTTATTAATATTTTAAGTGTTGTAATTATTATATAGTCTAAAATTTTAAATATTACTTATGTTATTATCATATTTTGAATATTATTATTATTATGTTTTTATATCTAATACAAAGCAAAACTATATCTTATCATGTTAAAATATTACAAATTCTACGGTTATAATTTTAATATTACATTTTGATTACTATTGTGATTTGGTTTTAAATTTTACAAGTGTTTGATATTATTTTTTAAACCAAAATTAGATCTTATGAAGTTATAAGTATTTCATAATACATTTGTTGTTGTTATAATAAAAGGTAAAGTCATTTTTGGATAATACATTTGTTGTTGTTATAATAAAATATAAGTCATTTTATGCAATAAAATACTAATAATAAAATCACAATTTAGACTAATAACAAGATATAACAACTAAATTTAGACTAATAACAAGATAGAACAACTAAATTTAGACTAATAACAACTAAGAAACAATTTGCGGAAAAACAAAAATCAAACAATTTCGAAAGTAGGAGTAGAATAAGTAAAATAACTAATTGTAGTTTTCTAGAACTTATCGAACAAATAGATAGATTTAGAGAGAAGTAGAGAGTTGTTTGAGAGGTGTGAGTATTGGTGTTGGGGTCTCCTCTACTTATAGGGGAGACCCAAAAAAAAAAAAACCGAAAAAAAAAAAAAAAAAAAATCGCCCGGACCATCCGGATGGGCGTCCGGATGGTCCGGACACATGATCCGGGGCATCCGGACAGTTTCGCCCGGACGCCCGGACAGACAATTCGGACCATCCGGACGCCCATCCGGATGGTCCGATTGGAACCGGGGCATCCGGACGATCGTCCGGATGCCCCGGTTCAACCAACGGCTAGTTGGTTTGAACTAGCCGTTGGATAAACCGGGGCATCCGGACGATCATCCGGATGCCCCGGTTCAACCAACGGCTAGTTCAAACGAACTAGCCGTTGGCAACGGCCAAAAGCGGACCATCCGCACGCGTGGCCGGATGGTCCGCTTGATGACGTCATGCTGACGTCATCAAACGGCTAGTAGAAAAAAAAAAAAAAAAAACACAAAATTACCCTATAAATACACCCTACATCCTCCTATATTTTTCACTACAAATCTCTCCCTCTCCACTACAAATCTATCCCCTCTCTCTACTACACTTCTCTAAATTTTTTTTATATTTTTCAAACTCTATTTAAATTACAAGTAATTTATGTTTATGCATATAAACTTCTAATATTGAATAGTTCGAAAATACAATAAACTATATAATTCATCTAACCATAAACACTTCAAGCTTGAAAGAATCTAAAGAATCACCTAATAATTTAAAATTTTAATACAATTATATGTCTAATAGGTATATATTATTTAATAGTAATATATTATTCAAACGTATCAAAATCAAATTACAATTATTTTTTTAAAATATAATTGATGATTATAAAATTTCGATTAAAATGATAACATATTTAAATTAAAATACATGAAATAGAATAATTAACTCAATTATTGAAATTAGATTCAATTAACACTTACAAATTAATTTTAAATAACATTATAATATATTCTGATAAACGGTTCTTAAATGGTTAAATGGTTTGGCTGATGGTTTGAACTGGTAAACGGCTCTTAAATGGTTCGTCTGGTGGTTTGAACTGGCGGTTTAACTGTGAAACTGGCCCATTACGACTGCAACCCGCCGAGACCGCAACCCGCCGAGACCGCATAAGGAGCAACCCGCCGAGACCGCAACCCGCCGAGACCGCAACCCGCCGAGACCGCAACCCGCCGAGACCGCAACCCGCCGAGACCGCAACCCGCCGAGACCGCAACCCGCCGAGACTGCAACCCGTGGTTCAGACTTAAACGGTGCGGGTTGGTGCTGGTTCAAACCGTTTGACACCTCTAGTTTTGAGTATCGAGTGCCGACCAAGAAGCCAGAAAAGGACGGACATAGTAGAGACTAGAGACAGACAGAGATAGTTAAAACAGGCCCACCACTAGCAGCGTGCCACACGTGCGCAGGCTAATATGGAAACGTGACGCGTGGACAATAATTGGAAAGTATAAAAATCATGGAAATTTCTATTAATAATAAAATACGAATAGGTACTACTACCATTGACCGTATAAAATATAGTATGGATGATTAGGATTTATTGATACAATTAATACTATATAATTGGTTGATTGAATAAGATTGGAATTTTAGATTTTGGATGTTCTATAGATCGGTTAAATTGGTTAAATTGGTTTCCGGGTTTTTGGTTTTTTTTATTCCATTTTTTTTTGGCAAAACAAAACTTTATTGATGTTAAAAGATATTACAGCGTTTAGGTTTTACAAATATTACAGTGACTTGTACCTAAAGCTATTGAAAAATGATAAATCAGCATTAAGCTTTTGAACATTGAAACCATTGAATGGATCTTCAACATCCTTTTGATTATTTGATCTTTAATATGAATGTTGAAATTTCCCATCCAGCTCTATACTCTCTCTTCTTGATCTTCAATCCACCACTTCTTGGAACATTGATACATCAGAATCATACAGCCCGAATCTCCATGTTATGTTCCTGCAAAAAGACAACAAACACAATAATCAGGTAGAAACGTGCACGAAGGGTTAGTATATTAATCAAAGAATCTAAAGTAGCCCAAATTCATGCTTTCTAACAGAAGAATAGCATTTAGCTGACGTGGGCAATTCAAACCATTGAAAACACAATTCTGATTTTTTTCCAAAACGTACTTAACTAACCAATCCACAACAACATTTTCTTCTCTAAAAACATGTTTTAAAGTCATTTTAGATGAAAACAATTTTCTGCAGCATGATAAAACTTTAGACAAAAACCAGGGAAACTTATTATAACCAAGCATATTGAACAATTGCAAACAATCATTTTCAATATCAACATGAAACAAATTGTTCCTAAAACTGTATTGTAAACCATATAATAAGGCTAATGATTCTGCAACAATAGGTGAATTCTTCCCTATCAAGAAACCTTGACCCACAACTAACTCACCACTATGGTTCCTAAGAATGAAGCCACTGCTAGATTCTCCATTAAATAATGAAGAACCATCACAATTAAGCTTGAGCCTATTGAGGACAGGGGGATGCCAACTGATGTATAAACTAGTTTTACTATCTAAATTGTGATTATGACAATCAAATTCTTTAGCTAAGTTCAAATCATATCTCCAATGCTTTCTTTTTAATAAAGATGATCTATCTAGACACAACAGAATATATTTAACTTGTTTAGCTATTGTTATATCAGAACAAAATCTACCTTCATGTTTCAACTTATTTCTGGCCATCCAAATGGACCAAACAATCAAGGATGGGATAATGGTTCTAATATGTATTCTAGAATGAGCCGAAGAAAACCATCTATTAACTATATGATTAACTGACATATGACTTCCAACTAAGACTCTGAAAGTATTAGAAAAATAGGACCAGACCTTCCATATCATTGGACAGCAGACAAACAAATGATTAAGGGATTCATAATCAGCACAGAATTGACATTTAGACGCTAAACGTATACCTCTATGCTGAATATTAGAGTCAACAGGGATAAGATTGTTTAAAACTCTCCAAAGTGTAATAGAACACTTTGAGGGAGTAATATTATTCCAAATTTTACTTTTAAATACAGACTGAACATGCTTAAATCTTGTTTTGTCTATGGTTTGTTTAAGGTTAAAATTTCCATCTGGAGAGAGTCTCCAGATAATCACATCATCATTATTTTGATTAAAACTAATGTGAGCAATTTTGTTAACAACTAAATCACTATTGACATCATCCATAAGTTTAGCCATGTCCCAAGAGTTGTTAAGCCAATATTCATTAACCTTGGTAAAGTTATACCAATTGTTAGATTCAGAATAGTTCAATTGGAAAATTGGATTCTTATCAAACCATCTATCTAAAAAGAAGTCTACATTCCCCTTCCCTATTTCCCAATGTATATGTTCCTCTGCTTTTATCCTAACTTTTAACATCCTTCTCCATATAGGAGAATCAGATTGTTTAGATACAACTTGTAAAGGATGAAGATTAGAACAATACTTATTATATAGCAAATTAGCCCATAGAGTTTTATTAGACCTAAAATTATACCATAATTTGAAAGATAAAGCTTCTTGAACTATAGAAAGATCTCTTAGGTTCAGACCATTTTCATTAAAAGGTTTACATAGACTTAGCCAATCTTTCCAAATAATTGTTTTATTGTTTTGTGAATGACCCCATAAGAACTTATTAAGAAGTTTATGAATCCTATTAATAATAGATTTAGGAATAACAATACACTGCATATAGTATAAAGGGTAAGCTAACAGAACAGATTTGATTAAAATCAATCTCCCTCCAAAAGATAAAGATTTAGAACTCCAAAGCTCTATACTCAATCTGATCTTATTCATTATTCCATCATAATATGAAGTCTTATTCTTAAGAAAGATTGGAACTCCTAAGTGTTTAAAAGTCTGAAAACTATGATTGAATCCAAATAGAAGTTCTAAAGATCTAATTCTAGGTCTGGAAAATATTGATGGCACCACAAAAGATGTTTTCTGAAAATTTATTTGCTGTCCTGATAATGTTTGATAAGTTAACAAGAAACTTCCTATCTTTTTAAGATTTCTTACAGAACCATTCAAAAACAATAGCACATCATCAGCAAATGCCAAACAGTTAATAGTAATTGAGCTTCTAGTTCTGTAAATTTGGGAGGGATCTAAGGCTATACAATTATTCACACCTCTAATAAGAAATTCTTCAGCTAAAATAAAAAGAGAGGGGGATAGAGGATCCCCCTGCCTAATGCCATTAGAAGACTTAAAATAACCATAAGCTACACCATTAATAATAACAGAATACTGAATGTGTTCTATGCTCTTTTTAACTAAGTTAATGACCTGAAAACTAAAACCAAAGGATCTCAAAACTTGGTAAATGAACTTAAAATTAAGTCTATCAAAAGCTTTCTTCATATCCAAATTTATAATAATGTTACTGCCCCTCTGCTTTTTGTTTAAATCATTAACCAACTCTTGAGTAATCAGAATGTTTTCTTGTATGGTTCTATTTGGAACATAAGCTCCTTGCTCTCTAGAGATTAGCCTAGGCAATAGTATACTTAGTCTATTATTAATAAGCTTGGATATAATTTTGTTAAAAACATAGCATAGACTAATTGGTCTGAACTCAGACCAAGACTTAGCATTTAGTTTCTTTGGTATTAAACAAATGGATGTAGCAAACATCCCTTGAGGGAAACTATCTTTATCAAAATAATCAGCTATGGCATTAACTAGATCCTCCTTTATTATAGACCAACATTCAATATAAAATCTGGAGTTGAAACCATCAACTCTAGAGACACTAGCACTGTTTAATCCTCTAATAACCCTATGAACCTCATCTAAAGTAGGCTTGGCTAATAGTGATAGATTATCAAGATCACTAACAAGATTTGGGATAATATCAATAGGAAAGTCAGGAATAGGATCATCTGATACATCATTTATATTGAGAAGCTCCGAAAAGTAGATTACAGCTGACTCTCCTATAAGCTTATGATCATCTAACCTTTCATTATTAACTATAATTTCATCTATCCTATTTCTAGACCTCTTCTTTTTAACATAATTGTGAAAGGTCTTAGTGTTTTTATCCCCATCTTTCAACCATTTAGAAGCAGATTTTTGTCACCAGAAAGTTTCTTCCATAGCTAATAAAACCAAATGCTTAAACTTAAGTTCAGAAAGTTTTCTATTGTGTTCTACAGAGTAAGACACCTCTAATAGACTCTCCAAAATACTAATTTCCTCTTCAGTTTTTTCAATACAATCAAAAATGTTGCCAAAAATGTCTTTATTCCAAATTTTTAAATGAGTTTTAAGCCTTTTCAACTTAAACCAGAAAGAGTGAATGGAATTGCAATGAATAGGTAGGTCTAAAAAATACAACCAATTCTTTTCAACTGTAACTAAGAAGTTAGGATGGCTAAACCACATATTCTGAAACCTAAAAGGAGGTTTAAAGACAGACAACACAGAAGAGACAGAAATTAATAAGGGAGAGTGATCTAACCCAGTTCTGGTCAGATGCCTCACCCTTGTAACATTAAATTTTTCCCTCCACTTATCATTATGTAATACTCTATCTAATCTTTTCCATTTATGACTATTAGTACATGTAAAATTAGTACCTGAGAATCCAGGATCCTCAAGACAACAATCAAAAATCATATTGTTAAAATCCTCCATAGAATTCATACACAATGTAACACAGTTTATTTGTTCACTAGCATTGGAGATAGTGTTAAAATCTCCAACCAGTAGCCAAGGTTCAGTTGAAATATTATTTGAGATATCTCTCAATTGGTTCCACAGGGATATTCTTAAAAGTCTATTGCATTTTGCATATACTATGGTAACCAGAAACTCATCCACAGAGTCAGAATGGTTTACCATAGTATGGAAAAATTGGTCAGAATCTAAAATAATGTTGATCTTATAAGAATTTTTCCAAAATAACCAAATTTTGTTATTTTTATTACCAAATTATGGATTAAATCCTAACTTAGTAGAAGTTTTCTCTAATTTTTCATTAGACAACATAGGTTCCTGAATAACTATTAGATCAATTGAAAACTTTTTAATTAAACTCTTAATTCTTCTAATTGTGTTTATATTACCAACTCCTCTGGCATTCCAATTCAAAAAAGAGACTGTCATTTCTTAATTATTTTAGAGGATCTAACAGATCCTTTGAAGGCTAGTGGTTTATTAATTAAGTTGTTTTTAAGACCTCTAATTTTAACTTTGGAAGATTTCTTATTACTTATCCTATCAGGCCTATCTATAAGTCTATTCATAGGAGAGGTATGGAGACTTAAATTAAGTCTATCAGGCATATCACTAAGTATATCAGGCATATCAGGCATATCACTAGATATATCACACAATCCCTTATCAGACATATTATCCTCATTCAGTATATTAAAAGTATTGTTAAGGTTTATAGACTGCAAAGCCTCAATCACATCACTATCATTTAAAACAGGAGAGTTTAAATTTTGATTAAAAACTAAACAATTATCATCTGTCTTTATAGGCAAAGGATTATTAATGTTTATATCAGCATCTTTATTAATTAATTTCTAATTATCATTCACATGCTCACTAATATCATTATTATTGGGAACTATCACTGATTTAAGCTTAGGAATCCATTTCTCCTTAATTTTTTTAGCATTAACTTGCAAATTTAATTGTTTTTTATGGCTTAATTCATCAACTTTACAACAAGATTCACTATAACCTAAATGTCTACACTTCCTAAAGTAAGTAGGTATGTCATTATAAATGACATCCTGCCAGTAATCGTCTCGATCCCCAAAGCTTATCCAAAGTCTTTGGGGAAGAAGACTTGAGGTATCAATAACAGTCCAAGCCTTACAAATGTTATAACTAGCCCTATTTTTATAAGGTATCCATGTTTCCAAAGGAAAACCAATTGCCTTAGCTAAATGTTCTATGGTATCAGTGTTATACATATGTTCAGGAATTCTGGGAAAAGAAATCCAAACAAGAGTCAAAGGAGACTCCCGTTTGGGGTTAAAATCAGTAGTCCACCTAAGAATTCTAAACGTAAACTGACCCACAGTCCTAACAGTTCGCTTCTAAAAAGATTTAACATCCACTAATTCATCAAATTCAACAAACACATGCCTATAATCCCACTTAAACACACTGTAATTACCTAAGAATCTAAAAGAATCTAAATAAACCCTAAAATCAGACAATGCAGGGGTACTAAAAGAGAATTTAGCAATTAACGTGAATTTAGAGAGGAAAGAAAGAGAGATCTTATCTGGTTCGTCAAATTTGACGAAAGTGTATCCATCTTCCACTCCTGTTGAGACCTTTGCATGCACGAAAGAGCGATCTTTCCTTGCTATTCCATCTGGAAAAGTCCTTCCCGAGTTCTTCTTCAGCACCTTAGCGAACGTCAGTCTTGATTCTGGCTTCTGTCCCTTGGAATCATCCCGGATTTGATTTTGATTCGAAATTTTGCCTTTAAAAATAGGGTTTTCAAAGAACTTCTCTCGAGCAACAGGAAATTGCAAGATTGAAGTCGATTGAAGCCTATCGACAGGAAGGATTGGGAACTGGGTTTGATTTTGTAGATCTGGAAGTGGCAGGGTGGATTTGGGTAAGGGCGATTTTTAGAGCTCTTCGAGAGGAAGAGACTGGTGTGGCGACCGCATAGATAGAGAAAAGAGAGAGTAAACAAGGGATAAGAGAAAGAGAACGCCCCGATTAGGGTTAAGAGAGACTAGGCCTAGAAATCAAGAAGCCCATGTCGATTCTTGGAGCGTTTCTTGGGCCGCATCCTCTGTTTTCGTGTTTTCAGTTTAATTTATTCTATTTAAATTTAATAGATTTATATAATCATTCGGATAGAATTTTGAATAATCTGAATAGTTTATCTTTTGAATTTCATTGTACGTTGTCCCGAATTGGCAATTCAATTCAGTTTAGTTTTTGAAATCTTTTAGAATTGTAGCAAACCACTAAGCTTTTTTTTTTCCAGATATTCAATCTTAACTTGCATGTTTTCCTTGATATGTATGTTAAGCATGTTTAGATTGCGCGTTTAAGATGGCATGTGTAGTTTTTTTTCCACGTTTGGGTGTAATGTTATGTGTTTAGAGGTGTACAATTATGTTCCCCAACTATATATACACATTGATAATCATTTAGTGATCATGAATGTACGAGTTTCAGGATGAGACATGATTATTCATTATCGCTGGGCACTTGGACTATGGGACATACATGGTGATGTTCAGCATGCCCATATATTATTTATTCAGATATGAAATTTTGAATGGCATTCATCTCATTTCAGATATCTGAGCACTTTACGGGATATTTCACATTTCATAAATATTTCGGATGTTAACTACGCAACGATGTAACAATGCGTAAATGTATATTCAATCAATTAGAAGTTTTAGTTGCAATTGAGTGACTGGTTTTATTAGGCGAGTCACGTAGGAAATATGTTTGAGGTCTCATAGCTTAAGGAACGAGTGATATGTGTGTAGACCAACCTTAACAAAATGATTCCATATATTTTTCCTGATGGTGAGGACCCATTGCATGACGCAGTTATTGCGTTTACACACACCATACTCATGCAATAATGATTTGTAGTGTTGAATGGTTCATTTACAGTACTATGAAATAGTCAAGTTCAACCCCAACGGAAGGCTTTGCGTTTTTCAAATATGATCCTGAACCAACACTGACTTCTTTAAAGTATTATCTCTAAAAGGTGATGTATAGCGTGTTATACCATTGTCAAAAATCCTTTTTATTTGATGTGGTTATTTATCTCCACATACATTTTTGAGCATCCCTTTATTATTATACGTAAACTCTTTTTGGTGAACCAGTTGCAGTGACACATATAATGTAAGTTCAAGCATAACCTTTTCGGTCGCGACTCAGATTCTTAGTGTCGCCATCATAAGAAAGGTTAGAGTCGCGACATGTTTCTCTGTCACAAGGTCTTCATTAGTACGTGGCCTCTCCGACAGAACCTCTTTCTTCATGGACCTGCGTAAGAGTCTCCCAAATCAGAGCCCTTTTAGTCTAACCTGATGATTTGGTTGCGAATTTTTTATTTATTTTACGGATAAAAATCAAAGATTCAAGGATTTTATTAGTTTAACAAAGCGGAAATGATAAAGGAGTGTATAAGAGCCCTTTTATGCATTTTGATATGAGAAAAGTATGCATCTCGATCGACTATGCACACACGAATATGAAGGTTCATAAATTAAGAAACGATGCTACGGTGGGGGTATTAAGAAAAGACACACATATTATGCACGTGCGTGAATTCCTCAATGAGATTTATATCATTTACACGTAAGTTTTTCCGTTTCCCTAAATTTACTCATCACGGTCGATCCTTTTTAGCTTCATACTTGAGACTGTGACTCCCTTCCGATAATTTATACAAGCTGGGGAAAAATGAAGGTAGTGATTTTGTCTCGATAACACGTATGGGTTCAAGCATAATAAATGTCATGATTCTCTCCTGATAATGCCTACAATTTGGGCAGCATGAGGGAAATGATTCTCTCCAAAAGAGACCTTCTAACTTAGGTATATTTAGGGTTATGACTCTTTTCTAACATTGCAAACGAGCTTAGGTAACACATAGATTTTGACTCTTCATATATTCTGTTGTGCAGGTTTTACAGATACACATGATCTCGCTCCCTCATAAGGTATTCTCATATGTTTGGGGAAGTACAGAGAGTCACATTCTTCCCGACCCCCTCTATCGGATCCAACATCTTGTATATCACTAATATGACATTTTTTATTCATTGGTAATTATCGGATAATAGCACTCCTGATGTATTTACCTTGAATTACTAGGGGGCTACCTGTTTAGGTATCATTAATAACATATAAAAAAGTCTTTTTGATACAGAAAAATATACCTAGAACTTTAGCAGTTTGGTACATGCTAACTAACTATTTCCCTTTGGTAAATTGATATTTTTACCTCAAGGAAAGTTTTGATGATAAATATTTTTAATGAGGAAATAACATGGTCAGCACAAACCGAGATATTTAGAGAAAATAAAGTTTGGCTAGAGTAAATTATTCCCATCAGTGGGCGAGAACACCACGTAGTATGGAAATTGTTCAATTCAAAAGCTCTATAGGGTTAGAGAAAGTCACTAGCTACCATTACATCCTTCTTGGGTTATGGAGAGCCATAATGAGTCTGAGGTTTCAGTCGAGGTTGATGTACATCAGGATTTGGGAAATCTACTTGATCATATCTTTCAATAGGCACAGTTGGAAGAAGAGCATCGAGCTCATGCAAATAAAATAGAATGTATCCAATGTTTAGTTAAGAATATGAGGCCCAAGCTTTCAAAACTAAGGTATGAGTTTAGCTAATGAGGAATATTTGTTGGAGGTTCACAAAGCAGTATCAAAGTTGCATCACAGGTATCGGGAAGATCGACTTAATTGCTCATAGAAATAGGCACATGTTTTTTTACTATTGACGTTCTTTTGTTCATCTGATGGGAGCTTAATTGATCTTGATTGGGATATAGGTTCTCCAGAGTGAAACAAAACAAATATATAAACCATGCCTCGACCTTCCGAGAACTTGTTGTTCAAAAAATTGTTCGATTAAAAACTATAATATACACAAATCATACCTCGACCCTTATAAGAAAAACCTTTCTCATCTAACATCCTAATAGAAAGAAGGCTAAATTTAATATATGGTACATACCTTATATTGTTAATCACTCTTTGAAATCATATAAATAACTTAAGTCGAACCATTCCAGTCCCTATGATATCATATGATTTGTCATTTCCAAAAATGACCTTTCCACCATCAAACATATTAGGTTTTTAAAACTAATTCTTATTGGAATTCATATGGAACATCATACCTAATTCTAACATCCATTTATCGTTTTACCTGCACGAAGAAGAAGTCATTAACCCATCAGTGTAGTCACGGTCATCAGACGCCATTGCAATAACTCTGAATTCAGTTTTCTCATAGTTGTTGCCACTTCCCTTCTCTTGCTACTAATATGTTATTTCTTCTTACATACCCAACATATTACTTTTGAACCATTCGTAAGCCCATTTGACTTAGACCAAAAGTTTCATCTCCTCTTACAATCTCTTTTTACTGACATCCCCTTCACACTCAATTTGTGTTATACGCGATCACCGTTCAAAATATTATTCCTTTGAATATTTTTGGAGTTCAAGGTACTCCTTGAAGTGTCCTTACTTATTCGGCAGAGAACGTAAAATGATGATTGTTTGGTCATCTTTCTCCATCATTACACCAACTATATTCAAGTCATGTATGATTATGTTGTAATCATTTAGGTGCCTTCATATCTCTTTGCACTTTCTATAGACAATGTATAAAGTTATTTATTCAACAAATTATTTTCACAAATGACTTCTTCTTGTTAATATCCTCTAGTCGATTCTATATCTGTAATGTCGTAGGCTATTTAGATACCCCACGTAACACTTCATCTCCCAAGCTCAATATGAGGGAGCTATGAGCTTTCGATAGTACCACAACATCAATATGTGTAGATTTCTCGGAAAATAGCGGAAGCTAATCCCTTATTTAATATGTAAACTTTAACCTTAATTCTCTAAAGGTTAAAGTCATTCGATCCATTGAATATTTCTAGGTTAAGCTTTATGAAACTTATATTTTCGTGGCTTTGAGTTTTGAGGAGATATCTGTATCTCCAGCCTTCATATTTTCGACTGATCTACTTCTTATTATATCACTCAATGCTCACCGCGCCACTTGTTGAGAAATCTGATCGTCCATAGATAAACAAAAACCTTTTGTTCAATGGAAACAAAAAAAGAAAGCATAAAATAAATGAAAACACATAAGATAACATTTAATGTGGTTTGTATTGTAGAAATAACCCTACATCCAAGAGAAAAATATAACCTCGTTTACTAACAACGAGGTTACATAAAGACTCTCCAAACACAAAAGGTCCAATCAATCTTTGTTACAAATCTCTCACGGTTTATAGAAAAAAACATGATTTAAATAAGTCCATCTTCAATGTTTATTTTTTACCTCATTTATCTCTTTAAAAGATCAAAGCTTTATCTCACTAAAAAAATACAAACTCGTCTCACAAGTCAATCATCACTATTGTCACTGTCCTCATCCATCATAGTTTTATATGTTTTTTTTCTATTTATAGACTTAGAGAAAAACTTAACTCTTCAGCAACTCTCTAGATTAAATCTTATTAATCAACGACTCTAATAAAACCATAATCATAAAGTAGGGAACCTCATAAATATAAAATCCAATTAATATGAACCCAAATTTAATAAAAATCTTAATTAATAGTAAATCTCATTAATATGAAATCTAATTTTTATAGGAAGACCAAAATATGAGACCCAATTAAATAGTATAACCAATAATAGAAGAAGCAAAGTTCAATCAAGAACTTAACCCCTATACCTTTTGAAGAATAGTTTTATGGAGCATTTGGAAAATAGATTCGAACCGAGATATCGACAACAAGCATCGACATCATGTATAGACTTAGTCCATACACCATCAGTTTAGGTTTTCGGGCCAGTAGAAAACAACCAACATGTGTCGGCCAAAACCTTAGACTACATATCAATCTAACACATAATATAGGGTCAACTTAATTTTCTCAATACTCCAACCGATCAAATATATAATTACGAGCAACATGGTTATCGTTTTAACATATATTACACTTTTTATTTTTATGTTATGATCCTTGGACCAAAATATCTCTCATACCATCATTAAAAAACAATAGTATTGTACGGAAAAAATATCACATTAGTTGAATCATACTTATATATATATATATATTCTTAACAAGGTATCAATGTGTTTAATTTGCAGGGACGATGCCTTCCGTTGTATCTAGGCAGAATGTTAGCCCTAACTTTATTATAACTATATAAATATCTACATAAATTCATTTTAAGGTAAAGTACCGATTAAGACTCAAAAGCTAAACTATTATCAAATTACTACCCGTATTTTCACATATCTTTAAGAAAAATCCATTTAACTTTACCATTAACTATCTAAGACCCTACTATTTTTTAAAATATCCCAAATACCCTCTTATAAAATCTTTTTTTAAAATTTTTAAAAAGTCATATAATTGGAAGTGTAATTCAAAAAGAACATATGAAACTACCATTAATATTTTTTTAAGATGAACAAAACTAAATCTATTTATGATAATTTTTTTATTCTTTTTTACGCTAGACAACAGACGTACAAACGATATATAAGAGACACAAAGATGATAGATGAGAGACACAGATATGCGAGACCAATAAATAAGAGACGCAAAGACGAGAGACGAAATCATGCAAAACTTGGCCAACTATAAATGATGAGAGACAATATTATACGAAACCAAGCAAACTACAAATGATGAGATACCATATCATGCGAAACCAGGCTAACTATTAGGCATGGACATTTTCACCGGAACCGAAAGAACCGAACTGAACCAAACCGAAATAACCGAACTGAAGTGGATTAGGTTCTTTCATAATATCCAAATGGTTCCAATTTTAATTATCTACGGTTCTCGGCTCGGAACCGGAACCGAACCGCAGAATCGTGCATACCCGTTAAGAACCGAACACATGTATTAACCCTAAATTTAACATTATTTGAAAATATATGTCTCTTTTCAAAAGTTAGATTTCTCTAAATATGTTGTTTATCATTAACCTGTGATTATATTCTCTTTAATAAATGACAACATGGTTAATTTAAAGTGGCAACATATCTATAAACAATTACGGGTGTAGACAATATAACAAAATATCAACCTTTATATAATCTAATAAACTTAATATCATCTCTTATTTTTTTTATTACAAACATTCTTATTTAATATATTAGTTTTGGATCTCTCCTATATTTAGTATTTAGTTTTCTTACAATCTAACACAGTTTTATAGTTTTGATTTATAAAATGAGTTTTATATCTATTGATGTTGCAGAAAATTTAAAGTATCCAAAAATATTCCATTGGAACCGAATTAAATACCCATACCGAACCAAACCAAGAGGAACCGAACCGAACCGAATTTTATTTGGTTCTTAAATGGGTACCAGTTTTGAAGAACCGAAAGAAATGAGAACCAAGAGAACCAAACCGAACCGAACCGAATGCCCATGCCTACTAACTATATATGATAATAGACCACATCATGGAAACCAGGTAAACTACAAATAATGAGAGACCATAACATACAAAACCAGGCCAACTATAAATGATGATAGACCACATCATGCGAAACCATCTGAAATTACCATTAATTTCAAATTTTTAATTCGAACAAAACTATGGCATTTATGATATTTTTTTGGATGTTTTTTTATTTGTTTTACGAAAGACAAGAGACGTACACACAATACATGATAAACACAAATCCGATTGATGAGAGACGTAGAAACAATAAATGAGAAATGCATATACGATAGATGAGAGATATATAGCCAAGAGACCACAACATGTGAAACCGGGCCAACTATAAAATGTTGTTAGACCACATTATGTGAAACTAATGTTAACTAGGCGAATGATTTTTTTTAAATAAACAAATCATGAATAGATCTAGTTTTGTTCGTCTTAAACAGTCAAAACCAATGATATTTTTAGATTTTTTATAAGAACTGTTTAAAAATACAAAACTTTAAAATTTTAAATTTAAAAGAAAAAAAAGAGATGTGTAAATATAAAAGGATAGTTTAAGTACATAGTTTGTTAAATTTTTTGTGTCTTAATCACCAATTGGTTTGTAGAATGGTTATTATTAGTTACTCACCCTTAATTATAAATATTAGTTTAATTGTTTCATAAAATATTAAATTATTTTTTTTATTTTAAAAGCAATAATTTAAGTAGATAAGAATACTATTTTAAATTAACAACTATTAAATAGTCTAAATCATAAATAATTTTCGAATAAAAATTTCAAAAGCCGATTAAAATTAATAAATAATACGAAAGAATTACAAATTTAAATGACATAATATTATGTTAAAGATCAGTGGCGTAGCCAGGATTTATACCCTGTGGTGTCCTGGTTATTGTCCAAAAAACATTTCTTTTGCGGTGGAAGTTGTAAGCGGTGTTGTAATATATTTTTATTTTTCATCTACATAAAAGTTGTTTATTTGTTTAAGTGATTCTTACATATTATTTTTGTGAACATTTTGAAGTACTATTATAATATATAAAAATAGAAGTTGACTACTAGATATATTAATTAGGAACTCGAGAGGCTATATTGTTACGGTTTGATCGGGTTTTAGTTTGAGCTTTTTCAAAGTATACAAAGACTAATAGATTTATTGATTAGGACATGTATTGTTAGTGAACTCGAGAGCCTATGTTGTTACGGCTTTATCCGTAAAGCAAAATAAAAAATTATAATTTATGCAGGTCTATTTTGTTTCGAAATTGAACTCTGCAGCTTCCTATCTTAAGAAAAAATATACTTTAGTTTTTGAAGTTTGTAGTTAGAGTTTTTCTATGTTAACCGCTTGTTGATCAAATTTATATAAATTTATATTATTTTTTATTAAGATATTTATTTATAGTAAAATAATATAGATGTGTATTTTATATATAATAAATACTATATTAATATTATAATAATATTAATATGTTATTATATATATAATAATAAAATAAACAAAAGAACCCACAGCTAAGTATCGAACTCCAGGCCTGTGGGTTCCCTCAGGTGTATCTCTCCAACTAGACTAGAGCAGAAGGTAGAATTAAGACTACAAACATTTTATTTATTTGAGTTAGGTGGGTTCCTGGGACCCCACAGGACCCCACCTAGCTCCGGCTGTGTTAAAGATAGATATGTCAAAACTTTGGACAAACTATCTTTCAGTTTGATTATCAAAATTATGGAATATTTTGGTTTTGATCAAAAGTTCCTCAATCTAACTCTAAAAAGCATAGATTATACTAGCTATAGTATCATGGTCAATGGTGCGCACAGAGGATTCTTCAAATTAAATAAGGTTGTCGGGCAAGGGGATCTTTTCCCGCCTAACCTCTTCATCGTTGTAGATGAATTTCTGATAAGAGGTCTTAGAATACTATTTGATAACAAGAAGGAAATGAAATTTGAATCTAAGAGTTATATAAATATACCTTCGTTAGCATATGAAGACGATTTCCTAATCTTGGAAAACTCCTCAACTGCTAAAATTAAAGTCCTCACCCAATTCCTTTAAAAATATCAAGATTGCTCTGGTCAGACTATTAACAAAGACAAAAAAACATTACACTTCCACAAGAATGCCTTCTTTAAGAATTAAGCAACTGGAAAACCCGACTCGTTTTAACCACAGTCTGCTTCCACTTAAATACCTAGGAATTATAGTTAATACAAACAATAAAAGCAATAATTTTGATGATCTGGTTACAAAGATAAGATCAAGATTATGAAATGGGATTTTATCACCTTATCATTTACTCGTTGGCTTATGGTAATTCAGTTTTTCCTCTTATCAATCCCTAATTACCAGATTCATATTTTTTCTCTTCCCAATTTTATAAAACATAAAATTGAAGGTATGTTCAATCATTTTCTTTAGGGTTCCACGGAAGCTAAATTTTCTATCAGCTAGACTAGTTGGCCTCAGTTGTGTAAACCATATAAGGAAGGTGGCTTAAATCTTAGAAGACTTGAGGACCTTCAAACGACATATTTTTGCAAGCTATGGTTCAGCTTTAGAGCTCAAAATACTTTATGGTCTAAGTTCATTTCTTCAATCTACTGTCCTTCAACCCTCTTTACTATTAAAGAAGCTAAAACTAGAAGTTCCAAAATGTGGATGAGATTATTGAGTATTAGAAATATATCATAATTTTATATTTACTGGAAGATATTAGAGGGAAATATTAATTTTTGGACTGAAAAATGGTACTCATTTTCGTTCTTCAATCTAGCAATGAAGACAATTCATTGTATCTAGAAGAAAATTTAAAGATTTCTAGACAGTTGATCATTACAATTTTCATTATCTTAGGCATCTGGTGGTTCCCTCAGACATTAATTTTTTTAATAAAATCAAATTGAAACCTTCTGTCCAAGACTATGTCAAATCGTCCCTGTTCTAATATGGGCGACTTTAAAACAAGGGGTACATGGAACATGGTTAGAGTTAAAGGCAATATATCAAAAATATTTAAATGTATTTGGAATAACACTACTTCTTCCAAATGTTATTTCCTCCTTTGGAGAATTCTGAACAACTGGATCCCAGTTGATTGAATTCTCCAAAAGAGAAACTTCAACATGGTTTTAAAATGTTAGTGTTGTGACAATTCTTAAGCAATTCAACATCTATTTATCCAATGTAAGGTGACTTGGAGGTTTGGAAGTACTTCAGTGGACTATTTGGTATACTAATGACTAGAAATATGTCATTTCCTCACTTGATCATGAACTTATTTTGGTCAACTAAAAAAGAGGTCCACTTACAAAATATTCTACCTCATATCATAATTTAAGTTATATGGAACTCAAGGAACAATGCCAAGCATGATGATAGTCTTATACTCTAAATCCATAAATGATCAGATAAAATACATGATTTTAGGTATTGGCAATGAAAACCTGCTTAAGAGAAGTTATTGGGGTCATGATAGAAAAGTTGCTAATGATCTCGGGTGATTCTATCATTTAAACCTGCCAAGAATTTATCTATCACTCGAGTAGAAACTGACATTAGGAAATAGATTTAAATTAAATACTAATAAATCCTGTATATTATCTGGTAAAGCCAACGATAGAGGGTTAATCATAGATAATAGAGGGGATATCATATTTTTATATTGGAAGAATACACATCAAGAAATATCTTCTAATAGCTTAGTTCATGGCCTTACTTGACGATCTTATTAACATTAGGACAGATTCCAAGATGCTATCAGAAATGCTAGGTACTGGAAAATGTCCATGGTACTTGGATTCTATATTACATTGTTGCATGTCCCTAATCACTTCAGCTATGAACATGTACTACATCTATAGGGAACAGAACCAGACTCCAGATTGGCTGGCCAAATGGGCATTAAAACCAAAGAAATTGTTTACCTTACACAAAACCATATCCCTACCACCCTGAGAGCCATAACCAATCTGAAACGCCTTCACACAAGTTATCTTAGAATTGATGACTAATTTCCTTAACTAAAGTTAAAATTTAAAATACTTTGATAAAATACTCTTGTTCATCTCTTATTCTTAGTTCTATTACTCAATTCTGTATTTATTGCTTTTGCTAACAGTCTATTAACAAAATCAAGCGTAATTAACCTGTCTTTCTTTCTCACTATAGTTTGTTTCAGCTTTTGCAGGTCATATATTTTCTTTCAAATGGTTATCATACAGATTCATCAAGATGATGGAGATCGATCGATTTAAAAGATAAAAGTCCGGCTTAAAAAATCGAGAGAATTTTTTATCTATAGTTGAAATCGTAATGATCATTGCTGCTTCAATCCACTTATTGTTATTATTCATTTCCTCAAATTATTTACTTAAACTAATATTGAGGAACCATATTCGAGGAGTCATTATTTCAATGATGCAGAAAGTCACTAATCCGGAGGAAAAAATCAGTGATACTACAAGAAGATACCATTACTAAAAGACAAAAAGAGCAGCTAGCTTGACAGATTTTTTAAGAGGGATACTAATCTTCTTTATAAATCAAATGTAAAAAGTATACTAATTTATCATTTTCACTTATGAATCGTATTGTTATTTTTAATTTTTTTCGATTCAAATTGTTATTAGTATGCCCAAGAATACTAAAGGTCTTATGTAACCCAAATGTTGATTTAATACAAAAATCCTATAATATATGGTGTTTGATTAAAAAATAAATAAATAGTGATTAATTTTAAAATTATATATGAGTAACAATTTCTAAAATATTAAAACTAAAAATAATGTAAAATAATTAAAATTTGAATAAGAAGACATCAAATTAAATATATATATTTACGATTGTCTAATTTATCAATATCATGGCAATATTAAAAATATAAAAATCATATTAACAAATTTGTTAACAGTAACCAAGCATAACCCAACTAGTTATATTCCACACAACACAATACGATTTTGAAGAAGTTACAATAAATA
This sequence comes from Limnanthes douglasii subsp. nivea, assembly GCA_036936605.1. NCBI lineage: Eukaryota > Viridiplantae > Streptophyta > Magnoliopsida > Brassicales > Limnanthaceae > Limnanthes > Limnanthes douglasii. The sequence continues at coordinate 284,385,559 of JAUPFV010000005.1, read as the reverse complement.
CGGTACCTATTAAAAATATATAAAAAAATCTAGGGTATTTCTTCCAAACTTACTCAATTTTAAAATTAAAGTTTTGGACTCAATTAGAATTTTTTACATCTCTTAAAATATGAAGTAGATCAAAGGACTCTTATACCAATTATTATATTTAAGACACATAACCCTAAATATCACCAATTATTATATTTAAGACACATTGTAGGGTTTGTAAACCCTAAATATCACCAATTATTATATTTAAGACACATTGTAGGGTTTGTAAACCCTAAATATCACCAATTATTATATTTAAGACACATTGTAGGGTTTGTAAACCCTAAATATCGATTGATGACGGTTCCATCCCGTTTTAAGATAAACAACAAACAAAGATCAATACTTACAAATTTTTATATTGTATTTGTTTATACAAATAGATTACAAAAGAATTATCTTATTTTTAATATGCATGTGAAGAGGAGATTGTAGAACTTCTTGCAATTTGGTAGTTGCGCGAGATGTTATCCTTGAATGATGCTGCAGATATCAGCCTTACTGAATCTACCATTCAAGAAACCTGAATTATGGTCGAAGATAAAAATAAATTACGTTCTTTTTAATAAATATTTTTTTTTTCGCTTCAGGTTAAATATAATGCTATTTATATTTAGGAGTTGAATTTTGTAAATTACTTAAAATTATTTAGATTAAACGTTCCTAATTCAACTAAGAACTTTTATTTTTTTATTAATTTAATTCTCAATTTTTTAAGGTTGGTTGTCCTAGCCATTGCAAAAGAACATAACTTTTATTGATCTTTAAAGTTTAATCTTTCAAACTCACAACTAATTTGGATTTAGTTCTACAATATATATCATTATATATAAAGATAGATGTATATAATAAAAAAATTGATTATTTTTAATTTATTAAACAAATAAAAACATGTCCAAATATTCTGATTTAAATATTTTAATTTGCATACAACACGATGAAAATATCATTACAAATAGACTACATTGCTATTTGTTGAAACATAATAACAATTTAACCATAATTTCTTTTTCTTTTTTGGTAGAAAAAGCTTTATAAATTGATGTAAATTAAAGGTTACAAAAGTTCATGGGGTAAGAATACCCTTTACAATTTCAAAGATCTAAAAAGTATGAGAAAAAATAAATGAGATGGGGAGGTTATCCCTGGAAGGGATATTTCGATCCTTTGAATCTATATCGAAGGTCGGAGATAATCAAATGGGCGGTGCTGTTAAAGCGAGAATGTTTATCATTATAGATTCTGTTGTTCCTTTCTTTCCAGATGTAGTAAACAGCGGCGCAGAAGGCAGCATTCCAGTGAAGTCGATTGTGCTTATTGGAGGGGGCCCAAGAGCTTGCACTCTCATGCCACTGAATCCAAGATAGCGATACTGGGGGGAGAAGGATTATTTGGGTTAGGGTCTCCCAAATGTCAAAGGAGTAAGGGCAATGGATTAGGAGGTGATCCAAGGTTTCAGCGGCGGTATTACAAAGGATGCAGGACACAGGGCAATCAAGTCCCCATGAGATAATTCTGTCTCAAGTGGATAGTTTGTTATGGATAGCTAGCCAGGTGATGAAGAAGTGTCTTGGGATCGAGAATTTATTCCAGACAAGGTTTTCCCATCTGATTTTGGGGTTGGAGGCTTGAGGGCAGCGTAGGCACTACTGATGGTGAATTCTGGTTTGGATTTATTTGGGATCCAGATAAAGGTATCTGGGTCCAAGGAAGCGGAAGGGAAATTTTCAAGGGCTGAGGTGATTTCTCGGAGATGATCTCGGAGGTGACGGTTCGAGGCTCTAGCATGGGATGGCCATGACCAATTCCCGTCCAAGCATAGGTCTTTTACGGTTTTTATGTTGCGGAGACGGGTGAGAGTAAGAATATGAGGGCCAAATCGGTTTACAAGAGATGTAGGGAATAGCCAGGGGTCATGCCAAATGGAGGTGTTTGCTCCATTTCCAATAATTACTCGATATAGGTTTGTTGTTTTGCTTCTTAAATTTAGGATTTTCTTCCAACTCCAGCTTTCAGAGGATGGGAGGGGGAGAGACCACAAACATTTGGATTTAATTTTTTCAGAAAGAATCCATTGCGTCCAGAGCGAGCTTTTATTCCGAGTGAGGATGGACTAGAGGAGTTTGAGGGCGTCCGCATGATTCCAGACTTTTAGGTCTGGGATCCCAAGGCCACCCTCATCTTTGGACACGGTCAGTTTATTCCATGCTATCTTTGCTCTAACGATTTTCATTTCTGGTCCAGACTAGAGGAAGCGACAGAGCAATTGGGTCAGTTCGTTGAGGACGCGGGCTGGGAGAATGAAGATGGTAGACCAGTAGACTTGACTTGCGAAGAGTACTGAGTTGATGAGTTAAAGTTGACCAGCGTAGGAGAGGTGCTTGGAGGTCCAGGAATTGATGCGGTTAGTGATGTTGAGGAAGAGAGGGCGGCAGTCATTGTAGGAAAGGCGAGAGGTTATGAGAGGCACGCCTAGAAATTCGACGGGGAGGGCGCCTTCCGTGAAGTTGAGGTGGTGGAGAATTCTGAGCTTTACTGAGGGAGAGGTGCATGAGAAGAAAAAAATGCTTTTGGTCGGATTTAGATGAAGGCCAGAGATTCCGGCAAATTCGGTTAGTCCTTCCAAGATTAACTTTATTGACGAGAGATTTTTCCTGCATAGGATCATCAGGTCATCCGTGAAGCAGAGGTTGATTATCTTAAGCTTTTGGCATTTCCAGTGGAAACCAAATGAGGGATTTTGACTTTTTTTCTTGTAGGATTCTGGAGAGCACCTGCATGAGGAGAGGACCGTGGAAGTCTGGCTAATTTAAGACTTACTGCTTGCATGGGGCTAGAGGGGCAAGGGAGGGACCAGTTTTCAGAAATGAGGGAATGGTAGCTTGGGTGAGATTTCCACATATTGAAAAATTTAAAAGGCTTGGGGGAGGGGGTAAAGGAGGTAGTGAGATGAACAATGATAGGAGTGTGGTCAGAGGTTCTGGGGAGATCATAGTGGGCAAAAGAGTTTGGGAAGTTATCATCCCAAGAGGCATTGACCAGGGCTCTATCAATACGAGAGGAAATAGGGTTGTTTTCTTAGCGGTTGAACCAAGAGTATTGGAATCCAGATGCACACAGGTCATCGAGGTTACAAATACGGCAACAGTCATTAAAAGAATCAATGGCATTAGTCCAGCGAGGGTCGGAGTTGGTTCGTTCATGGGGATTTCTAATTGCATTAAAATCACCTAGGATAATCCAGGGGTTCTGGGCGATGGAGAGACTATAAGAGCAAATGGAATTCCATAGGGGAAGACGGTCAGGGGGGTTATTAAAGCCATAGATAGCAGTGAGACTCATAGAGGAGTTCCTCGCAATCCAATAAAGGTCACAATAAAGGGACTGGGCAGTGACATCTTTTATAGAAATTTGGACGACGCTTGGGTTCCAGGCAATCCATATTCTACCTAAACGATGACTATAATGATTGGATGCACAATTCCAATAAGGGAGCATAGAGGACATTATAAGGGAGACATAATCAAATTTGACTTTTGTTTCAAGCAAGTAAACAACATTAATACTATTGGAAAAAACAAAGTCTTTAACATCCTTCTGGCGGATTGGGTCGTTTAACCCTCTAACATTCCAAGTAGCTAATTTCATAGATTAAAAGCAAACATAGGGATAGAATACATTAAAGAGTCATTGGGTTTTCCCCACACATACTTACATTAACCGCAAGGTTTGCGGTTTTTGGGCCTGGTGAAGTGATTTCAGAGGTAGAGGGGTCTCCCATATTCTTCAGAAAACTTTGGGTCCAAGTGTTTTGAGTGAGGCGACGTAATGTGTCTGGAGACATTGATTCATTGTTGCTGGAGTTTGATAATGTGTGAGATGGAGCAGGGTCTGTCATCGGCTCTTTCCCAGGGCGATGAACTGGAAAGTCAGGGCGAGCAGGTTCCGGTGGGAGGTGGCAAGCAGCAGCTGCGTGGCCAAAAGAGGTGCAGCGCTTGCAAATTGTAGGTAGCCCTTGGAATTCAACCTGGATTGTATGGTTCTTTCCAAGGCAGCGAATGGATATAGTCGTCGGGAAAAAGGAGGATGCTTTCATGATGATACATATTCGAGCAAAGCTGAGTCGAGATCTGTCGGCAGTTTGAGCGTCCACATAGAGGGGTGTCCCTAGGTAGCTTCCGAGGATTCTCATGCCTTTTTCTGACCAGAGCTCGTGAGGCATTCCATGGAATTTTACCCACAAAGGAATGGCCTTTAGAGCTTCCTTAGTAAGCGTTTCCATCGGAGCCCACCTTTTGAGGAATACGGGATGGGTACTGAAGAACCAGGTGACCTTTTCTAGGACTTCTGTGGCATTGTTGGCGGTAGATAATTTGAAGAAGTAGTGGCCTGACGGGGTAGGTTTACACTTTTGGAGGCCAAAGGGGCTCCAAATTTGGGAGGCAAGGGCTTGGACATGAGAGACGGCTCTTTTCTTCGAGAGGAAGTAGCCAGAGAGGCATTTGGCCCATTCTTCCTCACCACCAGTTAGGGCGTCTTCCAGGAAAATTAGAACACCATTGTCAATCTCTAGAGTGTCAATTTTTCTAGGCTCATTGATGCTTTCACGACTGGATTAGAGACAACTTGAGCCCAGGATCGCTGAGGGGGAGGTGTTGGTAGGAGGGGGCCATGGGGTGGGATGTTAATCATGGAAGCAGATTCAGCTATAAGATGGGATTGAATTGTACTCTGGACTGTTCTGGTGTTTTTGAAAGGACTAGATGGTTTCGAGGGAGAGAGGAGGTCGGGTCGGTTTGCGAGGGTCCTGTGGGCTTTGGAGGGTCGAGAGAAAGCATATCATTTGCTGTTTCTTCCAGGGTATGATTCTGGAAAAGGTCGAGCAGAGGGAATGGGGTTAAGCTTTGGGGTTTGAATCGAGGGGTGGCTAGCTGAATGGATAACTGTGGAGTAGTGCTGGTTGTTTGAGGGCAGAGGGGTGTTGCTAGCTTTAATGGCTTGCTGAATGGTGAGAACGGCTGTCGAAAGGATATTGGAGGTGGGGAGGGTAGTGGGGACAGTAGAGGAGAAGGTATTGTTGAATAAGTAGCGGCTGGAGATCGAGGTATACATGGGATTAAGTTGAGTGCGGGAGAGGCTTTGAAGAGCATTGAGGGTTTGCATGGCATTAGGGTTAGGGTTTTGGGAGTCATGGAGGACAGTGTGGTCTTGGTTTTCATGCATGCATGCAGTCGAAGCGGCGGGGGGTTTTTGAATCGTTGAGGAGGATTGGTTTTCAGGAGGGCAAAGGGAGGCGTTGAGGAGAGGGGAGCCGGGGAGGTCTGATCGGTTCAGACCCGGAATAGAGGCAGAATCAGAGCCATGTAGGGTGGATTTAAGACTCGAGATAGGGGATCAGCGCTCCTCCAGAGAGGTCATGGCAAATATGAGTTTTTCATTGCCATCTAAGATGGCTTGAAGTTGCTGTTCTTCAGATGGAGTGGGTATAACATCCATTTCAGATGGGTCTTCCTCCTCCGTGTGAGCTTGCATGCCTGATCTGAAACCTGAAGGGGAGAGAGAAATGGGGGAGGTTTCTCTCTCATTTACGGGGGAGCCAAGGGAAAGGCTGCGACGATGGGGCTGATTTATCTTGGTGATGGGAGGGGGAGATCCGTGGACTGAGAGGGGCAGCCCAGACAATCCAGAGACTCTAGGGGGGGGGGAGGCAGAGGGAGGCGAAGATGAACGGGTTTTGAGGGAGAGGGTTGTGCTGGGGATTGAAGGGACAAGGATGGGATCAAAGATGGAGGAGATGATTTTTTTGTTGAATCGGGGTGTTATTTTTCGGTTGTTTCTACGAGTTTCAACCATTTTAGTGGAGAGAAGGGATGAAATAACGGAGATTGAGGGGGAGGTTGAATTTTTGGTGGTTGTCGGGTGGTATCGGGAGTTAGTGCCGGTTTCCTGAAGGGAGGGGGGGGGGAAGTTGTAGGGAGGGTAGTTTTTCGGGAGTTGAGGGAGGCAGTTTTGATGGAAAGTTTGGAGAGGGGGAGATGCCCAGGGTTTGGATTTAAAGCAAATGAGTGGTAGAGAAGTCGCAGAGAGGAGGATTTGACTTAATGGAGGGAGAGTAACGAGGAGATGAGTTCCTGGGGAAGCTCGAGGGGTTTCTTGCACGGGTGTGTGAGGCATTAATGACGAGAGAGGACTCATTAATGCATGCACAACATCCCATGCAAGTGTATTGGTCCGAATTAAGGAGAGAGAAAGGCAGAAGGAATTTCGAACCTGTCTTATGGAAGCATTCGCTGGGTCGCTCGATTTGTGGAGGGGTAGGAGCTGGCTAGAGGGAAGGGAGAGGGTCGACAGAGGCATGTTCAGTTCAGATAGATCCGCCATTAATGGGGTAGATTTTGCAGACAGAGAAGGGGAAGAGAGAGGGATAGTGTAATGATGGGAGAGAGAGTGTTTTTGGGGCTCTGTGAGTTTTAAAGAGAGAGATAGAGTAGTTATGGCGAGCTTCATTAATGGCGGAAGAAAAGCCATTAATGGAGGAGTAATGAGGGGAGTTAGCCGTTTGTTTAGGGGAGAGGGGAGGTGTAGGGATGTGAAAGATTTCCTGGGGAGAGCTGACGCCATTAAAAGCGGTGGAACTCCGGGGCCAAAAGGGAAGGACGGCCGACTAGATTGTTGATGCAGAGGGTCCCCATCGACAAGCTTCAAAGTTTGTGATGGGGAGGATTCATCAGCTTGGAGCCGATACAGGCTTGGGAAAGAAGAAGAAGATTGAAGCTTTTTTTTCCGATAAGAGCCAGAGAGAGTTTCTCTCTCTAGTAACGGCTAGCTTTTTTTTTTTCTATTCTAGTCTTATAATTGCTTTTGTAGCCTTTTAATTCGTTCGGTTTTAATTATATTTTACTTCTGGATATTCAATGTCAATGGAGCTTAATTAATTATTCATCAAGATATATTTATTTGTCACAAAATATAAAAATCAGAAAATATCGGTAAGTACCCACTCAATTACCTAATTACCAACTAGTACTAAAAAATAGGATAATTCCAATTGGTACTTCCACCTAAAATTTGGACAAGAATACCTTCGATCATATATACCTGTTTTTGTCTTCAAACCCATTTTGTCTCCTTTTGAGTCCACCTAAACCTCAAAACACACCTTACTTTTTTTAGAAATCAGCAACAAATCGTTCGACTTCCCCATTCTTCACACCAAAACCCTTAGCCACCTCCACCCCAAATTTTGTCGTTCTTCACCAAATTTCTAACGTACACTGTCGTATACTCCCTCAAACAAGTAACCAGCAACAATTCGACGACTTGCCATTGAGTTTACGCCGACAGGTGAAGGAACCAAGAGTTACAGTTATCAGGTACGTCATTATTTCTTAAATGTCTTTTGTTGGCATTTTGGTGATTTCCAAGTGAATGTTGCTGTTTATTCACGATCGACGTTGGTTAAATCTAATGAAATCAGAAAGTTAGGATCGTTAGTGGTTATTTTAGTTTATGAGTTTATCGTTCTCCATAGTAGTTTTTTAGGTTGCATATACTGCTGTTAATCAATTTCTGCGTGTTGTGATGTCTAGTGGATGTGTTTATAAAGTTGTTTGTTGGTTTGGGTATTGTTTCCATATTTGCCAGATCCTGACAACGTGCGTGTGAAAATCCGAACAAATCGCATTTCGTAACATGAGTAGTATAAAACAATTCGCATCCTCATCTTATGTATATGCAAAAAACTTGGATCCTCATATGAGAGTTGTTTGCAACTCTACTACTGAGAGTTGTTTGCAACTCTTTTACGTGAGTTGTTTCAACTATAATCTGAGTTTTGTTTGAAACTATAAGGTAGTTGTGTTGCTGTTCCCTTATAGGAGTTGTTTGTTATCTACGGTTCTTGATTTATATTTTTGCAGAAAATATAACCGCGAAAACAAATTTCTACAGATCCGGATTGGTGAACAACCCCTCTTAAAATATAATTACAACAAATCACAAATCAAAATGTTACTAAACAATTCTATAATCTGAGAGTTCTTCACACAACTGTATTACCTAAAAGTTTTCTATCGATTATCTGAGAATCGTATGCAATCCTATAATTTGAAAGTTATTTACGCAAATAAATACTAAAACATTAGTATCTTATTTGTAGTTAAATTTTACACCATCTGAATAAAACATTTATAATCACCGTCCACCGATTATTCAAAAATTATTTACAATCGTATATCTATAAATGTGTTGGAAAATACTAAAAACACTTATTAGTTATTAGTATTCTATTCTTTATTCCCGGATAACTTTAATACTTCTAAATAAGGTATTTTTAGTTAGATTTAAGTGTTCACACTTCTTCCATATTCTATTTTAAAATATACAAAAGATGCAATTATTGTGGGAAGTCCTAGAAGGTGGAGTCCCGGTTTTGTATTCAACAGCTTCGCGTGGAAGAAATTGATAGGAGAAAGAAGCGTGGATGATGAATAACGACTCCTTCAAACTTACTGTTTCTTCTTGTCATCTACTACCTGATAATGACCAATGTCAAATGTGAATCAGTTTTCCATGAAAACATTGAACCGACCCGTCTTCTTCTTTTCTCTTCATATTTTTCTCAAAGACTTTGACCATCTAGTTAAATTTGTAGTAGGTATATTTCTCGGCATTGATGAAGTGTCAATGTACAAACTTTCCCTTTTGAATGTGGAGAAATTCCAAAATCATTAATAAAATAATAAGTTTGTATAGTTACTTTGAATATAAAGTGTATAAGATTTGGAGTCTATAAGATCTTTGATGGAAACATTGAATGTCATGTAATTCTTCAGATGAAGAAGACTATTCATTTGAAGAGATAAGGATCCCAAACCTAGAGTTATTGATTAGTTCGTTTCCTAACCAAGTTACTTTAGTTGCTTTTGAATTCTTTTCAATTTTGTAGAGAAAATTCTAAAATTTCAAATATTTGTATTAGGTAAGCAATATAAATTTTACTCTATTCAGTAAAGTTTCGTATTTGTGAATATATTACGGAGTTGGTGGTTTAAAAAATTTGTTTTAAATTGATGCTTTAATTTTTCTGCTATGAAAATCAAGCATTTTAACAAATTCTACGTTTTGTGTTTAATAGCTTTTTCATTTAAATTATTTAAATAATTTTACTTCTACCTTAATTTATTTCAACAAATTAGAAAATCTTCCGCTTATCATTTATAAACTAATATCGGCCCTTATTCTTCGTTCATATTTTACCATCCGACCATCTTTATTTCTTTCACCGAAAAATTTACTAACTTAAAATGAAAAATTTACTAACTTAAAATGAAAAAATTTACTAACTTAAAATTGCATCACAAATTGATGTCCTTTTGGAAAACTAAGATCCTAATAAACAATTTTTTTCAAAATCTTCATTAAAAGTTGTTCACGGCTTTTATGAGTTTTTCGGATCCCAAAAAATCTAAATAACAAAACGTAAAATCTAGAAAAGAAAAATAATAATCGCTTTCCTTTGTACGGTCAGAGTCTACTTTAGATTCAGAGGCACCTGTTGTGCCTAGTGCATCTGCTGCTCCTAACGCACTTCCAATGACACTTGGACGAGATGGAGAGGGGGATACGGTAGACGTATAATAATGATTCACAATCTTGTGGCTGATGTAGGCCCAATAATTCAGTTGCGCTCTGTGGTTTAGCATTATGTTGGGCAAAAGAACAATGATGTCAATTCCTTCAAGATAATGAACTAATATTAGTATATGAACATGTCCTAATTCACCTACGAGTCCAACTGCTAAAAGGTTGATGGTCATAAGGGCAATATGATCACGAGTCGTCTAACAGAGCTAAAAGGTGTTACGCCACCACGGTCGTTCCTTATTTGCTATAAGGAGATGGACACCTACTTCTTGTCCATATGATGATAAAAAAGAAGAAAGCACACGTAGTTGAGCCTCGCTCGACGAGACAAATACTAAGTAATAACCAAAGCAATTCATTTCTCATCCAATATACTAGCCGAGTCAGTAGATTTACACTCAGGCTTCAACTATTCCTCCAATAAACAAGATGAGTCATCAGATTAACCCCACGATTCACATGTGGTTCAATTAATTCAATATAACCCTTCAATGTTTCCTTTAATAGGTCATCTAAGTATTTACAATTTAAGTGTAAAACCATCACACTCTTCCAGGTTACCATCTAGCAAACCATGAGGGTTTACTTTCTTTCCACTGATTCAGTGAAGGCCAGGTCAGCAGCCACACATGGGATATCCTTTTGTCGGACCACTGAACCAAAGCTACCCAACTTATTTCTTGTTGGCCCAAGGTTCAACTTCATTACATATCCACTTGCACCAAAGATTATGTGTGAAGAATAACAACTGAAGCTTAACCATCACAAGATGGATAAGTATGATAGCACATGAGATCCATAGCACCACATATATTATTTTAAGAATAAAATTCTATATCTTGGAGTAGATTATAGGCTCATGTGTATGATATTCTATTACCTTCAAATACAACGCTTTGGCATGGTTTAACTAGCTTCGTCAAACTTTAAAGTTATGGACTGCCTTCACGAACCAATTCATTAGTTCTAAATTCATCAAGAGAGGTGATATCTAGATAATTCACTACAAGAAAATACCAAATGAGAGTCTTCGTGACTACATTAAATGTTATATTCAAATAAACAATAACATGGAATATTACCATGAATGTTTTTAGTATTTGTGGCTTATTATAAAGATTTCTCTTGCGATTTTGGGGATTTGTTGGCTCGCGTAGTAGAGTAGATTGAAGTGTGAGAGCCATACTTTTCTGAGTTCCAAATTCCTATCCTTAATACTTTCCCTTAGAAAACTCTAATAAGTCTCTCACAATGACAAAATTTCATAATACAAAGCCTCAGCCTGGTGTCCTAACTTTCAAACACAACACAATCGAAGTTTATGTGAGGTCGATACATCATAACCAAAGTCAAGGATTCATGGTCAAGCCGATTCGAAATTATAAAAATAACTATAACAACATCTGAAAACATGAACTATATAACCAAGAACTCTACACAAAGCTTAATGAGAATTTTGGGAAAATCTTTGAAAGGGCAAATGATGTGTTTAGGCTCTAGTTTCCCAAGAATTTATGAACTTATAAAGAGATAAAAAGATAAAAATAAATTCTACAAGTTCCACGATGATGTGAGACACTATACTCAAGATTGTATCACTTTGAAAGATGAATTCTAGAACTTAATCGATGAAGGAAAGCTTGTGAAGTTTATCAAAAATAAACCAAAAACCAAGTTAAAAAATGTTGTATTCGATCCTCAATCGCCACTAAGATAGGAACAAAAACAAGTTTCGGCATTTGTCGAAAGTTGTCGACAAGTGGGAGTAAATGGCAATGCTACCTTAAAACGTTTCTAACACAGAGACAGGGACAACTGATCAAGTTTTACTCCAACACGCAACCTAAGATAAGTGATGGGTGACCATGAGGTCATTATTTTCAATGATAAAGTCATGGGTCTGAAAGAATATCAGAGGAAGAATAATCCGATGAGAAATCAAGAGAATAGAAATCTGAGGACACCATACAAAGATCTCTCAAGGAGTCCCAATAAAAAATGATCCAACAAAGAATCCGGGAAGAATAGTTCGAGGAGATCCCCGAGGATGAAAAATATTCTTCCATGAATAAGTGCTTGTTCGAATATCTTCACATGGACTGGGAGACTACTGATAACAGTAGAAAAATATTGTTCTAAATGAGCTAAATTAGATTAAAAAATGGATTAATTTGTGTAATAAAGTATTGAGTACAAAACTTGACAAATATATAAATTAATGGTGTGAAATGTAATAAATATTTTGTGATTTTATAATTAGCAAAGTAGTAGGATGAAAAGTCCCACATAAGAAAGGGAAGATGTGTAAATTAGGAACTTATCCCCTGTATAATATAAAAGACAATCCATTTTGGAGAAATGGTCCAATGATTAGTTAATTATTACTTCATTTATTCCTTTTGTCTCTTTCTCTCTCTACTCATTCTGTTTCTCTCTAAAAATACTAGGATACAAATATTGCGGTGACAAATACTCCTATACGAACATAGTTGGTGATAAGGAAAGATATTCCTCAGGGACATAAGTGCAATTAATAGGGACTAAAGTGATAAGTTCTGTAATTATAGGATTAAATTAGGCTTTAGGAGAAACCGAAGGGTTAAATTGTAAATATACCAATATGTAACCGTTTCTCTAACTAACTCACCCTGCCTATTTAAAGAGGCTGAAGGAGTTATTTTGACCTATGAAAAATTCAGAAGCACTTTTCACTACTCTAAATTCTCCTTGAAGACTTTCTGTTCTTGATTCTCTCACTACAACTTTAATTCATACCAAATTGGCGCTAGAAAGAGGGGGCGTGGATACCTTGATCAACAGATCATAAATCGACGTTCGAGTTTGAGTTTTGCAAAGTTTTTCGTTCAAATTTTCATTTTCTGTTCGATTTTTCGCTGATCGAAAATGAATCCAGAGGAAGGCGACAATCCATCCGTTCGCAAGGCTATGGAAACGCTGAAATCCGATCTGCAAGAGGCAGGTAAATCGTTTCCTGTTCAATCAATCCAATTTGATTTTGAAGGAAAAATGAATGAGATTATAAAGAAGGTGGCGGAGCTTGACGAATTGGTAAAAAAGAAAGGAGATAATGACGGTGCTAGACTTAGGTCTAAAATAGCAGGGGGCGATCGTAATGATCAGTCGGATCAGTCGATGGACGATGGCGATGATCACTATGAGCAGCGTAAAGCACGTTCTGAGCAAAAAAAAGAATATAGCGGGATAAAGAGGAAAGAAAAGTTACAAAGGCGACTGTATGTAAACTCTAGTGATGAGGAGGACTTCGAAGATTCCGAGTCTGATGAAACACCGAGGTACGAACGCTCTCGAGGCCGTTCAAGAGGAACAGAGCGTGAGCTCCGGCCAGCTAAGGCGTATAAGGAAGGAAGGAAAAAGAAAGAGAGGCGAGTATACTCACCTCGGAAATATTCGCCTCGGAGGTGTTCGCCTCGGAAATATGAAGGTGAGTCCAGCTTATACGCAACTGTGGGGATGAGAAATGAGGACCAGTATGTTCAGGGGGTCGACTGTAGGGACTCACCATTGGTCAGGGAGATCAGATCTGTGCCGCTACCGAGGCGATTTGATATTTCCAAAGTTGATAAGTTTGATGGGACTCAAGATCCCGATGACCACATAGAACAATTTAAAAACTACATGACTAATTTCGAAGATGACGATAAATTGGTGTGTAGAGCTTTTTCTCAAACGTTTAAGGGAACTGCGCTGAAATGGTTCAATAAGATTCCTAAGGAGTCAATTGCAAATTTTAGAGGTTTTTACACCGCTTTCCGAAGACAGTTTGTGGGAAGCAAGGAAATGAGAGCCAATGGAGACACAATAATACAATGCAAGCAGGCTGTGGGAGAGAAGTTAAAGGATTATACCAAGAGGTTTGTGTCAACAAAGGCTGAATTGGATGACTGTGAAGAAAGTGTGGCTATGGCGGCGTTCAGGCAAGGGCTGTTGCCTGGGGATTTAGCCGATGAGACTACGAGGCGCAGAGCGTTAACATTTGGAGCTCTTATGGCTCAGGTTGAGGACCAGATTAAGGTCGAAGAATCGACGAGGGTTCGAGGAGGTGCTAGTACTGTTCAGAAGGGGAGTGGACAATCTAACATATCGAACAACAATCCTTCGCGTTCAAAGAATAATCAAAATGTTTCTAACCGAGGAACCTCGAACTCGTATCAAGGGGGATATAATCAGCATAATTCTAATAATCAGCAGCAGTTTAGGTCCAGGTTGAATGTGTGGGTAAGGCCAGATTACTATGCAGATTTAACTGAGAGCGTGGCTTCGATATATGAAAAAACAAGGGGAACAATCAATTTTAGAAAGCCACCAGCTATTAACAGGCCAAGAGAGGAGCGCAATAATAAATTCTGTAGGTATCATGAAGACATCGGCCATGATACAAATGATTGCATTGCTCTGAAGAAGGAGATGCAAATTCTGATCGAAAATGGAAAGTTGTTGGAATATGTCAGGAAGAATGCCAAGGCTACAGCTCCTAAAGGTGGTAATCCTAATTCTAAGCAGGAAACTGCGTTAATGATTTTAGATGTTGCAGGTGAGGGGGATGGTTTCGATGTAGCCTCGGAATACGTCGAACCAGACCCCAGTCGACTTTTGTTAATGTCAATAGATGAGCCGATGCGTCAGGGACGTGTTCGAGATTTGTGTGCCTTTTTCGAATGACTAACAATATTTGGAGGGGATTCGATGACCAACAACACTAATAATTCAAGGAAGAGGCATATAGTAAATTTAACACGACAAATTGAGGGAGGCGCATCGGCACACCTAAGCAACAGAAAGGATGTGCCCTTTATAATTTTCGACGGGGATGATTTGAGGGGGATTACTGGGCCACATGAAGATGCGGTGGTCATAGGAGCAGAAGTATGCGGGGTGGAGATTCGACGAGTGCTGATTGATACAGGAAGCTCTGCTAACGTACTTTTCAAGTCGACGTATGAGAGATTGACTGTTCCGCCTCGAATAGAAAGATCAGAAAGGACTATCATAGGGTTTACTGGCGCAACAGCAAATGTGATAGGAGAGTTCGAGGGTGAAGTTTCTTTGGGAAAGGGGCCTTTCAAGAAGAAAGTACAAGTACTTTTTGTGGTGGTAGATTGTCCGTCAAGTTATAATTCTATTTTTGGGAGGTCGTGGTTGGCGAAGATGTATGCTGTAGTTTCCACAGTTCATCAGTGTTTAAAGTATGTAATTGAGGACCGGGTCGGCGTAGTTCGAAGTGATCAAAAGGTAGCAAGAGAATGTTATGCTGCTGCATTTAGACTACGGGGCAAAAGTTCTGATGATCTGATGGAGAATTAGCAGTTTGGGGGGTTGTCTTCTGATGGAGCAAATGAGGGAATTGATGATCCGAGGTCAACCCCGAGTTCTGTAGTGGTCAGTGAAGAAATAGAAGAATATATTTTTAATAATGGCAGGGTACTTCGAATTGGCACCCTGTTATCTTTGTCGATGCGAGAAAAGTTGTTGACCTTTTTGTCTGAAAATTTGGATGTGTTTGCGTGGAGGTCTGAAGACGTAGTAGGGGTCCCAAGTAACATCATATGTCATAGCTTAGCGGTTGATCCGAAGGTCAAGCCGATTATCCAAAAAAGAAGGGCTTTTTCACTGGAAAAATCCGAAGCAATAGTTGCTGAGGTGGATCGACTATACAAGATGGGACACATCAGGGAGGCCAATTATCCGAGGTGGACGGCTAATCCGGTGGTAGTGAAAAAGAAGAACGGAAAATGGCGAATGTGTGTGGACTTCACGGATTTGAATAGAGCTTGTCCAAAAGATCCTTTTCCGGTACCTCGAATCGATCAATTAGTGGATTCCACTTCGGGAAATAAAATCCTGACTTTCATGGATGCATTTTCGGGGTATAATCAGATTCGAATGAATCCAGATGATGAAGAAAGCACAACTTTTATTACTGACAGAGGTTTGCACTGCTATAAAGTAATGCCGTTCGGATTAAAAAATGCTGGGTCAACATATCAGAGGCTAATGAATAAGGCGTATATCGAAGTGTACATCGATGGCATGCTTGTTAAAAGCAGGAGTGATGATGAACACATTGAGGATTTAGAAGAGACGTTTTTGAATCTTAGAGCCATACAATTGAAATTGAACCCAGAAAAATGTACATTTGGAGTTCGATCTGGCAAGGTTTTGGGCTACATGATTAGTGAAAGAGGAATCGAGGTGGATCCAGAACAATTGAAGGCCCTGATATCGATGTCTTCACCTCGGAATATTAAAGAAGTGCAAATGTTAACGGGCAGGTTAGCAGCTTTGAACAGATTCATTTCTCGTTTTTCAGATAAGTGCTTGCCTTTTTTCCAGGTGCTACAAAGACCTAATAATTTTGAGTGGACTTCGGATTGTGAAGAAGCCTTTCTGAAGATCAAAAATCTTTTGTCCTCTCCTGAAATACTATCAAAACCTCGAAAAGGTGAGCAGTTGTTTTTGTATATACAGTATCGGATTATGCAGTAAGTGCAGTTCTGGTCAGCGAGGATACGAGAATTTCGAAGCCTGTCTACTATGTCAGCAAAAGTTTGGTTGATGCTGAGAAGCGTTATTTGAAGCTCGAAAAATTGGCACTATGTATAGTAGTGGCAGCGAGAAAGATGCGCCCTTACTTCCAGGCACATACGATTGTGGTTCGAACTTCATATCCATTAAAAAATATTTTGCAAAAACCAGACATTTCAGGAAGGATGACCAAGTGGTCTGTGGAGTTGGGAGATTTCGATGTGCTATTCTCTCCTCGAACAGCTATTAAAGCTCAAGCCTTAGCAGATTTTTTGGTGGAGTTCCACTCAAGTAGATCTGAAGAGACGAATGATGAAAAAACTAATGTGAATCCGACGTGGATAATACGAACTGATGGGGGATCCAGTAGCAAGGGGTCAAGTGCAGGAGTTGAATTGGTGGCACCAACAGGGGAATTTATGTTTCAAGCTATAAGATTTGGCTTTCATGCTTCGAATAACGAGGCTGAATATGAAGCTGTGCTAGCAGGATTACGGTTAGCAAAGATTTGTGGAGCGATGTTTGTACGCTTGGAAACAAATTCACAGTTGGTGGTTAACCATGTTAAAGGAGCATCAGAAGCTAAAAAGGAACGTTTGGTTTTGTACTTACAAGAACTTCGAGGGATGATGGCACAGTTTGAAAATGTCGAAGTGGAGCATATTCGAAGAGGGAGCAATACAATGGCTGATTCTTTGACAACAATGGCTTACTCAGAAGAATACCCATGGATTGTAACACAACCATCGCCCTCGATCATACCGAATTCTGAGCAATGTGAAGTTGTTGATGAGGTGGTAAGTAATCCGATGTGCGCTCGAGGAGATTGGAGGTTTGACTTGTTAAACTTTATTTCAAATGGAATATTACCGATGGATAAGCACTTGCTCAAGAAAATAAAGTACAAATCCCTTGGCTATGTGGTATTGGATGGAGTATTGTACAAAAGGTCTGCTTCGAAACCTTTACTACGATGTTTAAGCAAGCATGAGTCTCAGAACATTCTATCCGAACTGCATGATGGGGATGGTTCAACTCATTGTGGGTTTAGAGCTTTAACGCGTAGGGTATTGTTGGCAGGATATTATTGGCCTACCATTTTGCAAGATGCCAAGTCGTTAGTTCGAAGTTGTGACACTTGCCAAAGGTATGCAAATTTAATACACAAACCAGCGGTACCCCTAATGACGATTTCAGAGGCAGTTCCTTTCGATAGGTGGGGAATTGATTTAGTGGGACCATTACCTATGGCTTCTGGTGGAAGACAAATGATTATTGTTGCGGTTGATTATTTTTCGAAGTGGGCAGAAGCAGAACCCTTAGCTGGGACAAAAGCTAAGGATGTAATCAAGTTTATTCAAAGTAACATTTGCTACCGTTTTGGAGTACCTCGGAAAATAACAACTAATAATGGTCCTCAATTTAATAACAAGGAAATGGATTCTTTTTGCTCTTCGAAAGGGATACAGCAATGCTTTTCCACTCCTTTCCATCCCCAGGCAAATGGACAGGTGGAAGTTACAAATAGATCTATTTTGGATGGCTTGAAGAAAACTTTGGCAGGAGCAGCAGGGAAATGGCCAAATTTTCTTCAAGAAGTATTATGGGCATATAGAACAACCCCTAGAGAGGCTACAAAAGAGACTCCTTTTTCTTTAGTATATGGGATGGACGCTGTGTGCCCTGCTGAATCTACATTGCCCTCTTATAGACTACTACAATATTCCGATGCAGATAACGATGAGGCTAGAAGGGTGGAAATTGATTTGCTGGAAGAAAAAAGGGTCAAGGCACATTTGAATATGATCCATTATCAAACATTAATGAGAAGCAGGTACGATGCTAAAGTTAAGAGAAGAGAATTCAAAATTGGCGATCTAGTGTTGCGAAAAGTGTTTCTTCACACCAAGGATAAACACCTCAGAAAATTGGCCCCGAATTGGGAAGGTCCTTACGAAGTTAAAATGAGGGTCAAACCAGGTTCCTACAGGTTGTCAGATCGAGAAGGAAGGATGCTCAAACACCCTTGGAATATAGAGCACTTGAAATTGTACTGTGAGTAAAACTGAACTTCGAATTTTTGTAAAACAGACATACTCTTTCCTTATCTGTTGGCCCAGAAAGGTTTTAACGAGGTGTCTGGTTAATATTGAATTTTTTAATAAAATTTCTTTTGGCCATTGGTTGTTTACTATGATGTGTGATTTATTATTTTGGTAATTTGGCAAAGACTGATCATCTTTGAAAGTTGACCAAGAATAATTTTCCGAAGCGATAGCTTTGAAGAAACAACCAAATTTTCGAGGTGCCACGTCTTATGAGTGCATCTATTTTTCGAGGTGCCACGTCTTATGAGTGCATCTATTTTTCGAGGTGCCACGTCTTATGAGTGCATCTATTTTTCGAGGTGCCACGTCTTATGAGTGCATCTATTTTTCGAGGTGCCACGTCTTATGAGTGCATCTATTTTTCGAGGTGCCACGTCTTATGAGTGCATCTATGTTTAGAAATAACCAGTTCAAACAAGTATACCAGAAATTTAAGATATAAAAAAGATAAGTGGTTTGCTCGTGGGATAAAATACGAAGTTTACAAAAAAAAAGGGGGAAGTACTTAATCACATACACAAAAAACAAAAACGAACTGCCTAGCCTATTAGGCATCATTTTCTTCTTCTTCTGATGATTCCTCTTCGGAATTATCTCCTTCTTCTGAGGAGGAGCTTGGTGGCGCTTCGAAAGCTTCCTTTGGGCGTTGTTCTTCTGGAACTCGTTTCCAAAGGTTTGATAAGTCTAGTCTTGGACAAGCAGCATGAACTTCTCGAAGAAGCTGAATAGATGTATCAATTTGAGTTTTCTTCATGCCTTCGAGCATCACAGAACTAACTTTGGTTTCAGCCTGTTTGACTGCAGCTTTCTTTTCTTCTTCGAATCCTGTTCGAAGTGTAGTAATCTCAGTCTGGCTTTTTTCTAGTTTCTCTTTCGTTTCCTTAATAAGCTCCGTAGCATCGGAAATAGCAGTAGAATGTTCAGCCTTTAGACTTTCAAGAGCTTGCAGATGAGTAGTTTTAAGAGCTTTGACTTCTTCCTTGTGTTCTTTAAGAAGCTGTTCTTTCTCAGCTTCGAATTTCTGGAGTGCTTCATTTTTCGAAGTCTTTTCAGAGACTGTTTCTTTTCTGCTCCTAGCTAACTCTTGGGCGAGGCGCTCCAATTGGGTTTGAGATTTGCTCACCTCTTCGTATAACTTTGTGACTGCAGCAATTAAATTTGGAAAAGGTTGGAGAATTGAAGTTACCTCATCGGATTTCTCTGAGTGAGGAAAGACTAATGGCTGATAAACAGGAGCGATGGTGTTAGATGTCGAAGCTGTAGCAGCCCCAGTAAAAATTGGTGGAACAACATTGGCAGTTTGAGAGCCAGAAACACAAAATCTCCACTTGAGTTAAAGTCTTCAAAGTTCAGATAATCATCTATTTGTTTATCTCCAAGTGTTATTTCTCCTTCAGGGTTTTCCTCAACAAAAGTTTTACCCTGCGCCTCGGAAGCTAGCACAGCCTCTAGTATATCAGCTTCGTTCTTTTCATTTGGCTTGCTAGACTTATTCTTTTTCTTTTTTGGAGAAGTGACCTTTTTCTTTTTCAGGACAGGTTGGTCTTCTTCGGATATGGTGGGAAGCGAAGGTGCAGATGTTTTTCTTTTCCCTACACTCTTCGAAGTCTTGGAAGGCTTAGTCTTGCTTGTGCTGGTTTTCTTCTGGGTCAATTTTCCTTTTTTCTTTAAAGGAAGATGGCTGTCACTTCGATTCCGAAGCGGAAGATAGCATTTCCCATCTGGTGCAAGTATCCTCTGAACTGCTAGAAGGGGATCTGGTTGCGTCATCGGATCTTCAGGGAAGTCAACCCCTAAAGATATACGCCAGAGATGGCTATTAACAAAGTTAATAGGCTCGAATGCTGAGTGAAAGCCATTTCCCCAAGACTTTTCAGCCCACTCAGCCATTTTTTGGAAGATGAGTTTGGCTTCTTTTCGACGACTCTTAAATCGCCTCGGAATTTCTAAAGAGAGACAAATAGTTAGCTAAATAAATTGATTCAAAAACAACTAGGTAAGTAAAGGAAAGTATCACTTACTACTGTCTCTCCAAGTGAGGGTAAGTTTGGAAGGATTGGCATCGGAAATATCTTTGCCATTTTCCCAGGCACCTGACAGGAAGACGAATCTTTGCTTCCAGAACTTATCGGCTTCGAGGAGGTCGTCGATAATTTTTAAATCATCTTCAAGGGTTAAGTAGTAAAACGGCAGAACTGGGCCATTTGAAACTTTGGTTACTGAGATGAAGTCCTCGATTTCGAGGGGAATGCCTCCAAGCCTCGATACCATGATTGCTGAGAACAAAGTGAAGAGCAAGTTGGGGGTGACTTGTGTTGGGCACAATCTGTGGATTTCGAAGAACCTTACTATCATCGGATCAAGGGGAAATCGAAGTCCCCAGTTGAAGAGCTCAGGGTACACTACTAGCTCATCTTTTTGACAGTTTAAGGGTGTCTCTCCTTCAACTGGTAATCGAAGAATCATATTGTCAGTTAACCCCCATAGCCTTCTGAGTTGCTCTTTCTCTGATTCGAGGTAGTAGCTGTAGGATACATTCTTTAAGGCAAGAATGTACCAAGCAGAAAGAGGCTTGATATTTTCTTGAACTAAGGAGGCAACGTTCTTGGGAAGTGTAATAAGAGCTTTTTTCCCTCGAGTCTTCTTTGGAGGAGCTACACCATCAGCCTCGGATTCCTCTTCGGCATCAGACTCAGTAGCTTCTGAATCGTCTTTTTTGTAACCTTCATCGGAGTGACTTCGGATTTGAGTCTCCTGTTGAGTCACAGGAATTGGCTGACTACACTCTGGTGTAGTGTCATCCACTTCTTGTGGGGGAGGAGGAGAGTGTTGAGGAGGAGAAGAGTTTTCTGCTTCTTCACCCATTACTAAGAAAGGTGATTTTTTGGCACGTTTAGCTCTGATAGCCTCGAATTGAGGAGGGAGTGTGTTGGATTGAAGGTTTTTTGTCTCTTCGACTTGAAGGACAAGTGATTTGGGTTGTGATTTGTTATCAGTTGGTGGCTTGTCTAAAGTAACTACTTTAGATTTCCGATGAGGTCTTAGCAATGAAGATTTGGCTGGATTTTGAAGAGGAGAGGCTGTTGAGTTATTTTCTGGGTTAGAAACTAAAGGTGAAGACGAAGTGGCAAGGTTAGGATTGAAGTTACCGTATTTAAAAGTGGTACAGGAAGAGTGAGGACCGTTGTAGATCAACCCAACAGCTTTGTATTCTTTGGCTCTTCGAGAAATGCAAAGATAATCGTAGGCCCCGAATACTTGGTTACTGGAACCAGGAAAAAGATTTTTCTTTGATCTTACTGGTCTTCTGGGTTTAAATCTATTATATCTAGGATATCTTCTCATACAATGGGTATTGGTATGAGAGATTGCTTGGGTAGACAAGAAAAGATGAAGTGAGTTGAAGGTTTATGAAGATCAGGTTGAAGATGAAGAACAGGTTGAAGATGAAGAGGTTGAAGATGAAGAACAGATTGAAGATGGTTCAAAAGACGGATTCTCTAAAAAGTTCTTAATGAATGAATAGCTGGGTATTTATAGGGTAAAAGAATGACGTCGAGAATGTGAAAGTGTGGAACAAGTAAGTTGTTTTCATTGGGTGGAATATGAAACGAAAAGGAAACGAGTAGTGTCACAGGTCTACCACTAGAGGTCTAATCAATCCATCAGCTAGGGATCAGAGATTTCGAAGTGTTATTAAACTATGTTTGAAGTAATAATGTTCGAAGAAGAGGCAAAGCTATACCACAAGAAGTCAAATTCGAAGAGGAGTTAAATTCGAAGCAATTGAGAAATCCGTTTGCACTTATTCACAAATTCGAAGAAAGTCATAGACCATTGAGTTCAATCATAATAAAGACGTAAAATGGTGAAAATGGTGTTGATCCGAGGAAGAATTCGAGGAGCTAATAGTTCTTATAAATTTCTGTATAAGAACTAGGGGGGCTACTGATAAGGAAAGATATTCCTCAGGGACATAAGTGCAATTAATAGGGACTAAAGTGATAAGTTCTGTAATTATAGGATTAAATTAGGCTTTAGGAGAAACCGAAGGGTTAAATTGTAAATATACCAATATGTAACCGTTTCTCTAACTAACTCACCCTGCCTATTTAAAGAGGCTGAAGGAGTTATTTTGACCTATGAAAAATTCAGAAGCACTTTTCACTACTCTAAATTCTCCTTGAAGACTTTCTGTTCTTGATTATCTCACTACAACTTTAATTCATACCAGTTGGGATTAGAAAACATCACTAAGAAATATCTGGAATTATCAAATCCAACTTTCAAAAGTTCTCTCGGAAACCACATATGAAACTATCTCTTTTGATAAATGGGGCATTGACATTATATATCCCTTGCTAAAGGCCTAAACAGTAAGACAATACATACTAGAGGTTGTGGATTATTTTCAAAGTGAGTGGAAGAACAATCCTTAGCGAGAACCACATTAAATAAAGTTATTAACTCCTTGAATAATAAAATTTGTTGTAGATATATGATACCAAGGCCATCAAATAGATAATGAAACACAATTTTAGAGTGAACAATTATCATTATTTTTCGAAACAAAAGGTATTAAACAAAACTACTATTCTCTTTTCATCCACATAAAAATGGTAACGTGGAATTTACAAACATAATGTTAATAGATGACATGAAAAATACTAAAAAGATCAACCCGAAAGTGGCCTTAATTGTTTATGGTCGTACAAGACCACTCTAAAAACTGTAACTGCAAAAAATCATTTTGCATCGGTCTATATAATGGAAGGAATGTCGAAACTAGAAGAGTTGAATTTGATGGCACTGAAGAAAAATAAAATAAAGCCTCACCTAATATAAGAGCATTACAAGACCCTTATGAGTAACAAATACAACTCCACAATCCGCTTTCTAAACTTTGAATTTGGAGACAAAGTTCTTAGGAGAATGTTCCTCCCCACAAAAGAAAAAACTTGGTCAAGACTGGAAAGGGTCATGCACATTTGAATACAAGGCCAAGCCTAGAGCATACATGTTATTGGATGAAGAAAGAAAACCACTTCAACATTCCTGGAACATAGTGCATCAGAAGCTCTACAGCTCAAAAGCATAACAGGACTTTGGCTACCACAACCTTTAATGCCACATTAACTCTTCTTATTTTTACTTTGTTTTCCTTATACACATTTATTTTGAGATATACTATTTTTACCCTAGTGTCACGTAAAGATTTTAATGAGGACTATATCATTAAGAAAATACGTTACCATTTTATTCGAAGTCTTGGACAATTTTAAATATAGACTAACAAGTCAAGGGAGTTTTGGGTGATTCTAAATATAGTCTTAAGAAATCCAAGGAGTATTTGCACTCCTTCAACAAAAACAATCCAAATCCACTAATGGATATACTTCATAGAATTCAAACACCATTGTTTCTTCAATAACATTCATCGTCATTTCAACAGCTAAGTTTCTAGGATATTTTATCTCTTTCAACCTTCTTATTTTTCTGAAACTCCACTTCCATATTTCTCAGTAATTCTTCTTTATGTAGACCATCAACTTCTTTTATAATTTTTTTTTCATCATTTAAATTAGCAATAACCTTTCCCAGCTCATTCGAATTGTTGCTACAAGTATGGTGTGAGCATCCAAAAACATGTTATCCCATATAGGCATGGGCATCCGGTTCTTTGGTTTGGTTCGGTTCGGTTGTTTTAATTCTTGGTTCTTTCGGTTCTTCAAAACGGGTACCCATTTAGGAACCAAATAAAATTCGGTTCGGTTCGGTTTGGTATGGGTATTTAATTCGATTTCAATCGAATATTTTTGGATACTTTAAATTTTCTGCAATATCAACATATATAAAACTCATTTTATAAATCAAAACTATAAAGTTGTGTTAGATTGTAATAAAACTAAATAATAAATATAGGAGAGATCCAAAATTAATATATTGTTTATAGAGTTTGATATTTTGTCTATACGTCTAATTGTTTATAGTTATGTCGCCATTTTGAATTAACTATGTTGTCATTTATTAAAGAGAATATAATCAGAGGTTAGTGTGGACAGCATATTTACAGGGATCTAACTTTGGGAAAGATAAATATATTTTCAAATAATGTTAAATTTAGGGTTAATATATGTGGTCGGTTCTTAATGGGTACCCACGGTTCTTCGATTTGGTTCCGGTTCCGAACTGAGAATCATGGGTAATTAAAACTGGAACCATTTGGGTATTATGAAGGAACTGAATCTGCTTCGGTTCGGTTCGGTTCGGTTCAGTTCTTTCAGTTCCGGTTAAAATGCCCATGCCTAATCCCATATATCGGGACACAAGTAAAATATTTTTCGTTGCAGCAAGTTTTCCCTTCAAAGAAACAAGCTCAACTTTCAAATTCCCATTGACTTCAACTTTAGCCCAAATCTTAGTAGTTAATTATTTTTCTTTTCAATATATATAACTTTCACTTCATGATTTTTCTCAAAGATCTCTCATATAGGCTAAAGTAAAAATTGAACATAAAAAATAACTTAGACATAACTCTAGCAAGATTGGTGTACCAAGATAAATGCATTGACTTAAAGACTATAAAGAAAAAAACAGACTTAACAAAAGATATAGATGCAGAATAAAAAAATACAAAGAAAACTCCTATCAATATCGAGTTTTATTTTCCTCACGACCAACTCTAAGGAAGAAAGATCACTTGACATCACCTTAGCACACGCCAACATAGCAAGTGGTTAAAAACATCCATACCATGATCTAATAAAAAAAATTCTTAATCATTACACCTGGATATTTCTTAGATAATTGACCATCATTAGTCACTTTATCAACAATTACATCCATATGAGTTATTGGATCTTGAACTTTAGAAACACCCAATACAATAGTCCCTTTGGTAGAAGTTTCATAACTATTATCATTTTCAATAAAAATAGTTATAGATAATGTAACTTCATTAGTTGTGACATGAATAATCGTTTCCGACACCTTTTTACAAAAACTAGCCCATATATTTTGTTGTCTTTGACTTGGACCCTTCAACATAATTCACTTGTCAAGGTTTTAACCTATGGGTTTCTTCTGACCGCCAAGATTTTTATTTACGAATCTCTAGTCAGCCTAGGTAAATAAGTAGAACCTTTAACTTTTTATATTATAGGCTGCCAAATTTAAGGGAAGTTCCAAAATTTTTATCATTTACCTTCCCACCAAGAGGGGGAGTTTTCTCATCAACTTAGAGAGCATCTTCAATAATAATAACAACATGTTTTTTTATAGATGGAGGAAGATTTATGGTCGGTTGAATGCCTTCCCTATGCAATTTTTCGTCAATAGAAAAAAATCTTAGGAGCATATGCCCCAATTTGCATTACAAACTGTAACTTTTACAAATAAATGCTCTAATATAAATTTGTAGTCATGTAGTACATGACTAATCCACGCGTCTTCACGTATGTCTCATGAACGTTTTTTGGAACCTAGTTACGGTTGTGGTCTTATAGATTTCAATGTGGTATGTAACAAATCGATTATTTTCCTTGTTTCATACCTTGGAAGCTATACTAGCCATTAATGATAAGCTATAAATTATGTTGAACAATTTTTATAACACAAACTATTATACGACAACTTACTCATATAGCATTTTCTATTTTTCTATTTTTTCTCAAGCCTCTACATCTGGTTGTTCTCCAAAAATTCTCCCTTTAAAATTAAAACAAATGGCTCACAGACATAAAAATAAACGTATTCCATTTAACGAGAGAAATAATAGTTTGAAAGATAAAGTGTAGTCGTTTCTCAAGATTCGTTCATAATAGACATACGTGCCATAAAGTTTTATATGATGGATGTAACTGTAAATATTATGCTATAATAGGTTCATATTTTTATTTTATTACTTATATGTTTTTATTTTCATTTGTATGTGGAAAATATTGAATCACGAATCATGATCTTTTTGTGATTTAACGTGAATTAGTTTTAACATTGATCTTAAATTTCTAATTAATCGAACTTACTTTATTGTGAATCTTTATATAATGACATGAATAGTGTACAATCATAAACGCGTGAGTAATATGCAATATTTTTCAAAATTATGTGCTTCCTCATATACGGGGGTCATGGTAAACAAACAATTTACTAAGTGGTTCATCGTGAATCCTTATATAACATGAATCTTGAAGCAAAACTTGAATCTTAAGCCAAATATATCTACTAAATATTTTTTGAGAATCATTAAATAATTAAATGTGAATAATTTCATCCACGCAAGTTACTAAATGTGAATCTGTATATTACACAAATATGAATTAATGCATCATATTAACTATAAATCCTAATATATTAAAAACATAAATTAGTGCTTTATAATAAATGATAATTATCATATAAAACACTACTCGCTATACATATTTTTTTCAATAAGCACGAATAATATTATTTTAAAAATATTTATACATCATTTATTGTTACCAATATTTATTTGTGTTTTGATCATTAAGACATATCAAATAAATTAGACATTCTCACTATTTCAATATTATTTTCGTATGATTCACCAATTCTTTCATTTTAGATAAAATCTCTAATGTACTCAGCATACTAGTAATCCATAAGCATTTGTTCCAAAAAATTTCTTGTGGGGTATCTTTTCGGGATTTTAACTTCAAATCTCCAACATCGTGAGTAAGGTCTTTTTTGAGGTGGTATTTAAAGTTAAAAACTTGGTTCAAACGTCTTAGAATATTTTAATAATGAAAGATGATTGAATATGTAACATGCATCACGTAGAAATATTAACACAGCTCATTATGCTACAAACATGTGAATAGTTTGGAACATAGTAATTGATGAGGGAGAATAAAAGATATGGTAAAATTGTAAGGAAGAAATATAATAGGAGAGAATTGTAAAGAAGAAGTATGATATGAGAGAAATTTAAAGAAGAAATTGTATTAGGGGAAAATTGTATAGACTACTAAAGAAGTAGCCATTATGAGAAGATGAAAAGATATAGGGACCAAAAGTGTAATAAATGGGAAATAAAGCGTGTGGGACCCGCAATTGTACTATAAAAGGACCACACACGCTTCACAGCGACCAGAATGAATAAAATATTACTTCCTCTCTACTTAACCTAATTCTCTTTTTCTCTCTCTAAAAACTCTAAACAAAGGATTACGGCTTCTTTGACACAAAAACATCTTCGTATCACAAAATCACCCCTAAGCATTCTTAAAACTCTTCAGTAATAATTGAGAAAATTAGATAACGTACAAGTATGTTTACTGTATTTTTTTTATCTATGTACTTTAATTTTGCCACCATAGGGTCATAGTTTCTAACTTCTCATTCATCAAGGTTTACAATCCACAACGACATATGGTTTATTCCCTTTCTTGGTGCGAATGTACAGATCAGAACCAGGATATACGTATACTCATCATAAGTTTTATGTCAAATACCATCAACCATCTTTGTAACATCTCGACGCTTCTCTATCAATGTCTGCATTTAATATTATGTTTTAGGTTTTGGTGATTAAAATAGTATACTGAATTTTACAACTGTGTGTACTGAAATAACTTATGATTTTTTAGCTCTTGTTAGTTTACTATCAATGTTTGGTGTAGGTTTTTTGTTAGCATCCGTTGTATATAAACATCGATAAACTGTGAAATATGTTCCCAAATTAGAATTAACAAATTATCAAGAAAGAAAACATATTATGTAATTAGCGCAAAAGTCAATGTATCATACACGTGAATCACGTATGATATCACATCGAAATCATGAATATAAATTCTAAATGCGAATGAAAATAATAATGTTTACCTTGTATTCATTCTGGTCTTCATTGACTATGTTCATCAAATCACTCATAAAAATTTAAATCGTAGGATTAAGAAGATACCACCAGATCATAATGGTTTTCACCATTTTGAATCTTTGCTAATTTATGGTATTGTTTGAAATTAATTAGTCATTTTGTTGGGGTATCAAACTCCCTATCATTTTCTTCAACCTCAGGAAGTTTTCCAAATGTTTGGTCAAAACTTTCCCAATCTATATCTTCTACCAATTGCGAATTAAATTAGAGAACATAATGATAATCACGAATGACCAATATGGAGAAAAAATAACACATGAAATTATACTTCCTCTCTCTTGGTCTTTGAGGTTATATCTGATGAGTTCGGAAACTTCAGACACAGCCCACTGCATAATCTGGACATAGGTAATTCGGACAATGACACACCACTAAAAAATTCGGACATGACAAATGTAAAACACTTTTTGACTAAGCTATTTGCTAATCTACTTAAAAGACTAATGGGTCCTTAAACTTGACCCGATTTTGCAACTTGACCCGTAAGCCCATGGGTCATTAATTAAGAGTATAAATACCTCAACCACTCTCATTAATAAGAGTGATCAACATTTAATACAAGCAGACTGCTCAATTCTCTCACTACTCCATACACTAAACACAAAATACTTAAAACTTACCAAAACACTTTACCAAACTACCCCCAGCCCAAAATAAACCAAACCAAATTAGCAACCACATTGGGAGCACGAGGGTGCCTGAATTTTACATTCAAAACCATTAAAAAAAACCAGTTCAGATGGATCTGAATGAGCAAGGAACTCCACCACATGTGGTGGAAACGGTTGGGGAAAACAAGGAATACACCATTGAAGAGTGAGACAAGTTGAAAGCAGAAATAGAGGCGTTAAGGGCCATAAAACAAGCAGAAAATGGTATAAGGGAGAAGTCAGGGGCGTCAGCTATTCATCACACTGGCAACTCTAGGGAGAATGATCCCTCAATAAAGACTCACCTAAGTTCAAAAAATACTTCTGTTAGCTCTAAGAAGATACATCGGTCTAAGCCTGTCGAAAGTTCAGATTTTGAGTCCTCTAGCAGCTCTTCGAACGAGGCTGAGCTTGAGGAGTCTTTGTCATCCAGTAATGATGAAGGGAGGTCTAGGAAAAAATAAAACTAATTAATAAATATTCAAGAAAAAAGGACAGGCATGGGAGGCTTAAAATACATTTGGGCAAAGGGTAATCTCATAGCCACAGACATGCTGAACCATTGCTGATAGATCATTTTGCTTTTCAGACCGAACCATGTATTTTTGCAACACCTAATAAAGACATAGTTTTTATTCGTAATAATAAGTGGAGACACTCACCTTTGCCCGCCAAAATACTGCCCGGAAACCTACCCAAAAGGTTTGAAAACTCCAAAATGGAGAAGTATGAAGGAAGTAAGGATCTGAACAATCATCTGGAGCAATTCAAGAACTTCATGATGAATTTTGATGATGATGACAAACTTTTGTGCAGAGCCTTTTCCCAAACATTTACGGGAAGTGCTCTTAGGTGGTACAATATCTTACCCCAAGGGTGTATCAGAAACTTTGATACATTTTGGGTTGCCTTCCGACGGCAGTTTATTGGAAGCAAGAGGTGAATGACAATGGAGATACCATTATAAATTGTGCCCATGAACCAAACGAGTCCTTATAGGACTACATAATTCGGTTCGTAAATACTTAGAATGGATTAGCAAATTGCTTCGAACAGGTGGCAATTGCTTCTCTAAGACAAAGATTGAACCCTGGGAACATGGCCGATTCAGTGACCAGGAAGAAAGCCATGACCTGGGATGGCCTGTTGAATCAAGTGGGAAAGCAGATTAATGTGGAGGAAACCAAGAAAACCAGGGTGCACCGATAAGTGAGGTCTACCACAACAGCTAACCAGTCAAGATTTAAAGCAAAGGAGTCCGGACAAGGGTCCAACCGGACTAAACAAACTCAGTCCAACCAGAATCAGTCTCAGAGCCAGCATTTAAGAGGTAAAAGAGATCCTTGGGTTCAGCCAGAGTGGTTTGCATAGTTGAAATAAAATGTGGCCACAATCTATGACAAGACCAATGATGAAGTCCATTTATGGAAACCAGCGGTACTGTAGACTCGCAGAGAAAACCGAAATACTTGATTTTTCTAGTATCATAATGATACAAGCCACAACACTCAAGACTGCATAGCGTTGAAGCAAGAAGTGCAGAACCTTATTGAAAGAGGCAAGCTGGGAGCTTATGTCAAAAGGAGAAATGAAAACAGGCCTGACAATGCTCCTCGGACGGGCCATACAAATAATGTGGGAACATCTGCCCAAGAAGGGGCAATGGTGATCCTTGAAAGATTTGATGTTGATTCGGAGTACCTAGATCCTGATCCAACTCTGAATAAAGTGGGGGTTATAACAGAAAAACCAGGAAGGTGTCCGCACTGATCCGGTTCTTTGAGCCATTCACCATTTTTGGAGGGGATACTGTGATAGCACCTACTTCTTCATCAAGGAAGAGGCATGTGCACAGTTTGGCCACTCAGTTTGAGGGGGCAATGTCTTCCCATCAATGCCAAACCTCTTTTCCATTTATAACTTTTGATGAGGATTATTTAAGGAATATTGTTGGGCCTCATGAGGATGCGGTGGTGATAGGAGCATTTATTGAAGGCAATAATGTACGCCGGATTTTGATAGACACATGCAGTTCGACAAATATTCTCTTCTTAAGCTCCTACAAGCAGATAAAGAATCCGGATGTTATTCAACACTCAAACAGAACCATTGTGGGCTTTACAGGAAGCTCTACGGATATAATTGGGTAATTTGAGGAAGAAGTGCTATTAGGAAAGGGGCCCTTTAAAAAGATGGTGAGGGTGTTATTCGTTGTAGTGGATTGCCCCACATCCTACAATGCGATTTTTGGGAGGTCTTGGCTTTCCAGAATGCATTTCGTGGCCTTAACAGTCCACCGGTGTTTGAAATATACGGTTCAAGGACAAGTAGGTGTTGTCCGAAGTAGTCAGAAGATAGCCAAGGAGTGCTATGCCACTGCACTTGCTCCTAAAACTTTGGGAGCAGCTCGGATTAATGAATATTAGCAGTTACTAGAGCCTTCTGAGGGAGATGGTGAGATTGATGACCCCAGAGCGGCTCCTAGTGTTTTAATACCATTTGAAGAGATTGAAACCCACTCCCTTGCAAATGTTAGAAATATCAAGGTTGGTTCCAAGATGGCGCCAGAGTTGAAAAAGAAATTGTTATCCTTTTTACTAAACAATCAACATGTCTTTTCTTGGTGCAATAGTGATGTAACCGGAGTACCTGGAAGAGTTATCTCACATAAGTTGTCAATCCGGAGTGATGTTGTACGTGTTGTACATAAAAAAAGAGCTTTCTTTAAGGAGAAAGCTGATGTAATAGTTCAAGAAGTAGATCAGCTTACCAAGATGGGACACATAAAGGAGTCTCAGTATCCTTTATGGACTTCCAATTCGGTTTTAGCTAAGAAAAAGAATGGGAAATGGCGTATGTGTATTGATTTTACTGACCTCAACAGATCTTGCCCAAAAGATCTTTATCCAGTTCCCCGGATAGATCAGTTGGTAGACTCAACATCTGGAAACAAGTTGTTATCCTTCATGGATGCTTTTTTTGGGTACAACCAGATACAGGTGGACCAAGATCATACTACTTCCATAACAGACAGAGGCCTCCACTGCTACAAGATAATGACTTTTGGGTTAAAAAATGCTGGGGCTACTTATCAGAGGTTGGTGAACAAAACATTCGCTAGTCAGATTGGCAGAAATGTGGAGGTATACATAGATGACATGATGGTTAAAAGCATGGATGAGGATTTACATATAATTAATCTTCAAGAAACATTTTCTAATTTGACAACTGTAAATTTGAAACTGAATCTAAAAAAATGTATATTTGGGGTTTGATCCGGAAAGTTTTTGGTTATGTGATAAATGAGAAAGGGATACAGCCCGATCCGGATCAGCTCAATGTCTTATTGGAAATGGATCCTCCTCGGAATATTAAAGAAGTCCAGAGGCTCACTGGGAGGTTGGCTGCCTTAAATCTTTTTATTTCAAGGTCTTGAGACAAGTATGCTCCGTTTTTCCAAACGTTGAAGAATGCTAAAGATTTTGATTGGTCTCCACAGTGTAGCCAAGCTTTTGTTGAAATAAAGAAACACTTATCCTCACAAAAGACTCTTTTTAAACATATTCAGGGAGAAACACTCTATGTATACTTAGCTGTGTCAGAATGTGCTATAAGTGTAGTCTTGGTGAGAGAAGTGGACAATTACCCTCGTCCGGTGTACTATATCAGCAAAAGTTTAATAGATGCTGAGAAGAGGTACTTAAAGCTTGAAAAGCTGGCACTAGCCTTAGTGATTGCGGCAAGAAAGATGAGGCCGTATTTTCAGTCTCATTCCATCATTGTCCAAACATCTTTCTTGTTAAAGAATGTTCTTCAGAAGACAGACATATCAAGTAGGATGACCAAGTGGTCATTAGAATTGGGTGATTATGACATTGATTTTGCCCCACGAACGGTTATCAAAGCTCAATCGAAACAACCTTCAGAAGAAAAAACAAGAAAGAGTGTGTAGTCTGAACTGATGGTGGATCTAGCACAATGGGTTGTGGAGCTGGAATTTGCCTAACTTCTCCGTATGGTGATAAGATGTACCAGGCTATATGTTTTGCGTTCAGGGCCTCTAACAATGAGTCCGAATATGAAATAACTATAGCTGGTCGTAAGTTGGCTTTCCAATGTTGGGCTAAGAGACTTCGGTTGATGAGCGACTCTTAGCTGCTCATCCATCACGCTCAAGGTCATTCTGAGGCCAAGAAAGAGCAACTAATCAAGTACTTACTCATCCTGAAAGAAGTTGCAGCCAACTTCAAAAGTGTTTGTTATGAGCATATTCCCAGGTCGGAGAACATCCTAGCATATTCTTTGCCAACCATAACATATTCTGATTCCTACCCTTGGATTCACATACAAGAATGCCCATCCACACAACCAAGCCAAAACAAGGAAGATGAGGAAAGCATGAGCATACAGGTGATTCAATCTAAAGACTGGAAGTATTCCCTTCTTCAGTATATTTATGATGGTGTTTTGCCTTCGGATAAAGTTATGGAAAGAAAAATTAAACACAAGGCACATGGTTTTTTTATCATAAGAGGAGTTCTCTATAAAAAGTCTTTCAGTAGACCTCTCCTGCGTTGTTTGGGGGTTGAAGAATCTTAATTCGTTTTATCCGAGCTGCACGATGGAGAAGGATCAGCATATTGTGGGTACAGAGCACTAACCCGAAGAGTGTTATTGGCTGGGTACTAATGGCCATCCATAATGGAAGATTCTAAATAAATGGTGAAGAAATGTGATCCATGTCAAACGTATGGCAATGAAATTCATATGCCAACAGTAGCAATTGAGTCTATTTCTGAGCCAGTACCTTTTGCCCGTTGGGGATTGGACTTAGTTGGGCCACTGCCTATGGCGTACAAGGGGTGCATAACTATCATAGTTGCTATTGATTACTTCTCAAAATGGATAGAGGCAGCTCCTCTGGCAGGAACCGCTTCGAAGGCTTTCATTAAGTTTATCATATCCAATAGATGTTGCAGATTTAGGATCCCTCAAAAATTACCACAAACAATGGGCCAAGCTATTTGCAAGAAGTGTTGTGGGCATACCGAACTACTCCTCTGGCTGCTACACAAGAGTCTCTTTTTGCTTTGGTGTATGTGATGGATGCAATTACCCCCATAGAAGCTACCCTAGCATCATACAGAGTCCACAACTATTTCGAACAAGCTAATGAGGTAGCAATTATGAATCAGTTGGACTTAATAGAAGAAAGAAAGGTTAAAGCTCACTTAAGAATAACTCACTAACAAGATTTGATGAGGATCCGATTTTCTTCTAAGGTTAAAAGGAGAAATTTTCAACCAAGAGATAAAGTATTAAGAAACGTTTTCTTACACACCAAGGAGAAGCAGTTCGGTAAGTTGGCTCCGAACTGGGAAGGCCCCTATGAGGTCTGTGAAAGACTCAAACCTGGGACATATAGACTTCAAGACAAATAAGGGAGAGTTTTGAAGCACCCATGGAATATTGAACATCTCAGGTTATATTTAGAATAATTTTTTTGTGTAAATATTTACTTGTTAGATATCAATGTAAATATTAGGGGGCATATTCTTTCCTACCATGGTGCCGCGGGGAGGTTTTAATGAGGTATCCGGTCTTTTATTCAATAATATATGATGCATTCTTAAAACATTCAGAGTGGTTTTACTACAATTTAATTTAAGTATAAATCACTTCTTCAATATCTTGGGTGTTTAGTGGATCAGATGAACTTGGTTAAGTGATGACCATTAAATACATGTCATCGGAGATATTAAATACTCTCATTTTAATACTTCTGAAATACTAGGGGCTACTTAAACATTAGCCATGAGAATTTTAAGGAAACGAAAGTATTAAACAAAGGAAACTTTGATAAACTAAACCTCTTTGGACTTAAACCGAACAAGAAAACAAAATATACCTTGGCTATCCAAGGACTTTGGGTGTTCAAAGGACTTATTTGGACTTTAACCGAATGACAATACAAAATGTGCCTTGGCCATCCAAAGACTTTGTCTGTTTAAAAAAAATTAAATCCTTAGAGTTTGTTCCATTCTGACCTTCCTTCACCACCATCACCTTTTTTAAGACTTTTGAGTTCGACACTCGAACTCTCACCAGTTCCCTCTTCATCATCAGTAGTGGAATCTATTCCACTGGAGTAGTTGTGCTTATCGCCATCTGCCATAGTATAAAATGGGAGGTCTTCGTATTCCACATATTTCCATAAGGGACCAAGGGCCCTCTTCGGAAAAGTCTCATGGAACAGCAACACCATGTCGGACTTGATCCCATCATCTATTTTCTCTAAAGAGTCTATCACTTCTTTGGTATACTTATTGTTGAGTTATTATTTTTCCTTAGTAAATTGTTAAGAGAGAATTATAGAGAGAGAAAGAGTTAGAGAGTTTTTAGAGAGATAAAGTAAAAGTACAAATGAGTTTCAAAGAAAAAGTATTCAACCCCTTTATTAGAGTAGCCTTGCCCTTTATATAGAGGAGCCAAGACTTAGTCTCAAACTGAAATATGTTACAAAAGAGGACTAATTGTTGTTTAGTCCTTAACAATTATACATAGTTACAAATACTCTTTAAAACTTACATTAGTTACAATTTAAGGACAAAACTTACATATTTATAATTAAATCCTTGAATTTACATTATTTACAATTTAGTCCTCAAAATCCTATTTCCATATCAGAAGCCCCCTAGTTCTCATGTCAGTAAATGAATGAGAACTAAAACAACTTCGAATCCCATTGTCTTCTAATCTTAATATCTTCGAATACTTCCATATGTTATGTAACTTGTGATAAACTTAAAACAATCATTCGAAGTAACCATCTTAAACAATCATTCGAAGCACACATGAAATGTAATCATTCGAAGCGTACTCCAAACAAATATCAATTAGCAATGATGCTAAAATCTGATAACCTGTCAAACACAAAATCGCCTCGACGCACTGTGATAGAAAATCGCTTCAAAATATTATATAAACAAACCATCTTCGAACACTTTCAAGATCGCTTCGAATTATTATGTAAACAAACCATCTTCGAACACATAACCGTGCTACATACTCTTCGAATTTTATCCATGCTACATATGAAAGTAACCGTTGCACATAACCATTCAATCCATCATAACCCTATAGTTTTTAGATCCATAGCTAGAGGTCTAGCCTGAAAAATGTCGAACATCTGATCAACCCACCGATTTGTATTCCAACCTATCATCATAAGAGTCTTTCCCAACTTCACAAGTCTTCACTTCTTTTATATAAATTCAGTATGCCTTTCACTTCTTTCATTCTCATTACACAAACCTTTCTAGAGAAGTCAGAGCTTTTGGCTACCCTCACCCTGTTCTTCCTTTTTCTCAATATTCTCATCAGAAAAACCAAACTTTTTGACCAATCTTCATATTATCCGATCAACCTTCATTTGGTTTATGAGAAAGAAACCAAAAACCAAAAAATCGAAGGCAGTCCTACACAAAACACCAGAATCTTCAGACTATGACAGTAATTTAGCCTTCGGATCGTACGACTACTTCTTTATTACGCAAAGAGATGAAGAATATAGAAAAGCAGGATTGATGTGAGGAGGTCCAATTGGAACAACCACTGAAACAATCTATTATGGTAATTTCGATCCAACTAATTTCCTGCTCTTTTGCCCTCTCCCTTAGTCGAAGAATATTCCTCATCTAAAATCGTAGGGCTTAAAACACCTCAAGCCTCCTTATCTCAAAGCAAAATTTCTCCTCTGATTAGTGAAAAATCCCCTTTAAAGCCAAATCCAAATCCAAATATCCCCTCTTCAAATCATTCTTCAGTAACCAGAAAAAGAAGAACTTTCATCGCCATGGGAGATGAATAAAAAATTATCTGAAGTTCTTCCCCTCCAAATCCAGATACCAAAAATCCTCCTCAAAGAGAAGTAATTGAGGAAACTCCTCGAACATGTAACCCTTTACTAGAGGCTGTTAACCCAATATCTCAAAGTCCTCGAGAAAAAACATCCAAAGCGAACGAAGTTGATTCAGAAGCTACGAAAACCGATCTCGAGGCTGAACTTGATGATGGGAACTCTGCAAATACCCAGCAACCTTAAGAAGAAACAGAAGCTTGCTTCGTTTCCGAAGAAAGAAGAAAAAGTGAAAATTGGAAAAAAATCTAATGAAGCTTGAAGAAAAATACGTTATTGCTTTGAAAAAGGTACGCTAGACATGCTATAAAGATATCCAAGCTTCAGCTCTGAAAAAGAAATGGGGGATGTGAGATAACATAATGCTTCGACTACCCAAAGAAGGAGAAACTCATTTGGATTGCAAAGATGACAAGCTAATAATCTATCCTGAGATCATTAACTAGGGTCTTCGGTTTCCACTGGATCGTATGTTTGTGGAATACTTCGAACTGCTCAGCTTATGTCCTACTCAAGTGACACCGAATCGGTGGTTCACCCTTATGTCAGTAATTATGGCATCTCGACTGTCTCAGATTCCCATTAGCATAAAAGACTTCGTCTCCTTGACCCAATTATCAAATGGTCCGAAGCTTCCCTTTTACTACCTCACCCTGATGGATGATCTCAAGATCATCGACGATCTGTTAGAGGCTGACAAATTCTAGAAGCAAAAATTCGTCTTTATATCAGAAGCGTGGGAAAATGGCAAAGAAATTTCTGAAGCCAATCCTTCAAAGCGAACTCTCGTCTGAGAAGCAATCTTAAGCCTTTCGAAATTTTTACATTCTGAAATAATAGTTGTTATGTTTTTTTTAATTTTCAGCTTTTCTAATTATTTCATAAATTTTGAAGCGTTACTCATTACGTCGTCCAGCTGCCAAGGTGATTTTCCAAAAGCTTGCCGCTTGGGTTGAGAAGGAATGGAACAATGTGTTTCAAACTTCCTTTCAGCCCATCAATTTCCTCCAATGTCATATGTTTCCAATCTTGGAAGGTGGCTTGCCTCCTCGAAATCTGATCTCAGTGCCATATCTGAAGTTAGTCTGCCAACGAATATCTCAACCCGATTGCAAAGTCTTCCTTTCCATTCGCAAAAAAATAAAAAAGAAAAAGATGTCAAGGAAACGAAAAGTAAAAAGGCAGCTAGCACATCTGGTGCTAGCCATTCAACTCCATCGAAGCCAAAGCCTCGAAAAAGGAAAACTGCTAAACAAATTCTCTCACCCATTGTAGAGGGGAAAGATCAAAAGCCGTCCTCAAAGAAAAGGAAAACTTCTTCTGGTTCCCATGGAAAGAAAAAGAAGCAAATGAGAATCACTTCGTACGCATTGGTTGACGAAGACGAAAAAACTGTTGTTGAAAACCAACAAAACCCACAAAATCCCTCGATCGAAGAACATCCGTACAAAGACAGCCCTATGATTATCATCAAAGATAACACCTCCAACGAGATTCAGGCTATTGCAAACTTCGATCCTGATATGTTTATCAATTTTGAGAACCCTGAAGCGCTTACTGGTGAAGAAGATCATGTTCATCAAGTCATCCAAAACCACATGCTTAACTTTGGGAGACCAACACCATCTGAAGCTATGCAAACTGCTATTAACGTCAGAAAATAAGATGCAACCATTCTCCTTCTTCGAGAGCTTCACGCTGCTTATCCAAAAATCAAACTTACAAGTTTTTGGAATGACATTCCTGAAGAGAAACGCCCAAGTGAAGCTTTCGACCCTGTTCCTGGTTCATCATCCTCAGAAGATTAATCATCTGAGGAGGAAGAGTCATTTGATTAATTTTATCACCTCTTTTGTCCTTGTCAGATTAAGAATTTTCTTTTTGTACCTCAACGAATTAATCTAAATGACAAATGGTTTATGTATTTTATCATTCTCTTTAAATATTATTCGATGGTAAAATTTAAAAACAAAATAATTACAAAATGCAAACTTACCACCTTAAATACCTTAAAATTGATGAATACAGTAGCTCTTCGAAAAAATTATCAATGAGTTGTTAAGCTTTGGTAGCTCTTCAAAAAATTCACATTGTGTTGTTAAGCGTTCACTTCGAAATAAAATGTAATGTGATTATTAAACATGGTTGTTTCTTCGAAAAACGTCATAAACACTTCGGAAAATTCAACTCTTAACTAATCTCAAAGGTGATCAATATTTGATGGTTTGTTAAGATAGTATTCAAACATATGTAAAAAAACCATTGGCCAAAAAACGAACTTTATTGATAATATTGAATATGTACACGACGCCTCGTTAAAACCTTCTTGGGCCAACAGGATAGGAAATAGTGCGCCATTCAAAACAAAAATTCCGAAGTAGAAAAACATATCTACTCTCATTAAAGCTCCAAGTGTTGGATATTCCACGGATGTTGAAGCATCCTCCCCTCAAAATCACAAAGTCGACAGGACCCTGGCTTAATTCTTTCAACAACTGTATAAGGCCATTCCCAGTTCGGAGCCATTTTTCTGAGGTTCTTCTCCTTTGTGTGCAAGAAAACGTTTTGCAACACCTTATCACCTTCTTTAAATTCTCTTCTCTTCAGCTTCGCATCATATCTAATTCTCATAAGAGTTTGATAATGAATTACATTCAGATGAGCTCGAACTTTTTTTGCCTCAGATCCAAATTTTCCTTTCGAACTTCATCATTAGACCTTTCAGAATATTGGGCTATTCTAAAAGATGACATCGTGGATTTTATGGGGATGACTGCATCCATTCCATATGCCAAAGCAAAAGGAGTCTCCTTTGTAACCTCTCTAGGAGTTGTTCGATAAGCCCAAAGTACCTCTTGCAAATAGTTTGTCCATTTTCCCGCTGCCCCCGTCAAATTCTTCTTCAAGCCATCTAAAATTGTTATGTTTGTCACTTCTACTTGTCCATTGGCTTGAGGATGAAAAGACGTCGAAAAACATTGCTGAATTCCCTTTGAAGTACAAAATGAAGCCATCTCCCTGTTATTAAACTAAGGGCCATTATATGTTGTAATCCTTCGAGGAAATCCAAAACGAAAACAGATATTGTCCACAATTAATTTGATGACACCCTTTGGCTTTGTTCCTGATAGCGGTTCTGCCTCTTCCCATTTTGTAAAATAATCAACCGCTACAATTATCATCTGTCTACCTCCAGAAGCCATCGGCAAAGGTCCCACAAGATCAATTCCCCATCTATCAAATGGTATTTCCTTGGATATAGACATAAGCAGTACTGCTGGTCCGTGAATAGCATTGACAAATCTCTGACAATTATCACAACCTCGAACTAAATTCTTAGCATCGTTCATGATTGTAGGCCAATAGAACCCTGCAAGTAAAACTCGACGTGACAGAGCTGTGAACCCACAATGAGCCGACCCTTCACCATCATGCAACTCTGATAATACTTCATGTGATTCCTATTTGTTTAAACATCGTAATAATGATCTCCTCAATGCCTCTCTATACGAAATTCCATCCAGTACAACATATCCGAATGCTTTACTTCTCAATTTTTTTGGCTAATTGTGAATCATCTGGTAATATTCCTTGAGTCAAAAAATTAAGTATATATGATTTGCAGTCGCCTCAAATTTCGCCAGTCGTAAAAAATTCATCTATACATTCACATTGGCTAGAGTGAGTAACAATTAAAGGATTTTCTTGTAGCAAAATCTAAGGATATTCTTCCTTGTAAGCAACGTTTGCTAAAGAATCAGCCACCATGTTACTTCCTCGCCCAATATATTCCACAACAACGTTGTCAAACAGAAGCATTAAATTCTGAAGTTTCCGAAGATATAAAATCAAACGATCATTTCTTGCTTCGGAAAATCCGGATACCTGATTTGCTAACAACTGAGAATCTGTTTCAAAGCGCACTAAAGTTGCCCCGGAAATTTATGCCAATCTGAAACATGCTAAAGCAACTTCGTATTCAGCTTCATTGCTCAAAGCATAAAAACCAAATTTAATAGATTGAATCATTGTCTCTCCTGTTGGAGCTATTAACTGAACCTCAGCACTGCACCCTAAAACACTAGAACCTCCATTTGTTCGAACAAGCCACCTTGAATCAACAGGTATGACTTCTTTATTTTCTTCCTCCTCTGATCGGCTTGAGTGGAATTCAACAAAAAAATCTGCTAATGCTTGTGCATTTATTGCAGTTCGAGGTGTAAACAAAATATCATAGTCCCCCAACTCCACTGACCATTTGGTCATTCTCCCCGAAATATCAGGTCGTTGCAAAATATTTTTTAAGGGGAATGAAGTTCGGACTTCAATAGTATGAGCTTGAAAATATGGACGCATCTTCCTAGCAGCAATCACCAACGCTAATGCTAATTTTTCTAATTTCATGTATCTCTTTTCCAGCTGCCACCAAACTTTTAGTAATGTAATACACTGACTTCAGAACTATTGAATCTTCACTGATTAACACTGCGCTTCGTGCAAAATCTGATACCGCAATGTATAAAAATAGCTTCTCCCCATTCCGAGGCTTTGACAAAATCGCTGGTTATGACAGGAAATTTTTAATATTTGTGAAAGTTGCTTCACATTCCGATGTACATTCAAACATGTTGGGTCCTCGTAACACTTGAAAGAAAGGAAAGCATTTATCAGAAAATCTAGAAATAAATCGATTAAGTGCTGCTAACCTTCCTATCAAAATTTGCACTTCTTTGGGTGACCGAGGATAATTCATTGTTAACAAAGCTTTCAATTATTCTGGGTCAGCTTTTATTCCTTTTTCATGGATCATAAAACCACAAAACTTCCCCGGTCCAACTCCGAAGGTGCATTTTTCAGGATTTAATTTCAACCTAATTTCCCTTAAATTCAAAAAACCTTTCTCTAAATCATCCAGATGCACTTCATCCTTTGAGCTTTTTACTACCATGTCATATATATATACCTCCATATTTCTTCCGATCTGTGTAGCAAAAGCTTCATTCATCAATCTCTGATAAGTGGCTCCAGCATTTTGCAATCCGAAGGGCATCACCCTATAACAATGTAAGCCCATATCAGTTACAAAAGTTGTGCATTCTTGATCTTTTGGATCCATTTGGATTTGATTATATCCAGCAAAAGCATCCATAAAAGTTAAAATTTTGTTTCCTTAAGTAAAGTCAATCAACTGATCTATTGGAGGAACATGAAACAGATCTTTGGGACAAGTTCTATTCAAATCTCTAAAATCCACACACATTCTCCATTTCCCATCCTTCTTTTTTACTACCACCGGATTCGTCGTCCACAAAGGGTACTGTGACTCCCTTATATGTTCGACCTTAGATAACCGATCCACTTGAGCAACAATCGTTTCTGTTTTTTCTGAGGAAAACGCTCTTCTTTTCTGAATAACCGGCTTGACCTTCAAATCGATAGCCAAACTGTGACGAGTTAACTCAATGGGCACTCGCGTTACATCCTCTGTTCTCCAAGCGAAGACATCCAAATTTTGGGATAAAATGTCCAACAATTGTTGACGTAGAAAAGGGGTCAATAATGTTCCGATTCGAAGTACTCTCCCTTCCAAAAAAGTAAACCCCTCTATCTCTTCGCTCACCGTTAAAGACCCCGGGGTTTCTCTCGGATCGCCAACCCTTTCTTTCAAATCCAAAAGTGACCCATCTAATTGCTATTCACGCATTAAATCACCACTGCTGAACCCTCAGATCCGAAGTGCAGTGGCATAACATTCCCTGGAAATCTTCTGATCGCCTCGAACAACCCCAAACCTATCTCCAACCACATACTTAAAGAATTGATGAACTATAGACACCACCCCACACATTCTTGAAAGCCATGATCTTCTAAAAATAGCATTATAACTTGTGGGACAGTCCACCACCACAAAGAGTACGTGGACCTTTTTCTTAAATGGTCCTTTTCCCAGACTCATCTCATCTTCGAATTCTCCAACAACAGGAGCCGCTACACCCGTGAATCCAATAATCGTTCGATCCGATTGAAAATCCGAGGTGGATTTCTCATTGGATCATAGGTGGATTTAAAGAGGATATTAGCAGAACTGCCAGTGTCAATCAGCACACGCCAAATTTTGACGCCAGCCACCTCAGCTCCAATTACCACAGCATCTTCATATGGACCTGCAATACCTCTCAAATTGTCTTCATCAGACAAAATAAAGGGAATATCTTTCTTCCTATACAAGTGCGTAGACATATTCCCTTCAATTTGAGTTTTCAAGTTG
Source organism: Limnanthes douglasii subsp. nivea (assembly GCA_036936605.1). Taxonomy (NCBI): domain Eukaryota; kingdom Viridiplantae; phylum Streptophyta; class Magnoliopsida; order Brassicales; family Limnanthaceae; genus Limnanthes; species Limnanthes douglasii. The sequence continues at coordinate 284,342,475 of JAUPFV010000005.1, read as the reverse complement.
ACAACATGCCTCTTCCTCGAACTATCCGAGTTTCGAGTCATTGAATCACCTCCAAAAATAACCAACGATTCAAAAAACTTGCATAGCTCCCGAACACGTCCCTTTTCCACAGGCTCTTCGACTGTTATTAGAAGCAACCTGTTCGAATCTTTTTCAACATACTCAGAAGAAGTATCAAAAAGTTCAGCCTGTGAATCTAAAATCAACAAATTCTCAGCTGGCGGTGCAACCTTCGAAGTTGATGCACCATTATTTTTCGATGCGCTCCCACGTGACTTCACATAAGTCAGGAGCTTTCCATTTTTAATCAAATACTGGATCTCTTTCTTCAGAGCAATGCAGTCATTTGTATCATGCCCAATATCATCATGATATCTGCAAAACGTTTTATTCCTCTCCTCCCTTGGCCTACTGATTGGGGTTGGCTTCCTAAAATTTACGAAGTTCTTGGTCTTATCCTAAATGACAGAAACATTCTCTGTCAGATCAGCATAGTATTCCGGTTTGATCCAAGTATTTGGTCTAGGCCTGTTGTAAGTGTTAGATGGAGTGTGATTTGAATAACCACCACTCGGAGGAGGTAAATTGTATTCTTTTGTCTCGATTGCTGATTTCCATTACCATTCGAAGACTGCCCCTGATTATTGGCTGTTTGTCCTGAATTTTTCGGAGTACTGATTGGTCAGCCTCGGACTCTATTCGACTCCTCCATTTTGATTTGATCCTCAACTTTAGCCATCAAAGCTCCAAAATTCAAGGCCCTTCTATTCGTCGTTTCATTAGCCTGATCCCCTGGCAATAACCCTTGGCAAAAAGCTGTCATCGCCATATTTTCCCCATAGTTGTCCAAACTATCCTAGGTCAACACAAATCTCTTTGTATAGTCTTTCAACTTTTCTCCACGTGCCTGCTTGTACTGAATAATGGTATCACCATTAGCTCTCATCTCTTTGCTTCACACAAACTACCTTCGGAATGCAGTATAAAAATCTCTGAAATTTGAAATGGACCCCCTCGGAAGCCGATTATACCACTTAAGAGCTGTTCCTTTGAAGTATGAGAAAATGCACGACACACCATCTGGTCATCATCTTCGAAGTTCATCATATAGTTTTTAAATTTTTCGATGTGATCATCAGGACCTTGCATCCCATCGAACTTCTCAACCTTCAAAATATCAAAATGCTTCGGAAGCGTCATAGAACGAATTTCATTCGTCAATGGAGAATTTCTCCAGTCAACTGCTTGAACAAACTGGTCATCCGTTCCCATCGTAACATACAAATTCCGATCAGTTTCAGCATACTGATTCGAGGGATTTCCTGTGTACCAAGTAGAACGAGGAGCACTATCCTTCTTAGATATAATCTCCTTTTTATGTTTCCTTGACTGATATCTGTCTGATTCCTCGTTTGAAGAGCCTATGTATCTCTTAAATCGCGAAGCTGAACTTTCTACCTCCTCGTCACTAGAGGTCACATATTTTTGTTTATCTTTTTTCTCCTTACGAGACGAATATCGCTCTTTAAGAGACAGAAAACATGTTTTTTGTGCTCAGATTTGGCCCGTCGATCATCAAAAGACCGATCTGATTGAGCTTCTACTTCATTCTTTTCTATTTCATGTCTAACCTCGGATCTAACCTTTGCCGAGTGAATATCTTGCTCCCTCTGTTCATACTTTTCATTTAATGCATTAATCTTGTCCAAAAGCTGGTTCTTTCAAACCTCAATATCAGATTCAGTTATGATCGGAGATGATCCACCACGTCTACCTCCCTGTAAATCATTTTTAAAAGGTCTTCATAGGTGATTAAATAGTAGGATTGTTCTCAGGATTCATCGTATTAACTTTGAATAAAAAATACAATAAGATTGTATTAATTTTGAGCTGAATAGGTCACTGATTTTGATTGTTCAAGTCCCCAATGGATTCGTCAATTTGTTAAGTTAATTTTTTGCCTTAGTAAATTGTTAAGAGAGAATTCTAGAGAGAGAAAGAGTTAGAGATTTTTTCGAGAAAGAAAGTACAAGTACAAATGCGTTTCAAAGAAAAAGTATTCAACCCCTTTATTAGAGTAGCCTTGCCCTTTATATAGAGGAGCCAAGACTTAGTCTCAAACTAAAATCTATTACAAAAGAGGACTAATTATTTTTTAGTCCTTAACAATTATACATAGTTAAAACTACTCTTTAAAACTTACATCAGTTACAATTTAAGGAAAAAACTTACATTATATATAATTAAATCCTTGAATTTACATTATTTACAATTTAGTCCTCAAAATCCTATTTCTATATCACTTATCAATACCCGCCTGAATAGCTTGCTCCTGCTGACTCTTCAAATATTCATTCTCCTTGGTCATTTCTGAACCAGTGGGTTAAGGTTTGAATGACGCCATCCTTAGTCTGCATTTCCTCCTTCAGCATTGTGATATATTTTTCTAAGTTAGAGTACTTAGTCTGGAGCTCAGTTTTGGCTGTTTCCGATGTGGCTAACTTGGTTTCCAAATCCTCCTTGTCCTTCTTGAGTGCCTCCACCTCCTTCCTCAGTTCCTCTATACTTTGCTGAGCATTTAGGAGATTTTTTTACATAGCTTGTCAGAGTGAGGGAGTTGATAAGATTGGTCTGACTTTTCACCTACCTTTCCAGGTCAAGTACGGGCCGGATATGACCGAGGAGGGAGTGGCTCAGAACATCTTGTTATTCAGAAACGGAGAAGGATTTACCATTGAAGGTCACCATATTGGCAGAACCGGAGGGACGGTAGGGACATGCAAAATCATCATTCTCAGAATCATTGAAATATAAGTCAATGTCTTGAAGGGCACTGATTTCCACTTCATCATTCCCCCCCCCCCCAGCAATCTCTCTGGACTGGAGATCTATTGGGATGTTCTCTTGTAAGGTAGGATCAGGAAGGGCTGGTGGAGGTTGGATTTCTGAAGGCGAAGAATTATTTCTTCACCCAGGGTGACCTTCTTCTTCTTAACAGCTTTCTCATCACTGTTGGCCCTCTTTTTCCTATCCTTTTTAGGAGGATTTGGTGGATTCTGCGACTGTCCAGCCTCCCTCACTATTTCAACCTCTACTGCTTTGAGTAGGGCTTCATCAATACCCCCTTGGTTCCCTGAACCAATCCATTCTTTGGCTGCTTGAATTAACCATGCTCCAGGCTTATTCTTCTTGTTATTCATCTCGATGGGAGCCTTATCTCTGGAAGGTAAGAACAGTTTACCATCCTTAGGCTCTGTCCTTTTAAGAATCACACGAGGAGGAGGAAGGGTGGTTAACTCTTCCCACAAGAGGTCTCTTCGGCCTGTGGTGTTCCACATATGGGATCTCAATAAATTGCCTCATGTGAAGTAGTTGTGAAAGGAATTCCCCCAGTTCTCTGCAACCCACGCATTGAGTTTTTTACAGGTCATTTTCCCCTCCTCCAAATGCCCGGTGAACTCCTTCGGCATCACTAAAAAGAGTAACAAGCTAATCAGAATAGGAACACTTATAATTTAAGAAGAAAAAGACTTGAAAGACAAACGGAAGATAGGAGGTTACTAGTGCTTTTCCACCTGCTAGTCAGCATGCTAGGGTTGGTGTTGGCCTTAATCTTCCTGCCATTTTCCCACATTCCACTGACAAACAGGAACTGTGTCCTCCAGTTATTTTTGGACTCCAACAGGTCATCTACAAATTTGAATTCATTCCCCATGTTGTGACGATAGAATGGAATCTGATGGTTCTTGCACAAGGTTGCTACAGCAGCAAACTGCTCCATCGAAAGTGGGATTTTTGACAACCTTTATGCCATGATACAGGCAAGAAGGGAATATCAGGTATTGGGGCTTAGCTGGCTAGGTTAAAGTTTGACCAGGTGAAAGTACCTATTAATTTATGGGTCCAATGGGAACCGGAGTCCCCAGTTTAGCACTTCGGTGAAGATTAGTACCTCATTAAGCTTGCAGTCCATGGGAGTTTCCGGAGTAATAGGTATCTTTACCTTCACAGACTCCGGAATCCCCCATTTCGTCCGGATTTGGCCCAGCTCAACAGCGTGGGTGTAGATATAATTGATGTTTTGTAGGGCCAACAGATATTTAACACTAACGTGTTTGAAAGAAGGGCCTACCTTGCCCTCTAAGCACTCCGGAAGCGAGTCTGGATGAATCATACAGATTTTTACCTTACTCTTTCCCTTCTTATCAGAAGTAGCATCTCCCGTTTGACCTGACTCCTCGGTCTCGAATGGAGCCTCCTCGATATTGTCCTCCATAATCTTTTCCATCACTGTGGAAGGTTTGCAAGCTGCCCCAGAAAAAGGGGAGGGGGTTAGTTTCTTGCACAGAAGGCTGTTCGGATGGTTAAACACTTGTTTCCTTTGAAGGCCTAGTGTCTGGTTGAGGTTGGGATCTGGAGGGCTTTGCCTTTGAAGCTACTTTAGATACCTCTGATTCTGAGGGTTTTGTCAGTAGAGATGTGGATTGAGTTTTGGTTTGGCGGGTCGTCCGGCGAGGGGTTATCTTCTCCGAAGACTTCTCAGTATCAGAGCGCATAACAATAAAAGGAGAGGGTTTTCTAACACTTGAATATTAATTGTAACTTTTTTGAGCATTTAACAACAAATCTTCATTGTCGTGCTTCAACCGAAAGATAACCTTCATATCTGTGTGTGTTAGCTTCACGAATTTTGAACCCCATCTAAAAGATTTGTTTTATTGTCATAGGTGTTTATTATTTGAACTATGATGTCCAATCCTTCCTCACATAAATTTATCTCTCGTACTTACCAATGTACGGAGACCTTATAGAAGAATTTAAAAATGTGTGGTATTTTCTTCTCAATATGATGGATTTTTATCTTATATGTTTACATCTACTTAATTAACCCAATTAAACCCGATTTGAAAAAAATTTGTTTTGTCGATACTTTCTGACCATAAACACGAATAATTAATAATAGAGAACACAGACTACGAACGATATGTTAAATGAACACGCTTATCGTAAGTTATTACCAAATAATATAAAAACGTATTTTAGTAAACTTACAAAACTGCAAACTCTTGATCAAACTCAAAGTTGAAAAATATCAAAATACGTACTACTAAACTTATAAAACCAACCGCAAACTCTTGATAAAACTAAGAATTTAAAAATATTAAAATGCGTATTACTAAACGTAAGAAACCACAAACTCTTGATAAAACTCAAAACACAATTTAAAAGAAAATCCTCTTCAAATAACATATAACCAAGATAATGAACTGAAATAGAGAAAGAAAGGAGAAAATCCCTAATACGTTTTCTTTATTAAATTGTGTTATTAGTCTTCAAATGAAGACTTTTATCCATATTTATAGGGTTTACATAAAATGACTCACAAATCACCTAATTACACATATTCACAATCATTAACTTATATTTGTCATTCTATTATATCTGTCTAACAAAATTTCTTAATGACCTCATAAATAATGACATGTATAAATACGATTATAACCGTCTAACAAATTTTCCACATTCTCGGTTTCCTAAAACCCCCGTCATAATTATGAATATAATTATATCTCTAGATATGACTTTCGTCAAGATTCTTCATATAATCCTCGTCATAATTCTGAATACAACCACTGTCATATCTCTGGATACAACCTTCATTATATCTCTAAATATAGCATTCGTTTTATATTTGAATATGACCTTCGTCACGATTCTTCATATGACCCTTACTATCTGAATCTTATTCATTTATTAAATTTACTTACCTCGTCTAAATAAGGAGTATATTCCACCTCTGAAATATAGCCTTATAAGGAGCCCATCTAGTTTTTAAAAAAGTTCTTTTTAAATAATTTATCAAAGGGCTTAAAATAAAATGAGACTAGGTAATAAAAAATCAAACAATTTTAGTGTGTTAACTATATCGACGCGTGCCTAACTATTATGACACATGTCATAAATTATTCCATAGTTTAAGTTATAAATTCTAACATAGTCTAATTATTATTTCATTTTTTTGCTACTAATATGACCGTGAATTTTATTTTAATCTAACGGTCTAGATCCTTCAACAACTGATCGATTTTATTTTATTTAGAAACAAATCGATTTTACCAAATATAATTGTTCTTTAACCTCTTCTTTCTCTAAACAAATTATTCTCTTTTCATGTACTACTTTCATTACAACTCCAAAGATTGAGACTTCGATTTTATTATGAACATGTATCTACCATATCAAATCTATTCTTTATTTTTCTATGTTTGTTACTTTGAATCTTTTACTAAATCAATATTTATCGTCATAAGTATTTAAAACTATTATCTAAACTTCATATCCATACCTCAAAATCTAATATAACTCCAATTTTAGTTTCATATCCATACTGAAGATGATGAAATCCGTTTTTTCTTGCTCTATTTGAATGAAACCTTCGATTACCTTTTCATCCTTACATCATTGATTTATTTAAATATGTTTAAATATGTTCTAATCACCTAACAGCTAACAATGCACCATCTTTTGACTACACCTGGAAAACAAGTTTTATCTATGTAACCGGGATTTAAGGATCTAAAAATTCTACTAGATGAATTTGGTCAAATAGAGAGACGACGGATGTAAATACGTAAGATATGATCCATTCAACTCAATTATATCATCTATTATACTTTTATTTTTATTTTTATAATATACTCATTCAACTTTTTAATTGTTTTGTTGATCAAGAAGAATTTCTCAAAACTTTCAACAAGTTTTTTCACGAAGACAACCCCTTAGAGATTCTGTCTGCTGTTGCCCGCCCCATATATCAATATGATTTATATTATTTTTAACGTCGGAACACTTCATCTAAGTTGGAATTTATCCTCAACAAGAAATTATAATGAATACTAACGGTAAACCTATGATTTGCAATATTAGGAAACCAGTTTAAACTGAAAGCACCCTCATCATACTCTAACAACGAGTACAGACCATGGAACTAGCAATGAATCATCACAAGTGTTTCGAATAAGAAAATAACGAAAGAATATAAAAATACAACTGATATGAGTGCTTCTCCGAGTAAAAATACCCAAAAGAATAAAAATCTTAACATTGCTTCAAATTATGTTCCCAAGAATGACGATCCCAACAAATTTTCTTATGGTACATTTTTTTGTCAAGAATATAAGAATCTTGGCGAAACTGCAGAAATAGATCCCCTTTTAGACTATGAGCCATTACAGAGAAAACAAAAAGTCAAGACAATAAAAATCACCACCAACACCAATGTTGGTCACACCAACTCTACATACGTTTATGTCAACAAAACCATAACTGAGGGCCCCATCAACAAAAATACTGACAAAAAAGCACATCCTCTCTCTGGCTAATCTAGCCATGAATTAAACAACAGAAAAAATCCAATTATAGACGTGGAACCTCCATTGATCTAGTATCAGAATATAGCTACTAAACAAACATCAATTCAAGCCCCAAATGCAAGTTTCATAGCCACTAGAAACCCCAATTTGTGTTGAGTATCTACGACTCATCCTACTACAAGAGCACCTATTTTTGTATTCATTCCATAATTAACTTTGATCATATCTCGTCAATTTCACACTATCCTAACATGACTCAATACACTTATATGAGTGCATCTGATATCCTCTAGAGGTTATTTGATATCCAATTAAGGTTTTTTTAAAATATAAAGCATCTTTTTAAATTACTTTTTTCGACGCTTTTTATTCATATTTATTAACATTTTTCCCAATTTTTTCATAGTTCAGTAGAAACTGCCTACATGACGGTTACTTCTCATGATATTGAGGCAACAACTAACTTCCAACTTGAATATATTATTATTGACTCTAGAAAACAAAGAAGAGAGTTGGTACACTTTCAAAATGGACTTCACAATTTGAATGTGGCTTGTGAAAACTAAAGAAAGATAAAAAAAATGCTTATAACTTTATTTCTAGCATTCAAGCTGAAAAGAATGGTGTTATTTCTGAAAATAAATAACTACTTACCCAAAATACAGAATTAGTCAAATGATGTACTTCTTTGAACACTCTAAACACGAACTTGGCCTTCCAAAACACTATTGTGTTTAACCAAAATAAAGGTTTAAGAACTAAAATCAGAACTCTAACTACTCAAATCTTTACTTTAGAAATCATTTTGTTTTAAATGCTGAAAACAACATTTTCAAAGCTAGAACTGAGAGAGAAGAAACCACTTTTGTTGTTGCTGAAGTTTTAATTGGAGAGATTCAAAAATAAATTATATTATCAATTTTAAATGAAAAGCTTAACATTCAGTTAGGCGACCTAGATAAGTTGTTACCAGAAGACGAACGTTCTAACAAACATCTCAAACTATCAACTGTAAAGAAAAATGATGGAAACAATGACAAAGAGGACGAGTCTACCAAAGAAACCTCTGTTGTGGTCCCTACTAACAATGACAATATTGATGAAGCGACCACTTTTGAAATTCAATCCGGCAACAAAAAAGAAACTAGAAAAGAAAGATGATAAAACACCTCCCACTGTAGTTTCTCCACCTAACCATAATATTAACAAAAACAATGACGAGGTGGTAACATAATTGAGTATTATATTATTTTGAAAGTTGTTTTTAAATATATTTTGAAGAACATCTTTGTACTCTAAATTTTGTATGACTATAACTTATTTATTTTAGACCTTGTTAAGTATGTTAATTTTATGCCAATGGTTTTTATTTTTCAACTTATCTTTGTATGTCATATGTTTATATGTTTTAAGAGACTTTTACCTTTGTCTGCCTTATATTTATATTTTGTACGAGACTTTTATTTATTAAAAATATTTCTTACCTTATACTAACTGATTTGATGAAATAGTTAATGAGGATAAAATGAAATTTTTATCTTCACATAACTTAACTTTGATAAAATATTCATATATTTTATTTTTATTGTGGGACGATATATATCTTTGACATTTTACGTCAAAGATATGACCACTTGAGTAACCTTTCTTATTTTAGCTTTAGGCTTGTTATATCAACCATAATCAAGACTTTGACTATTACCTCATGCCACAATATGGTCATTTATGTAACCTTATGGGTTTTCATCCTCAGACTTGGTTTATTAACCATAATCACTAATTTGACTAGTTACCACTTGCATAACCTTTCAATTTTCTAACTTTAATATTGGTTTATTAACCATAATCGCTTATTCATGATTATATACAACCCTTTTTTATGTAGCTTCATTTTCTAGTCATATAACAATTTTCTATGGAGAACACCTAACTTACAAACTTATCACGAATTTTTATTTTCTTTCTCTATCATCCGATGTTCCCGAATAATTCAAATATATTGGATAGGAAAAAAAACAGTTGTTGATGAATCAGATTCACTATGTGCCTTATTAAAAAAACTCGCGCCACCAGAAAGGAAAAAGAGCACATAACGAACTTACAAATTTTCTTTATAAATCTTTAGATTTTGAATATTCCAAGGATGTTTAAAAATGTTACCGCTCATGTCTTGCAATATCTAGGCTCTATAATTCCCTTAAAAAACAAAGTTGTATGGCCTCTGTCAAGAATATATAAGTGTGAATACTAGTATGATATTTTCCGATATGGGTTAGCCAAAGAACCCTCACGGCTTTGATCTTGGGTGTACTCCCAAAAAGCATCATACTAGTTAAGATGTTTCATTCACTTATATATTGTAAATTATTTTCAGTCTAAGCCGATGTGGGACAGGTGATCAAGTGAGAGAGTTTATGCTCTAACAGCCTCTCCCAGATTGAAACTAGCTTTCGGCTTTTATCTTTTTCCCCTTGAATTTTTTTTGTCACAACTAAATAACCTTTTAAAATAATTATTAGCTTTAACTTCGAATAACATTTTCTTTTTATTAGAATCTTGTAATGTTGTACTCTAACTTGAGCATGATCTTGTTGTTTTTTAATTAAATCTACATAGATTTATTTTTCTTTAATATTATATTTCTCTGAATAATGCCATATTCTATGAATTGGAATAAAAATTTCTCTCGGAACCACACCATCCACCTAATAAAAGAAAAGAAAACGTATTTATCCTGTAATGACTATAGGAGTTCTCTTGTAAGCCTACAACACTTTTGATAACTTGTCCAACCATTTCCCTTTGACCGTCTCAAAATTCTTTTTATCCCATCAACAATTGTTCTAATTGGTTACCTCCACTTGTTCATTAGATTGAGGATAATAAGGTTGAAAAGTATTGTTCAATTCCGTAGTTTTTGTAAGTTGTTTTCATTATTGTATTTTGAAATGGAGTTCCATTATATGTCATTAATATCACCAGAAATCCATATATTGATAAAATATGACTTTGCTAAAAATTACAGATTTCTTGAGCCTTTATTTTTTACAATGTATTTATTTCAACCCACCTTGTAAAATAATTAACAACCACCACTAAAAAGTGTCTCTCACTAGTAGCAATTGACAAATGTCAACCTAAATAAATTCTCATTTGTCAAAATGACAAGGTACTGAAACTACACTCATAGGTTAGCTCAAAAAATGACTCGTTTTAGCATACAATTGACAAGTATTACAACTCTGAACAATGGTCTTTGGCTATCAAATCTGTTACCTTTTGTGCCTTGATTTATCTACGAGACTCATACACAATTTCATACTCCCTTAATATCACCGGCCACCGTGTAAGTCTTGCCGAAACATCTGAATTTCGCAACACATTTCGCAAAGGAAAAGACATTTACAAAATGATATGACTTTGAAAATAAAGCCTAATTTATTTTGGAGCTATTACGAAACTTAAAGTAAACTACTCCAAATTCAAATATATTTTTTCAGCGTCACTTAAAGTTTTACTCACATAGTAGACTGGTTTTTTTCACTTCATCAACTTCGCTAATCAAAATAGAACTTACTGTATGACTAGACACATAAAGGTAAATGGTATAAAATTTCACCTTGTATCGGGGCCGGCAAGATCTCTGGTCAAGTCAAATATTCCTTTAGAACATGGAATGCTTTATCACACTCCTTATTTCAACAAGACTTCTTAGCTCATTTTCAAAAATGAGATTACTATTGTCAAAAGCTTTAAAAATAAACCGCGATAAAATTGCTAAACGCCTCGTCAACTTCTTTGATAGTTCGTGGAGGCTCCATGCTTAACAATGCTTTAAGTTGCTCGAGATCATATTCTATTCCATTTTTAACGACAACATATCCGAGAAGTTTCCCATTTTGAATTCTAAAAGAATGCTTCAAAAGATTCAACTTATTTAAATTTTCTTAAATTCTCAAAAATGTCAGACATAACTTTAACTTGTCGATCCTTAGTATTACTTTTAATAATCATATTATCTATCTACGCTTCCATATTATTTTCCAACCACATTTCAAAAATTCGATTAACCAGCTTTTAATAAGTCGATCAAGAGTTCTTCAAACCAATATGCATTATCTCCTAACAATACAAACCCTCTCCATTTTAAATATAGTGTTTTTCATCATTCAGATGCATTTAAATTTGATTCTACCGTCAAATATGCGTCAAAACTCCAAAACACCAAAAATTTGTTTACAACAACATACTAACTGATATATTCCGGTATTCGTTTCATCCTACCAATTCCATGTATTAAAAAACATAAAAGCTACACTTTTTCATCGTCAAAACCAAAGCCAATAAAAACTAGAAAAAACCTTAAAACCAAAAACTATAAAAATTACGGTTTTAAATTTTGAGACATCAAAGCTATATCTCTTTTTTTTTATCGATTTATTTAAAAAAATAAAGTCAGTGACAGTCGAAACGGGCCGAAATTAGAAATCGTAAAATGTATTGAAAAGGATTTCGCTTGATATTTAAGTCTAAGTGACTATCCTAGAAACTACGAAGTAACAACAATCCAAAAGTGAAGACTTTTTTCAATCATGCAGTTCCCATTCGTTAGTAAGCAACATACTCTCTCTTTCTCTCTACTATCTGTGTCCTTTTTCGCTTCTTAGTCGGCACTCGATACTCAAAACACCTTCTTTCAAAACACCTTCTTTGAGAGAGTAACCAGTTAAGTCTTAAATTGTACAAACATCAACACCTTCTCGTAAAAGTCTTTCACAAATACCTCTATATATAAATCTAATTTGATTCCTCTGTTTGTTCAAATCGAGAAACAAAACAAAAGAGAGTCCTGGAAGAAGCGAATGTTTACGGATATGATGATACCCTATATGTTGTTTTGGGTAAAGATTTCAAAGAAGGCAAATTGAACTTAATCTGGGCATTACAGAATCTTGAACCTGAAAATGTTTGTATACTTCATGTGCATCAGCCACAAAAGATAATCGTCTCTATAAGTAAGTCCAAATAAAACTGAAATCCAAATAAAAGATAATATTTGTATGTATATATATATTGATTTTTTGTTCAGTTGTTTTGCAGCTGGTGGTGATGTTTCAGCCAGTGGAATCGAATTTCATGATCAAATCACAATTAAGGAAATTGACAAAAGAATTATGAATAATATATTTTGGATAAGTATCTTAGCATTTGTCACCAAGCCGGGGTATGTATGGTAATTTCTTGTTTTGAGTTTGTTTTTCATGTGATTGTTGTTGGGTTGATATGCGGTTATATGGTGTGTAACTGGTTTGATTAGGGTCGAAGTTTTGTAATGTTGGTATATAAAACATGTATATAAGAGATCATTTGATTCTTTATTGTATAGGTGAATGCGGAGAAGCTTTCTATCGAGATGGATGATATTGGGGAAGGCTTTGTGGCACTTATATACGAACACGGCATCAAGAGGCTTGTTATGGGTGCAGCATCAGACAAGCGCTTTTCAGAGTACGAACAACGTCATCTTCTGGTTTATGTTTGGTCCTCATAAGATATTTCTGTGTTCTGTAGATGTTATATTCTTTTTAAAGCTTTGAATGCTGGTTAGCCCTCAGACTCTATAGGGTAGTTTTGAGAATTTAGTCTCGTAACTTTAAAAAGCGTTAATCCCCGAAGACTAGTCGTGTTAGACGAAGTCTAGTGGTGTAATGTTTTGAATTAGAGGACTAGCCACCATTCGAGTCGTGTTAGACGAAGTCTTGTAAATTAAAACTTTCAGTGGAAGTTTAGATTTGATTTGAATTATTAACAATTTGCGGCTAAGATGATTGAAATAGAGTTTGTGTTACAGAAACATGGTTGATCTCAAGTCGGACAAGGCAAAGTATGTTCGTCATTATGCGCCTCATTCTTGTCATATTTGGTACACCTGCGGTGGAAAGCGCATCTTTAGAGGGTAAGGTTCTCTTGTTCTTTTCTTTTTTGAGCTATAGGCACTTGTTTGTTGTGATCATTAAAAACATGGCAATGCGATCATACTCTCTATGTTGTATCCATTTTATACAGGGACGGTGAATTCGACCGTGGCGATGTATCAGATACCTCATTGGTGCGAGAAAGTTCTGTCCACGCTGAATCTAGAAAGTCATCCGTAAGTATCGATTTCTTTTGTGCATGTTGACCCCTATTGCGACAGTTAAATAAACCAAGAACGGGATTAATCACTATCTAATATTCAAATCTTACTGCCACTACAGGGCAGAGCTGAAAGAAAGTACAATGAAGAGTTAAGACGCAGAAAAGCAACCGAAGAAAAACTGTTTAAAGAAACGGTAGAACATGCGAAAACAAAACAAGGGAGAGATGAAGCAGTTTCAAAGTGTTTAGAAGAAGAGGAAATGTGCCAAAATGAGTACAGACTGAGAAAGGAAACGGAGAAAGCAGTGGCTCAAATAAAAGATAAACTCGAAAAGACAAAAAAGGAGAGAGACGAAGCGCAACTGAAGGTTGAAATAGCCAATAATATGACTGAAGAAGCAAATAAGATTGCTAAGAATTTTCAAAAATCATTGGAGGACTACAAAAAAGAAGTAGATAAACTGAAGAAACAGAATTCTAAGCTTTTAAAAAAACGAAGATCAGAGGCTTCAGCATCCTCATCTGAGCCTCCGTCGTACTTTATTTGCCCGATTTCGTGCGTAAGTAACTTTTTACAATTTCAAAACAAACTTGCCGTGTCTTAATTGTTAAAATCTTCCTCCAGCTGATTCGTTCAATTGGTATGACATGTTCTGAAGGGTTGTTAGGTGCATTTTTGGGTTTAACTAATGATTCTTTTATACGAAAGTGTTTTTCATTTGTTTCGTCACCAAACAATCCTTGACTATGTTTGGCTTGTCATTATTTGATACTTATATACCTCCTCCTGTGATTGCAGGACATAATGATTGATCCACAAGTTGCCGCCGATGGTCATACTTACGATAGAGAATCCATAGAGGAATGGCTAAATAACCGTGACACTTCACCGATGACAAATCTGAGGCTTGCTCATACCAATATGCTCCCGAATAACGCTCTTCGTTCTGCAATTCAAGAATTACTTGCTCGACATAGAATATAATATACAAAATAGATTCTATAAAAGCGGTATTTTGGGCTTTAATATAATTTCATTTGAAAAAAATAGTGAAATACTGTAGTGTTATAGTTCACCTAAAGAAAAATAGAACATGATACTACTCAGTTAATAGTGTGTCTTTCTGGTTTGTATTCTTGCAATGCAAGGAATCACTTGTTCCGTGTGTAATACTGTATATCGTTTTTATTTAATTATGATAAGAAATATAAATCACCTTCAAACTTTAGGCTACTTTACAAATCACTTATAAAATAGTTTTCGTAGCAATATATTCTATGTTGATGGCTTTGTTAGAGAGTATTAGAGATAAAGTTGCACTGTATATCAAGGTTATATGGCACAACTTGACCATCTCTAATAAGATAATTTATGTCTAGGAAGTTATATTGTTCATAAAGGATAAAAGTAGTATATTGTGTATAATTAGTAATTATTGATGGTAAAGTAATATTATATATTAATTCTCAAATTTATGGATTAATTTCCAATTTATGTATAAATAGAGAAGATATTTGAAACCGAGTTCGAGAAAGTGTTTCAAAATAATTGGGATTTCAGTTTCCGTTAGAAGGGATGCTCCAAGATTTGTTCTTCTAGTTTTTGATTTTTTTTTTCATTCTTGTGATCTTCTCATTCTATTGCTTCTAAGAATTATTATCCGACTCTGTTATGTTATTTTTTATATTCTATATGGTTATTAAATTACTATGCAATTATAAAACAAATGGTTCAATCACAGAACATATGCGAATGAAAAATTTAAATGAACACATGATTTAACGTGGTTCGACAATTTGTCTACGTTCACGGGCGCCGCCAAAGAAAAGAGTTTCACTATGGTAAAAAAGGTAAAGATTTCAGATTGTGTTTTGTGTAGTCCTAGTAGTCTCTTTATAGGGAATTAATAAACTTACTAGACAATGGGCATAATGGGCTCATACCACAAGACTAACACGATACTATCACAACACTTATTTGTACTGCCAAACACAGTACACTGTCAATGCACAATATCACTATCACAGACACAAAACTGTACTGCCGGACACTGTACACTGTCAAGGCACTATACGACTCATTCATAACAAATCTTCCCCTTGAGGCGAATATCCTTTCTTCACTATCAACAAAGAAACTTCTCTTCTTCTGACTCACCTAATGCCCCTAAGGCATTCACTCTATACTGCGAACACCAATCCAGTTTAGGCACTCCCTAAACTTTCGAACTGATACTGCCTTGGTCATTATCGAGTGTAGACACTTTCTTCACATCAACAATTCCCTTTGATATTATATCACGAATAAAATGATACCTGACATCTATGTGCATTGTACGCTCATGGTACATTTGGTTCCCTGTAAGGTGTATGACGCTTTGACTGTCACAAAACACTTTTGTAGTAGTCCTATCCAAGCCCAAATCTGCCACCAAACCTTGCAACCATATTGCCTCTTTAACTGCTTCTGTTACCGCCATGTACTCTGCCTCTGTTGTAGACAAAGCTACAGTAGCTTGCAACTGTGCTTTCCAACTGATCGCACTCCCAGCTAGAGTAAATACTTATCCTGTGAGAGATCTTCTTTTAATCATATCACTTTCAAAATCAGAATCAACAAAACCAACCAATGATCCTGCAACATCATTCAGCGATTCACCAATATCGGTCTTGTTAAAAGTTAAGCCAATGTTCACAGTATTCTTAAGATACCGAAGTATCCATTTCACTGCCTGCCAATGTTCTTTCCTAGGACATCCCATGTACCTGCTAACTACACTAACCGCATGTGAAATATCAGGAGGTGTGCATACCATAGCATACATGATACCACCAACTGCACTTGCATATGGAACCTTTGATATTTGTTCCAACTCAGCATCGTCCTTGGTCGCTCCTACTGCATACAACTTGAAATGAGTAGCAAATGGAATGTTAACTGCTTTAGCATCAAACATGTTGAATTGTTGTAACACTTTCTCAATATAGCTTCGTTGAGACAAGTGTAATGATCCTAAATTGCTGTTCTTGATAATCTTCATACCAAGAATTTTCTTTGCTCTACCCAGATCTTTCATCTCAAACTCAGCACTAAGCTGCTTCTTTAACTGCACAATGTGTGACATACTACAAGCAGGAATAAGCATATCATCCACATACAACAACAAGTAAACATAAGAATCATCTGACATCTTTTGATGATACACACAACTATCATATGGACTCATCGTGAACCCTTTTGACACTATGAATGTATCAAAACATTTGTACCATTGCCTACGTGACTCTTTCAAACCATATAGTGACTTTTTCAGCAGACAAAATTTGTCCTCCATATTAGGTTTGATAAATCCCTCTGGTTATCTCATGTAGATTTTCTCCTCCAATTCACCATGTAGAAACGCAGTCTTCACATCTAACTGCTCAAGCTCTAAATCTTGCAAAACTATTATGGCTAACAAAACTCGAATCGAACTATGCTTCACCACTGGAGAAAGTACTTCATTGAAGTTGATTCATTCCCTTTCAGTAAAACCCTTAGTGACCAGTCTTGCTTTGAATCAAGATGCTTCAACCCTTGGATTACCTTCATTTTTCTTGAACACCCATTTACTGCCTACTATCTTCAGTCCTTTAGACAAGTCAACAAGCTTCCATGTTTCATTCTTATGAAGAGATTCAATCTCTTCCCCCATAGCACCAATCCATCGATCTGCCTCTGAACTCGCTATAGCTTCTCTGTAGTTACTAGGTTCATGCATCTCAATTTCTTCTGCAACTGACATATCATATGCAACTAGATTCGCATACATTTTTGGAAGTCTAATATCTCTTCTTTCTCTGCCCAATGTTATGCTATAAGGTTGTTGTTCTGGTTCAGGCGCATGATTGTCACTATCATCCGATGCTGACACTTCACCTCCTGATTCTGGATCCACCTCAGAACCACTTGAATTATTGGACCTTCTAAGAACTGATTCTACTTCAAGCTCCACCTATTTACTCAGAACCGATCCTGATTTGACCATTTCTCCTACTTCCTTCTGACTGTCTATCAAAGCAAACTCATTAAAAGTAACGTCCCTATTGATGAGAAAACTTGGAGACTTTGGAAAGGTACACCATAACCTATATCTCTTCACTCTAGTAGCATATCCTAGAAATATGCACTTCTTTGCCCTCGGCTCAAGCTTACCATCTCTCACATGAGCATACACAGGACAACCGAACACCCTCAAATGTTCATAATCACCCGACGATCCAGACCAAATCTCAAAAGGAGTTTTACAATCAATAGCCGTTGATGGAGACCAATTCACCAAATAACACGCTGTATTGATAGCTTCAGCCCAAAAATCCTTTCCCACACCGGAATGCGAGAGCATACTTCGTGCCTTATCACAAAGAGTTTTGTTCATTCTTTCTGCGACTCTATTCTGTTGTGGTGTTCTAGAACAAGTGCGATGATGCACTATTCCCTCAGCTTCGCAGAACTCGTTGAACTCGCGACTGTAATATTCTAACCCATTATCTGTCCTAAGAAATTTGATTTTTCTTCCTGTTTGCTTCTCAATCATCGTCTTCCATTTGACAAAGGTTGAACATGCCTCATCTTTCGTTTTCAGAAAGTAAACCCACACCATCCTTGAATAATCATCAATCAAACTCTTGTAGTATGTGGCTCTGCTCTTGGATGGAATTCTGTTTGGACCCCAAAGATCTGAGTGAATATAGTCCACTATCCCTTTAGTATTTCTTACAGCCGATTTGCTGAATTTGACTCTAGTTTGTTTACCAAACACACAGTGCTCATAAAATCCCAATGATTCTGCTTTATACCCTTTCAACAAATCTCTCTTTCCCAAAACAGCTAATCATCTGTCACTCATGTGACCAAGACGCCAATGCCACAACTTATTCTGATCCTACCTACTTTGGCTATTACTCCCTGATGATGCTACTGCAGTATCGCCCATAACAACACTCCCATGGAGAATGTAAAGACCCTTCTGCAAACTGCCTTTCATGCATACCATTGAGCCTTTTTCCAATTTGATTACACCGTCTTCTGTATGGTACTTGTAACCCCAAGAATCTAGAGTCCCAAGAGAAATCAGGTTTCTGATTCTGACGTTACCAATACCACTAAGAGTCAACGAATGATTGTTCCCTAAATAGACAGTTCCCTGCATTGGCTTGTACGTATCAAACCACTGCTTGAACTGACGCATGTGATAAGTAGCGCCAGTATCGAGTACCCAAGAGTTTTTCCCGAAATCTGAACTCATAGACAATACATCTCCTCTAACACTGTTTTCACTATCGTCGGAATCGTTCACACCTTCAACAATATTTGCTGCATTTTCCTTTTGATTTCCCTTTTTACCATTCAGTTTCAGACAATCTCTCCTATAATGACCCTGCTCACCGCATTCATAACAGTTTGAGTGCTTTACCCTTGACTTGGACCTCCAGTTCTTCCTTCTTAAAGAGCTCGATTTGCTTCTAGATCTTCCCCTAGTCATAAGACCTTCCTCTTCAACTTGATTGTCTGGCTGCAACTGTCTCATCTCCTTTGATTTCAGCGCCCCTTTGACATCTGCTAGCGATAACTTATCCTTACCATACATAATGGTATCTACGAAGTTTTCATAGGGAGGTGGTAACAATCTCAATACAAACAAAGCTTGATCATCATCCTCAATATTGATATCTATGTTCTCCAAGTCCATTATAATTGATTTAAAATTATCTAAGTGCTCTCTTATGGACATACCTTCTTTCAATCTGAAATCATGCAAACGTTTCTTCAAGTATAATCGGTTTACTACTAATTTCTCTAAGTAAAGATCTCCTAGTTTTTTCCATGCGCATGCAGCAGTCTTTTTAACACTAATCTCGCAAAGCACATTGTCTTTCACACTCATTAAAATCCTTCACAAAGCCCTTTCTTGAAGATCTTGTTTATCCTCTTCTTTCATCTCTTCTGGTAACTTATTCCCCACAGCTCTTGCAGTACCAATCAAGATTTCAGTTTAAACTTCCACAACGCAAAGTTGGATCCCCCACCAAATTTTTCAATCATGTATTTTGATGTCGTAAACACCATTGTGAAACCCTAATTGCAAAAGCCCTAATATCACCACGTGGCTCTGATACCAATTTTGTTATCAAAATAACTATGCAATTATCACAAAATGGCTCAAGCACAAAACATATGCGAATGAAATATTTAAATGAACACATGATTTAACGTGGTTCGATAATTTGTCTACGTCCACGGACGCCGCCAAAGAAAAGAGTTTCATTATGGTAGAGAAGGTACAGATTTTAGATTGTGTTTTGTGTAGTCCTAGTAGTCTATTTATAGGGAATTAATAGACTTACTTGACAATGGTCCTAATGGGCTCATACCACAAGACTAACACGATACTATCACAATACTTATTTGTACTGTCAAACATGGTACAATGTCAAGGCATAATATCACTATCACAAACACAAAACTGTACTGCCGGACACAGTACATTGTTAAAGCACTATTTGACTTATTCATAACATATATTTTTGAACTTTTTCTAAACTCCAATTCCGACAGTTTTTTATAATTGCTCTATTTATTGGTATAAAATTTTATCAAAAATCTTTTCCAGATCTTTATTATGAAAATCTTGTTCAAGCAAAGGAGAAAGAAACAAATAATTCAGTTTATTCGCAAAAGGTCAATTCTTTATCTCAAATAACTTTCGTAGAAATTGTTAACCCTCATAACATTCAAGCGGATTCTAAACCTGAAAGAATTCAAAAACTTAGTGATCATATTTCGATACAGTTCACTGAATTCTAGTAAATTTAATCTTATGGGCAAGTTCTCACAACGGCTGCCAAAGAAACAGGTCCTTGGTAACTTTCTGGAATCGAAAAGATTTGTTGGAGACTATACCTATTGTAGTTGGGACTCCATGCATATTTTACTTGAGTTCTCAATCAATTCTGACATGATTAAACTGTGGTCCCCGAAATGTATGGTCAGTTAGAGAAACATCGATAAAACGTTTTAAATAGTCTCTTAATTTTACCCCTAACTTTGAAAACCTAGTGGTTCCTATTTGGATTCGTATTGAGAATGTGCCTGAATTCTTGTGTGATAAAAGCATGATTAAATCTATAGCATCTTCAATAGGTCAACCTTTAAAATTCTAGATTCTTCCTAAAAATAGAGCCATATTCAACGCTTGTTATGCATGGGTTGAGGTTGCCATCAGCAAGAAACTTTAACATTATGTTTGGGTTGGATTTGGAGCCAACGATGGTTGCTGGCTCCACACAAGTTACAAGAATATCCCAAAATATTTTGATCTCTATTTTTATATTAGTCACGATATTAGAACCTGCAAGAAAGCCTCCTCTCATGCTACAAAAAGCTTCAAATATCACAGTCAAGACTCTGGAGAAGACAGTTAGAAAGAGAATGATAGACTTAAGTTTGTCATAGTCAAGAATCATTCTTCTGAAAATCAAGATATAGTTCTAAAGTATATGGCTAGGAAACCAAGAAATATGTTAAACCAGGCAAGAATGACATCTCTAAAAACAATACTCCTCAGAATGAAAAAATCATTGTCGCAATTAAAAATGTGGAAGAAGAATATACTATAGAACCAAATCACGAGCAAGAAAACTATGAAACATATATCCATACCCCTAATCAACAGAATACATGAGGTTTGCCTACATCCCCAATATTAAAGAGGAAGGAAATGGGCAAGAGTTTCGAGGATTTAATCAACAAAAAGTTTAAGGAAGCAATGCATGGAAGAGGAAGGGTGAAGAAGCATATAAGTCCCTATTTGGGACCAGCAAGGAAACAAAATCAACTCAATTTCATGATTAAATTCCTCTCTTGGAATATAAGAGGCATTGGGAATAAAGCTACAATGAAGAGGCTTAAGCCTATAATAATAAAAAAATCAACATCATTTTCATTCAATAGCATTTTGTCTCTTCTGATCATCTTCCGTGTATAGCGCAAAATCTTGATTTTGATAACTTTATTTCTAATATTTCTAACAAGATTTGGATCATACTCAGTTACTTCACTATGAAGTTACTTATATTCACCTAAATAAAGCTTTCCATTTGACCACTATCTACGCTAAATATCAAAGGAATAGTATAAGAGAACTTTTGACTACTTTTAAGTCTCCCTCTTATAATGTAAATGAATAGTTCATTATTGAGGATTTTAACTCAGTAATATCTTCTGATGATCAAATTGGTTGCACTAATACAGATGATCTAATTGATACAATTAACTACTGTCTTTTGGAAGATGCATGTTATGAGGGAACTAAATTCACTTGGACTAATAAATCTAAATGGAAGCGTCAGGATTGAGCCTTCTATAACTCTCATTGGGTTGATTTCTTCAACAATACCAGAGTTAAACACCTAGCTAGGACCTGTTCAGATCCCACACCTCTTTGTATCACTATATCTAACATCAGTCTCCAATCTAAATCTAGTTTTAAATTCTTATATATGTGGACATTAAATACTGATTTCTAACCATTTTTTTAATCTAACTTGAATTTTCAAATGCAGGGAAATCTTATTCTAGTTTTTTGGAACAAGCTTAAAAGGTTAAAGAGAGATCTTAAAGGATGGAATGCTGATGTTTTTGGTAATATTTTTTATAAAGTCACCGAGGCTGAGGAAAGAATCAAGATTATGGAAAGAAATCTTCTTAATGATCAAAGTGTTGAAAACACTAATAACATATCTAAGCTAATGATATGCTTCTGCTTGCTCTATCCCAAGAGGAATCTTATTGGAAACAGAAAACTTACACGGCTTGGCTTAAAGATGGTGATCGTAATACTAAGTTATACCACAATTATATTAAGAGAAAAAGAAGAAAAAACAGAATTCTAAGCATAAAAGAAGGTTTTACATGGCTTACTGACAAGACTCAAATTAATGCTTCGGCAGAGGCTTATTTCAAAGGTATCCTAACTGAGAATCCTTACACTAATTATAAGTATGAAACAAATATTCTTAATAGTCCTTTATTCTCTAATATTCTTAACCTGATTAGTGCGCAAGATAACTCTCTTTTGATGAAATTCCTCATGAAGATGAAATTTAAAAACGATTAAGTCTATGAAAGTATGAAGTGTTGCAGGATTAGATGGTTTTAGTACCTTTTTTACAGCTCCCGTTGGCATATCATCATGATAGACTTGATTGATGTGATTGCTTTCTTCTTCAAAAGCCAAAGTCTTCTTCATAGCATCTTTGCTACAGGTTATTGCGTCATTCCCAAGTCCAGTAATCTTACAAATTTGAAGGATTACACGCTAATAAGTCTTTGTTCAATTTTAAACATAATTATTTCTAAGCTTATAAACAACAGGCTAGATAATATTATTCTTAAGATTATTTCTGAAACTCAAGGGGCTTATGTAAGACACAGATCTATCCATGGCAATATTCTATTAGCAAGTGAGCTGGCCAATGATCTTAATAAGAAAGTCAAACCTAGCAATAATCTGATTAATCTTGACTTTAGCAATGCTTTTGACAAAGTATCCCATAGCTTTCTTGGCAACGTTATGATTTCTTTTCGATTTAACCATGCTTTTGTTAATATAATAAACAAGATCATCCGAAATGTTCATGCATCCATTCTAATTAATGGTCAAATTGTGGGCTATTTTAAAACTAAGAGAGGTATTAGATAGGAAGATCCATTGTCTCCTACTCTATTATAATAGTTGAGGAGGTCCTAATTAAAGGGTTGGACTCCCTCTTTGTCAATAACAAATCTATGATCTATAAGATTATGAGTTCTATCATTATTTCTTGATTGGCCTTTGCTAACGATATGATTATCTTTACTAATGGCTTGAATTCAACTATTTGTATGCTTAGAAAAATTTTCAGGATTATCAAGAGTTCTCTCGTTAATTAGCAAACAAGGATAAGACAAAAATATTTACTGCAAACACTTTTTCTTCTTCTAGAGTCAATTATATCTCTTATTACACTGGTTTCAATAAGGATACGCTGCCTACTATATACCTTGGCATAACCCTTAATACTAACAATAAGTCCACAAACTATGAGCCTATGATTAATAAAATAAAAGTTAAAATCTCTGACTCGGAGGGAAAGAAGTTGTTTTATGTTGGAAGGCTGACTTTTATTAACTTTTCTTTGATGGGAATTCTTATTTATTGACTTTAAGTTTGTACTCTTCTTTATTGCATAATTGACAAAAGATAGAAGATTTTTTTGTAAATTTCTCTGGGTTCTACCCATGAAGTTTCTAGAATTCACTAGCCTCGTTGGTCTAAGATTTGTAAACCTTTCTCTGAAGGAGGTTTAAATGTCAGAAAGTTAAGTGACATTCACGACTCTTTTTCATCTAAGCTTTGGGTAAATTTTAGACAAAATACAACTCTTTTGGCTAAGTATATTCATAACATATATTGCAATTCTATTCACCATGTATAGGCTAATTACAAGTCTAGGAATTTCTCCAAGATCTGGAGAAGGCTTTCTGACATAAAGCACGGGGCTGAGCTGTTAGTTAAATGGCTGATTGAAAAATGAGAGCCTTTAGAAGCTCTTCTCTCTTAAAATTTGATGATAATAATTCTTGGTATATGTGATAAGTGAAGATTAAAGATCTAGGAAAAATGAGGGTGTTTTATCGATAATAATGTTTTTGGGGAGAAATTGTCAATTATGTAAAGAAAAATGACTAATGTAAAGCAAACAATAGATTTGAGGATATGGCCACATTTATGAAATTTTTAACCTTATGGGACCTACTATTGTACTATAAATACACCCTCCATTTTCGGGAAATGGGTGATTGATCAATGATTAAGAATTTATTATATTGATTTTCTCTCTCTAAAAATACTTCTTTCTCTCTCTAAAATATTTTCTAAGTAATATGAACAATATACAAGCCATATAAACATAGTTTTATACAGAAAACCTCCTCCAAAGATTTTTGGAGCGATCAGCGGTACCGTCTATGGGATGTAAGCAGACCCAGTACAACTAAAGGCTCTTACATCTATGACTCCTCCTTGGAATATTAAAGAAGTTCAGATATTAACGGGAAGATTGGCAGCTTTAAATAGATTTATATCTCGCTTATCGGATAAATGTGCTTCTTTTTTCCAAGTTTTAAGACATGCCAACTGTTTTAACTGGACTACATAATATTCGGAGGCTTTTCACCAAATTAAAGAGTATTTTTCTTCCCCGGAAACTCTCATTAAACCTTTGTTAGGAGAAATATTGTTTGTTTACTTGGCTGTTTCAGATTATCAAATAAGTGTTGCGTTAATTCGGGAGGAGAAAAATGTCCCACGACTGGTGTATTACATTAGCAAGAGTTTATTGGATGCAGAGAAACGATATTTGAAGTTAGAAAAGCTGGTTCTCGCGTTAGTAATTTATGCTCGAAAAATGCAGCCATATTTCCAGGCTCATTCTATTAGAGTTCGAACATCTTTTCCACTAAAAAAATATGCTTCAGAGACCAGATATTTCGGGGAGAATGACAAAATGGTCGATTGAATTGGGAGATTTCGATATCGAATTTGAACCAAGGAATGCAATTAAAGCTCAAGCTCTAGCAGATTTTTTAGCGGAGTTTCATTCTGATCGATCAGATATGTATGTGAACACGGATAATTTCGAGTATGAATGGATAATTCGAACTGATGGAGGATCGAGTACATCTGGAAACAGAGATGAGATTCAGTTGATTTCGCCAGAAGGAATAACAATGTTCCAAGCCCTTTGGTTTGGATTCAAAGAAACGAATAATGAAGCAGCTTTAGCAGGATTAAGGCTTGCGCAAATTTGTTGGGCTAAAAAAGTTAAATTAATCAGCGATTCACAATTCTCATTAATCATGCATCTGGACAATCCGAAGCTCGCAAGGGTCATTCGGTCAAATACTTGAAAGCATTAAAATATTCATCTCTAAGTTTCGAAAATATAACCTATGAACATGTTCCAAGAGAGGAAAATTCAGTGGCAGATTCTTTGGCTACTAGTTCATATTCTGAGAAATACCCATGGATTATTACATTGGAAAATCTATCAATCAGTAAAAATCAGTGAAGATAGCCAAACGCCTATCGGTGAAAGTAAAGATTAGAGGCAATAAATAATTAAATTTTTAGATTATGATGAGTTACCAGCTGACAAGTCATTATCTAAAAGAGTACACTTTATATCTCACAGGTACATTGTTTTGGGGGGTGTATTGTATAAAAAAATCTTTTAGTAGGCCTTTGCTTCGGTGTTTAGGAAGAAATAAGTCACAAATGATATTATAAGAACTTCATGATGGGGAAAGATCTTCTCACTACGGTTATAAATTATTGATTAGAAGAGTATTTTTGACAGGGTATTATTGGCCCACGATATCGTCTGATGCAAATGATTTGGTTAAAAAATGTGATACATGTCAAAGATATGCGAATATAGTTCATAAGCCATGTGTTCTCCTTGAAAGCATATCAGAGGCATTACCATTTGACCAATGGGGTATTGACTTGGTGGATCCTCTTCCAATGGCTTCCGGGGGGGGACAGACAATAATAGTGGCAATGCATTATTTTTCAAAATGGGTAGAGGCAGAGCCACTAGCACGAAGAAAGACCAAAGATGTGATCAGGTTTATTACATCAAATATTCGTTGCCGTTTTGGGGTCCCAATGAAAATCACTATAGATAATGGGCCTCAATTTGACAAAAAAGAGTTAAAGAGATTTTGTAGTTCGAGGGGGATATATCCTTGTTTCTCAACTCTTTTTCATCCATAAACGAATGGGCAAGTAGAAGTTACTAATCGAACAATTTTTGATAGATTGAAGAAAGATTTAGAGGAAAAAGCCGAGAAGTTGCATGATTATCTATAATAAGTTCTTTGGGCATATCGAACAACTTCTCGAGCAACAACGTCTGAGCCTCTATTTGCATTAGTTTATGGGATGGACGATATAGTACCCTTTGATGCAGTCTTTCCATCCTATCAAGTTATGACATGTTCTGAGGAGCCCAATGCTATAAGCAGAGCTGTTGAGCTTGATTTGATTGAAAAGAAAAGAAGGCGAGCACAAGTTAAAGCGTTACACTATCAAACATTGATGAGAAACAGGTATGCCTCCAGAGTAAAACAAAGAGAATTTAAAGTGGGTGATAAATTATTGAAAAACGTTTTTCTTCACACAAAAGAGAAACATCTTGGGAAGTTAGGTCCTAATTTGGAAGGCTCTTATAAAGTAAATGAGAAGGTGAAGCTTGGGACATACAGAATTAATGACAAATAAGGAAGAAATTTCAAACATCCTTGGAATATAGAGCATCTTAAATTGCACTTGGAGTAAATGTAAAAATGTATATATTTTCATTTTCTTTATTTTTGTAAAACATCGGTCGCATGCTCTTTCCTACCATGATAGGCACATGAAGGTTTTAACGAGGTGCCAGTATAAGTCGATATATATATATAAGTTTTTTTCCTTAAAATTTTGCTGATTGGACCTAAAAAGTCATCCAAAAAAAGTTAGTCTACAACGATTATATGTCCGAAGAAAGTTGGTCCATAACGATTATATGGCTGACGAGAGTTGGTCTACAACGATTATATGTTTGACGAAAGTTGGTCTACAATGATTATATATCCAACGAAAGTTGGTCCACAACTATTATTCCAACAAAAGTTGGTTTACAATTATTATGGATGGCTTGAATTGGTCGAGGGAGTAAACAAAAAGGATAAAAACATTGTGAAAATTTAGAAGTTTTTCTTCCAAAATTTCCTAAAACTTTTATGGGGGACTTTTGTTACAAAATTGCCTCGAAATATATGAGGACTTTCAATAAAAATGCCTCAAATTTTAAAAAGACTTTTACAAAATAATTTTTTAAGTAGAACATCTATTTTGCCACTCAGTAGATTCAGAGGAGTCGTGGCCATCAGAGTCTGACCTATCACTTTCACTTTCAAGTTCACTTTCACTATCAGTAAGCACTATCCCAGGAGGGCGAAATTTGGCTGGAACATGTTCTCAAAAACTTCCTAAGTGGAGGTTAGGATAGCGTGGATGAATTTCCTGGATTAAGGCACACCTAAATGTCGAATCCCTCGAATCCAACTTATCCACCCATTTAGCAGCATAGTTTTCAACAACATCGAATTTTTCTTTCTCAACATTAGCCAATATGAGTTGTTTTTCTTTTACTACCCTTTCAAAATCCTTAAAGTATCTGTTGAAGCCATCTGTTGCTAAGCTCTTAGAATCCTTATAAGTTATGATGAGCTTATCTTTAGTTTCATTTTTATCCACGTAAAATTCCCTTTCATCCTCATAACACTTTGCGAAGAGCATGATATAGTGTTCTGATGCAAGGAATTTTTCGAAGATGGCGCCAACTTGTCGTTCAAGGGTTAAAGTTTCCTTTTTAAGTTCTTTAAGCTCTGATCTGATCGTTGAGAGTTCAGATTTATAATGACTGCTACGATCCTTGAGATATTTGAGTTGTTTTCCAATGGTTACAATGACATTCAATGTCTTATCTTTTGTTTAAATTAATTTTTCCAAACATTAGTTTGTGGATTTAAAAGAGAGTTTTCCCGATTGTGTCTGCCTTATATTTTATCCTAATTGATCTTTTTTCTTTCTTGCTTCATGATGATTTCTCTATTCTTTGCTCCGTTGTAATCTAATCGAAATAGTTAATCTCATTTTTTCTAGTTTCTACCAGACTTTTCTTATCTGTGCAGATTCTAATTAATCAAAGAGAGATCTTATCCTTCTGGTAGTAGAATCTTTCAAAGTTAAATAGTCTTCCCAGATTCAAATCAGAATAAACCAAATTCATGAAAAAAATAGATCTTCGATTTGCTTCATGCTGTTACCTGGGTCCTTATCATTCCTTCAGCTGGAAAAGACATGCCTGCGCTAGAATAAGTTTGGGGAAAATTTTGTTCTTCAGTGGAAATCAGATCTGTATGCTTTAGATTCTGGGAGTTGAATGATTCGCTTCATGGAAGGGAAGCAAAATCATGACATAACTGATAATTTCAAATTGGTTAGATTCTCCTTAATAAAAAATGTGCTCTTATCCTTCAGGTTTTCCTCTCAGGATTTGTAGCGGATCTTCTTGCATGGATATTCTGAAGTTGGTCGGTTCATGTGCTCATCTTTCAATCCAACCTTTATTTTCTGCTGGTTTACGATTTTCATGGTTGGAATATTTTAGAAGGAAAAGAGTAAATTTTAATATCTAGGACTTATTTTTTTTAAATCCTTCAATAATGGTATCAGGCTTTAATAAAGGTTTTGCCCCATGTAATTTTTCATTGATCAAATAAAAGTTTATCTGAATAAAAAGAAAGAAAGATAAGATATTGGAAATTCATTTCCCCATCATATATTTTAGGACGTAAATAGATCTGGTTCTTTTTATCGATTACACTTTCTTATAATTTTAAAATCAAAAAATTCAAAATACTCCTAACTACTCTAATTATATACATGACTACCACATATTAACAATTTAAAATTAGAGATAGTTTAGGTTTTTAGATTTGAAAACGTAAATAAAAATGTAAGATTTAATAAAAATAAAACAACGATAGCTCGCGTATTTTATATTTTATTAACATTTTATCTATTATCATTTAGTCTCTAACATTAAATTATTTATTATCAATAAATATATAAATTTAAAAAAATCCATATTTGTTTCTACTTAATTCTATTATTTTGGTTTTTTTTACCATTTTTACTATTTTTTGATTTTTTCGTTATCTATTTTTTCTCTTTCTTTCTCGAACTTTATATTTTTAATTTTTAGAATTTTAATTTATATAAATCGGCAATTGACAATTTAAAATTTTATTATTTTATAGTTTTTTTAATATATATACAAAATGAAACGATTTGTTATAAAAATATGTTTTTGAAATTACATTTTGGTTAGTTCTAATAAATATAGATTTATCTGATGTGAATACTGCTCTCAAATATTTTTGGTATAAGTTCTCGGGAGATAAACACGAAAAGAAGAGAAAGAAAATGTCAAAAGTGGTAATAGTATAATAATATTTCCTATTCCCTTAAAAAAAGAATGTTACTTTATGTAGTAATTGTTGTGGGCTTAAAACCACATCGTTGACCCATTTAAGGTTATTCCATCCACTGTTCTAATAATCTCACACATATACATTTATTACAACATCATATGTCGTTAGTGTTACACATTTATATTATTTATATTAAAGATTCATATTACACCAAACTCATTCAATATTAGAAAGATCCGGATCCTGTTGGGATAAATCACATCCTTATCAGTAGTCCCTTAGTCCTTGCGAGAAAATTGAGTGAGGACTATACAACTTCGCTCCGGATCGGAGATCCACTGGCATGCTGGAGTGTTTATTCGGATTATCCCGAGATGCTCACGAGTTGCCTTAGGCCCACTACATTGTGCTAACTACCGCTTATCTTATATGTGTCACCTCAACATACGGACCAAGCCATTAATTGTTTTAAAAAGAGACTTTTGGCCTTCCCGTAGTATAGTTGTTTCTGCTTCCCTATGCATATGATTGTTGAGATGACAACTTTCCCTATAAATACCCATTTTCGCCTCATAACTCATCCTTACAACATTTGTAGAGAGAGAAAAGAGCTTTAGTGCCCCAATTTCTTGAGAGAGAAAGTCTAATCCCAACCTGAGCATCCCGAAGAGACAACAATTTATGAGAAATATGATGAACGCTCTTGATTGGTTTTCTATAACTAAAACTGATAAAGAATTCTAAGTTTGTGAGTTCAATCGATAACACACCTAAAGAACTACCCAAACTTTTACCCAACGGAGAATTTTACCCAAAAGCCTTCAAAAAATTGAAACAGTTTCTCCATCCACCTCCGAATTGAAGCAATAATTGCACAAGAAAACCAAAAAATAACCTAAAGTTGACGTATCGGGAAACAAGAAGACTCCAACAGATTCCCACACTCCAACTGTACCCAAAACTCTTGCTAAAGAAAGTCGTCAGAAACCGACCTTTTTGGAAATAAGGGACTCTAGTTTTGAGTCTTCGCACAAAGATGACTCGCATTATGTAAAAAGATAATTTTTGGTCTTAATATCGTCAGGAAAAGCACCAATACTGATACAACTTCCAGGGGGTTGTGGAAATCTGAGGCCTAAAAAATGGGAAATCAGGAAGTTTCCAAAGCTTAAAAATCTAACCCCGATGTTAGGAGAAATCCCACTACTACTACCGTCCCCACAGGATTAATTCATTCAGAGGGTACGAAAAAAGGAGATCGAGTAATCTATGAAACTCAATAACCTGCTCTCGATGTCTATGATAATGTCGGGTCGAAAAAATTGCTACATCTGTTGGGAGCCATGGGGAGGGTAAAAAGCCTGCTACCGAGCCAGAAGGGCCGACAAGAAACGATGATGAGGTCCTGCTTTCTAAAATATTTAAAATTTTGGGGAGTAATCTCTATGGGATGGATAAAGAAGACCTAATAGGATAACATACCGAAAAGTACCTCTACTACACTAAGGACGAAGGTTCAAAGCTGAAGACATCATTTTCCATCTGAAAAAAGAAATGATATTATCTCTTGGCGTCTTAAACTAGAAATTTTGCTTGTCTTTCGACCTAATTGTCGTAAGGTATTCGAGTTGGTGGAATTGTGCCCCAGGCAGGTGAGCCCTAACGTGTGGTAAACTCTAATATCATGCATCATGGTGTCAATCCTTTCCCGGATTATGATGTCAATGTCGATGGAAATATTCATAGTTATTACCACGCTATCCAAAGTTCTGAAGCTTCCCTTCTTTTACATCACCTTTGGGAACGACTACAAGATTGTTGATAATTTGCTGGAAGCAAACAATATTTGGAAACAATATTTTGTGTTTGTCAGTGGAGCTTGGGTAAATGGCTGGTCTCATTCCAAAAAAAGCAACCTGAGGCAACTTCCAAGGAAGTGGACCTTAAATGTCATGTTACGCTTTTTTTCCTCATGACTTCAGGTATTAATAGTAGTACTTGTCATTAGAAGTTCCAAAGGCGTAGTTGCAAGCTTTACGGAAGAAATATCTGAATTCTACGTAGAAGACTTTCATAGCTCTGAATGATTGGGCTCGAGAGAAATGGGCTAACAAATTGCATGGGTGTTTATCGACTCTGAACTTGGTTTATATCCACCTATGGAGTTCCTCATAAGGTTAGCTTATTTAATATCAAATGATAACTCTTCTAAATCCTGGTATCATGATGGTGAGACTAGGAACACTAACGCACGAGTTGCACATCATATCAAGAAGAGAACACCTAGTTATCGGGTTTCAAATAAAACAATCTGCAGGGGGTCCTCCCAAAAAAAAACTAAGGCTACCATCATAGAAATAGTTGCTACAAATGATGATGATGCTACAATTGGGAAAACCGATGAAGTTAATGTTAACAATACTACTGAGGCTGGAGGGCCAAAAGGAACAAAATGACACCAGAAGAGATAATGATGGCCAAAGAGGAAAAAAACTGACGCTCGTAGAAAATCCCGCCAACCAAGAACCCTGCTGAGGATCAAAACACAGTTAATGCTCTGTTCAATCAATACACCAACCATAACCCTAAAGATCTAATAGTAGTGTTATCGAAGGTGAGCTTCGTATATGTTAATGATCAGGTCGATAACGACAAAGATCGGGCTCCAAGTAGCCCCAGCGAGATACAACCGGACTTTGATGTCAAGGGGCACTTAAAAGATATAAATTTGGGCATCGATGTTTAGATCTCCTTAATGATTGGCTAATCAATCTATCATGACGCTAGAATGAAGCTCAAATGGCAACACCTCTCCTGGTCCCAGATAACAATCTACCCGAGGCCCAGTGGTATATAAGTAAGAACATATCTCAACTAGTATAAGGCCTTTGGAATTGGACCAAAACCAAAGTCGTGCGGGCCTTCGGGCGCCAAAGCAGATAATATCATACTAGTGTTGAGATCGTGTTGTTCTTACTTATATACGGAGGCGGAATATGTGGACCAAGCCCCCATATTCCCAACCCGTGGTATCAGAGCTCCAGGCCCAGACAGAACGTGATGATGGTGAAATTCTTGATGGTCGAACATAAAGAAGTTAGGCGCCATGCTCATTGTGATCTGCTCTAGAGATCCTAGTTCGGAGTGCATGTGACTCATCAAGCGGTAGTACTTGATTGGAGTGGGGAGTGTCGCTAAGGAACAATACATAATGGTATAATAGGAGGTGAGCAGTAACATTCGTAGTGCCTCTAGACGTCAGGTAGACTTCCAACCTGATTAAAGTGAACGGATGGAAGTTAATTGAGAGGAGGCTAAAGTGGTACTTTTTTCGTGAGGAGGATTTGATAGGGTGGCAACCAAAGTCCCACATCCCACATCGGTTAGACATGGGACGGATCAGTGGTATATAAGTAAGAACATATCTCAACTAGTATGAGGCCTTTTGGAAGTGGACCAAAACCAAAGCCGTGCAGGCCTTCGGGCGCCAAAGCGGACAATATCATACTAGTGTTGAGATCGTGTTGTCCTTACTTATATACGGAGGCGGAATATGTGGACCAATTGATTTTGACATACGTCTGTTTTTCACTTTCAAGTGGTAGAATTGATCCACAAATTTACATTCCGTTGAGACCATGTTAATTGTTTTTGAAGAAACTTTAGTATATCTGAAGTAGTTCTTCTTTTACCACACTATCTATTATCTCTAGAATTAGCTATATGTGAAGTCTCAACAGCCACTGAAGTGCCTTGAATCAAACGAATTATCAGAAAAGTTCTTTCAATTATAGGCCGCGTCATCATCATTGTTAATAAGAAAACTAGAAAACTTTGAAATATAATAATTTCCCACAAACGACACCAAACTTTTTAAGAGATATCATCTTCAAATGACTTAGTCAAGATAATGAACTGAAATTGAGAAAGAAAGAAGAAAATGCTTAATATCTTTTTCTTATTAAAATGTGTGACCAGTCTTTAAATGAAGAGTGTGGTCCATATTATATAGTTTACATAAAATGTCTCACAAATTACCTAATTACACGTGTTCCTAATCATTAACTTACATGTGTCATTCTATTATAACCGTCTAACAAACTTTTCTAATGACCTATTATATAATAACACATGTAAATACAATTATAACAACCTAAGAAACTTTCCACATGCCTCACTTCATATAACCCTTATCATGATTCTAAATACAACTTTCGTGATATCTCCGAATACAGCCTTCATCGTATATTTAAATATAACATTCGTTATATATTTGAATATGCCAATCACCATATCTTTATATAACCTTTGTCATAATTTTGAGTACTACATTCGTCATATCTCTGAATATAGTCTCTATCATATCTCTACATATAGCCTTCTTCATATATTTGAATATGACATTTGCCATAATTTTCATATGACCCTTGTCATATAAACCTCGTCATATCTTTTAATGTAACCCTACATATTACATGCATTTTATTCATTTATTAGCTTCACCTACCTCGTCTAAATAATGAATAAATTCTACATATAAAATATAGCCTTATCAACACACTCGCGGACGACAAAAAAAAAGATATGACGCTCGTGAATTCTTTATAAGTTAGAAACGCGTATCAAATAAATATATGAAAGCATGTATCTTTGACTGGAAATGTGAATCATATTCGCATATTTTCTTTTCGTACAACCAATTTCATGTATCTAAAACATAAAAATAAAGAGTTTTGTTCGTCATAACCAAAAACAATAAAACCAAAAAAATTTAAGACCGAAAATCATAAAAATAATAGTTAAAGTTATATTGTATCTGATTTACCAATTTTTTAATAAAATTCACTCGTAAAATTGAAATCGACGAAATAAAAATCATCAAAATTAAAACTTTTAAAAACGATAAAAGAACATATAATTTTTTTAACCATATAACTAAAACGGAAACTCGTCGCAAAATGAAAATAAAAAATCGTGAACAAAACTAAAAAATGTAAAGCAAATAATAAATAGGTATAAAATATGAGAAAAAAATTCTAACAATAAAAAGAATTAAAAACAACGAGACTAATAAAAATGAAAAATGCCATTCACCTTTCGAATCAAATTGATTTGGATGGTAATTTAGCTTGCAGCAGTTTGACTAGACATAATCTATGATCTGTAATCACCGCAAATGTACTTTAAAAAGGATTTCGCGTGGTGATTAAGTCTACCGCCTATTCTGGAAACTTCGAAGTAACAACAGTTGAAAAGTGAAGACTTTAGCAAATAGATTTAATAGTAACAACAGTTCCCATTCGTTAGTAAGCAACATACTCTCTCTCTATTATTGGTGTCCTTTTTGGCTTCTTGGTCGGCACTCAAAACACCTTCTTCAAGAGAGTAACCAGTTAAGTCTTAAATTGTACAAACATCAACGCCTTCTCGTACAAGTCTTTCACAAATACCTCTGTATATAAGTCTAATTTGATTCCTCTGTTTTTTCAAATCGAGAAACAAAACAAAAGAGAATCAATGGAAGAAGCGAATGATTACGGAGATGAGACCCTATATATTGCTTTGGGCAAAGATTTCGAAGAAGGCAAATTGAGTTTAATTTGGGCATTACAGAATCTTGAGGCTGAAAATGTTTGTATACTTCATGTTCATCAGCCACAAAAGATAATCATTTCTATAAGTAAGTCCAAATTTAACTGAAAACCAAATAAGAAATAATATTCGTATGTATATTTATTGATGTTTTGTTCATTTCTTTTGCAGCTGGTGGTGATGTTTCGGCCAGTGGAATCGAATTTCGTGATCAAATCACAATTAAGGACATTGACAAAAGAGTCATGAATAACATTTTGGATAAGTACCTTTACATTTGTCACCAAGTAGGGGTATGTATGCTAATTTCTTGTTTTCAATTGGTTTTTTTTTTGGCTCCATGTGATTGTTGTTGGGTTGATATGCGATTATATGGTGTGTAATTAGTTTGATGAGGGTTGAAGTTTTGTAATGTTGGTATATAAAACATTTATATAAGAGATCCTTTGATTCTTTATTATATAGGTGAATGCTGAGAAGCTTTTAATCGAGATGGATGATATTGGGGAAGGCCTTGTGGCACTTATATACGAACACGGCATCGAGAGGCTTGTTATGGGAGCAGCATCAGACAAGCGCTTTTCAGAGTACGAATATGGTTTATGTTTGGTCCTAGTAAGATATATCTATGTTTTGTAGATGTTATATTTTTTCTAGAAGTTTTGAATGCTGGTTAGCCCTGTAGAACGGGTTTTAAGAATTTACTCTTAACTTTAAACACCGCCAGTCCGCAGAGATTAGTTGTGTTAGACGAAAGTCTAGTGGTGATTTTGAATTAGAGAACTAGCCACCATTCGAGTCCTCTTGTAGATCAGAATTTTCATTTGAAGTTTAGTTATTATTAACAATCTGCGACTAGGATGATTGAAATAGAATTTGTGGTAACAGAAACATGGTTGATCTCAAGTCGGACAAGGCAAAGTATGTTCGTCATCATGCACCTCATTCTTGTCATATTTGGTACACCTGCAGTGGAAAACGCATCCTTAGAGGGTAAGGTTCTCTTCTTCTTTTCTTTTCTGAGCTATAGGCAATGCGATCATACTCTTTATGTTGTATATCTTTTATACAGGGATGGAGAATTCGACAGGGGTGATGCAACACATACATCATTGGCGCGAGAAAGTTTTGTCGACTCTGAATCTAGACAATCATCTGTAAGTACCAATTTCTTTTGTACATGATGATCTCTGTTGCGAGACTTAAATATAGCATGAATTGGATTAATCAGTATCTAATAATCAAATCTTACTGGTTTTTCTTCCAAATCTGGACCTGACCTAAAACTGTTTGCTTAAATCCAGTTATTGAATATAAAATTCATGTCTGTCACCAATAGTTTTCTGTCAGGATATAAATTTTGTTCGTTAGAAATGGTTTTTACCTCTTATTCATGACAAAGAAAGGTGAATATAGTTATCGTAGTTCTACGAGAATGGTCATCGTAGTTCCACGAGTATCTCATCTTAGTCATGCACTTGTAACATTTGGATCCACAAATACACACAGTGATATAATTTTGGAGCTTTGAATAGTCTTTCAACTAAAATACGTATTTAATTAGCCAATTGACTATCAATTTTGGATAAAGTTAGTCCCCACGTATGCTAACTACTATTTTCGTGACAGATCAACTATCCATTTTCGATAAAGTTAGTTATTTGACTATTCATTTTGGATAATATTAGTCTCCTATATTAACATGTCCATCAGATTAACTTTTTCCAAAATGAATAGTCAATAGAGTAACACCGGACGATTTTTAGTCGAGAGACTATATGTCACCAAAATTGAGAGTCAAAGACTAAAACCGGACGTTATTTAGTTGATGGACTATATCTATATGTTACGAAAGCGGATAGACAACGCAACCTAATTTTAGTTTACATTACTGTTTTATTAGATCCCACTCAGTGTGGGGCAAAATATGAAAAATATACATGAGGGTTTTCCTTTTATCTTGACATCGTGAGTGAAAGGTCGATTTTGCCACTACAGGGCAGAGCTGAAAGAAAATACAATGTAGAGTTAAGACGCAGACGAGCAACTGAAGAAAAACTGTTTAAAGAAATGGAAGAACATGCGAAAACAAAACAAGAGCGAGATGAAGCGGTTTCAAAGTCTTTAGAAAAAGAGGAAATGTGCCAAAATGAGTACAGACAGAGAAATGAAACGGAGAAAGCAGTGGCTAAAGTAAAAGATAAACTCGAAAAGATAAAAAAAGAGAGAGACGAAGCGCGACTGAAGGTTGAAATAGCCAATAATACAATCGAAGAAGCAAATAAGATTGCTAAGGATTTTCAAGAAGCATCGGAGGACTGCAAAAAAGAAGTAGATAGACTGACAAAACAGAATTTTAAGTTTTTAAAAAAACGAAGATCAGAGGCTTCGGCATCCTCATCTCAGCCTCCGTC
The DNA here is from genome assembly GCA_036936605.1 of Limnanthes douglasii subsp. nivea. Lineage (NCBI taxonomy): Eukaryota > Viridiplantae > Streptophyta > Magnoliopsida > Brassicales > Limnanthaceae > Limnanthes > Limnanthes douglasii. The sequence continues at coordinate 284,304,829 of JAUPFV010000005.1, read as the reverse complement.
GTACTTTATTTGTCCGATTTCGCTCGTAAGTAACTTTCAACTTTCTACAAAGCTGTCGTGTCTTAGTTGTTATAAGCAGAACTATTATTTGCTTGGTCTAACTTTCTACAATCACTTTTAACCTCATATATCATGCGCCAAACAACTAAAGATTCTTTGATACCAAAGTGTCAATATCTGATAACTTATATACCTCCTCCTGTTACTGCAGGACATAATGATTGATCCACAAGTTGCTGCCGATGGTCATACTTACGATTGAGAATCCATAGAGGAATGGCTAACTAACCGTGACACTTCACCGATGACAAATCTGAGGCTTGCTCATACCAATATGATCCCGAATAATGCTCTCCGTTCTGCAATTCAAGAATGGCTTGCTCGGCATAGAATATAATATACTAAATACTTTCTACAAAAATGGTATTTTGGGCTTTAATATCATTTCATTTGAAAAAAATAGTGAAATACTGTAGTGTTATAGTTCACGTAAAGAAAAACAGAACATGATACTACTCGGTTATAGTGTTCGTGTTTCTGGTCTGTATTCTTGCAATGCAAGGAATCGCTTGTTCCGTGTGTAATAATATATATCGTTTTTATTTAATTCTGATAAGAAATATAAATCACCTTCAAACTTTTGGCTACTTCACAAATCAATTATAAAATAGTTTCCGTAGCAATATATTCTCTGTTGATGGCTTCGCTAGAGAGTATTAGATATAAAGTTGCAGTGTATATCAAAGTTATGGGAATTGCTAAAAAAACGGCCAAAATTACTCCGCGAAGTCACTTAATTTTTTTTTTCAAAACTACTCCGTGAAGTTATTTTGTTTGACGATTTTGCCCTTCTGAAATCGTATAAATACTCAATTTTACTCCGCGAAGTTATCATAATTTCAAAAAAAAACCTCAAAACTCAAACACTCCTCTACCTTCTCTCTAAAAAAAATTATACCTAAACTAAATTAAATAAATAAAACCTAAGCTAACACTAAATATACTAACCTAAATATACTAACCTATGTTATACTAAAACTAAATATATACTAACTATATTAATATACTAAATAAACCTAACACCTAAAAGTAAAGTTACAGAAACTAAACTAAAATCTACACCTAACACCTAACACCCACAGCCGCACGCCAAAAACCACCCCGCCCTACCCACTGCCACACACCCCTAAACCGGAATCTACACGACCACACCCACCCCCACACCCACCGGCACCTACTACGACCACCAGACGACCACCACAGGACCACCAGACGACCACCGTCGCCGGAGACTCTGTTCGGAGTTAGAGGAAGCGCAACCGAAATCGAACTGCAATTGTAAGTCCATTATGTTGTTGTTAGATAGGTTAGTTAGGTTTAGGTAGGTCTAATTAGGGTAGATCTGTAGGAAAAACTTGATTTTGGGCTGTTTTTCGGCCAAGGCAGAAGCTTCAAGCTTCTGCCATGGCGAGGCTGTTCTTCGCCACGCACGGGCGAAGAACACCTTCCCTACGCCATCCACTGGCGTAGGGTTGGACCCCCACGTCGCATGGATGGCGTGGGGTTCAGCATACACGCCATATGTTGGCGTATAGGCTGAACCCCACGCCATCCCTGTGACGTAGAGGTCCAACCCTACGCCACACGGGATGGCGTAGGGAACATGCCTCACGCCACCACCGTGGCGTGGGCATGTAGACGTACGCCATCAGTATGGCGTACGTCTATATGCCCACGCCACGGTGGTGGCGTGAGGCATCTCCGGTCACCGGAATGGGCCGGGACCGGATTATTTTTGTTTTTCGGTTCGTTATAACCTGCCTTATGCTATTTTTTTTCTAAAACGGGTACCACCATTACAATATGTGTTTTCGAGGAAACCTGATAGTAATTTTTTTTTTACCAGGTGATGGATCACGGCGACGATGCAGAGTACACATTGTCTGGTGATGGCACGCGGACGAGGAGAGTTAAAAAGAGGAGTAGGGTTCGTGGCCAGACAGTTCCACCTGTGCAGATGGATGAGCTCCCCATACTCTCCGGACCGCATGCGTCCGGATCGAGTTCAGCTTCCGCTTCCGCTTCCCGCGGACGACGTCATCCCCCACCGGGTACAGGGGAGCGTAGAGCTCCTCCTCCGGCCAGATTGCCGCCGCTGTTCGGCGAGGATTTCACCTCCCACGCTGCATACCACATTTGGATGGGAGAGGTAAGTATCGAAATTAAAATTTTTTACATTGTTTGGAGCTATTTTGTTTTGTCCTATGATAATGGGAACAAATTTTTTTAGGAGCGAGAGATGCGGCTGTATGCCCATTATCCTAGTCATCGAGCATGGAGTTTGGCTGCGCAGACTAGGGTACGCGCTGTAGTCGACGCCACCCCGTTCGGTCGTCTGATCGAGCCGTTCTACGAGATGCAGACACACTCCAACATGACGGAGGTTTTCCTAGAGAGGTGGCATGCGAAGACCAATAGCTTCCATTTCACTTTCGGTGAGATGACGATTACTCTGGACGACGTTCACACTATTTTGGGACTCCCAGTTGATGGTGAGCTTGCTGTGTTTCCCTATATTTCCGACAAGAGTCTGGCCATGCACGAGTGCGCTGAATTGCTTATGGTGGATGATCTTTCCTTCGTGACGGAGGTTGAGAAGTGCAAGGGCGTTGGTTTGGGATTTAAATGGCTCCGGAGTAGGTTTAGTGGGCCAGAGTTCTGCGATGACAGCCCTGGTCTGAGTGATCCGATGGTGGATGCTGCAGCCCGCGCCTATATATTGCATATGTTCGGCACGGTCATATTCCCCGACAAGAGCAACATGTACTCCAACTACAAGTATTTGTTTCTGTTGCGCGATTTGACTCCGGAGGGTGTTGGCAGGTACTCATGGGGTAGTGCTGTTCTCGCTTACACATACCACCATCTGGGTGAGGCCTCCCTGCACGACACGAGGACTATGGCCGGATGTATCGGTATGGTAGACACGTGGATACGGGATCATTTTTCTATGCTCCGGCCCGTTACTCGACGCACCTACACTGAGCGCGACCCCACTATTGGTAGATGGGATACAGCTGCAGCAGTATCTGACTCACGGACGAAGCTGAACCTTCGTATCTCCGTCAACAACCTCGGAGAGACCGATGTAAGTGTTTTTGTTTAGTGATCGCAAAATTGTTTTATTATTGTGTTTATGATCATATCCATTTTTCCATGCAGGTTTTGTTTGAGCCTTATCGTGCTATACGCGATCATTTCCCGTTTCAAGAGCTATCTTGGTTTCGGGATGTCATATGCGGTGTGGAGCACTCTCAGGCATACTATCCCGAGCGAGTTCAGCGGCAGTTTGGCCGTGTCCAGGGTCCTATCGCGCATCCCCTGCTAGCCATGCAGTCGAAATCAAGGAGAAAGCCTAAGACGATGGCGTATGCATTCGATCCGGATGATTGGGACCAGCGGCAGATTAACACTTTGCATCGTGGTTTTCGAGGAGGGATGGTGACAGACGAGATGGAGTCTTTCTGTGAGCCTGAGTACCTACTACTTCACCAGAGTATTAGCTGGTTCGATCTCGTCAACACCGCTATCTACTCGCTCGCTGACTACGTCCACGAGGATCGAGAGGGAGCTATCATCCGACATTTGCGCGCTGGTATGCGGAGGATCTCGTTGTTTCCTGGAGTGAGCGAGTTTGATCATGATTTCGATCGTCTGGCTGGGGCTTATGACGATGTTTTGTCCACAGCCAGGAGGCTCGCATAGACATTACGATGTTTTTTGTGTTTGTATGATACTTTTATTCTGTTGTCGCTTACTTGGTTTGTTTCTTGTTTTTTGAGACGTCGTATGATACTTTGGTTTTGGATTGTGTAATAGTTTCGGTTTGTATGATGCAGATTGTGTAATAGTTTCTTTATCATCAAAGTTTTAGGTTACTTGAAATTTATTTTGTATAATAACTGACTTTCTCTTTTGCTTTGGAAATAACAGTGAAAATATTTTCAAACACCTCATATTTTCAAGACTTAAGAGTTATTATAGGTCATTTTCATATCTCTAAAATACATATAAAATAGGGTTATGGATTAATCAAAACAGTTAAGTCATTAATCAAAACAGTTTATCAATTGAGAATTAATCAAGACTTTATCAAGCCTTCTCTAGTTCCCAGTAACTTCCATGTTACCCAAATTTCTAGCGCCTCAAAACATACATAATGATGGTTTCCCGCCTCATTAAGTTTTTAGCGGGAACAAAAACACCATTTCGCGCTAATTTTTTGAGAAATGAACCAACAGAGCACGAGTATATAAATACTAGAATCTGGCTATGAACCCAAACAATTAAATTATAACGATGGGTGATTCAGGCTGGAACGTGGACGAAGATGCAAGCCTCCTAACCACATTTCATTTCGTCAAAGGTACGATGCTAGAGGATAATCCTGGTTTCATCGATGCGGTTTTGTGCAGGATGTTCTTCAACCACGGTAGGGAGGCATCTTGTCCAGGATGCTTAATGCCCCGACCACGCGGACGCCAAGAAGTGTTCGAGAGGCTGGCTTATCTTAAGCCAAGGACTGTACAGATTGAGTCATTGGATTACGAGACCCGTTTACATGTCGAAGACGTTTTCAACATGGGATCCCAAGGTCCAGTTACGCCGGAGATGGTGTCACATGCGACGCAGCAAAGGGAGCAAGAAATGGCCGACGCAATTGCAAGCGCCGTTGAAACGTGTTCAACCCCCGAAGGAAGTGCTTATGATTCAGATGATTATAAGTTCGGGAGCGGAATGAACTATCCGACTCCATAAATCTAAGTCTGAAATGTTAACAGAGGGTTAGCCCACCTGTCGTTTGTCTTCAGTTATTTGCTTATGTATTTCTTATTATGCAATGCTTCGGATTAAATTGTAATGTTTTTATGCAATCGACATATTTTGCAGTGTTAGTGCTACTGTTTTCAAGATGAACACCCAAACATAAAACATCGAATGTTTACATTCATTCAATCACAAATTCAAATAACAACAACTAAGGAAATAAAAACGTCAAACAAATACTGGAATGAAACATCACAAGTTCATACAACAACAACTAACGAGTTGAAATAGTAGTACTATCTAAAATAACACACATTCCCGGAAATAGTGAAATGATCAGTCGAAATCGTATCCCAAATTGTCATCCGAATCATCCCCCCCATTACGTGCCGCAATCCTATCCTCCAGAAACGCCACCATATCCCTACTTATGTAGTCTACTACCGTCATGTTCCAGACCAAAGGTGCTTCTATCTTAATCCTGGCTGGTTGAAAAAGCAGGGCAGTGAGCGGTTGGATGAAGTTGTACCTTGATTTGATTTCGTCACGACTTCGCACTTGAACGTCTCCTGCTCCTAAATGCCCATAGCCTTGCCTCTGTTCTTTTTGGACAGAGGCAAAAAAAGGTCCCCTACGCCAGGTGAAAGGCGTATGGGGCACTCCCCACGCCATCCCCTGGCGTGGGGTGCTGCAGTTACGCCGTCTCCTGGCGTACGGACGGCGGTTACGCCATTAGGCTGGCGAAAACAGCTATCTCGAATTTTTGAAGTCAAAATTTTAAAAAAAAAAATTCAATTAAATTAAAAAGGTTTAAAGGGTACAACACATTGTTAGTTTACAACAAAAAAAGCAAAAACATAGCCGAACACAAAATAAGTTCAATCTTTCGTTAAGTCCACTATCGAATCATCATGTTCAACGGAGTGCGTCGGTGTGGGATTTTGTAGTCTTGAAAATACACGGACTCTATCTAGCAAAGGGATCGACCAAGAAATTGCGTCTTCTCTCGCCGATCTCATCCACGTAGGATCTATAGTCGGTATGGGTGACCCTTTAACCAACTCAACCTACAAATTTTCGTTCAATATAAATGCGCGTTTACAAAATAAAATGCTTAAAATGGGTGCGAAAGTTAAAGTTATTTACTCACATGAACAAAATGGTTTTTATTGACGAATGCCACGCCGATCTCCTTTAAAGAACCATCGCTCGCCGGTGCATTTTTCACCGGTAGGTAAGTCGTACATCCACCGGGAGCGAGGCAATAGAAAACGCAATTGAATGTAGTCGCGACTAGTTTTCCGCAACTAGGCAAGGACATCCATTTTGCGTAAGGTGCATTCTCTTTATTAAAAGTCAACCGGTTTATCTCCTTATCAACTTCGCTTTCATCGTCGAAATATGCAACCCGTTTATAAAACTCCCGATCGCTCTTTAGCTCGTGAACCAAAGCTTCTCTAACCATTAGCCATCCACTTTCGTTACCAACCATACCATGCGCGATGGCTCTAAAACCACAATTACCGTCGGGCATTACATTTGTAATTCGGGTTATGAAAGGACGCATATATTGAGGTATGTCTTTTGAAAATCTCGAGTCCAAAACATTTGGTAATCTAGTCGGTAATGGTATAGCCGTGAATGACGGTATAGCCTTGATGTGGGTCGACGTATCCGGAGTGCCTAAACCGACGCATTGAACCCGTTTTGCTAATTTTTTTGGGGGTTTTGCTCCGGAATTAGTCGAAGTATGTGCCTTAACCGTTCTTGCGGTGCTACCGAGAGTGCCGACCGGGGTTGCTATACTAGCGGCGGGTGTTACAACTCGTGGAGTTGCGGCACTATCGTGGGACTCAAACATTTCTTGTTCGACGTATTCGTGATATGAAGGATCTCTTTTCGTAGAATAATCACGTTGGACTTTGCTACCCTTACCGCGACCCCGACCGCGACCCCGACCCCGTCCACGACCACGGCTTCCAACACGTCCGGGAGTTCTACCGCGGGTTTTAACCTTCTCGAGGGGTTCGCAAAGGAGTGTAGTCGAAGGATCCAAAATTTTTTGAAATTTTTTGAGCCAATGACTTTGTTCGTAAACATCGAACTCTTCAAGTTTCGCATTTAGATTAGCCAAATTAAATTTCACTTCTTCTTCGCCGGTGAGTTTAACTCGCGGAACGATATCTAGTCTCTTCCAATGCTCATCTATAATCCGAGTAGGTACGTGGCCGTCCACTCTTCGGATTGTCTCAAGGTCGTGGGAACACGGCAAACCATGGATCGTACGATCGGTGCAAACGCACATAGAAATTTCACCACCGCTTTTATCAACATAGTTATCATATACTATCGCCAATGCAATAGGTGATACGTACCCCCGTAAAAATTTGAACGGTTTGAAATCTTGGAATTTGTGAATTAAACGGCACTTGCTAAGCTCCATCGATTCTTTAATAGTAGAATGTTGCATCGCTAACAAGCCATGCACTTTATCCCAAAACCCATCGAAATCCAATCGGCTAGACCCAACATATTTTTTCAATGTAGCATGCGAGCTTTCGGCCCTATTAGAGGTGTGGTTATTAAAATGCATGATCTTGTTAGTATAAGCGTGAACAAACCTCTCTTTATAAGGCGTAATCCAGGAGTCAACCACATAGTCCACCGCCTTATCTTGGTCTTTGAACATCGACCGCATCTTAGCCAACCTCTCGTTCATAACCTCAACGGTATCGGATGAAACAACGTCGTTCCAAGCCCCCAAAAAACTATTAGCCACTTTTCCGTCTTCAAACATATTTTTCGTTCTCCCGCTAACATTTTTGTTGATATGCCACTCGCATAACATGTGACTAGCGCTAGGGAAAAATTTGTCGATGCTATTCATCAAGGCTAGTTCGCGGTCCGTAATGATAACACACGGTAATTCACAATCATTCTCCTCCATTACCGTTTTCAAGCATCCCAAAGACCATTCGTAGTTGTCTTGTTTTTCACTCACCATAAACGTGAAACCAATGCAAAACGTTTTGTTCGTAGATGTTACCCCGACTACTTCGAACAAAGGCATCCCGTAACGAATGACTTTATATGTGCTATCCATGATTAGCAAGCGTGGGAAGGTTCTTAGTAAGTCGATACTAAGCGGATGTGCGAAAAACAAATCGGTTATGACGTTAGAACCGTCATTCCCCGTCCGTGTCCAATACTTATATTTGTGCAATTGTAATTTAACTAACAAGCATTGCATTTGGGATCGACCGCCGTTTTCGGCCATCCTCGTTCTTTGACGGTGATTGTAAACGTGACGGATATTTGAAGCATTCTCCGGATCGGCCTTTTTCAAAGCACCAAATATTTGTCGCGGACTTGTCCCGTTCACCGTCAAAAGATCAACGAGCTCTTTTTCCTTACGTTTTAACTTCGACCATTGCAAATGTCCTTCGGCATACTTGATCGGTTCGTGGTTGTGCTTCCCGGAAAGGACACTAAGAGCCCACTTATCGTCTCCTTTTAACGGATTACCCACCAAATGAAAAGGGCAATTTATTTTTTTGCTACCGGTGGCCTTACGCTTACGGTCGCACTCTTTAACGGCCGACTTGAAAATTCCGGATCGCTCGCACCGATAATCGACTCTCGGTGTTCTACCCCTCTTCCCTACTTCCTTCGATGCTACGTTTATCGAAAAACCCAACGTTTTCCCCCTAACTTTTACCCACTCGGTCATCGACTCTAAGCTATACTCGTCGTGAGTGGTGAAATGGTGAGCGTAGTCCGAAACAAGCGAAATATCGCATTCGTTCACCTCCTGCAATACGTAAGAAGTAGAAAAACAAATTAAACCGGCATTCCGGATTCCGGAACCACATTTCGCCACTCAGAAGGCGTGGGGCACATTTCATTCGCCATGGCTTGGCGTGGGAGACCTACCGAGCGCCACACGTGTGGCGTACGGATGGTCTCCCACGCCAAGCCATGGCGAATGAAATGTGCCCCACGCCTTTGGAATGGCGTACGAAATGTCAGCCACGCCAGACTGTGGCGAAGAACACCTTTACGGGTTTTTCCCGTAAAATCGATTTTTTGGCCGAAATGAATGAGGGAAATGCAATGTACCTCCTCGGCGACCATGCTGCTCTGCGTGGGAAGCACTTCCGACCCTTTTCCGTCCATGTTGTGAAGGTTTTGAAATTTTTCAAGAAATGGGTTTAGTTGGATGTTAAGTTTCTATTTTTAGTATGTTTGGAGAAGATGAAGTTTGCAACTTCATGGAGTAGTTTGGTTCTCTTCAATGGCGTCACTTGTAAATATTTACACTTCGAAGGGTTTTTTAGGTTTTTTGCCTTGTGGCATTTTTGTAAATATTGAAAATCAGAAACATGCGACTTCGCGGAGTAGTTTTGGCCGTTTTTTTAGCAATTCCCCAAAGTTATATGGCACAACCTAACGATCTCTAGTAAGATAATTTATGTCTAGGAAGTTATATTGTTCATAAAGGATAAAAGTAGTATATTGGGTATAATTAGTATTTGTAGAGGGTAAAGTAGTATTATATATTAATTAAATTTATGCATCAATTTGGAATTTATGTATAAACAAAGAAGATATTTGAAAGCGAGCTGGCGAAAGTGTTTCAAAATAATTGGGATTTCAATTTCCGTTGGATGCTCCAAGATTTGTTCTTCTAGTTCTTGATTTTTTTTTCATTCTTGTGATCTTCTCTTTACATTGCTTCTAAGAATGTTATCAAACTCTGTTATGCTATTTTTGACATTCTATATTTTTGAACTTTTTCTAAACTCCAATTCGGACGGTTTTTTTAGAATTGCTTTATTTATGGGTATATATTTTTATCAAAAAGCTTTTCCAGATTTCTATTATGCAAATCTTGTTCAAGCAAAGGAGAAGAAATAATTCAATTTATTGGCAAAAGGTCAATTCTTTATCTCAAAGAACTTTCGCAGAAATTGTTAACCCTCCTAACATTCAAGCAGATTCGAAACCTGAAAGAATTCAACAACTTAATGATCATATTTCGATACAGTTCACTGAATTCCAGTAAATTTACTCTTGTTGGCAAGTTCTCACAACGGCTGCCAAAGAAACAGGTCTTTGGTAACTTTCTAGAATCGAAAAGATTTGTTGGAGACTATACCTATTGTAGTTGAGATTCCATGCATATTTTGCTTGCGTTCTCAATCAATTCTGACATGATTAAACTGTGGTCCCCGAAATGTATGGTTAGTTGGAGAAAAATCGATAAAACTTTTTAAATGGTCTCCTAACTTTACCCATAAGTTTGAAAACTCAGTGGTTCCTATTTGGATTCGTATTGAAAATGTGCCTGAATTCTTGTGTGATAAAGGCATGATTAACCCTATAGCATCTTTAATAGGTCAACCTCTAAAATTATGGATTCTTCCTAAAAATAGGGCCATATTCAAAGTTTGTTATGCATGGGTTGAGGTTGCCATCAGCAAGAAACTCTAACACTATGTTTGGGTTGAATTTGGAGCCAACGATGGTTGTTGGCTCCACACAAGTTACAAGAATATCCTAAAATATTATGATCTCCATTTTTATATTAGTCACGATATTAGCACCTGCAAGAAAGCCTCTTCTCATGCTACCAAAAGTTTCAAATATCACAGTCAAGACTCTGGAGAAGACAGTCAGAAAGAGAATGGTTGACTTAAGTCTGTCATAGTCAAGAATCATTCTTCTGAAAATCAAGATATAGTTCTAAAGGATATGGCCAGGAAACCAAGAAATATGTTAAGCCAAGCAAGAATGACATCTCTAAAAACAATACTCCTCAGAATGAAAAAAAATCATTGTCGCAATTAAAAATGTGGAAGAACAATATACTATAACAACAAATCAGGAGCAAGAAAACTATGAAACATATATTCATACCCCTAATCAACAGAATACATGAGGTTTTCCTACATCACCAATATTAAAGAGGAAGGAAATTGGCAAGAGTTTCGAGGATTTAATCAACAAAAAGTTTAAGGAAGCAATGCATGGAAGAGGAAGGGTGAAGAAGTATACAAGTCCCTATTTGGGACCAGCAAGGAAAAAAAATCAACTCAATTTCATGTTTAAATTACTCTCTTGGAATATAAGAGACATTAGGAATAAAGCTACAATGAAGAGGCTCAAGTCTATAATCAAAAAAATAAAAAAATCAACATCATTTCCATTCAATAGCCTTTTGTCTCTTCTGATCATCTTCCTTATATAGCGCAAAATATTGATTTCAATAACTTTATTTCTAATATTTCTAACAAGATTTGGCTTTTATGGCATGATTCTTTCAGTATCAAGGTCACTATGGATCACACTGAGTTACTTCACTATGAAGTTACTTATATTCACCTAAATAAAGCTTTCCATTTGACCATTGTCTACGCTAAATACCAAAGGCATAGTAGAAAAGACCTTTTGACTACTTTTAAGTCTCTCTCTTATAATGTAAAAGAACAGTTCATTATTAAGGATTTTAACTCTGTAATATCTTTTGATGATCAAATTGGTTGCAATAATTTCTGTTATAAGAGTGCAGAGGATCTAATTGATACTATTAACTACTGTCTTTTGGAAGATGCATGTTATGAGGGAACTAAATTCACTTGGACTAATAAGTCTAAATGGAAGCGTCGGGACCGAGCCTTCTATAACTCTCATTGGGTTGATTTCTTCAACAATACCAGAGTCAAGCACCTAGCTAGGACCTGTTCATATCACAGACCTCTTTGTGTCACTATATCTAACACCAATCTAAATCTAGTTTTAAATTCTTAAATATGTGGACATTAAATACTGATTTCTTACCATTTTTTGAATCTAACTTGAATCTTCAAATGCAGGGCACTCTTATTCTAGTTTTTTGGAACAAGCTTAAAAGGTTGAAAAGAGGTCTTAAATGGTGAAATGCTGATGTTTTTGGTAATATTTTTTATAAAGTCACCGACGCTGAGGAAAGAGTCAAGATTATAGAAAGAAATCTTCTTAATGATCAAAGTGTTGAAAACACTAATAATCTATCTAATGCTAATGACATGCTTTTGCTTGCTCTATCCCAATAGGAATCTTATTGGAAACAGAAAACTTACACGGTTTGGCTTAAAGATGGTGATCGTAATACTAAGTTATACCACAATTATGTTAATAGAAAAATAAGAAAAACAGAATTCTAAGCATAAAAGAAGGTTTTACATGGCTTACTGACGAGACTCAAGTTAATGCTTCTATAGAGGCTTATTTCAAAGGCATCCTAACTGAGAATCCTTACAGTAATTATAAGTATGAAACAAATATTTTTAATAGTCATTTATTCTCTAATATTCTTAACCTGATTAGTGCGCAATATAATTCTCTTTTGATGAAATTCCTCATAAAGGTGAAATTTAAAAACTATTAAGTCTATGAAAGTATAAAGTGTTGCAGGATTAGATGGTTTTAAGACATTTTTTACAGCTTCCGTTGGCCTATCATCAGGATAGACTTGATTGATGTGATTGTTTTCTTCTTCAAAAACCAAAGTCTTCCTCAGAGCATCCTTGCTAAAAGTTATTGCTTTAGTCCCAAGTCCAGTAATCCTACAAATTTGAAGGATTACAGGCTAATAAGTCTTTGTTCAACTTTAAATAGAATTATTTCTAAGCTTATAAACAACAGGCTAGATAATATTATTCATAATATTATTTCTGAAGCTCAAGGGGCTTATGTAAGACACAGATCTATCCATGCCAATATTCTATTAGCTAGTGAGCTGCCCAATGATCTTAATAAGAAAATCAAACCTAGCAATAATCTCATTAATCTTGACTTGAGCAAAGCTTTTGACAGAGTATCCCATAGCTTTCTTAGCAAAGTCATGCTCTCTTTTGGATTTAACCATGCTTTTGTTAATATAATAAACAAGATCATCAGAAATGTTCATGCATCCATTCTAATTAATGGTCAAATTGTGGGTTATTTCAAAACTAATAGAGGTATTAAATATGGAGATCCCTTGTCTCCTTCTCTATTATAATAGCTGAGAAGGTCCTAGTTAAAGGGTTGGACTCTATCTTTGTCAATAACAAATCTATGATCTATAAGACTATGAGTTCTATCATTATTTCTTCATTGGCCTTTGCTGAAGATATGATTATCTTTACTAATGGCTTGAATTCAACTGTTTGTATGCTTAGAAACTTTTGCAGGATTAAGAGGTCTCTCGTTAATTGACAAGCAAGGATAAGACAAAAATATTTACTGCAAACACTCTCTCTTCTTCTAGAGTCAATTATATCTCTGATTACACTGGTTTCAATAAGGATACAATGCCTACTATATACCTTGGCATAACCCTTAATACTAACAATAAGTCCACAAACTATGAGCCTATGATTAATAAGATCAAAGTTAAAATCTCTGAGTGGGAGGGAAAGAAATTGTTTTATGTTGGAAGGCTGACTCTTATTAACTCTGCTTTGATGGGAATTCTGATTTATTGACTTCAAGTTTGTACTCTTCCTTATTGCATAATTGACAAAAGATAGAAGATTTTTTGTAAATTTCTCTGGGGTTCTACCGATGAAGTTGCTAGAATTCACTAGGCTCGTTGGTCTAAGATTTGTAAACCTTTCTCTAAAGGAGGTTTAAATGTTAGAAAGTTAAGTGACATTCACGACTCTTTTTCATGTAAGATTTGGGTGAATTTTAGACAAAATATGACTCTCTTGGCTAAGTATATTCATTACATATATTTCAATTATATTCACCCTGTATAGGCTAATTACAAGCCTAGGAATTTCTCCAAGATTTGGAGAAGGCTTTCTAACATAAAGAACGGGGTTGACCCGTTAGTTAAATGGCTGATTGGAAAATGAGAGCCTTTAGAAGCTCTTCTCTCTTAAAATTTGATGATAATAATTCTTGGTATATGTGATAAAGGAAGATTAAAGATCTAGGAAAAATGAGGGTGTTTTATCGATAAATAAAGTTGTTGGGGAGAAATTGTCAATTATGTAAAGAAAAATGACTAATGTAAAGCAAACAATAGATTTGAGGATATGACCATATTTATGAAATTTTTAACCTTATGGGACCTACTATTGTACTATAAATATACCCTCCCATTTTGGCAAACAGGTGATTGATCAATGATTAAGAAATTATTATATTGATTTTCTCTCTCTTAAAATACGTTTTTCTCTCTCTAAAATATTGTCTAAGTAATCTGAACAATACAAAAACCCTATAAACATAGTTTTATACTGAAAACCTCCTCCAAAGATTTTTGGAGCGATCAGTGGTGCCGTATGTGGGATTGAAGCAGACCCAGTATAACTAAAGGCTCTTACATCTATGACTCCTCCTCAGAATATTAAAGAAGTTCAGATATTGACGGGAAGATTGGTAGCTTTAAATAGATTTATATCACACTTATCGGATAAATGTGCTCCTTTTTTCCAAGTGTTAAGACATGCCAATTGTTTTAACTAGACTACATAATATTCAGAGGCTTTTCACCAGATTAAAGAGTATCTTTCTTCCCCGGAAATTCTTAAACCTTTGTTAGGAGAAAGATTGTTCGTTGACTTGGCTGTTTCAGATTATGCCATAAGTGTTGTGTTAATTCGGGAGGAGAAAAATGTCCCAAGACCGGTGTATTACATTAGCAAAAGTTTATTAGATGCAGAGAAACGATATTTGAAGTTAGAAAAGTTGGTTCTCGCGTTAGTAATTTATGCTCGAAAAATACGGCCATATTTCCAAGCTCATTCTATTAGAGTTCGAATATATTTTCCACTAAAAATATGCTTCAGAGACCAGATATTTTGGGGAGAATGACAAAATAGTCGGTTGAATTGGGAGATTTTGATATCGAATTTGAACCAATTAATGCAATTAAAGCTCAAGCTCTAGCAGACTTTTTAGTGGAGTTTCATTCTGATCGATCGGATATGGATGCGAACACAGATAATTTCGAGTATGAATGGATAATTCAAACTGATAGAGGATCGAGTACATCTAGAAATGAAGATGGGATTTGGTTGATTCCGCCAGAAGGAATAACAATGTTGCAAGCCATTCGGTTTGGATTTAAAGAAACGAATAATGAAGTGGAATTTGAAGCAGCTTTAGCAGGATTAAGGCTGGCGCAAATTTGTGGGGCTAAAAAAGTTAAATTAATCAATAATTCGCAATTCCTCATTAATCATGCATCTGGACAATCCGAGGCTCGCAAGGGTCATTTGGTCAAATATTTGAAAGCATTAAAAGATTCATCTCTAATTTTTGAAAAGATAAGCTACGAACATGTTCAAATGGAGGAAAATTCAGTGGCAGATTCTTTGGCTACTAGTTCATATTCTGAGAAATACCCATGGATTATTATATTGAAAAATCTATCAATCAATGAAAATCAGTGAAGATAGCTAAACGCCTAATGACGAAAGTAAAGATTGGAGGCAATACATAATTAAATTTTTAGATGATGATGAGTTACCAGTTGACAAGTCATTATCTAAAAGAGTACGCTTTAAATCTCACAGGTACATTGTTTTGGGGGGTGTATTGTATAAAAAAATATTTTAGTAGGCCTTTGCTTCGGTGTTTGGGAAGAAATGAGTCACAAATGATATTATCAGAACTTCATGATGGGAAGGATCTTCTCAGTGCGGGTATAAATCATTGATTATAAGAGTATTTTTGGCAGGGTATTATTAGCCCACGATATCTTCTGATGCAAAGGATTTGGTTAAAAAATTTGATACATGTCAAAGATATGCGGATATAATTCATAAGCCATGAGTTCCCCTTAAAAGCATTTCAGAGGCATTGCCATTTGACCAATGAAGTATTGACCTGGTGGATCCTCTTCCAATGGCTTCCCCGGGGGGGGGGGGACCGATAATAATAGTGGCAATGGATTATTTTTCAAAATGGGTAGATGCAGAGCCACTAGTAGTAACAAATGCCGAATATGTGATAAGGTTATTACATCAAATATTTGTTTCCGTTTTGGGGTCCCAATGAAAATCACTACAGATAATGGGCCTCAATTTAAAAACAAAGAGTTAAAGAGATTTTGTAGTTCGAGGTGGATACAACAGTGTTTCTCAAATCCTTTTATCCACAAACGAATGGGCAAGTAGAAGTTATTAATTGAACAATTCTTGATGGATTGAAAAAATATTTAGAGAGAAAAGCTGGGAAATGGCTTGATTATCTATAAGAAGTTTTTTGGGCATATCGAACAACTCCTCGAACAAAAACGTTGGAGTCTCCATTTGCATTAGTTTATGGGATGGACGATATAGTACCATCTGAGGCAGTATTTCCATCTTATCGAGTTATGGCATATTCTGAGCAGCCCAATGATATAAGCAGAGCGGTTAAGCTTGATTTGATTGAAGAGAAAAGAAGGTGAGCACAAGTTAAAGCGTTACACTATCAAACATTGATGAGAAGCAAGTATTCGTGCAGAGTAAAACAAAGAGAATTTCAAATGGGCGATAAAGTATTGAGAAAGGTTTTTCTTCACACCAAAAAGAAACAACTTGGAAAGTTAGGTCCTAATTGGGAAGGCTATTATGAAGTAACAGAGAAGGTGAAGCTTGGGACATACAAAATTAATGACAAAGAAGAAAGAAATTTTAAACATCCGTGGAATATAGAGCATCTTAAATTATACTTGGAGTAAATGTAAATATGTATATATTTGCTTTTTCTTTATTTTTGTGTAAAACATCTGTGGCATGATCTTTCCTACCCTGATAGGCACAGAAACGTTTTAATGAGGTGCCAGTTTATGTCGATTTTTATATATATATATATATATATATATATATGAGTTTTATGCCTTAAAATTTTGATGATTGGACCTAAAAAGTCATCCAAAGAAAGTTGGTCTACAATGATTATATGTCCGACGAAAGTTGGTCTACAACGATTATATGGATGACGAGAGGTTGTCTACAATTATATGTCCGACAAAAGTTGGTCTACAATGATCATATGTCCGACGAAAGTTGGTCCACAACTATTATTCCTAACAAAAGTTGGTTTACAATTATTAAGAATGGCTTGAATTAGAATTTTTACTTCCGAAATTTCCTAAAATTGTTCTGGAGGACTTTTGTTACAGAATTTCCCCGAAATCTATGAGGACTCTTAATAAAAATGCCTCAAATTTTAAAAAAACTTTTACGAAATAATTTTTTAAGTAGAATATCTATTTTGTCACTGAGTAGATTCAGAGGAGTCGTGGCCATCGGAGTCTGACCGATCACTTTCACTTTCAAGTTCACTTTCACTTTCATGTTCACTTTCACTATGAGTAAGCAATATCCGAGAAGGGCAAAATTTGGGTGGAACATGTTCTAAAAAACTTCATGAGTTGAGGTTAGGATAGCGTGGATGAATTTCTTGGATTAAGGCACACCTAACTGTCGAATCCCTCGAATCCAACTTATCCACGCATTTAGCAGCATAGTTTTAAACAATATCAAATTTTTATTTCTCAACATTAGCCAATATGAGTTGTTTTTCTTTTAGTACCTTTCAAAATGCTTAAAACATCTGTTGAAGCCATCTGTTGCTAAGCTGTTAGAATCCTTATAAGTTGCGATGAGCTTATCTTTAGTTGCATTTTTCTCTGCGTAAAATGCCCTTTCATCCTCACAACATTTTTCGAAGAGCATGATATAGTGTTCTTATGCAAGGAGCTTTTCGAAGATGGCGTCAACTTATCGTTCAAGGGTAAAATTTTCCTTTTTAAGTTCTTTAAGCTCTGATCTGATCGTTGAGAGTTCAGATTTATAATGACTCCTACGATCCTTGAGATATTTCAATTGTTTTCCAATGGTTACAGTGACATTCAATGTCTTATCTTTGGTTTAAATTAGCTTTTCCGAAGATGTCGTTTGTGGTTTTAAAAGAGAGTTTGCCTAATTGTGTCTGCATTATATTTTATCTTAATTGATCTTTTTTTATTTCTTTCTTCATCATGATTCCTCTATTATTTGCTCTATTGTAATCTAATTGAAATAGTTTATCTCATTTTTTCTAGTTTCTACCGGACTTTTCTTATCTGTGCAGATTCTAATTAATGAAAGAGAGATCTTATCCTACTGGTAGTAGAATATTTCAAAGTTAAATAGTCTTCCCATATTCAAATCGGAATAAACCAAATTCATGAAAAAATAATTAGATCTTCGATTTGCTTCCTGCTGTTACCTGGGTCCTTATCATTCCTTCAGCTGGAAAAGACGTGCATGCGCTAGAAGAAGTTTGAGCAAATTTTTTTTCTTCAGTGGAAATCAGATCTGTATGCTTTGGATTTTAGGAGTTGAATGATTTACTTCATGGAAGGGAAGCAAAATCATGACATAACTGATAATATCAAATTGGTCAGATTCTCCTTAATTAAAGATGTGCTCTTATCCTTCAGGTTTTCATCCGAGATTTGTAACGGATCTTCTTGCATGGATATTCTGAAGTTGGTCGGTTCATGTGCTCCTCTTTCAATCCAACCTTTATTTTCTGTTGGTTTACGATTTTCATGGCTGGAATATTTTAGAAGAAAATGAGTAAAATTTTAATTTCTAGGACTTATTTTTTTAAATCCTTCAATAATGGTATCAGGCTTTAATAAAGGTTTTGCCGTATGTACTTTTTCATTGATCAAATAAAAGTTTTGCTGAATAAAAAAACAAGATATTGAAAATTCATTTCCCCATCATATATTTTAGGACGTAAATAGATCTCGTTCTTTTTATAGATTACACTTTCTTTTAACTTTAAAATAAAAAAAATTCAATAATAGATCTCGTTCTTTTTATAGATTACACTTTTTTTAATTTTAAAATAAAAAAATTCAATATACTCCTAACCATTTCAATTATATACATGACTACCACATATTAACAATTTAAAATTAGAGATAGTTTAGTTTTTTAGATTTGAAGAAGTAAATAAAAATGTAGATAGCTAGCGTGTTCTTATATTTTATTAACATTTTATTTATTATCATTTAGTATCTAATATTAAATTATTTATTATCGATAAATATATAAATTTAAAAAAATCTATATTTTGTTTTCTACCTAATTTTATTATTTTGTTTTTTTTACCTTTTTACCATTTTTGTTTTTTTCATTATCTATTTTTTCTCTTTCTTTCTCGAACTTTATATTTTTATTTTGTAGATTTTTAATTTATATAAATCGGCAATTGACAATTCAAAATTTTATTATTTTATAGTTTTATTTTTTTAATATATATACAAAATGAAACGATTTGTTATAAAAATATGTTTTTGAAATTACTTTTTGGTTAGTTCTAATAAATCTAGATTTATTCGATGCGAATACTGGTCTCGAATATTTTTGGTACACATTCTAAAGAGATAAACACGAAAGGAAAAGAAAGAAAATGTCAAAAGTGGTAATAATATAATAATAGTTCTTATTTCCTTAAAAAATCGTCGGTCCATTTAAGGTTATTTCATCCACTATTCTATTAATCTCACACATATACATTTATTACTACATCATATGCCCATAGTGTTACAAATTTATGCTATTTTATATTAAAGATTCATACTACACCAAACTCATTCAATATTAGACCGATCCAGACCCTGTTGTGATAAATCACATCATGATCAGTAGTCCCTTAGTCCTTGCGAGAAAATTGAGTGAGGAGTATACAACTTCGCTCCGGATCGAAGATCCACTGGCATGCTGGAGTGTTCATTCGGATTATCCCGAGATACCCACTTGCATTATGCTAACGACCACTTATCTTACATGTGTCACCTCAACATACGGACCAAGCCATTAATTGTTTTAAAAAGAGACTTTTGGCCATCCCGTAGTATAGTTGTTTCCGCTTCCCTATGCATATGACCGTTGAGATGACAACTTTCCCTACAAATACCAATTTTCGCCTCATAACTCATCCTTACAATATTTCTAGAGAGAGAAAAGAGATTCAGTGCCCCAATCTCTAGAGAGAGAAAGTATAATTAACCCGAACATCCCGAAGAGACAACAATTTATGAGAAAAAGGTTGAACGCCCTTAATTGATTTTTTATAACTAAAATTGATGAAGAAACCTAAGTTTACGAGTGCAATCGACAACATGCCCAAAGAAACTACCCAAACGTTTACCTACGGAGAATTATACCAAAAAGCCTTCAAAAAATTGAAACAATTTCTCCATCCACCTCCGAATTGAAGCAATAATTGCACATGAAAACCAAAAAACAACCTAAAGTTGACGTATCGGGAAACAAAGAGACTCCAACAGATTCCCACACTCCAACTGTACCCAAAACTCTTGCTAAAGAAAGTCGTCAGAAATTGACCTTTTTGGAAATAAGGGACTCTATGTTTAAGTCTTCACACAAAGATGACTCACATTATGTAAAAATTTAATTTTTTTGTCTTAATATCGTCTGGACAAGAACCAATACTGCTACAACTTCCAGGGGTTGTGGAAATCAGAGGCCTAAAAGATTAGGAAATCAGGAAGTGCCCAAAGCTTAAAAATCTAACACTGATGTTAGGAGAAATCCCACTACTACTATCGTCCCCACGGGATTAATCCATTCTGAGGGCACAAAAAAAAAAGAAATCGAGTAATTCATGAAACTCAATAACCTGCTCTCGATGTCTATGATAACGTCGGGGTCGAAAACATTGCTACATCTGTTGGGAGCCATAGGGAGGGTAAAGAGCCTGCTACCGAGCCAGAAGGGCCGACAAGAGAAGATAATGAGGTACTACTTTCTAAAATATTTAAAATTTTGGGGAGTAATCTCCGTGGGATGGATAAAGAACACCTAATATGATTACATACCGGCAAGTACCTCTGCTACACTAAGGACGGAGTTTCAAAGGTGAAGACATCCTTTTCCATCAGAAAAGGGAAATGATATTATCTCTTGGCATCTTGAACTAGGGATTTTGCTTGTCTTTCGACCTAACAGTCATAAAGTATTCGAGTTGGTCCCACGTAGGTGAGCCCTAACGTGTGGTAAACTCTAATATCATGCATCATGGTGTCAAATAATCGTGACACTTCACCGATGACAAATCTAAGGCTTGCTCATACCAATATGATCCCGAATAATGCTCTCTGTTCTGCAATTCAAGAATGGCTTGCTCGACATAGAATATAATATACAAAATAATTTCTATAAACATGGTATTTTGGGCTTTGATATCATTTCATTTGAAAAAAATAGTGAAATATTGTAGTGTTATAGTTCACGTAAAGAAAAACAGAACATGATACTACTCAGTTATAGTGTTTGTCTTTCTGGTTAGTATTCTTGCAATGCAAGGAATCGCTTGTTCCATGTGTAATAATGTATTTCGATTTTATTTAATTCTGATAAGAAATATAAATCACCTTCAAACTTTGGGCTACTTTACAAATCAATTATAAAATAGTTTTTGTAGTAATATATTCTATGTTGATGGCTTTGTTAGAGAGTATTAGAGATAAAGTTGCCGTGTATATCAAAGTTATATGGCACAACCTTACCATCCATAGTAAGATATTTTATGTCTAGGAAGTTAATTTGATATAATTAGTGTTCATAAAGGATAAAAGTAGTGTTATATTTGGTATAATTAGTGTTTATAGAGGGTAAAGTAGTATTGTATATTAAATCTCAGACTTATGTATCAATTTCGAATTTATGTATCAATAATGATGATATTTGGAAACTAGGTTGGGAAAGTTCAAAAGTTTCAAAATAATTGAGGATTTTAGTTTTCGTCGGAGGGGATGTTCCAAAAATTGTTCTTCTAGTTTTTTTTTATCTTTTTCTTGCCTTGTGATCTTTTCTCTTCATTGTTTTTAAGAATGATCTATGTTTGTTAAGCTATTCTTGGCTTTTTTACGATATTTTGTTTGCTTTTAATAATTATCATCGGACTTTGGTATATTATTTTTGGCATTTTCTGTTTTTGAATTTATTCTAAGCTCCAACTCTGACTCTGTTTTTTAAAGTTGTTATGTTTTTCGGTATGAAATTTTATCAAAAATATTTTCCAAATCTTTATTATGCAAATCTCGTTCAAGCAAAGGAGAAAGAAACATATAATTTAGTTCAGTGGCAAAAGGTGAACTCTTTATCTTAAAGAACTTTCGCATAAATTGGTAACCCTTTTAACATTCAAGCAGATTCTAAACCTGAAAGAATTCAACAACTTTAGTGATCATATTTCGATGGAGTTCAATCAAAATGTCAAAGATAGATTATTGGACTCGTGTGAAATTTACTCGTGTGGGCAAGTTCTCACAAGAGCTGGTCCTCATGAAGATGTCGTCGTTATTGGGGCGGCCATTGCGGGGAAGAAGTCCGACGCATCCTCGTAGACACCGTAAGCTCGGCAAACATAATATTCACATCAACATTCGCTAAGTCAGGGCGCCCCCGATGATTACTCGTTCAGACCGAACTGTTGTAGGTTTCACAGGATCGGCAGCAGACGTTATTGGAGAATTTGAAAGCATCGTTCAGCTGGGCTGCGGGTCATTCAAGAAGGAGGTCACCATTTTATTCGTCGTGGTAGACGCACCAGCTTTCCATAATGCGATCTTTGGCAGGTCGTGGCTGTTACGAATGCACGCGGTAACGTCCACTATTCATCAATGTCTAAAATACGTGGTCGGGAACAATGTGAGCACCGGCGGATTTACTATGGGGCTAGGGGGGGCGCGAGCCCCCCCAAGCCTCAAGGAAGATTAGTATTGGGAAATTTTTTATTTTCGGAATTTTTAAAGAAGTTATGTTTAAAATGTTTGATCAATGGTCAAACGGTGTCGGTTTTGGCTGAAATTTGGACAGCATGTTTGGGACATATAAAGCTTCAATATGTCCTGTTGGATTGTTATTTGATGCTACGGTTCGGGAGAAATCATTTTTGGATTAGTGGAGTAGGTTTTTGTAATATTATTCATTTTTGTTTCTTTGTTTGTTAGTTTATTATGTTTAAAATTGTTGGTGGGTTGTAGATATTTATTATATTGAATTGGATTTACTTTTACCTTCAACTTATCATAATAGTAGAAGTGTTTTTGGTGGAATCTTCATAAGTCTCGTGGTCTTTTACTCTTCAGAACGAAGTGGTCTCTTCATATAAATATTCTGGTTGTTGATTTATTTTACCGTTGATTTATTTTGTTAATAAATCGGTTGTTTTATTATTTGGTTGGTTGTTTTGAAGTTAATCTCGCTTGTGGTTGATATACTATTATTTGGGTCTAATAGTTGGTATTAGAGCTCCATACCCAGACGAAAACGTGATATGGATGAAATTCTTCGATATCGAAGATGATGAACCATCAGTCATGCTCATCAAACGGAGTGAATAAAGATAGTGTCACTTGATTAATTGAAGTGACGCTAGGGAACTTCTAAGATGCTCTAATAAGAGTGAACAAATAAATCTATTGTAAAACTTTATGACTTAGATATGAATCATGAAACAACCTAATTAGAGGGAGCATTAGGTGAGTCAGCTGAGGGGAGGTAAAAGTGGTAGAATTTGTTATGTGCGACCAAATTTCCACGTCGGATAGGTATGAGAAGGATCAATGACAAATTAGTAAGAACATATCTCAACTAGTATGAAGCCTTTTGATTTTATACATAAATGCTATCACCGTTACTAACTCATATATAAACATAAGATTATTTAGACATATGCCCCATAAATCAAATATATAATTTTTTTTATATATTTAATTTCAATAAATATTCATGATTTTCTTAATCAATAAAAATGTCGGGATTAATTTTTTTTAATATTTCCCGACAAATTATTAAAAAATAAATTAAAAATACGAGATGAATGAAAAAAAAATTAAAACATGTCTAATTTATGTAATACTTCAGCCCCTCCTAACCTGGATTCCTGGTTCCGCCACTGAATGTGAGGGTGGTACGAAATAGCCAGAAAGCGGTAAGAAAATGCTACCGAGCAGCAGTTAACTCTTCGCAGTTCTGTAACCAGGGACTTACTTTTTCTGCTTTCCATGTTGAAAATCTCTGGAAACATAAAAAGAGAATGGTAAATCAATGCTTTATTTTTTTCGGCAATAGATAAGTTTCGTACTTGCGTGTTTTGGAAAATAAAATGAATGAGCAAAAGAGAAATGAGCAAAAGTCATACTCTAGCATAGCTGTGACATAATACATAATTGAATATTTTGAACACGATTGAGTTTCTGAATAAAAGAATTTTAGGAGCCTTCATTATTTAGGTACTAAAAGTATAAAATAAACTACCATTTTAGTGTGTTAAAAGATTTCGACCGCTTATAGTATTTTTAAATGGAAATATCATTTATACTCCTAGATTATTATCGGGTATTGACTCACATCAATCAAAACTGGGGTTTGATCTGGGTTCTCTCTATTTTTATCATCATCTCCGACAAAAAAATCAAACCTAAAAAAATTGTAATTTTTTTTTAATAAAAATTTATATTCTAATAGGGGTATGATTTTACGTAGAAATTTGAAACTGATTAAATATTGTATTAGGTATAACATTATAAATTTAATAAAAATCGGGATACAAAACACGATAAATATCGTATTTGGTAATGATTTAGTTTAAGTAATGGGTTGGTATTTATGTGTTTTATGTTTGATATACACTTTTCTACTCCATTAGTTATAGTACAACATATTGGATAAAAAATGTACCAAATTTTTAGAGAGGCGTTAGAAATTATAGTATATTATGGTTGATATTTATGTGTTTTCAGTTTGATCTACACTGTTCTACTACATTAGTTATAGGAAGACAAGTGAATGTATTATTTCACTTTAATCATTGGTTTGATCTAAACTAGTTTGTATAAACATTACTTGTTACTAATTTAAAATAGTTATTTATTTATTTTTTTCATGCATTAGTTGTCGAAAGGTAGCTAAACTTTTAATATACTTTTGCTAAAAATATTATAATGAGTTAGAGAGAGGCAAAATAAATTTTAATATATTGTTTTTTTAATGTGCTAGTATTTCTCATGTTTTTCTTTTCTTAGTTAGAGAAAGTCACATTTTTTTTAGTAGACTAATTTGCTTTTTATGTTGTTAGTATTTTTCCTGCATTTCATAGTTATAGAAAGGCAAGAGAAAATTTATTATATTGTGGTTGGTATTTTTGTGTTTTCTGTTTGATCTAAAAGTTTCTTTTGCATTAGTTTTGGAAAGGCACGTGAAATTATAGTATATTGTTTTGCTTGCATGATTAGTTTGATATAAATTGTCTTGTATAAAGACTACTTGTTATTGACTTACAACAATTTCTTATATTCTTCTCTGAAATTTTAATATATTTTAACTAAAACTGTTATACTAAATTAGAGGTATGATAATTTTTTAATATTTTTTTAACCTTTCTACTGTATTAGTTATAGAAAGCCAAGATATATTTTAGTATAGTGGTTTCTTTTCAATGTTGTTAGTATTTTTGTGTTTTGGATTTGATCTTAATTAGATGTTCTACTGTATGAGTTATAGGAAGCGAGGATAAATTTTAATATTTTGGTTTCTTTTTAATGTTGTGTATATATTTCTTGCCTTTTTTTTCTTCAGGAAACCCGCAGCCGCTACTCAACGAGTGCGTACAGGGTAAACCCTCAATCTGACGCAATAGGTTTCTTGTCTTTCTTAGTTATAGGAAGCCAAGTGAAATTTTAGTATATTGCTTTCTTTTTAAT